>CM066036.1:810728826-811334163 GCA_033557465.1 Ichthyophis bannanicus
TCTTAAAGCATGGAATACAGCTGGTTTGGGCTTCAAAGATAGTATTTTTCAACAACTCCCAAGCTTGATGTAAGTCTTTAACCTTTGCAACTGCTGCTTTTAGTTTTTTCTTAACTATTTTCCTCATTTTATCATAGTCTCCCTTTCGAAAGTTAAAAGGTAGTACTGTGGATTTCCTTACTATCCCTCCTCCACTAATTAAATCAAACACGATCATGCTATGATCACTATTGCCAAGTGGCCCCAACACCCTTATTTCTTGCACCAGATCTGGTGTTCCACTAAGGACTAGGTCCAATATGGCTTCCCCTTTGGTCTGTTTATGAACCAGCTGCTCCAAGAAGCAGTCATTTATTTCATCTAGGAACTTTATCTCCCTATCATGTCCTGCCGTGACACTGACCCAGTCGATACCGGGGTAATTGAAATCACCCATTATTATTACTGTGCTGTAACTTTTGTTAGCTTCCTTGATATCTTTGAGCATTTCATCATCCATTTGTTCATTCTGGCCAGGCGGTCGATAGTACACCCCCACTGTCATTGCCTTCCCCTTTTTACATGGAATTTCAATCCATAGAGATTCTACAGCAAATTTTGTTTCCTGCAAAACTTTAATCCTTTCTGACTCAATGCAGTCTCTAACATTGAGCAAACCCCTCCACCAATTTGATCAGTTCTATCATTACAATATAGTTTGTACCCAGGTATCACAGTGTCCCACTGGTTGTCCTCCTTCCACCATGTCTCTGAGATTCCAATCATATCTAACCTCTCATTTAGTGCTATATATTCTAACTCTCCCATCTTATTTTTTAGACTTCTAGCATTTGCATACAAACATTTTAGAGACTGTATTTTATTCTTATTAATTTGGCTCTTGGTAGACATGGGCAATTTGGGATCTTTAAGCTCTGCTCCATACTCGAGGGCATTTGGGCTACTTTACTCTTTTTTTGGAACCTCTCTGCTTTTGGTAGTATCCTTCAAGGATACATTCTTCTGAACCATGCGCTCTTGTGTGACTGTCGACTGTCCCCTATTATCTAGTTTAAAAGCTGCTCTATCTCCTTTCTAAAGGTTAATGCCAGCAACCTGGTTCCATCCCAGTTAAGGTAAAGCCCATTCCTTCAGAAGAGCCCCTCCTTTCCTCAGAATGTTCCCCAGTTCCTAGCAAATCCAAAACCCTTATTGTTGCACCATCGTCTCAGCCATGCATTGAGACTCCGGAGCTCTGCCTGCCTTTTGGGTCCTCCGCATGGAACGGGAAGCATTTCGGAGAATGCAGTAATCGAACAATAAGAGCCCTCGGCCACATGAAGGGGAGGCGATTCGGGTGGGAAAACGTGAATCCAATAGGCCCTTCACAAAACTCCGCGCATCCGGAACTGTACTGTTTCTGGCACACCAAAAATGCGTATATTCTGCTGGCAGTCCCTGTTCTCCCGATCCTCTGCATTTTCCTCCAGCCATCGCAGCGCTTTCCATAGCTTAATCAGCTCTTCTGCATGCTCCATTCCGCAGTCTTCTACCGTGCTCACTTGGTCCTCTGCCTCCGCTATGCGCGCCACCAGTGTATTAAACCGCTCAGTAAATTTGGCAGTAACTGCGGAGATGATTTCAGCCTTAGAGGTACATATTTCCTGCAACAAAAGAGCCATATTATCCACTTCTTCAGGACCAGCACTACCTTCCCCTAGAGGGCCCTCTTCACCTCCTCCATGAGACCCTTCACGGCATCGGAGGGCACCGTTCTTTTACTTTCTCGGTGTACAATTCTCTAAGTGTTCTTTCAGAGCGGGATTGGGCCGCTTTCCGCTTACTGCTAGCACACACTGATTGGGTTGCAGAGGAGAAAAAAAACATAAAAATGCCAGTTTGATAATGTGATGGTGCGGAGCTGAACAAGTTCCCTCCATCTATATCAGTGCCGGAACCTTGCTCCTTTTTAACCATTCTTTTGTACATTTAGATATATGTTTTGGGTCATAGTTCTGCTGGAGGTCCCATGACCTTCAACCCAGACCTAGCCTTCTGAAACTAGGTAGCACATTTCACTCCAAAATACATTGGTAGTCCTCTGACTTCATGATGCTTTAATGCATTCCTGGCCTCCAGTTCCTGAGACAGCAAAACAGCCCCACAAAATTATGGAACCTCCACCATATTTAACTGTAGGAAGGGTGTTTTGTTCCTTATAAGCTTCATTTCTCCACCTGTAAATGTATCGCTGGTCTGCATTGCCAAAGAGCTCAAGTTTGGTTTATTCTGTCCACAGATCATTTTCCCAGAAGGATTGTGGTTTCTCAAGGTGGGTTTAAGCAAAGATTAGGCGTGCCTTTTTTATGTCTGTCTTTGAGCAGTGGGGGTCTTCCTTGGTCTTCGCCCATGAAGTCCTTCTGTGTTTCGTGCATAATGTATGGTGTGGGTTGAAACCACCCCTCCAGATTACTCCAGGTCAGCCTTAATCTCTTTGGATGTTGTATGTGGTGTTTTTCCAACAGTTCACACTAACCTTCGAAGACTTCTTGGATTAATTTTCCTCTTCCCACCATGTCCTGGGAGGTTCTTGACAGTTCCATGAGCAGAAAACTTCTTAAAAACATTGCAAACTGTAGACACAGGAAACCCTAGGTCTTTGGAAATGGTCTTGTAGCCCTTTGAAGTTTGTTGTTTGGTAATAATGGCTTTTCTGACTGTCTCAGGCAGCTCTCTGGTCTTCATCACTGTGAAAATGGAACAGGAAGTGACTATGGCCATTTTAAACATTAGAGCCATCATTCATTTGTTGATTCAAGTTATGTGAGTACTGACAATTGATTATAGGTGCGTCTAATTTTACTGCAAGAGGAATGTCGTTCTTCCGTACAAACTGATTTCAATTGTTTATAAGGGTGCCAATAATCATGCCTTTGGTAATGTCACAGTTTTTATACTATTTTCTACTATTTCCTTTTTAAATTGGTCTGGTGTTATTTGATTTTTTTATGTGCCAAATACGTGTGTATATATAGTCCAAAGCTATTTCATTGACCACTCTTTATTTTCTTAGGAGATATTGGACATTAAGGGGTTGAACTGCAAGGGCGCCAAAAATGTTGACCACAACTGTAGCTGTAGTTTTCCTAGAGTGGTACTGACTATGAAATGGTATATTTTGATATTGTAGGGTGGGTGAGGAAGCTTGAGAAATGCTTGCGACGTCAGAAGAAATAGTATGAGAATACGATAAGTGCTCATATATTGCTTAATCTCCATTTTGTGCTTGATGACTTAGGTGGGTATAAGTGATTTCCTAGCTTAGATAATGAATCTCCTTACAGTTATTGATCACTGGGTCTTGAGGCAGACAAGGAAAAGGGATCAATAAACGCTAGGATCCATGCTAAGGGCCCTTTGGCGTGGCCCTTAGGCACGGGCATGTATGAAGATCAGTTCTTTAAGTATTGTAATGCAGCACAGCCAAATTATGAGGCTAGGGGCGGTGCTGGGAGCCACATGGAGATCAGACAGAGGTAAGGCTCGTGCCTGCTCTGTAGCTGCATTTAGAGGAGTCCTTTGTCCTGGCATTGTCATGTTGAACCCCTGCGAATCCCCCGATTTGCAGCTGGTAATAGATGTTCTACAATAAGAGATGATATGAGGCTCAGAAGTAACATTAGAAAAAAATCGATATTGTACCAGGAACGGGCAGAGATTAAATAGGTCTTATAAGTACAATATATCTGCGTCAAATTCTTTCTGTTGCTCTCATTGTTCAGGGTTGCCAGCAGGTGGCAATGTTTCCCTTCTTATCATCCTGCTGGCAGACAGTGGCAGTTCTACGCACAGTTCATCAGCCTCTATCACTGCTGGGCACATTTGCAGAACAAAAGCTTCCCTGTGGCCTGGACCAGCTCTTGTTATAATAATTTTCTCTACTGCCCGATTTCCTGTTCATTCAGGGGGCACTTTTCACATAGCCCAGGTAGCTGCAGACTACCCAGGTGCTTTTAACATGGCTATGCAAATTTTTAAAAAGAATCTTCCTGCACTTGAAAATTAGAATTTGCAAAGTCAGGTGATAGTCTTGTCTACTTACGCCATACCTGCTATTTGTCTGGGCAGCAGAAAGGAAGCGTAACAGAGCACATGCATCTGAAAATCTGATGCAGGAATTTTATTTGCCTCCTTGACCTACACATAGGCACACAATCGTCTCCTTTTCCTGCAGTTAAACGTAGACGTGCTATGGAAGCTATGCATGCTTTCAGCCGCATTTAAGGTGGGCAGAGTTTAGTCAAGCTGTTTAACTCTCGTAAATGGCTTTAGAAATTAGGCCCCTCCCTGACCAGTGTTGGTGAATGTGCGTTTGTACACCTGGTGATGACCTTAAAGAAGCAAACTGGTTCTGACCCAGCTAGAATGAAAAGGAGAAAGGATGAATTACCAAGCCACAAAAAAAAAGAAATTTCCTGCCACAACTGAAAGGAGTTTCTTCTTGGACTTCAACCTTCGCTGCTCCTAAAATATTAGCAGAGAATGAGATTCTCCTAAACAACATTCAAGATGTAAAAAAAGGTGTCAAAAAGGCAACCAATCGGCACAGAAACATTTTCATACAATGATTCCCAAACACAGACATTCCTATGTGTAAACAGTCTGTGTCCGGAGGATACCCTTTCAGAGACTTTCTTCTGTCTTGGCAAATCTTTCACTCGCCAGCTGCAGTCAACGAGCATCTTTTGTTTTTCTAGAATGTTCTTCTGTATGATTCTAATGTTTGCAAGGGGATGTGGGTTTACCTTTTGTGTTCTTGCAATGTCTTCATTTATGAAGGGGTCAAATCCTGATGGATGCAGAAAAAATAGATTAGAGAGTGGAAGAGAAGGGCACAGTTAGAAGGGATCTGCCCGAAGAGCAGAACGCCAGAAGAGGGGTGTCGGGAGAGATAAGGGAGGAAAAGTAGTGTTATCGTAATCTCCCTTTTGAAAATTAAATGCTAGCACAGTAGATTTCCTCAGTGTCCTCCCTCGAATTAATAAGTCAAATTTGATCATGTTATGATCACTATTGCAAAGTGGCCTCAACATTGTTACCTCTCACACCAAATCCTGGGTTTCACTAAGGGGACTAGATCTACAAGAGCTCCCCTTGTTGTCCATTTATGAATCAGCTGTCCATAAAGTAGTTATTTATTTCATCTAGGAAATTTTTCCTAGCATGTCCTGATATAACATTTATCCAGTCAATGCTGGGGTAAATGAAATCACCCATTATTACTGTGTTGCTGGATTTGTTAGCTTCACTAATTTGTGTTAGCATGTCATCATTTGTTGGTTCTTTCTGGCCAGGTGAATGGTAGTACATCCCCACTACTATTCTCTTTCCCTTCACTCATGGAATTTTTATGCATAAAGATTCCACGGTGCATTCTGTTGCCTGCCGAACTTTTATTCTGTTTGGCTCAATAACCTCTTTAACATATAGCACATTTGATCTTCCCTTTCCTTTTCTACCCTGCCTTACTCTATCCTCCTGAATCCATCATCTCTTCCTCCCTTTCCCCTTCCTCTTCCCCTTCCTCCTTCTCCCTCCCTTGTCATTGCCAAGCTAGAAGCTTAATCAGTACAGTGCAGTGCCTTTGAGCACATGTACACTCTCACAGCCTGACATGTTCAACCCCATCTCATACATTTCCCCTTTACTGTCTCCAATGGCAACAGTAGAAAGCTTTGGCCAGGGAACGCTTGAGATTCTCCAGACAGCTTACCTCTATCCTTCCATTCTGAGCCTGGAAAAAGACCAAAAGTTCTTTGGGTTCTCTTCTGCAGGGCTGTTCTTTGCCAATTTCATCTCCTGCTTGAACTCAGAACTGCTGATGCAATTTTCTCATGGCTCCCAGCGTTTGGCCGCAATAGATCAGATAAGTTTTATATATTTCTCTTCTTTAGTTTCTCCTTTGCTCCACAATCCTGAAATAGCTGATTTTGAAGGTTGAGATAGAAATCCACTACTGCAGGTAAATCATCGCAGACTTCTTAACAACTCATTAAAGTCTGTTCCTGGGGACTGCGGGTTTTTGGTCTAGCAGGCATTTGCTGTCTATAAGATTTAAGTTCAAAAACTATAATTCCACAAGTCCAACATTCAGCATAAGAACATAAGAACATAAGATATGCCATACTGGGTCAGACCAAGGTTCATCAAGCCCAGTATCCTGTTTCCAACAGTGGCCAATCTAGGTCATACGTACCTAGCAGTATCCCCAAAAGACAAATGTTCCACAATGCTTGTATTGGGTCAAGCATTGATATCCTGGGTCCCTTTTTAATAATGGTTTATGGACCTTTCCTCCAGGAACTTCTCCAAACCTTTTTTAAACCCAGCTATACTAACAGCCTTTACTACATCCTCTGGTAACAAATTCCAGAGTTTGATTACACGTTGAGTGAAAAAATATTTTCTCTTATTTGTCTTAAATAGATCACAATGTAGCTTCATTGCATGTCCCCTAGTCTTTCTATATTCTGATAGTGTAAACAATTGATCTACATTTACCCATTCCACTCCATTCATTAATTTACAGACCTCTATCATATCTCCCCTCAGCCGTCTCTTTTCCAGGTTGAAGAGCCCTAACCTTTGTAGCCTCTCTTCATAGGAGTAGCCTTCCATCCCCTTTACCATTTTGGTGGCATAAGATCTTTGGGGGAAGGGCCTGCAGTTGTGAACTATGGATCCTCTCTATCTCTCCAAGGTTGTTTTGACCTCCATTACTGATTCTTTCCACCACCTACTCTACAAGGTCATTCCCTGCACCTTAACTGTGAAGAAATATTTTCTGATGTTGCACTAGAATATACTTCCTTGGAGCCTCATTCCATCACCTCTTTTTCTAGAAAATTCTTTTCTCTGAGAAAGGTTTCCTTGTTATATGCACTATGTACAGCTTTGAGGTATTTGAATGCCTCCATCACATCTCCTATATTCTTCTCCTTTGGACTATGTATATTTACAGTAGAGCTTCATTCTAAACTCATCTGACTTTTTGTGCTAGTTCTGCACCATTTAGACAGCCCTTTTGTGCTCTTTATTCTGTCTAGCCTCCAAAACTGGACAATATTCTAGGTGAGGTTTCACCTATGACCTAATTCATATTTTCCTTAATGTGGGTAGATCTACAGTTTCTTGACTGACAAGGGCTAAATGTTCTAGAGCTGTGAATGCAGACAAATTTCATTTTATTTTGTTTTATGTTTTTAACATTTTTTTCTTTCTTGTTTATTTTCATTTTTCCATTTCTAGTGCATGCTATTACTAAGAATGCCATTCCCCACAATTCATTCCACCAGCCAAACTTAAAAGCCCTTCCCCACCTTTGTTTCTGTTCTGTATCCTTTTGTTTCAGTATTGCCGCAAGAAGACCTAAGAAATATCATTTCTGTTTCTTATGTTTGAAACTTCCTGGTTAATATGAGGTTTGGAATATTGCCAGTTTTCTCTTGTCTGAACATACCATTACTGTAGTTCTGGTTTTCTGAATTGGAAAAGTCTCTCTTGAATTATCTAAGCCTTTATGTGGCAGTCACTTTCAGCAACTCTTTTGGTCTATATATCTTTTTGCTGCTCTCGACCCTATTCTCTAGGTTTGAAAGGAATGCACTTCTCTATTGAGTCTTTTGATGTAACTCCTTCATGCTTTTCAATGATTTACATTCTTCCAAAAATGCACAAATCTTTCACCATGCTTGCTCCATTATGTCGGCTAAGCATTGCCTGTCCCTCTGTCTGTGTGCATATGCTCGATTCTACACTTCGAGCAGACTTTAAATCCTTGTGATGATTCATTTTAGTTTCCTTCTAACAAGTTTCCTCATTTTATCAATCTCTCTTATTTTTAAAGTTGTATGAAACTGCTGTTCTTGTATTAATTACCGGAGGGTTATACTTCAAATAGAGGGGGTGACCTTGACCTGCATGGAGCTGCGGGTACAACCCCAAACAAAGACATCGAGGGTGCTGGTCTGCACTCTAGCTACTTTACTGGCCAGACATAGTTCGGAATGATGTATCTTTGAAGGATACTAGCAAAACAGGGACGTTAGGGCATCCTGATAGAGAGGTTCCAGGTGCCCGTAAGTAAAAACCAGACCGAATTAAAAGATTCCAAATTATCCCTGTCACCCAATAGCCAGACTGTTAATATGAACAAACAACAAACTTTGAAATACCTGTATGTAAATTCTAGAAGTCCAAAAATTAAGATGGGAGAGTTAGGGTATATAGCACTGAATAAAAGGTTAGATATAACTGGCATCTCAGAGACCTGGTGGAAGATGGATACCCAATGAGACACTGTGATACCAGGCTACAAATTATATCGCAATGATAGGGTAGATCACATTGGTGGAGGGGTGGCACTATATGTTAAAGAGGGCATTGAGTCAAGCAGGATAAATGTTCTACAGGAAATAAAATACACTGTAGAATCTTTATGGATAGAAATTCCATGTAAAAAGGGTAAGGAAATGGCAGTGGGGGTGTACTACCAACTGCCTGGATAGAATGAACAGACAAGTGATGAAATGCTAAAAGAAACTGGGGAAACTAGCAAAGTTTACAACCAAGTAATAATGGGCGATTTCAATTACCTCAGTATTGACTGGGCCAATATTTCATCAGGACATGTTAGGAAGATAAAGGGTCTTGTTTACAAAGCTGCGGTAGTGGCTTCCACCCGATATCGGAGCCGCGGCCCCATTGAAGCTGCGGCTCCGATATCGGGCAGAAGCCGCTACCACGGCTTAGTCAACAAGCCCCAAAGTTTCTAGATGAAATAAATGACTGCTTCATATAGCAGTTGGTTCAGGAACCAACTCGAGGGGAAGCTATTTTAGATCTAATTCTTAGTGGAACACAGGATCTAGTGCGAGAGGTAACTGTATTAGGGCTGCTTGGCAATAGTGATCATAACATAGTAGCATAGTATATGACAGCAGATAAAGACCAGTATGGTCCATCTAGTCTGCCCAGCAAGGTGGCAAGAGTAGGTGCACCTGCCGCTCTATGCAGGTCACCCCTCCCCATGTCTTTGTTTAGGGGTGAACCCACCGCTCCATGTAGGGCACCCCTGTTAGTTGAGAAATTAGATAGTTATGTTTATTTTGATTTATCCTGTTGCTACAAAGGGATCCACTGTGTCTGTCCCATGCCATTTTGAATTCTGTCACTGTATTTGCCCCATCATTGCTGAATGTTGCTGAGATCAAGAAAAGATGGAAGGAATATACAGAGTTTTTATATGATAAAGATCAAGTGGACCAACAGCTGTTTCAACCTGTACCTTATGATCGGGAACCATTGGTGATGAAAGAAGAAGTTGAAGCAGCATTGAAAGCCTTATCAAAGAACAAAGCACCAGGCATTGATAGCATTCCCATAGAAGTATTACAGCAATTTGATGCAGCTGTTACCGTACTTACAAGGCTCTGCCAAGAAACATGGAAGACAGCATCATGGCCAACTGACTGGAAAAGATCTGTGTTTATAACAATACTAAAGAAAGGTGATCCAATTGACTGTGGAAATTATCGCACAATCGCTCTGATCCCACATGCCAGCAAGATTCTACTGAAGATTATTCAAAAGAGACTACAGCCATACCTGGAACAAGAACTACCTGAAGTGCAAGCAGGGTTCAGGAAAGGGCGAGGAACGAGAGACATCATTGCAGATGTGAGATGGATCCTTGAAAAGACTAAAGAATACCAAAAGGATATCTATTTGTGCTTTATTGACTATAGCAAAGCTTTTGACTGTGTAAACCATGAGAAACTCTGGGCCACATTAAGAAGCATGGGTATACCAGAACACCTGATCGTACTCTTGCACAATCTGTACATTGATCAAAAAGCAACAGTTCAAACGGAACAAGGACAAACAGAATGGTTTAAAATAAGCAAAGGTGTAAGACAAGGCTGCATACTTTCCCCCTACCTGTTTAATTTATATGCAGAACAAATCATCAGAGAAGCAGGATTGTATGAAGACAGAGGTGTGAAGATTGGTGGAAGACTCATCAATAACCTTCATTATGCTGATGATACCACATTACTGGCTGAAAGTGAAGATGATCTGAAACATTTGCTTCTCACAATCAAAGAACATAGTCTCAAAATGGGCCTGCACCTTAATGTAAACAAGACAAAGATCATGACAACTGGCATAATCAACAGGTTCATCTTTGAAGGAGAAGAAATTGCAATCGTGAACAACTTTAACCTGCTTGGATCAACTATCAATAAAGAAGCAACAAGCAGTCAAGAATCAGACGACGCATTGCTCTTGGCAGAATGGCTATGAAAGACCTAGATAAGATTCTCAAGAGCAGAGATGTCTCTCTCCATACAAAGATTCGACTTGTTCAAGCCATGGTATTTTCAATAACATCATATGGATGTGAAAGCTGGACAGTGAAAAAGATAGACTTTCATACTTTGGACACATCATGTGAAGAGAGAGATCATTAGAGAAAGTCATCATGCTTGGCAAGATAGAAGGTCAAAGCAAAAGAGGAAGGCCAGCAATGAAATGGATCGATACAATAACAGCAGCTACGGGTACCAGTATGTGAACAATGAGCCGCCTGACTGAAGACCGAACACAATTTAGGATAGCTATCCAGAGGGTTGCCATGAGTCGACTCCGACTCAACGGCACTTAACAACAACTACAACATTTTCCCCCCACCTCCATCGGGAGGGAATTCCAGGCATCCATCACCCTTTCAGTAAAAAAAGTATTTCAGATGTTATTTCATATTCATTTACGACCTCTCTTCAGGATTTATTTATTTAACCAGTTTTATATACTGCCTCCTTTTTGGTGAAATAGAGCTGTGAAATGCTAATTATGCAACTGTCCAGGTTGGAATTTGCCTCTCCTCAAGGACAGAGTCAAACGAACAAGGATTGATCTGAACTCACCACAGAAGATGGTGGGTGCCCTTGATCAAGACCCTATGTTGCAGTCTTGATGAACAATTTGCTTCCGATTAAGAACATAAGAAATGATATACTGGATCGGACCAAAGGTCCATCAAGCCCAGTGTCCTGTTTCCAAAGGTAGCCAATCCACTGCCATGCTACTTATCCCCGGGGATAAGCAGTAGTTTTTCTCTTGGATTACCTTAATAACAGTTTTTAGACTTTTCCGGTAGAAATTTATCCAAACTTAATTTAAACCGAGTTACACTACTCATATCCTATGGTAATGAGTGCCAAAACTTAATTATATGTTGAGAGAAAAAATATTTTCTCCTAACAGAAGAGAACAGCAGATATTGCAAGCACTTTTCTGTAATATCTGCTTTTTGCAAGGTACAGGGGTGGTGGGGCGGAATTTGGGTAGATCAAGATGGGGAGTAGGTGTGACAATTGTTGGCAGCCATTGTGCAAAAGGTTTTCACATGGTGGCTGCCAAAATCAGACCCGGTCATGGCTGCAGATAACGCCAGCTCAAGAGATGGCATTATCTTCCTGAGAGCCTGTAAACGGATTGGCAGCGGCCATCTGCCCTGGAGGTGATTGGGCCTGCAGTGCCACGATTGGACCCCCCCCTCCCTTAAACAATATTGTCGGTGCCGCGGTGTAGAGATCTGTGGCACTGATAATATCAGCAAATATTGTCCTGTCCCCTCCTTCAGCACCAATCCCCCATCAGGAACTGTCCAGCGGGAATCAATGCACCCCCCAGCCAAAATGAAAGCCTGGCTAACCATTTGGTGAAGCCCCCCTCCCTTCTCCCCCAATCCACTTTTTCTACTCCCAACTAGCCACTCAGTCCTCTGATCTTCTCTCCCTGCATGTCGAACAAAATACACTCCAGGATAGCCAATCAGCTAAGTACTAACAAAAATGGCCGTGATCTCTACTGCCCCCTAGTGTGAGACTAGAGGGCAGCACCCTGGAATCATGGCCATTTTGAAAGGCTCAATAATGGGGGCATGAATGGAGATGACCGCTCCTGCTCCCTGTTGCCACTGGACCAGCAGGAATTAATAAGGTACACCTTTGGAGGGGTCAGGATGGAGGGCTGTGGAACCCCCCTTTGCTAGATAGCTAGCCCTAAATGCATTTTGTGGCACTAACAATACTGTTAAAGGGGGGGGGGGTCTGATCATAGCAGAGGGGGGGGGTACGGTAGCATAGACTCTGAAAGGCAGTATATAAAAAATGTTAAATACAGGGTGGCCCAAAAAAAGTGAGAACATCTCGTAGCATATAAGTTATTTAAAAATTTAAAAAGAGATGTAAACGATTGACAAATTTAAAAAAAAAGATGGCGACTGGAAATTGTTGAAATAAAGACGTTATATAGCTAAAAAAGGTAAATAAGTAAACTATTTAAGCTTTTAATTTACGAGGTGTTCTCACTTTTTTTGGGCCACCCGGTAAATATATAAAATAAATAAATAGAGCAGTGAGAACTCTGCGCACCCAGTCGCTACCATCTCACCCCTTGGATTTATCGTAGATTTCTGCAGTACCTGAAAGGGGAAAGCTTGAGAACACTCTCTGCAAATACTGTAGAGGTTTAGGACTCACCGTGGGCTTTTGGCAGCTATCACTACCATGGTTTAGTAGACATGCCCCTAACTTTCATCCGCCATTTGAATGTCTCCCATTCTCACAAGGTCCTCCTGCAATTTCTCACAATCTGCATGTGATCTGAAAAAAGCAAAGTTATCTGCAATTATAATCACCTCTCTTGTTGTTCCCAATTCTAGATTATTCTAATTATTTTAAAAAGCACTGGTCTCAGTACAGATCCATGGGGTTCTCCATTATTTACTTTCCTCCACTGAGATAATTGGCCATTTAACCCTACCATTTTCCAATCCATAATAAGATTTGGTTGCTATGCCATAACTTTTTAATTTCCTCAGACGTCTCTAATGTGGGACACTGCCAAACGCTTTCTGAAAGTCTAAATGCCCAGTTCATTTTAGAAGCTCTATTCGTAAGTTGAACATCTGAAAGCAGGCATATAGATGTGTAAATCATGGAGATGTCCCCAGAGCCATTTTTAAAAGCTGGGTACAGGACTGGCACTACCCGGTAAGTGGGGTAAGAGCAGCAGGGAGGGGTGCCGTCACTAGACACGCCCACCCCCAAGCTGGGCCAGTCCTAGGCATGTGCAGGGATGAGGGGCCCTACGGGTGCTTCACTAGCTACAGAGGGAGCTGATGAGGCCTGAAGCCCGGAGCCCCAGTTCACCACTTCGCAGCTGCAGGAGGAGCGTTTTCCTTTAATCTCGTGGCTGTGCTAAGTCACAGCCACCAGTGCTGCTGAATTCCTGGAGGTTAAACAGGAGCACTTCCTGTCTTGTGCAATAGACAAGAAGTGCCCAAATTTAACCTCCAGGAACCCGGCGACTGTGACTTAGTACAGTAATGAGACTAACGGCTGTGCAGAGGTGAGCTGGGCTTTGGGACTCGCTAGCTCCCTCTGAAGTGGGTCAAGTGTGTGCAGGATCCCTTGTAGGGTGGGGTCGTGTGTGTGCGTGTGTGTGTGTGTGAGAGCTGCTGGCACTTTAAGAGGACTGGGGCTAGAATGGGAAATGAGCTAATGTTGGGGGATGGGGAGACTGCTATTAAAAGGGAGATAATGTTGGGAGGGACTGGAATTGGAGGAAGACTGATACTGGGAGGTGAGGACTGGAAATAGGCTTATGCTGGAGATGGAGAGCCCTGGATTGGAAGGGAGATTATACTGGGAGGGACTGGGACTGGAGGGATACTGATAATGGGAGGGCTAGGACTGGAAAAGGGCTGATGCTGAAGGATGGGAGGACTGGGACTGGAAGGGAAATGATGATGGGAGGGAATGGGACTAGAGGAGGACTGATACGGGGGGGGGGGTAGGACTGGAAAAGGGCTGATGCTGGGGGATGGAGGGATTGTGACTTGTAGGGAGGGGCTGATGTTGGGAGGGGCTGAAACTAGAAGGGAGCTGATGCTTGGGGAGGACTGGAAGGGGGTGGGGCTGGGGGAGAAAAATGAAGCTGGGGGAGTGAGGATGGAGAGAGGGACAGATATTTTGTGTGGGAGGGGAGAAAAAAGGTCATACAGAGGGAAAGGTTGAGAGGGAGAGGCATAAGAATGAATGCTGGGGTAAGAAGGAGGAAACTCAAGGTTAAGGAATATCAGAGAAGGAAGGAGCTGCGTGGGGGTGTGGAAGGGATGTAGGAGGTGGTACTGGGGAAAGGGAGATGGGGGAGAGCAGTGACTGGGATTTAAGTGGAAGACAAGAAGAATCTAAGATTGGTTCTGGGTATGGGAAGGGTAAGTGGGGATCAGATGGTGGGCAACTCACTGTGCAGCAGCTCTGGTATCATGCCCAGCTTCATCTTTCTGTCTCTGAGTCAGCCACAGCAGCTAGGAATGCGTGGGGAATGGGCGGGCTAGGCTGAGGGTTGAAAAGTAGCAGGTAGATTGATTGATTTGATTTAACAGTTTTCCTATACCGCCTTTTCATTTAGTCAAGGCGGTTTACATTATCTTCAGCTTTTACAAACAGCATTCAATTATAAACAATAACTTTTACAAAGAACTTTCAAATGTAAACAGTAAGAAATAGTAGCTGAGTGAGCAGAAAGAGAGAAAAATAAATGGAAGAAAGCTGAAGGGAAAAGTTCAATATCCACGTTGAAACAAAGAGGAGACAAGAAATGGACTAGAGACCATAGAAAGAGAGTTAAGAGAAGACAGAGGAAAGCAGAAACCTCAGATTAGGACCAGCGTGATCAGAGAATAAAATGGTGAGACAACAAAGGTAGAAAAAAATAATTTTATTTTCAATCTTTACATTTTATACAGTACAGGGAAATGCATCTTTCTTTTTCTCTAGTGTTGCACTGTATGCAGAATCTGGCTTCTTAGGATTGAAGTTTAATTATTATCTATATTTTTTTATGTTTAGGTTGCGGTCACTTATTCTGTACTTGGTGAGAGTCTGTGTTCTGAGTGTGTGACTGAGGCTAGGTATTCTGTTCATGGAGTGTCTATATAGGGATCTGTACTGTAATAATCTGAATTGTTCAGCTTTTCAAGTAGGTGTTTGAATGTTCCAGGGCCCACTGCAGTATTTACAGTGCTGCTTTTTTGGGGTAGGCTCCTTTTGTGAGTTTTGGAAGTTGGTGCTGGTATGATGTGATAGATTTGCTCTATAGAGCCTCAGTGACTTTTTTAGGGTTTTGTATTAGTTCACAATATGCTGATACTGGAGAATGTTTATGTTTGTGGTTAGTGAGCTGACCAGAATCAGGTTTTTTTTTTTAAGATATTGAGTTCTGAAGGTGAATGTCCTAGCTCTGCTCTGAACCCATTGTCGAGGGAGAGGTTTCTGTGGATGCAGAATATATGTTCAAAAAGAAAAAGCAAGACCCATAACGCAGTTTATTACAACAAAATAAAATGAGTTATAATTTTATAATTTGTAGTTATAAACTGTGTTGTAGTTCTTGCCTTTTCTTTTAGTTCCTTGGTGTGTGAACATCTTGCATTTCCTTTGTTTTTCACAGAATATATATTTACGTTAATACCATGCTGGTCCAATGTTCAGTTTCAAGTTATGTTGGAGATGCCAAGCCCCTCTTGTTGTTCTTGTTGGAGTAGGAAGTGTTGTGTTGGGGTCACAAAGCTCCTCTTATTTTTCTGAGGATGGGAAGTGCTGTTTTGAGGCCGCTGAGACCCTCTTGTTTTTGTGAAGGTGGAAAATGCTGTGTTGGGACCGCCAAGTTGCTCTTCTTGTTTTTGTGGAAGTGGGAGCTGCTGTGTTGGTGCTGTTGAATCCCTCTTGTTGCACGTTTAGCAGAATGTTTCCTAAGCTCTGTACTGGTAACATGTCTGTGGATTGCTTTAGGGGTGCGGGGCCTTAGGCTAACTTTAGGGAGATAGTTACATTCCCCTGCAGTTACCACATTTCAGTGTGACAAAATGGCTGCAGGAGCAACTAAGACCACTCATTGAGATGGCATTAGCTGCACTCACGCTACTTGCGCTGAGCAATTATATTAATTTCTGCCGACAATGCAGATGCCTGCGTGTGAGGGTTCTTTCTCTCACCTCACTCTGGAGGAAAGTATAATTTTGGGAAAGAAATCCTGAAAACCTAAGAGTAATGGAAAAAGTATGGAACTTGTTCCCCAGTCTGGCCGGAAAATGGTTATATTACTTTTGCTTTTCTGTCGCTCCAGATTCACTTCCTACTGCCAGTACATTTTCTGCATGACTGCCAATAGGATGTGAAGCTAGAGCGAGAGAAAGTTAGAATAACACATACTTGATCAAGAAATGAAAACACATCCTGTGATCCCGCAAGGGGAAAGCATAGATTTATTGGTTTGTCATTGAAACCTAACGGATGTGGTTTACATCAGCAATATATTAATGTTGTCACTGTCTTCCTATATTTCAACTATTGTTTGCATCAACATTATGCCAATTTTGCTTATAGTTTCTAGATGTACATTGGCTGTATAGTTATCATGTTTTTGAATCCTACATTCTGTACACAATCTTTCTTCTGAATATTTTTTTTTCAGTGAGTAAAATATTTTTTACCATGCTTTTGGACTATCACAGCCTGTTCATATAAAGCTAAGTATTTACTGCTCAGTAGTTATTTTTATTCTGGCTATGCATTTGCCCCTTCACAGCCATTTTCTTTCAACACTGGACTTGAAGGAGAAATACTAGCATGATGTGATAAGTTCACAAAAGAGTTTTGGGAAAAAGGGGCGTGGGGTGTAGCCAGCATTAATAATAATGAGAGAGAGGGATGTCGCTCTATAGGTTGCAGGAGCACACCAGAAACCCTAACACTGGCCTTGGCTTGGTATATAGGCACCACCAGTGTGAGAGCATTGAGGCAGCATAGGGTTGTGGTTAAGGTGTGCTCTTGGCAGAGCAAGGGAGTTGCAGATTGCGGAGCCATGTCAGAATGGCACAAACATGTCAGGCCCTGGATGTTAAGGCGTCTATGACTATACTTGCTCCTGTCCACAAATTTCATGGCTGCAGTGTTTACAGGGGGAAGAGCAAATTGTGCTTATATCACAGTGGTTAATATTTTCGGCCAAATAAACCTTCTTATAAATACATACTGCGAGCATGCTGTATTAATGGACAGCCGTTGCACGTCTGAGTATCTGAAATGTCAGGACAGGATGTGCTAGTTTCATAACACAGATGCCCCCCCCCCCCCTTTGACCTACCTAGGTCAGGGTGTCCATGTAGCTGGGGATGTTCACTTGTGTAAAATGTCCTACACCCATGCATGTACCTGGCTTTGCTATCTGTACAGAGCCCGTCTCCAGAACTGGTTACTGGGATATTCATTTTTCAGGGTGGAGATGGGCCGATTTCAAAAGGCACTGCTTCCACTCCCCTGGTTTTTGGATGTTCTACTCTGGACATCCCAGATTCTTCCTAGATATCCCTTGTCACCTTTATTCACCTTTATTCACACCTTCAAAGAAATCGAGCAGATTGTTGAAGCAAGACTTCCCTTGGTTAAATCCATGTTGACTTTGTCCCATTAAACCATTTCTGCCCAAGTGTTGGGTAATTTTGCTCTTAATAATGGTTTCTATAGTTTTGATGAGCATTGACATTAGGCTTACTGGTCTATAGTTTCCTGGATTACCCAGAGCCCTTTTTAAAAATAGCTGGTATGTTGGCCACTCTCCAATCTTTTGATACCATAGATAGGTTAGAAATTACTAATATTAGCTCTGAAATTTCATCTTTGAGTTCTTTCAGCACTCTTAGATGTATACCATCCAGTGCAGGTGATTTTCTGCTCTTTAATTTGTCAATTTGTTGTTCTACATTTCTAGGTTCACTGAAATTTGATTCAGTTCTTCAAAATCATCACCATTAAATACCCTTTCTGCCAACTCCAGACATGGATAGTTTCCTCACATCTTCCTTAGTAATGATCAAAGCAAAAAGCCATTTAGTCTCTCAGCCTTAGCTTTGCCCTCCCTGAGTGTCCATATCCCTTTGATCATCTAATGGTCCAATTGACTTCTTCAAAGGCTTTTTGCTTCAAATGTACCCTGAAAATCTTTTTATTGTGAATTTTGTCTCTATGGCAAGCTTCTTTTCAAATTAAATTTTTGCCTTGCATTTTACTTGCCAGTGCTTATGCTGTTTCCTATTTTCTTAATTTGGTTCCTTTTTCAATTTTCTGAAGGATATTTTTTGGCTGTAATATTCTTTTTCACCTCACCTTTTAACCATGATGCCATCTGGTCTTTCTTCACCTCTGATACATCTGGTCTGGGCTTCCAAGACTGTATTTTTAAACAACGACCATACCTGATGTAAACTCTTGACCTTTGTAGCTGCTTCTTTCAGCATTTTTTAAACCATTTTCCTCATTTTATTGTAGTCTCCATTTTGAAAATTAATTGCTGACCCAGTAGGTTTCCTTTGCATTCTCTCTCCAGTTACTAAGTCTGATTTTGTCATATTATGATTACTAGTGCCAAGTGGTCCCAACACAGTTAGCTCTTGTACCAAATCCTGTGTTCCACAAAGAACTAAGGGGCCCTTTTACAAAGCATCACTAACCAGTTAACGTGCATTACAGAGCGTGGTAACTGGTCGCGGTGAATGCTAACATGCAGGCATGCCAAGTACCGAGGCCAAAATGCATGATAAATGGCACTTGCATGCTAATTTGGTGAGTGGGCAGACTAGTGGCAGAGTGTGAACATGGAGAGTACATTAGTGTGTGATTGCTGTTAATGTGAGAATACCTCCACGGGTATCATCAGATATGCCCACGTTAATTGAGCACACATTAGCATATGTCATCATGTGTTAACTTCTGGGAACATACTGGTAGCTTCCCTGACAGTTACCACAGAGGCTTTGCGCTTAACATCCAGCCTAACTGTGTCTGTTATCACTGCACACTATTTGCACCTGTGCAATGAGAACAAGCACGGTTGAGGATGATGGTCCCCAATAAATACAAAACATTGTTGGATGATATAGGAGTTTCTCCACAATGGATTAGCGGTGAAGGAGTTTTTTGATACTCATTGATATTTTTCCTTCAGAAGTGGGAGTGAGTTTGTCTAATTAGACCCAGAAAAAGTTTTATAAAATGATAGCCAGTGAGGGTAATTTTATGATAGGGTACCTATTTGATAAAGGCAAACCAAAGTGATCATCCTATAGGGGGAGATATTCAATAACTAAACTCATCTGCACGACTTATCCTTCGCCTGTGTTGCTATCCTCATGTAACCTCTCTTCTCAAGTCACTTCACTGGCTCTCTATTCATTTCCGCATCCAGTTCAAATTGGACTAATACCGGACCCCCACCCTTTATCACTCATGTACATAACAATGTAAAGTAGCTCATGCTGTAAATAGCCCACAACGAATCAACGCCAACTTACACACACACACACATACACTGTATAACACTGCATGATAACACAAATGTCAATATAATTTGATTGGTTGCTGTGTACACCACCTTGATTAAAGAAGGCGGGATATAAGTCCTTTTAAATAAATAAATAAATAAAATAATAAATAATAAAATTTCTCCTACTTACCTACAAGTGCATTCATTCTGTGGCTCCTCACTACCTTTCCTGTCTTATCTCACTCTCTACCCCTCCTCGGGAACTCCACTGCTTTGGCAGATCTCTTTTATCTGTGCCCTTCTCTGCCATTGCAAACTCCAGACTTGGTTCATTCCATCTTTCTGTTCCATGCGCCCGGAATAAACTATCCGAGTCTGTGTGTTTGACCCCATCTCTAGCCCTATTCAAATTCAGGCTAAAACCCCACATCTTTGAAGCCACTTTTGGATCCTGATGCTCTCTTGTCCACTATTTATGTGTATGTTGTCCCCGGTTTCACTATGGGGTCGATTTTTCCTTGCAAATAGCGGGGATGAACATCTGGTTTGGACATCCAACCCTAGCTATTCGCTTGGACCCAATTCCATATCCAAAACTCCCTGCACGTACAAGGCCGTTGTGCGGGGAGCTCTGGACGGGGGCGGGAGGGGAGGGGCTGATGAAAAAAGAAGTCAAAGCAGCATTGAAAGCCTTATCAAAGAACAAAGCACCAGACATTGATGGCATTCCCATAGAATTATTACAGCAATCTGATGCAGCTGTTACTGTACTTACAAGGCTCTGCCAAGAAATTTGGAAGACTGCATCATGGCCAACTGACTGGAAAAGATCTGTATTTATACCAATACTAAAGAAAGGTGATCCAACTGACTCTGGAAATTATTGCACAAACGCTCTGATCCCACATGCCAGCAAGATTCTACTGAAGATTATTCAACAGAGACTATAACCATACCTGGAACAAGAACTACCTGAAGTGCAAGCAGGGTTCAGAAAAGGGCGAGGAGCGAGAGACTTCATCGTGGATGTGAGATGGATCCTTGAAAAGACTAAAGAATACCAAAAGGATATCTATTTGTGCTTTATCGACTACAGCAAGGCTTTTGATTGTGTAAAACATGAGAAACTCTGGGCCACATTAATAATCATGGGTTTGACAGAACACCTGATCGTTCTCTTGCACAATCTGTACATTGATCAAGAAGCAATGGTTCAAACGGAACAAGGACAAACAGAATGGTTTAAAATAAGCAAAGGTGTATGACAAGGCTGCATACTTTCCCCTACCTGTTTAACTTATATGCAGAACAAATCATCAGAGAAGCAGGATTGTATGAAGACAACAGAGGTGTGTAGATTGTTGGAAGGCTCATCAACAACCTTCGCTAATGATACCACATTACTGGCTGAAAGTGAAGAAGATCTAAAATATTTACTTTTCACAATCAAGGAACATAGCCTTAAAATGGGCCTGCACCTTAATGTAAAGAAGACAAAGATCATGACAACTGGCAAAATCAATAAGTTCATCGTTGAAGGAGAAGAAATTGAAATCATGGACAACTTTAACCTACTTGGATTAACTATCAATAAAGAAGCAACAAGCATTCAAGAAATCCGACGACACATTGCTCTTGGCAGAATGGCTATGAAAGACCTAGACAAGATTCTCAAGAGCAGAGATCTCTCTCTCCATACAAAGATTTGACTCGTTCAAGCCATGGTATTTTCAATAACATCATATAGATGTGAAAGCTGGACAGTGAAAAAGATAGACAGGAAGAAAATTGATGCCTTTGAATTATGGTGCTGGTGGCGAATACTGCGTATAACATGGACTGCCCGAAGAACAAACCAGTCAGTACTAGAGGAGATCAAACCTAGCTTTCTTTAGAACCTCAGATGACAAGACTTTGACTTTCATACTTTGGACACATCATGCGAAGAGAGAGATCATTAGAGAAAGACATCATGCTTGGCAAGGTAGAAGGTCAACACAAAAGAGGAAGGCCAGCAATGAGATGGATCGATACAATAACAGCAGCTATGGGTACCAGTCTGTCAATAATGAGCCGCCTGACTGAAGACCGAACACAATTTAGGACAACTATCCAGGGGTCGACAACTACTCGATGGCACTTAACAACAACAACAGAGGAGAGGAGAGGAGGGACAGGGGAGATATCATACAGACCTTGAAATACAAACAAACCTTTTTCAAAGATGGAGAAGCTGTAAAACTGGAGGGCATTACACATCCCTTGATGTGCCCTCCCTCACCACCCTTCTACTGTCACTAGTGATTTCCAGATTAGACTATTGTAACAGCATATTCACAGGTATCCTCACTATCAACTTCGCCACCTTCAGCTTGTTCAAAATACAGCAGCTAGGAACCTGACGTACTTCTCCCACCATGATCACATTACACCTACCCTTGTCTGCCTTCATTGGCTCCCCATAAAATACCGTATTGACTATAAAGTGCTCACCCTGGCACACCAGAAACTTCACACAGGTGCCCCACAATACTTAGCTGATTGTCTCCATTCTCACACCCCTCATCGCCTTCTTTGTTATTTATTTATTTAGCTGCATTTATATCCTGCTTTTCACCGGGTCAAAGAGGTTGGGGGATACATTTAACACGAGGGGATATGAGACACATACACTAATACTTACAGGGAACATGGGCAATGGAGGGTTAAGTGGCTTGCCCAAGACCACAAGGAGCACCTGTGGGACTAGAAACCCCAGTCCTTCTGGCCCAAGGTTGCTGTCCTCTAGTGGGATTTGAACCACCAACCTTCCGGCCTGTGGTACCTTGCCCCAACCACTAGGCCACTCCTCCCTCTTTGATCTCTCCATACCCACTATCTGATTCTTCCCTCAGTTTCCTGAGCACGTCTGGAACAGCCAGGCCACTCCACCTTCTTCTTTGTTGCCCCCGCACTATGGAACTCTCTACCCACCTCCCTACGTGCAGAGCCTTTGCTACCTCGGTTTAAATCCCTCCTCAAAACTCACCTCTTCCAAATCGCCTATGACCTACCTCCCTCTCCTCCTTAACTACTCCCTGCCTCCCTCTGTTTCCTTCTGTATGGTGCCTGTCCTATCAAATAATGTCATTCCGTTTCTTTTTTCTTATTTTAAAAAAAATATTTATATACCACTCTGATGCCTTTGCTACCTAGGGCAGTATATCAAAAGACAAGAAAAAGATAAATGATAAAAGAAACTGCAAGAGGGTAAACGGAAAGGCAACGTCAGGAAATACTTTTTCACTGAAATGCTTGGAATGCCCTCCCGATGGAAGTGGTGGGGCAAATATAGTGACAGAATTCAAAAGGGCATGGGACAGACACAGTGGATCCCTTTATAGCAACAGGAAAAAATCAAAATAAACGTAACCATCTCTTATATCTCAACAAATAGAGTGACCTGCATGGAGCGGTGGGTACACCCCTAGATGGGGGCATGTGGAGGAGTGAGCTGCATGGAGCGGCAGGTGCACCTACTCTTGCCACCTTGCTGGGCAGACTAGATGGACCATACTGGTGTTTATCTGCCATCATATACTATGGGGGGTCACTCCAGTCTATGTTTAGCAGGTCTGGATGTCCAACCCGGACATCCAGACTTGCTAAACAGCTGGAGTCTTCCATCGGCAGCAGAGCTCCCTGCACTTAAAGGGGGTGGGCTGGGGGAGGAGCGAGGGTGAGTGGCAGGCAGGGCTGTGATCCCAGATGTACAGGGCTGATTCTGAGGTTGGATTTGTACGTCCATGGTCAGATAGTTAGACGGGGGACTTATTCCACCTTGGAGGTGGAATAAGTCCCCCTGTACGCGGGTGAACAGTGGAGACAGAAAGGTGAGAGGTGCAGGGGGTTACCCATAGCCTGACCCTGGCTATGGAAGGCTGGATTGAGTGTTCGGGCTGTGGGGAAAGAACAATATTGGGGGCAGCCAATGATCATGCTTTCTTCATGGATCCGTGGTGCCATGGCCACAGGACACCACGGCACAGTGGCTCCATGGAAGAGCCTGACTGAGTTAGCCGGGCAAGTGGCTGGATGTCCGGAGTTCCTGAATCGGGCCTGGCACCTCCCAGACGTCCAGCCACTGTGATGTGATTCTACTCCCACGGGGTCGTCTTGCCCCTGCGGGAGCAGAATCAGGTGCTGCCACTGGCTGTACAGATGTCTAGCTGTCCGGACAGCCCAGGGACGCACAAACTGGAATGTGCCTCCACGTTACTATGTTACTGTCTTCAGTGTAGACAACATTTTCTCTGGCTTAACATAAACTCTGTAATTATAGGGATAGAGAGTGAATATCGCCGCCACCCATATAGCTGGGAAAAATGGCTTCACTTCACTTCAGCACAACACAGACATTGCCAGAGTGCTCAGAGGAAATTATAAGTGACGCTTTCCTTCCAGTGCTATTGAAATTCAGGCATAAGGGCTCTGTCGGTATAGTAGCTGCTGCTATAGGGATAAATCCTTTTGAATATTGAGGCATATATTTTTGAATTGCAAAACTTTGCTTCCTATTGATTTTCCGTTTTCTGGGCTGTAAGTACCTACAGTACTCACTTGTCTTCTTGACTTTCTGAGCTGTTTTCACTTTAACATTGTAGGCTGCGGATGTCCAAACAATTTCAATTCATTTTTGGATTATTACAAATTTTCCCCTATTTTCAGGTGGATTTTTTTGTTTCTTTTCATAATTTTTTTGGAAAATGTGTTAATACTTCTTATTGTCCATGCAATCGATTTTCCATGCACTAAGATTCTTAAGGCACCCAAATGAATCAAACGTGTTTTATTGAAGTCACGGCCATGCAGCTTAGGACCTTTAGCCACCCCTGATCCACCAGGACCCTTTTACTGTATTTTATGCGCTTGTACAACCTTCACTACTTCTCCTATTGCTTAAAAATATCAGGGTCGACTCTGTTTTCATTCTTTTATGTAGGATCTGCAGGGTTACCTGCCCCCCTCGGGAGACGTCTCCTACATCTGTAAGTGAACTTTGTCACCCACATCCAAGAAGTTGCCGGCCTTGGTAACAGCCTAGCCTACCTGATAGTTAAACCAGCCCTGCCAGCATGCTGCAGTATAAGCTCAGATGCATGGCTTGATCTGCGTCGGTTTTGCTAAGTCTGCACTTGGTACCCCTCCTCACCCACCACAAGCTCCTTTTTCTAATTTTTCTCTCTCGCATACAAACATTGCTTTTGGTGGTCTGGCATCAGATGTAACGCGGCAGTCTTGCACTGCTTCTGGGCTATGACAAATGCACTCTCTCCCCAACTTACCAGCTGTTTCTTCTCAGGAAGCCCTCCTTTCCCTGGTTCCCCCGAATCCGCGCCCTTCCCTGCAGTGTCACAGTTTGACAGGCCTCTGATTTATACAGTCCTGGTTAATGTATTCAATTCTTTATAAAAGGAAGGTATTTTTGACTCTGGGGCAGCAGCCAAAATAACCACTGATGTTCTCAAAGTTTAAAGTTGAAGAAAACACAGGCCGGAGAAAGTTCACTGACTGAAAGTGCTTGAAATGTCTTTTTGTGTGTCTTTTCTTGCAGGGGACTGGATGGCCACTTAGCAAGAGTTTATTCCCGTTACCAGTTCCATCCAGCCCAGGTTGGAAACTCTAATGTTTGCTCTGGAGGGAAAGTGCACATCTGCTCATTTAGGCATGCAAACTACAGAGAGAACCTGTCTCTGTTACTGGCTGGTGAGATGAGCTGTGGGACTTCTTCCTGAATGTGTGAGGGAAGCAGACACTGTACCGGACTGCTGTGGGGCAGGCTGCCTGCCTGTGTGTGTGAAGAATTTATTTGGAACATCGAAGCCGAGAGAAAGACCATGCAACCTATCTAGTTTGCCTAGCCATACAAACCCCTTCCTCTCCCTCAGAGATCCTCTGTATTTGTCCCATGCTTACTTGAATTCACTTCTCATTTCCGTCATCTGCACTGGGAGGCTGTTCCATGCATTCACCACCCTTTCCGTAACAAAGTATTTCGTTAGATTACTCCTGAATCCATCCTTTTTCACCTTCATCCTATGACCTCTTGTTCCAGAGCTTCCTTTCAACTGAAAGAGGGCCACCTCTTGTGTATTTATACCACAGAGGTATTTAAATGTCTCAGTCATATCTCCCCTCTCCTGCCTTTCCTCCAAAGTAAAGATATTTATTTATTTTTTATTTATTATTTATTACAATTTCTTCTATACCGCACTATTCAGCATCATCGCGGTTTACATGGAACATAACAATCAGACAGGGTACATAAGTCTGAGTTTACAATTAACAGGAGAACCAACTTGGATAACAAAAAGTAACTATTTACACAACGGTGTCATATAAAGACATAGCAAGAGAGAGATTTAATGGTCAAGGACTCCTTGCATGGTGTGGTCGCCTGGCTGACAGGGTGTGGTGGAACAGTTGTAAGTATTTGAATGGGGATATGATTCATTGTTCTCTGGGAAGTATTTGAGGAAAAGGAAGTGTTTAAGGGCCTTCCTAAACTGGGTTAGGTTAGTGATTGCCCTGATGTTTGTTGGTCATGAGTTCCAGGATCTTGGGGCGCAGAGTCTGAAGGCCCTGTTTGTGGTTGTCGAGGTGCATCTTGTTAATTCTCTCGGCATAGCTAGCATGTGGATCTTCTTGGTCTGTTAGGAGCTGTTGTTTGGATAAGGTCAGATAGTGAAGATGAAGAGAGCTTATTGACTGCTTTGAATGTCAGCAGCACTGTTTTGAAGAAGATCCTGGCTTGTACAGGAAGCCAGTGTAACTGCTTTAGAAGGGGCATCACATGGTCTCTCTTAGATGAACCCGGGAGAACCCTCGCCACACTATTCATGGCAAGTTGTAAGGGGTTCAAGGTGGATTTGGGAAGACCTTGTAATATGGCATTGGCATAATCAAAATGTGGTATTATCAGAGCCTGGTAAATTGTCCGAAAATCTTCTGGTTCAAGCAAGGGGCATAGATGTCTGAGTGAACGGATCTTGAAATAGATTGCTCTTACCGTATTAGGTATGTGTGCTTTCATGTCAAGGTTTTGATCCAGTGCAACTCCCAGGTAATGAATTGTGTGTTTTGCTTGTAGATCAGCTTCTTTCACCTTCAAGTATTGGGGTGGGCTGAAGTTCGTGTTCCTCGTAATGAAGAGCACCTCCGTTTTCTTATGCTGAATTTGACGGTTTTGTGACAAGAGCCATTCAGATATGGCATTGAAGCAGTTGGTCAAAGGGGAGAGGTCAACTTGATCTATGGAGAATGGCATATAGAGCAGGACGTCATCAGCATATACCATACAACATTGAAAGACCGGATGATATTGCAAATGGGTTGCATGTATTGCTGGACTCTAAATACACCACATTAGTGCTCTTCTCCAGACCTTGACCCTGGTCACACAGTCAAAGAAATCAGATTCGTCTGACAAGACTTACCTCTAGTAAAGCCATGTTGTCCTGTAATCGCTCGGATTCTAAAAAGTACATTTTAATTTACTCACCATAGAGATCAGACTAACTGCTCTGTAGTTCCCAACCACTTCCTTATTTCCACTTCTGCCCATCTCTAATCCTCTGGGATCACGCCCCACCAGTGACATAGCCAGGACGGAGTTTTTGGTGGAGCCTGGGATTACATAGGTGGGCAAAAGGCAGTGAAAATGTTGATACCACCTTCACTTCTCCTTTTATCAGACTGTTCTGTTGCCGCTGATTGGGTGGGTCTGATGCCAAAGTGGAGGTACCATCACCCATCCAGTATCACTCTTGGCTATGCCCTTGCTCCCTACTCTAAAGAAGCATTGAAAAGGTGAGACAGTGGTGCAGTCAGTACTTCCCTAAGTTCCTTCGATACCCTTGCATGAATCCCGTCCATTTTCATCGTTTTATCTACTTTAGCTGACTGTTCATGAACATAGATTTCTGAAAATCATTTAAGGCTTGCTCCACTTCCATTCCTATTTCTGTTGGTTTTCTGAGGTCACCTTCCTGACCCTTCATCTGCAAACACAGAACATATTTGTTAAGCAATTCTGCTCTATCCTTATCAGCTTCTACATATTCCTCCTCTTCAACCTTGAGTCTCCCAAAGCCATCTTTGCATTTCCTCCTGGCACTAACATACCTAAAAAATGTCTTATCCCTATGCTTTATTGTACTGGCTATTTTTACTTCCATTTGCATCTTTGCTTTTCTGACTACTTTACCAGTTTCCCTTAGCTTTTCTAGGCATTGTTATTTATCTTCCTCTTTCGGTGATCTCTTAAGCTATATGAAGGCTAGCCTCTTTTTTTTGTATCTAGCATAGTAACATAGTATACAGTATGGCGGCAGATAAAGACCAGTATGGTACACCTAGTCTGCCCAATAAGGTGGCTATTGTAGTTGTAACTGTCACTCTGTGCAGGTCACCCCCTCTATGCCTTTATTTAGGGTCATACCTGCTGCTCCTTACAGGTCAGCCTCCCTCTATTTAGTCAGTCAACCAATTTCTGATCCAGTTTATCAGCTTGGGACCTATCTCCAGGCTGCTTAGTTTATTGATAAGCCTCCTATGAGGAAGAGTATCAAAGGCTTTGCTGAAATCTAGGTATATCGCGCCTGATATCCAACTGGGCAGGGCTATGCACTGTAACTGCTTACACCCAAACCCTGGATATTCCCTGCCCGCTGACACCCAAACCCTGCCCGCTGACATCCAAACCCTGGATATTCACTTCTGCGGCAACGAAAGTGAATATCTGGGTCTGGCCACGCTGCCTATGCGTTGAATATCCAGTTAGCAGGCATTTACATGGTTAACTGGTTAATTGATACGTGGTTAATATACCACAGACTCCCCAAATCAATGCTCCACCCCTTTGAAATGGCACTCCACAACACTACAAGAACCATTACACATACATCCAAATATAAACACATCACCCCCATCCTGAAACACCTCCATTGGCTCCCACCTCAAAGTTGAATACTCTACAAGATCCTGCTAATGACACACAAAGCTCTTTTCCATCATTCCTCCACCTACCTCAGCACTCTCATCATGCCCCCACCTAGCAATCACACAGACCCTGGAGAATACCCCCTCCCCCAATCCGTTACAAAGTGTACTCAAGAAGCCTCTGCCAAAGTCTTCAAATATTAGCCCTCAACTACCTGGAACTCCCTCCTGGACAATGTAAGAAACACCACAGACCTCCTAACCTTCCGCAAAGTCCTCAAAACTCACCTCTTTACACTTTATTTATTTATTTATGTGCACTTATATACTACCTTTCCAAAATCAAAGCAGTTTACAATGAACTCAAGAACTAAAGTATTACAACTAACAAACATTACATAGAACCTTGATAACAAGGTGTGTCATAGTATTAGATGAATATAATAAGTTTAGTATAGCAATTAATGAAGAATTTTAAACAACTATTTACATGTAGTAGTCTTGTATGCATATAGAAAGTTCTGACCTATTTATTAACCTTCAGTTTAATTTAAGTTACGTAATCTATCTTCATAAAGATGTTGCCCTGTGCATCATGTTTAAAGTGGTGTTCTGAGCACCACTGTGTTTACAGTGAAAACTGAAAACTGAAGGGTCGTCATGTATGACTTGTGTTAAGTAACTAACTTTCCAAAATGCTCTCTGAACAGAATGGTTTTTAGGAGCTTGCGGAAAGAAACCCTTCACTTTACTTCCCCCCCCCCCCACCCAACATTCCAACAACTAAACACCCTTCACAACCTGCTCCCAAAACCCAACACTACACAAATACATGGACTGCTCACAAGCACACATGTAACAAACATATCAAGTGCTTCAAGAATGCAAAGTCAGCTCGCATGCCTGTACACCTGTACATAATTAATCTTGTACATAGTTAACCATCCCAACTGCCCAACCATTGTACAAAGTTATCTGTTCTAATCTAAACGTTACTTGTATTATCTCTAGTTCTCCGTAATCCGCTTTGAACACCAAAAAAAGCAGTATATAAACCTAGTCAAATAAATAAAAATAAATAAACTGGCTGTTAACCATGTAAATGCCTTTTGAATATCAGGCCCACCATATCCATCACATGGGATGGGACCAACACAGAGGAATCTCTAAGGTAAAAAGTGGACTGTTGTAGTTGTTGATATGAAAGGACAGACTAGATAGGCTATGTGGTCTTTTTCTGTCATCATGTTTCTATGTTTCTTGATCTAGTTCTCTGGTCACCCAGTCAAAGAACTCAATACAATTTGTTTGGCATGATCATCCTTTGGTAAAACCATGTTGCCTCGGATCATGCAATCCATTGGTTTCTAAAAAGTCCACTAATTTTTCTTTCAAAAGCACCTCCATTACTTTCCCCATCACAGAGGTAAGGCTTACCGGCCTATAATTTGTCACCTATTCCCTGTTACCACTTTTGTGAAGAGGTACCACATCAGCCGTTCTCCAGTCCTGCAGAACCTCTCCTATCTCCAAGGATCTATCTCTGAGCTCTTTCAGTATCATGGGATGTATCCTAGCTGGTCCCTCTACAGTACAAAGAGATTTCCAGATTTTGGGAGAGAAACAAACCATTTTCAACACTATAGCATTCTCAGAAGTTCTACCTGCTTATGAATGGGGAAGTGATCATATTGGGTGACTTTAATTTATCCGATGTGGATTGGAGTATTCCTTCTGCAAATCTGGAAAGAAGTAAAAAAAATTGTGGATGCCTTCCAAGATGCATTACTTAAAATGGCCAAACACCTGAAGGAGGAGATGGCAGGGTGGGTGGGGATAAGGGAAGTGAAATTGCAATGGACTAACTAAAGGAGGCAATAAATGGGTCAACAGATACATATGTAAGGAAAATAAATAAAAACAAGAGGAAAAGGAAACCTATTTAGTTCTCCAAAGAAGTGGCTGCACAAATAAAGGCAAAACCCACAGCTTTCACAAAATTCAAATGTTTGCAAACAGAGGAACACAGAAAAGAATACAGGATCAAACTAAAAGAGACAAAAAGAAAAATAAGGAAAGCAAAATCAAAGGCAGAGGAAAAGATGGCTAAAGATGTGAAATGTGGTGACAAAACGTTTTTTTTCAGGTATATTCAGGAGGGGAGGAAAATCAGAGGTGGAATTGCCGGACTCAGAAGTGCTGAGAACGGACTCATGGAAAGTGACATTGAAAAAAGCAAAAATGCTAAACAAATACTTCTGCTCTGTTTTTACTAGAGAAAATCCTGGAGAAGGACCACATGTGATTGACAAATACACAAATGGGAATGGAGTAGACACCACACCATTCTAAAAAGATGATGTGTTACAGCAGCTTGCAAAATTGAAAGTGGCCAAGGCCATGGGATTGGATGGGATACATCCCAGGATACTGAAAGAGCTCAGAGAGGTTATTACAGGGCTGTTAAAGGATGCTTTTAATCAATCCTTGGAGAAAGGAGAAGTTCCACAGTACTAAGAAGGACTGATGTGGTACCTCTTCACAAAAGTGGCAGTAGGGAAGAAGTGACAAACTACAGGCCAGTAAGCCTTACCTTGGTGACGGGAAAAATAATGGAGGCATTCCAGAAAGAGTGAATAGTTGACTTCGTCTAAATCTAAACCAACAGGTTGCATGATCTAAGACAACATGGTTTTACCAAAGGATGATCCTGCCAAACAAATCTGATTGAGTTCTATGACTGGGTGACCAGAGAATTAGATCAAGGATATGTGATGGATGTGATCTACCTAGATTTCAGAAAAGCCTTTTATACTGTTCCTCATAGGATGCTTGTCAATAAACTCAACAGCTTGGGGATGGGTCCCAAGGTGGTGAACTGGATCAGAAATTGGTTGACTTGACAGACGACAGAAGGTGATGGTAAACAGAACTCGCTCGGATGAAAGAAAGTTTATTAGTGGTGTGCCCCAGGGTTCGGTCTTGGGACTGGTACTGTTCAATGTATTTGTGAGTGATATTGCTGAAGGACTGAATGGAAAAGTCTGTCTTTTTGCAGATGACATAAAAATCTGCAACAGATTGGACTCCCCTGAGGGAGCGGATAATATGAGGAAAGAGCTAGAAAAGCTGGAAGGATGGTCTAATGCTTGGCAGTTAAGATTTAATGTGAAGAAGTGCAGTGTCATGCACTTGGGAAGCAGAAATCCAGGGTAATTGTATGCAATAGGGGGTGAGAGGTTGGTGCATGGACCAGGAGAGGGACCTCGGAGTGATTGTTTCTGAGGATCTCTAGGTGGCGAAACAGTTTGACAAGGCGGTGGCAAAAGCCAGAGGGATGCTGGGTTGCATACAGAGAGGAATTAGCAGTAGAAAGGAAGAGGTACTAATGCCACTATACAAGTCGCTGGTGAGGCCTCACTTGGAACATTGTGCAGTTTTGGAGACCATATCTCGCAAAGAACATAGAAAGACTGGAAACAGTTCAGAGGAAGGCGACCAAAATGATTTGGAGCCTGCGTCAGAAGACTTATGAGAAGAGACTTGAAGACCTAAATATGTAACTCTGGAGGAGAGGAAGGACAGAGGAGATATGATTCAGACCTTTAAATATGTAAAGAGTATTAATGAACAAAGAAACCTCTTCCAAAGACGGGGAAGCTGTAAAACTAGAGGGCATAAAATGAAGCTGCAAGGGAGTAAACTGAGAGGCAATGTCAGGAAATACTTTTTCACTGAAAGGATGGTGGATGCTTGGAATGACCTCCCGATGGAAGTGGTGGGGGCAACTACAGTGACAGAGTTCAAAATGGTATGGGACAGACAGTGGATCCCTTCATAAAAACAGGATAAAATTAAAAGAAACATAACTATCTCTTATATCTCAGCATATAGGGGTGATCTGCACAGAGCGGTGGGTACACTCCTAAAGAAAGGCATGGAGAGGGGTGACCTGCATGGAACGGCAGTTGCACCTACTCTTGCTACCTTGCTGGGTGGATTAGATGGACCATGCTGGTTTTTATCTGCCATCATATACTATGTTATTATATGTTACTATGACATGATCAACTTTAGCATATTTATTTGATCTATTTATTTAAAATTATTTATATACCGTCTTTCTACCATTCAAGGTGGTTTACATAAAACAAAACAGATAACAATGCAAGGATACAACTGTTGTACAGAGAACAAGAACTGTAGAAAACATAAGAACATTCAACGAATTATATAGGTTCCTGGGGCAATAAATGGAAGAAGAGGCATTAGAAACAACCACACTTTTAAACCACACAACAAAAGCAAGTGGGAAGAAATGGGCAGAACAAAATCAATGCAAAATACATGCAAGCCTGTTAAATGCTGGAAAGTAATGGGCACAAATGCTCGAAGCTTAGCCAACAAAGTACTGGACCTGGAAGCCCTAATGGTGGAAATGGACTTGGACATTGTGGCCATTACAGAAACATGGTTTAATGAATCGCATGATTGGGATATAGCCATAACTGGCTATAATCTATTCAGAAGAGACAGAGAACATGGAAAAGGAGGAGGAGTAGCCTTGTATGTCAAAAGCAATATTAAAGATACTGAAATGCAGGGGGCATGGGGAAAAGAAGAAGCGCTCTGGATTGTGTTGGAAAGAGGAGATGGCACTGTCATCCATACTGCTGTAGTCTACAGACCTCCGACTCAAATTGAAGAGATAGATAACGAATTGATTATAGATATTGCCAAGATAGCCACAAAGGGGGAAGCGATCATATTGGGTGACTTTAATCTACCCGATGTGGATTGGATTTCTCCTTCTGCAAATCTGGAAAGAAGCAAAAAACTTGTGGATGCTTTCCAAGATGCGTTACTTAGACAAATGGTGATGGAACCAACCAGGGAAAGCTCAACGCTGGATTTATTGCTCATCAACGGTGATAGCATGTTGAATGTCTGGGTGGGTGCCCCTGTGAGCAGCAGCGATCATCACAGTAAAATGGCCAAGTACCTAAAGGAGGAGTTGGCAGGGTGGAAGGGGATAAGGGAAATGGAATTGCAATGGGCTAAACTAAAGTTGGCAATAAAAGGGGCAACTGATAAATATGTAAGAAAAGTAAATAAAAACAAAAGGAGAAGGAAACCTATTTGATTTTCAAAAGAAGTGGCTGCTCAAATAAAGGCAAAAACACAGCTTTCACAAAATTCAAAAGCTTGCAAACAGAGGAACACAGAAATAAATACAGGATCAAACTCAAAGAGACAAAAAGAGAAATAAGGACAGCAAAATCAAAGGCAGAGGAAAAGATGGCTAAAGATGTGAAGTGTGGCGACAAAACTTTCTTCATGTATATTCGGGAAAGGAAGAAGATCAGAGGTGGACTTGCAGGACTCAAAAGTGCTGGGAATGGACTCGTGGAAAGTGACATTGAAAAAGCGAAATTGCTAAACAAATACTTCTGCTCTGTTTTTACTAAAGAAAATCCTGGAGAAGGACCACCTGTGACTCCTAAATATAAAAATGGGAATGAAGTAGATACCACACCATTCACAGAAGATGATGTGTTAGAACAACTTGCAAAACTGAAAGTAGACAAGGCCATGGGACCGGATGGGATACATCCCAGGATACTGAAAGAGCTCAGTGAGGTTCTTGCAGGGCCGTTCAAGGATATTTTCAACAGATCCTTTGAAACAGGAGACGTTCCTCAGGACTGGAGAATGGCTGATGTGGTACCTCTTCATAAAAGTGGTGACAGGGAAGAAGTGTCAAACTACAGGCCCGTGAGCCTTACCTCAGTGGCGGGAAAAGTAATTGAGGCGCTCCTGAAAGAGCGAATAGTGGACTTTCTCAAAACCAACAGGTTGCAAGATCCGAGGCAACATGGTTTTACTGAAGGACGATCTTGCCAAACAAATCTGATTGAGTTCTTTGATTGGGTGACCAGAGAACTAGATCAGGGGCATGCAATGGATGTCATCCACCTGGATTTCAGCAAAGCCTATGATACTGTTCCTCATAGGAGGCTTATCAATAAACTCAGTAGTTTGGGGATTGGTCCAAAGGTGGTAAACTGGATCAGAAATTGGTTGACTGACAGATGACAGAAGGTGATGGTAAATGGAGCTCACTAGGATGAAAGGAAGGTGATTAGCGGGGTGCCCCAGGGTTCGCTCCTGGGCCCGGCACTGTTCAATGTATTTGTGATGCTGAAGCACTGAATGGAAAAGTCTGTCTTTTTGCAGACAACACAAAAATTTGCAACAGAGTGGACTCCCCCGAGTGGGTTGTTAACATGAGGAAAGATCTACAAAAGCTGGAAGAATGGTCTAATGTTTGGCAGTTAAGATTTAATGCAAAAAAGTGCAGTGTCATGCACTTGGGTAGCAGAAATCCAAGGGAAATGTATGCGATAGGGGGTGAGAGGTTGGTGTGCATGGATCAGGAGAAAGACCTTGTTGTGATTATTTCTGAAAATCTCAAGGTGGCAAAACAGTGCGACAAGGCGGTGGCAAAAGCCAGGAGGATGTTGGGCTGCATACAAAGAGAAATTTCCAGCAGAAAGGAAGAGGTACTTATGCCACTGTACAAGTCCCTGGTGAGGCCTCACTTGGAATACTGTGTTCAGTTTTGGAGACCATATCTTGCAAAGGATGTAAAAAGACTGGAAACTGTTCAGAGGAAGGTGACCAATATGATTTGTAGCCTGCGTCAGAAGCCTTATGAGAAGAGACTTGAAGACCTAAATATGTACACTTTGGAGGAGAGGAGGGATAGGAGAGACATGATTCAGACCTTTAAGTACTTAAAGAGAAATAATGAACAAACAAACCTCTTCCAAAGACGGGGAAGCTGTAAAACTAGAGGGCATAACATGAAGCTGCAAGGGGGTAAATTGAAAGGCAATGTCAGGAAATACTTTTTCACTGAAAGGGTGGTGGATGCTTGGAATGCCCTCCCGATGGAAGTGGTGGGTTCAAACACAGTGACAGAATTCAAAATGGCATGAGACAGACACAGTGGATCCCTTTACAGCAACAGGATAAAATCAAAATAAAGTGAACCATCTAATTTCTCAACAAATAGGGGTGTCCTACATGGAGCGGTGGGTTCACCCCTAAACAAAGACATGGGGAGAGTGGCTTGCACAGAGCGGCAGGTGCACCTACTCTTGCCATCTTACTGGGCAGACTAGATGGACCATACTGGTCTTTATCTGCCGTCATTTACTATGTTACTATATTGATGAGCGAAAATTCAGGCAATATGTGGATAAGCATTTAAACTAGGGAAAGGGAGTGAGAAATGGAAGAAAATAAGTTTAGGATGTCACCCCCAGCAAAAACAAACACATAATAATAAACATGCGAATAAAAAGGAGTCATCATATTAACTCACACATCAATAACAAAAGGGAAGAGGAGTCCGGAATAAAATACACGTAAGCCATCCCAAAATTGCTGGAAGGGAATGAGCGCAAATGCTCAAAATCTAGCCAACAAAGTTCCTGATCTGGAAAGCCCTGATGATGGAAATGGACTTGGACATTGTGGCCATTACAGTAACATGGTTTAAATGAGTCGCGTGAATGGGATCTAGCCATAGCTGGCTATAATCTATTTAGAAGAGATATAGAGAGCAGAAAAGGAGAAGTAGTTCTCTTCGTTAAAATCAATATTAAAGCAGCTAACATGTAGGGGATGTGAGGAAAAGAAGAAGCAGTGTGGATTGTTTTGAAAACAGGAGATGGCACTACCAGCCACACTGCTGTAGTCTCCAGACCTCCGTCTCAAATGGAAGACATGGATAGTGACTTGATCAATGATATTGCAAAGGTGGCAGTGAAGGATGAAGTGATGATATTAGATGACTTTCATCTACTGGATATGAATTAGAGAATCCCATCTGCACATCTGGAAGGAAGTAAAAAGATTGTGGATGCCTTTCAAGAAGCAATACTCAAATGGTGATGAAACCAACTAAGAAAAGTTCAGTGCTGGATCTAGTACTCACCAATGAAGATAGTGTGTCTGCTGTCCGGGTGGGTATTCACACGGGGCGCAGTGATCACCACACTGTGTGATTTGAGATAAAAGCCAAGGCAGACTCTATTCACAGCAATCTCAAAATCCTAGATTTCAAAAACGCTTACTTCGGTTGTTATTGTGGTTGTATCAGTGACCCTAAAGTTTAAGTAAACCCTTGATTCAGAAAATTATTCTGGACTGGACTCAGTTATTTGAGAAGGGAAGAGGTGTGAATGACGTGCAAGTTGAAGGACCTCCCAGATTATGCACTAAATGAACTCTGAACAATAGAACTCCAAGAATAGAGTTTGAAACTAAGAAAACTCTTGGATTGACGTGACCCCTGTCCATTAGACAGCAGAAAGAGTGCTGTAGGGATTTTACATGGAATGTGAGTTATATCAGCATCTAGAGCCAAGATGACCACCAGACTCAAGTCTGCCCAGTTACAACTCTCCAAAATCTCGAACACTCTCCACACTTACCTGCAGAATTTCTATCAATAATGAAACTCGTCTGATCCTTGTAACCAAACAGGTGATCAAAACAGGTAGCAAAACTCTTTGCCAGTATTTCAGTGTCTATGTTTAAAAGGGGATTTAGATGTAGATGCTGCATTGAATTGGGCCTTTCCATGACTTATGTCTTAATGTGTGCCTGTAAAAAAGACTTGGGGGGCTATTCAAATATATTGTTCAAAACTCTTGTCAATATAGGGGAAATAATTTCAATTATTTTTTTTTGTAGAATTCTGAGGAAAAGCTGTCAGGTCCCACAGTATTCCCCAACAAGGACCTATTAATGGCCTCTCTAACTTCTTCCTCTGCCACAGAGGCATCTAACCAAAGTCTCTGCTCTTCGTTCAATTTGTTCTCAGACTTGCCCCGCAAAAAGCCATGAACTGCTTCCAGGGGCTGATGAAAATCTGAGGCATATAATTTTTGGTAATAGCTAAGAAAGGCTTGGCTAATATCTTTTTCTTCACTACTTAATGCCCCATGGTCATCCTTCACTTGCAAGACGGAGCTTTGAGCCTCTTTTTTTCTTAACCTGTGATGCTAACAGTCTATCCATCTTCTCCCCACTGACATAATACTGTATATTGGGTTTCTTATATAACAGTTCCACACCTTCATTCTGAAGGACATTTCTCTCTCCTGAATCTCTGACCTGCCCCACCAAACAACTCACCACAGGTCACATGAGCACTAGCACTCCACTGTTACTCACGACAAAGGATTCAATTGTCTTTTGTACTAGCAGATCCTGATGTCTGTGTTTACTGTCATCCAAATATGTTCTTTTCCCCTTTCCTTGTCAGAGCTGCAGGCTCCAGAAATAGGGGGTCATCAAGAAAGAGGATGTTCAAAAATGTTTTTATTTCTTTCACATCTGTGAAGCTTAGCACCTCTCTCTTCCAAACCACTCTTAACTGCTGGATACAGCATTGCTCGCTGTGTATCCCATATGCGTGTAGCCAGCAGTAACATCTGCTTCTTGTGGTTATACAGTAATTCAAAATCTTAGCCAGATCAGTCTGGGCCTGTTTCCCAGATTCAGGGGGGCCTGTTCAGGACTCTATGAGCTCTTTTGACCACCAGATTTTCAGGCAGGGGTGCAGTGTGAAGATCTCCTGCAAAATCTTTTCAATAACATCCCCCACTGGGACAATCTCATGGTCCTAGAGTATTTTTATGATCCTAATATTGCACTGTCTTGATCGGTTCTCAAAGTCATCAACTTTTTGCACCAATCATTGAAGTAATATGCTGTGAGAATCACAGTCTTGTTGTAAAGTCAAAATATCATCCTGCACTTCAGAAATCCTCTTTCAGCTCTTTACTCTTCCAACCACTTCTCTCAGTTCGACTTAGACCTTCTCGGGGTCTGTTTGGATGTTACTCAATTCTTCAGACAAATCTGTTTTCCCTGAACTGATAGTTTTGAGTATTACTTCCATATGGATAGAAGGTGCCGCTGAATAGCCACACTGTGCGACCACTATCCGGATAATTTCTACCATTGTCCAGATAGCAGCGATTTCCTGTGGCTATCAGGATCACATAGAACAGCTTTTCACCTGTCCTAAATCATCCAGATAATTTATCTGGATAGCAGCTGAAAAGAGCCACTATCTGGATACATTTTTATCTACCCTCAGACCATCTTGTCACTATCTGGTCACTAAGGTGGTCTATAATGATTGTCAGCAGAACTATTGGGTTAGTGCAACTGAATACTGACCTCAGTGTTGCTACCTGGATGAATCTTTTGATACTGGTCCCATTGTATTGTAATTTTTATTTATTTATTGGCAATCCACTTTCTCTTTCTCCAGCAGGTATGTCTGTCCTTATCAATCCCTTTCCCTGGTACGTTACTGAATGCATCAAACTTTAGTTGCATTTTTCAATAAATTATCCTCATTTACATTTAATAGAGAAGTAAATTTATTCGACTAACGGTATGGATATTTGATACATCCATACTTAGAAACATAGAAACATGATGGTAGAAAAAGACCATATGGTCTATCCAATCTGCCCTTCCATGCCACCTACTGCAATTATGGTCACAATTATTGACACCCTTGCAGTTCAACCCTTTAATGTCCAATATCTCCTAAATAAAAAGTGGTGAGCGAAATGGCTTTGGGCTATGTATGCAGACATATTTGACACACACAAAAAATCAAATAAAACAAGACCATTTAAAAAGGGAAATAGGAAATACCATATAAACTGGAACATTGCCAAGACATGATTATTACTAAAACTATAAAAAAACCCACTCAACTATAACAAAATTATCATAAATTAAGCGTGGTCTTCAATACTTTTCAGTTGAAATCAACTACAATCACGAGGTCATGTATTTTCTGAGTTGCGATATTTTTGTATGGATCAGGTAAAGAATGGTAGAGATGCTCGAACTCGTGAACAAACCTTGGTTATGTGTGAGCAGAGATGGATTTATAGAGTCGGCACGGTGGCCCTGGAGGGTCTGAACGCGCAAATTGAATGGAATAGATGTATTTGAATGTTGATTGGTTTTGAGGAAGGCTGGGTTAGTTGTAAGCCAGTAGTGATTGGCTAATAGATATTTAAATACAACCTATAGTGGAGCTGTCGGTATGTGCGTTTGTGAAGAGTTGTAGGTGATGGTGATGGTGAAAGATCTGTTTAACAGCACGGTTGGTTGTTTTGTGTATATATAGATGTTTGCTGGCTGCTGAGGTGAGATGGGAGTGTTTTAATTGAATTCTGAATAGGTAGGTTTCCTTTGAAGAGTTGTATGTTGATGGTTGTTTGTTTTGTTTTGATTTAGTCCCTTCCTCCCTGAGGAAGCGACTGGTGTCGCAAAACGCTTGTAAGCGCTGGACTCAAGGCATCGGATGTGGAGTGCTGAGATAATGTTTGAAATGATGGCGAAGATAAGTTGATTTATCAAGCTCTCCTACTTTATTGGTGGGGAATATGTTACACGTGAGGTCGCTGATGTGAAAAGGACTATTTGTGAGAGTGTTTGTGACTGAAGTATATATTGTCATGGAAATCACTTGCCCAAGATTACTGAGACCTCAGTTTGCATGTGATTGTAGTTGAATTCAACTGAAAACTATTGAAGACCACGCTTAATTTATGATAATTTTGTTATAGTTGAGTGTTTTTTTATAGTTTTAGTAATTATTTACACTCTAATAGTGACCATAGTATTTTTAAGACACGATTATTGGCACTCTTATAAACATTTCAAATCAGTTTGAACAGAAAAACCACATTTCCACTGCAGTAAAATTAGACTCACCTGTGATTGTCAGTACTCACATGACTTGAATCAATGAATGATTGATGGCTGTAATGTTTAAAATGGCCACATTCATTCTCTGTTCCATTTTCACAATGGCGAAAACATGAGAGCTGCCTGAGATTGTCAGAAAAGCCATTATCACCAAATATCAAACTTCACAGGGGTACAAGGCAACCTCCAAAGATCTTGGGATTCCTGTGTCTATAGTTCACATGTTATTAAGAAGTCTTTTGCTCATGGGACTGTCAAGGACCTCCCAGGATGTGGTGGGAAGAGGAAAATTAATCCAAGAAGTCTTTGAAGGTTAGTGTGAACCATTGGAAAAACACCACGTACAACATCCGAAGAGCTTAAGGCTGACCTGGTGCAATCTGAAGTGGTGGTTTCAACCCACACCATACGCTGTACACTAAACAAAGAAGAACTTCATGAGTGAAGGCCAAGGAAGACCCCACTGCTCAAAGAGAGACATAAAAAGGAATGCCTGATCTTTACCCAAACCCACCATGAGAAACCAGAATCCTTCTGGGAAAATGTTCTGTGTACACATGAAACCAAACTTGAGCTCTTTGGTAATGCAGACCAGCGATAAATTTACAAACGAAGAAATGAAGCTTATAAGGAAAAAAACACCCTTCCTACAATTAAATATGGTGAAGGTTCCATAATCTTGTGGGGCAGTTTTGCTACCTCAGGAGCTGGAAGCCTGGAACATATTAAAGGAATCATGAAGTCAGAGGACTAGCACGATATTTTGTAGCGAAATGTGCTACCTAGTATCAGAAAGCTAGGTCTGGGTTGAAGGTCATGGTTCCTCCAGCAGGACAATGACCCAAAATATACATCCAGAAGTACAACAGAATGGTTAAAAAGGAACAAATGGACTGTTTTAAACTGACCAGCAATGAGTCCCGATCTCAAGCCAATTGAGAACCTTTGGAAAGAGCTGAAATCTGCCATTGGTAAAAGGAACCCTGGAAACATTCATGAGCTGGAACAAATCACAGTTGAAGAGTGGGAGAAACTACCAGCAGTCAGATCTACGAAACTTATAGATGGCTACAAGAAATGTTTGGAAGCTCTCAAACACTGCCAAGGGTTGTGCAGCCAAATATTAGTGAAGGGGGCCACTAACTTGTCAAGTAATATCAACATTATTCTCACACCCAGGATTAGACTTAATAATACAAACAATTTTCACACTCTCAAATTATATATTATAAGGCTTATAATCTACAAGCATATTCATCTGAACTTATAGTCACGCAGTCACAAAACTTACTGTATCATGGGCAAAAGCTTAACAAACAGAGAAACCATCAGAAAACAGCTGAAGATTCACCAAACAGGCATACCTGTATAGCTTTTAAATCCCAGCAATATTGTTCATTGGTCTCATCTGAACGTATAATCATACTCACAAAATGTCCATCCAAACAATTCCAATACAAAGCACAAACTCGACATGATATCACGTTTCAGACAAACATGTCTTGCTTCAGGGAGCTAACCTTACAAAATGCAACTGCACCAAAAGCTAACTCTTAGGCTAGTGCCTTCGAAAAAGCCACAGCCCAATATAAAGCCCACAGCCCATCACAGTAACAATAGGTGCAACAATTAACCCAAATTGTTCACAACTGACCCTGATCATGAATTAAAGAAGTCCACTAGATCTGATTATTCAAACCAATAGGTTCTAATAACTTCAAACAATAAATCCATCTCTGTTTCATAAAATGTAAATGCCCCAGATGGTTACCATCCCGTCAATCAGGTATAATTTGATCAAGCACTCTTCAAACAAACTGATTTGCCTGATAACCAAATTCTACAAACTGAGCAACCATGGCTGCCATCAGCACCCCATTAGCCAACCTACTATGGTGTTCACTAATATGTCTGCGGACAGGGTGAAACGTGCGTCTAACAAAGATCCTAGGACAAGCCAGATCACCACATAAATCACATACGTTGTAAGGCACGATGTAACGTGCTGTGCTCTAAACTGCTCATGAGTTAAAGGATGAACCCAGGCAGGACCAACCAAACTGATTTGACACCATTGACGGTGACCACAGCTGGTATGGGTCACTTTTCCTCTGTAGGCAATCACTGATATTTCTACCACGTCTGTTAATCTTGTCAAGGTCATATTTTGTTTTTACTCAGAAATTACTACTGTACATCAAAGTTGCACAGACATCTTTTTTGGTTGTATACCTTTGAACATACTATTAACATTACGCTGACATATGTACAGTTGGAATATCTATAATTATTTCTCAAGAGATTACACACAGGATACCTAAAATGCATTGGTGTCAATAATGTTGACCACAACTGTATAGTCCTTTTTTTCTTTCAGAGATGTTCTGTGTTGGTCTCATGATTTCTTGAATTCAGATACTGTACTGTCCTCATCTCTGCTACCTCCACTTTTAGACTGTTCCATACATCTACCAATCTTTCTGTAAAGAAATATTTCCACATAATACGCCACTTTCACCTTCATCCTATGCCCCCTCATTGCAGAGCTTTTTTTTCAATTGAAAGAGACTCTTCTCCTGTGCATATTGAGATCTTTATGTCTGTCCCCATATGCCTTATGAGGAAGTCCACTGACAATTTTGGTAGCCACCCTATGCACAGACTCCATCCTGTTTATATTCTTTTGAGGCCTCACCAAAGACTTACAGAGAGGCACTATCACCTCCTTCTTCCTGCTGGCCATTCCTGTCCCTATGCACTCAATCATGCTTCTGGCTTTCTTTTGCCTTTTCTACCTTTTTAGCCACTTTAAGATCATCAGAAACAATCATGCCCAAGTCCTGCTCTTCTTTCGTGGGCAGATGTACTTCACCCCCTATACTGTACCGCTCCCTTGGATTTTTGCAGCTGAAATGCATGACCCTGACTTTTTTTAGCATTCAGTCTCAGCTGACAAATTCTTGACCATTCTTCAAGCTTAGCTAGATCCCTCCTCGTGTTATCTACTCCTTCCTGGGTGTCTACTCTATTACACATTTTGGTATCAGCAAAGAGGCAGACCTTACCCAACAGCCCTTCCACAGTATCACTAACAAAGATGTTAAACAGAATCAGACCAAGCACAGATCCCTGGGGCACACCACTATTTATATCCTTCTCCTCAGAGTGAACTCCATTTACCTGTACGCTTTGTTGCCTCCCACTCAACCAATTTCTAACCCAGTCAGTCACTTTAGGCTTAGGGTCTATTCCTAGGATGCTCAATTTATTTATAAGTTGTCTGTGCTTCTTCTTCTTAATTCATTTTTAATCTTATGTTTCCTGTTAATGTTTTTTTTACTTTTGGGGACTTTCTGCCAAGCCTTTCTTAGGGGCTTGTTTACAAAGCCGCGGTAGCGGTTTGCGATCGTAATCGGAGCCGCGGTCCCATTGATTTCAATGGAGCCGCGCTGCGATCGCAATCGCGAACCACTACCGCGGCTTTGTAAACAAGCCCACTCATGAACACACCATGCCGTTCTTTATATTATTAAGACTCTATTCTGTTCTATGTAATTATCTCATGTATATAGTTTACCCCGGTTCTCCAAGTTTGTACTCCTGTTCGATGTAAACCAAACAGCTTGTTGTTATGGTCTTTATGTTATAATGTAAACCGCGCTGATGCCGAATAGTGCGGTATATAAGAACTTGTAATAAATAATAAATAAATAAATAAATAAATAAATAATGTTGTGAGTGATATTGCTGAAGGACTGAATGGAAAAGTCTGTCTTTTTGCAGATGACATGAAAATTTTCAACAGAGTGGACTCCTTTGAGGGAGTGGATAACATGAGTAAAGATCTGGAAGAATGGTCTAATGCTTGGCAATTAAGATTTAATGTGAAGAGGTGCAGTGTCATGCACTTGGGAAGCAGAAATCCAAGGGAATTCTATGCGATAGGGGGCAAGAGATTGGTGTGCACGGACCAGGAGAAGGACCTCGGAGTGATTGTTTCTGATGATGGAACAGTATGACAAGGCGGTGGCCAGAGCCAGAAGGATGTTGGGTTGCATACAGAAAGGAATTACCAGCAGAAAGGAAGAGGTACTAATGTCACTGTACAAGTCATTGGCGAGGCCTCATTTGGAATATTGTGTTCAGTTTTGGAGACCGTATCTCGCAAAGGATATAAAAAGTCTGGAAATAGTTCAGAGGAATGTAACCAAAATGATTTGTAGCCTGCGCCAGAAGACATATGAGAAGAGACTTGAAGACCTAAATATGTATATGCTAGAGGAGAGGAGGGATAGGGGATATATGGAATAGACCTTTAAATACTTAAAGAGTATTAATGAACAAACCAACCTTATTCAAAGACGGGAAAGCTGTAAAACTAGAGGACATAACATGAAACTGCAAAGGGATAAACTGAAAGGCAATGTCAGGAAATACTTTTTCACTGAAGGGTGGTGGATGCTTGGAATGCCCTCCCGATGGAAGTGGTGGGGGGCAAATACAGAGACAGAATTCAAAATGGCATGGGACAGACAGTGGATCCCTTTACAGCAACAGGATAAAATCAAAATAAAATGAACTATCTCTTAAATCTCAACAAATAGGGGTGGCCTGCATGGAGCAGCAGGTGCATCTACTCTTGCCAGCTTAGATTAGATTGACCATGCCAGTCTTTATCCGCCGTCATCTACTATGTTGTTATGTTTTTTTTCTTTGAAATTACGTTTTTTCTTTTGTTCGCGTTGTCTTTTGACATTTCCGCACTCAGGGCAGTTGCAAGGGTTCTGGGTACCTTAGGCAAATCATACTTGGGCTTGCTCCACCGACCCCCAACTTACTTGCCTTCCCCCCACCACTCTTCCTCCTCATTTTACTTCATGTTGGCAGTGTGAACACATTCCAAAGGTGCCATCATGGGGACAACATTTCGTGATGTGCATCATGAGATTAGCATTTGCAGTACTGGCTCCACGAGCCATTGAATGTATTTATAACGCCAGCCTTAAGGAAGAACAGAGGATGAGGGGCCGCTCAGCCTGGCCAACTCAATTCTCTTTTTGCCAAGAATGGGCATAGTGATCCCTACAAGCCATGCTGCTCCACCTGAACGGTCTACTTGCTATTTAGCTATCGCCCAAATTCTGGAGCCTTGATGACTGCCTAATTCACCTGATGGCAGTGCTGGTCCTGCCTGCACTTTTTGATGCTTTTCATGGCTGCCTGAACCATTAGGCAGACCAGGTAGTTGCCTAAAGTGGCAGCTTCTGAGGAGTGTCAAAGAGAAGCTGTGATCAATGCAACAATAAAGGTCAATCAATCAGGGGCGGCCCAAGGGGGGTGCGGGGCCATGTGCGGAGACTCCGTGCGGGGCCTCATTTGCATAAGTGGCCTTATTTGCATAAATATTTGCATAATGTTACCATACACTAACTTTTAGTAAACATGTCTCTTAATGAGTGTATGGATAAAGAAAGACTAAAAGATTTCTACATTACTATAATCCAGTGCCAACCGCCAGGCACATTAGGAACTACTACAAACGCTGCCCATTTAGAACCCATAGCAAACCCACCATATCCTGACAGCATTACCAGGACTCACAAAGCACCAAACCCTACCTATCAAAAGGCAACACTGCAAATATTAAACCAATACATTTCAGAGAATACTCGGGAAAGAGAACAAGTGGCAATGTCAAATAGGAATTACATAAACAGAATACCTCAGCTCAGTTACACATGCAGAACATAGACCATCACCAAACAAGGAATCACAATTTAGAAACAGGAAGGCAATAATTAAACTGGGAACCCCAAAAGCCAAACTTGGAATGTACAACAACACTGTAGAAATAAAACTATAAATTAATTTCCTCTTGTACCAAACAAAGCACAGACGTTAATGATGCACATTTCCCAGAGGTTTCATATTCCAGTTAATAAATTCAAAATAAAGAGATATCTTTCTACCTTGTGTGCATTTTTTTTCAGTTGCAATTGCTCCAGCCACTTTCTTCTGGTTTCTTCATGTTTTCTGCTAACTGTCCATCGTCTGCTGTCCATTTGTTCTTTCTTCTCTCTTATAGTTTTTTTTTTCCATTCTCTCTCTCTACATCTGCTTTAACATACTAATCTTTCTCCTTTTGCTCTTTCCTCATTCCTATTTCATCCACACAAATTTTACCACTCCATCCTCAATCCCCACTTACTCTCCCAATACCCGGCCAATTGTAGATTTTTCATTCCTCCCACACAAAATATTTTTCCCCTCTCCATTTTACTCTCCCAGCCCCATCCCATTCTAATCCTCCCCCAACATCAGCTCCCTTCTAGTTCCAGTCTCACCCAGCATCCATTCCTTTCTAGTCCCTGCATCAGCCCATTTCCAGTCCTAGCCCCCCATCAACCCATTTCCAATCCTAGCTCCCCCATCCATTTTCAGTCTGAGTCCCTTCATCAGCTCATTTCCAATCCTAGCCCCCCATCAGCCCATTTCTAGTCATTTCCTAGCCCCACCATCAGCCCATGTCAAATCATAGCTCCCCTCCACTCAGTCCAATTCCAGTCCAAGCCCCCCCCCATGAGCCTACTTCCAGTTCTAGCCCCTCCATGAGTCCATTTCAATTCAAGCCCCCACCACAGCCCATTTCCAATCTTAGCTCCCCCCAACAGCCCATTTCCAGTCCTATCCCAGCTGCTCCATCAGCCCATTTTCAGTCCTAGCTCCCTTCCCTCACAGCCCATTTCCATTCCAAGCTCCCTCCCCATCAGCTATTTGCAGTTCAAGCCTCCCCTTCCACTCAGCCCATTTCCAGTCATAGCAACCCCCCAACCCATTACCAGTCCTAGCCCCCCATCAACCCACGTCCAGTCCTAAACCCCCATCACCCCATTGTCAGTTTAAGCCCCCCCTATAACCCATTACCAGTCCTAAACCCCCATCACCCCATTTCCAGACATCCCCCATCAGCCCAAAGCCCATTACCAGTCTTAACCCCCCATAGCCCATTATCAGTCCTAACCCCCCCATAGCCCATTACCAGTCTTAACCCCCCCAACAGCCCACAGCCCATTACCAGTCCTAACCCCTCCTCCTCAGCCCATTTCCTGTCCTAGCCCCCCCATAGCCCATTACCAGTCCTAACCCCCCATCACCCCATTTCCAGACAGCCCCCATCAGCCCACAGCCCATTAGCAGTCCTAACCCCCCCCAGCCCATTAGCAGTCCTAACCCCCCCTAGCCCATTAGCAGTCCTAACCCCCCATAGCCCATTACCAGTCTTAACCCCCCCAACAGCCCACAGCCCATTACCAGTCCGAACCCCTCCCCATCAGCCCATTTCCTGTCCTAGCCCCCCCCCATAGCCCATTATCAGTCCTAACCCCCCATCACCCCATTTCCAGACAGCCCCCATCAGCCCAAAGCCCATTACCAGTCTTAACCCCCCCATAGCCCATTACCAGTCCTAACCCCTCATCACCCCATTTCCAGACAGCCCCCATCAGCCCACAGCCCATTACCAGTCTTAACCCCCCCCCCCATAGTCCATTACCAGTCCTAACCCCCCCAGCCCACAACCCATTACCAGTCCTAACCCCCCCCTAGCCCATTTCCTGTCCTAAACCCCCATCACCCCATTTCCAGACAGCCCCCATCAGCCCACAGCCCATTAGCAGTCCTAACCCCCTCCTAGCCCTTTAGCAGTCCTAACCCCCCATCACCCCATTTCCAGACAGCCCCCATCAGCCCACAGCCCATTAGCAGTCCTAACCCCCCCCCAGCCCATTAGCAGTCCTAACCCCCACCCATCCCAGCCCAGCCCAGCCCAGCCCATTAGCAGTCCTAACCCCCCCCCCCAGCCCATTAGCAGTCCTAGCCCCCCCATGGCAAATTTAAAAAAAAATAAAAAGCTGGCTCTGGCTGCTGCCGCGGCAGAATGCAATGTCCGCGGGGCTCCCTCTGCAAGGGCTTTCAGATTCGCGAGGGAGAGCGTCTCCCTCGCTCTCTGTTAAGCCCGCAGGGGCTAATGGGAAATTTCCCATCAGCCCCTTTAGACGCTCTCCCTCGCGAATCTGAAAGCCCTTGCAGAGGGGCTTAGTGGGCGGAGGGGGCCCCGCGGGACACTGCATTCTGCCGCGTCCGCGGCAGCAGCCAGAGCCAGCTTTTTATTTTTTTTATGTCATTTAAAAAAAAAGCAGAATGTTCTTTGCGCGGGGCCCCCTGAAACGCGGGGCCCTGTGCAAAAAACATTCTTGCTCTATGGACGGGCCGGCCCTGCAATCAATGCAACAATGAAGGTCGATCAATGCAACAATGAAGGTCTCAACAGCCATGTAAGTCGAAAGAATCATCTTTACATATTTATACCCACAGGGATGATGGAAATTGTCTTCATCGTAGGTAATTTTATAAAGCATTTTCTGAATGTAAAGCATGTTGTACAAATGGAAACATGCTCATAAAATTATGCGGGAAAATATACAGGTGCCCATTTTTACGCAATCAGCATGTATTTGTTTCTAGGGTTATAGTTTGGGTGAAGATGGGGAAAGTGCCAATTTTATGAGAGGCTTTGTGAGCTATTTGTGCTGGCTCTGGGTCCTATTTTAGAAAGGCATCAATGCTGCTCTTATAAAATACACTTAACATAAGTGCCCTGTTATAAAATTTGCCCAGTTATATATTATAATAGCCATGAAGATAAGGAAAGCCATGCAGAGTCAGACCAAGATCCCTTGAGTCCAGCATCCTGTCTCCAACAGTGGCCAGTCTGGAAAACAAGTTCTCAGTGTGGTGTGCTAGATAGCTTACAGGGGTAGAGCTTGTGAAAGCTGCAGAGGAAAGTAAAATTAGGGGAATGCTGGGGGATGTAGACCCTGAGAGTGGCCTAACGGGTGATGACTCTGAGCACCAGTGCACATGATGAGGTACCTTCTGCTAACAAAGCAACTGTGGGTGAATTTAGAGAGCCTGGCTGGCAAAAGGGAATGGAGGAGTAGCCTAGTGGTTAGAACACTGGCTTGGTAACAAAGCAACCAGGGTTCAATTCCCACTAGCACTCCTTGTGGCCTTTTGGGCAAGTCACTTAACCCTCCATTGCCTCAGAAGAAAGGTCTGGCAATCTACTTCCAGTCACACTGCCAAGAAAACCCAGGAGCTTCTGGGTTACCAGGAGTCAGGACTGACTCAAAGGCACACATTGCATTTTTGGCTGGCAAAAGGGACAGGACCAAGAAAGAGAACAGGGAGAGGCAGATGCTGGTGCACAATGCTGAAGTCTGGTTCTGGAGGAACTTAAGAAGATGGAAAGAAAAGAGGCTCCGGGCTCAAATTCTAAGAGGTAGGAGATTGCTGCAAAGCGAGATTGCTGTCTTTGGAGAACTGAGCGACGCTTATGCAGGACAAAACTCAATAGAAGAATCACTAAATAAAGTCATAACCTGATTAGATTAACAGCATAGGCTAAGGTTTGTGACGTGAAGCAACAAACAAACCCAGATCAGCAGTATGAAGGCGGCTGTATGAGTGGATTGCAAAGGTCCTCTGAATGGAATTGCGCCAGTAGTATTTGATAAACTAAATTATATGGTTTAAGGCTCCCAATATGTTACCAACTGAAGGTTTGCGGCTTAAGGCAATAGGAGGGAAGTATCTGTGTTAAATGGGGTGACAAGAGTCTGTTTAAGTGGGCAAAGTGTTGTTTAAAGAGCTGGATAAACACTGAAAATAAAACCCTGTACATAGTGTTCCAGCATCCTGCGTGTGATGAGTAGAGGGAGGGAGGGAAGGCATGCTGCAGCCCAGGTCATAGAACTGACTTGAAACAGAGCACTTCATGACCCTGGCAGATCCCAAAATTTAGATTGGTTTCTCATTGCTTATTTCCATAGTGAGCAGTGATGCTTCCAAGTCTCTGTTTTCCTCCAGGAACTTGTCCAAACCTCTTTTGAATCGTGCTATGTTAGTTGCCTTGACCACATCCTCTGGAAACAGATTCCACAATTTAGTTATATATTGCAGGAAAAAAAAAAAAGCTTTCAACGATTTGTTTTCAATCTGTTGATCATTAGTTTCATGGAGTGCCCTCTTATTTTGTGTTCTCAGTCCCTTATTTAACCATTCCACCCCACTCATGATTTTATGAAACAGTTTAATATTTGATAGTTTGATGCCTGATTATGCATTTTTAAAAAATCATTCTCGAAGGGATGGTGCTTGGTTGATCATTATTGTTGAGTTTGTTGAAATATCTGCGGGAGCGTGTCAGATGACAATGGCGTGAGGAGAGGACGCAGAAAGCTGTGCCCCCTTTTCTGCGCCCATATGAACCAGGAAGACTGTTGTTACATCAAAGCCAGAACACAAAAAGTCAGCAAAATGTGTTATTTATTTATTTAACGGTTTTTATATACTGCATTTCCATAGATCAATGCAGTTTACATTGAACTCAACATTTTACAAGGAACAGAAACATGATAACATAACAGATAAAAGAAAAATCAGGAAACAGGTCACATAGACCTTTAACCTATAATGCAGGGTATTTATACTAACTGAGCTATGTAGACGTGTCCCTATATTTATTAGGGGTCATGTGTGTCCAGCTTTGTTATTTTTTGTGTTGTTGTGGCAAGTTCCCTAGCATTTGATGGATCTGGCTGGATTAGTTCCAGCGGCAGGGAAATCAGTGAAAGGTACGAGACAGTAGACCATGAAGGAGTGTCTGACCGGTCAAGATGGCGTTGCTACGTGCATAGGTGAGGCCTCCCCAGGCTCAGGCCCTGTTGGTGGATCACTCCCCAGGACCAGCATCAGATATAGCGCTGCTGAATAGCTAGATTTTTTTTAAACTTAAATTTGTATTAACATCAAACCGGTAACCATTCAAAACAGTCCTCATACACATTTTTAACAAATACAACCGCACCCACCCCTTCCCCACTATCCCCCCACCTCCAAGGTATCAAGGTATACTATCAGTTTGGTCCTAATCCCTTATTCACTGCGCAGAGAGAGAACAAACCCACAAGGTACATCCCAGAATTAAAAGAATAAACAAATCAATCAGATCAAATCCTTCTACTCCAGGGCACACCTCCCTCTCCCCCAATTCCTCCTCCCCATCAAATCACCTTCCATCCTCCCCATACAAACCCATCTCTGCTTCACCCATGTCCCACTGCAGGAAGGACTTCCAAACCTGTTTATACTGATCAACAGTCTGCATTTGGTAGGCCGTGAGCTCACACATTCGTTGCACCATACTCAGCCTTGCTCGAACATTGCCCAAAGCAGGCACCATTGACGTCTTCCAGCCAAATGTCACCTCAGTCCTTGCAACCACAAACCAATACCTCCTGAATTTGGTGAGATCTGCTCCATACCCTTCTTGCTCACCATTCAACAAACAGCTTACAGGATCCTTGTTCTATCTCACTCTAGTCATCTCCTCCGATTCCCCTACCACCCCCTCCCAAAACTGCACAATCTTCGGGCAGCACCACCACATATGGAAATGGTTCCCTGCTCCCCACACCCCTGCCAACAAAGAGGATTCACCCCATGTCCATTTTACTCAACCGCGAGGGAGTTAGATATGGCTGGTATAACACTTTATAGGCATTTTCCCACAAATTGGTGGCTACTGACAGCTTAGAGGCAGCCAAAGAGATATCCCCCCCCCCCATCTAGTATCATCCCAGTCCCCCTAATGTCTTGCTCCCATCTATCAAAAGGATTCTGTCCCCTAATGGGTCGCATATTAATTAGTTTATATAGCTTAGACAGTAATCTCTTAGTCCCCCTTGCCCTGCTATATAACTCTTCTATCACAGCGCGAGGCTTCCCCATGTCTCCCCATACGACAGCACCAGTTAGAAAGTGTCGTACCTTCATATAAGGATATCAATCACAATCCAGCAGCCCCCATTGCTCCTTCACCTGTGCAAAATCCAACACCTCTCCCTCTGGGGAAATGAACTGGCCTAGCCAGGTCAGTCCCTTCCTTTCCCAGATGTCAAATCGACCACCCCCATCCCTTGTTCCGAACTTCTGGTGACCTTGGATAGGTGAGAAAGTTGAGTACCTCCATCCTCCCATTAAAATCTTCCATTGGTGCCTCCAGGCTTGCCAAGTAAGATCTATGTACAGGTGTTCCATCTTCCTATTCCCTTCCACATCAATCTAAGTCTCCCCCAATGTCAATCTCCCCCAAATCTCCTGTTCAATTTGCACCCACTGTTAAACTCTTGGGATCTCCGCCACTCAAAAATCTCCTGCAGTTGCACCACCTGATAGTAACTAGCAAAATCCAGTACCCCCAACCACCCTTTTTCCTTCTGCCACTGCAACACCTCCATCTGCACCTTAGGTGGTCTCCTTTTCCATATGAAATCAAACACCCTCTCAGGCCTCTCAGAAAAGCTGTCGGCACAGCAAATCACAGTGCCAGGAACAGGTAAAGCAAATATGGAAGTACATTCATCTTAATTACTGCTATTCTACCAAGCCAGAACAATGGGAGTTGGCTCCATCTAGCCAAGTCCTTTAAAATACCCTCCTCAGCGGAACGTAGTTCCTGGAAAACAAGCCCTCATTATCGTCCCCTATCAGGACCACCAAATATTTAACTGTCCCCTTGGACTATCTGAAGGGAAACGTCTCCTTCAGTCTTTGGACAAGCTCTTGTGCAACATTCACACCCATTATTTTGGTCTTCCCAAAGTCAATCTTGTAGCCTGACCAGGAACTATAAGAAGCAATTTCCTGAAACAGAGCCTTCCTATCCCTACCATTCCTGCCACGTCCGCTAGAAGTATCTAGCGATGGATTACAGGATTGGTTAAAAGTCCCCTCTCATAATAATCGCCTCCTCCCCTTCTTTTTGCACTACCTGTACCATTTCTTCAAAGAAAGCCTCTTGGTTTCCATTAGGGGCATATAGGCACACAATTTCAGATTGACCACCAAGTATCTACCATTCTTATCCCAGTGTACTGTATCTACCTCAGCCCCATGGAACTGTATAATAATATCTCTCCCTCCCCCCCTTTTTAAAGGCCCCAACATTTGTAGCCAAATATGTTTGTTTATGTTTATTTCACTTGATATACCACCCTTCAAATAAAAACAAGGCGGTTTACAAACTCAAATAGTATAGAATTGGGCCATGGGCACTGAAAGGAAAAAAGAAGTTACATTAGTAGACAGGAAAGCGAGAGACAGAGTAATCATACATGCATACACGATGAACATGACTAAGAGAGAGGAGCACACAAGACAAAACAAAAAAGCAAGAGGCTGGTTAAACATACATACATATACATTGAACTAGACTAAGAGAGAGGAGCACACAGGACTAAACTTGGGCAGTGGGTAGGTCAAATGCTTTTTTGAAAAGAAGTGTCTTCAGCTGAGCCTAAAGGTGCGGTAATACACCTGATCATATTTCCTCCACTGGAGACTCCTCTCTTGCACTCTCTGCAGATGTGTCTCCTGTTCCATTAAGGTATCGGCTTTCAGCCATACACTGTCCTTCAGCAGTAAATTTCTCTCCTGCCAAGAGTTAAGGTCTTGAGCATTAATAGAGAACACCCTACAGCTATTCATGTTAGAAGCCATATTACTCCCTTCCATTACCTTGTTCCACGTGTTTTGCTCTCTCTTTCCCCACCCTCCCCCTCCCCCCTATACCCATCCTCCAAACACCCTCCACCCATGTCTACCTCCTTCACTTCCACCCATACCTTTCTCGGAGTAGGAGTCACCCTGCCAGATCATCACTGTCCACCATGCCAGCAGACAACCAGCAACACCCATCCATTTGCATCCTCTCAGTGTGTCATACCTTACCAGCCACACATTCTTTCCTCACCCACCTGCTTTCCTCCTCCCATCCTTCACTCCAATCCTCCAACCACTCCACATTGCTCCCTCCCCACTCCCATGCAACCTCACACCTCCAACCATCCCAAACTCGTGCAACAAGCCCCAAAACTCCAGTTCCAACTCTTTGCCAACCATAAGGAACCTCCTCCTGTTACAATTCAATACACACCTTCCTGCCCCCAAGTCCCCCCGTGGAGCACCCACACAAATGAACTCCTCCATCCTCGCTCCCTTCAATTACCATGTGCCTCCTCCCTTCCCATTGTCCGCATACTCATACCAAAACCAACCTCCTCCTAATGGAACCCCCCATTTCCATCCTTCAAGATTCTGTCAGTCACCCATCAGTCGATATTTAACAGGCCTCTCGCAGTCAGGTAATCCTTTACCACTTGACTTCATGCTGCTACTCCTTCCTTCTTATCTTGTGCCACTCCAGGCCTCCATCCTTTTGTAATTTTGGTTTCTTAGCTGGCAGACCCAAACCTCCTACTTTTAGTTCTTTAAGTCCTTGCACAGCTTCTTCCAGAGATGCTGCTCACTTGGTCACCCCATTCTTAGTGAGCTCAATTTGAAATGGATAAAGCTACTTATATCTCAGCTGCTCCCGCTGTAGAATCACCGTCACTGGTCAGAGCGCCCTCTGTCGCTGTGATGTCCCTGGCATAAGATCCAAGTATAGTTCACAATCCAGCGGAAGTTCTCAGTCTTTCTCATCACCGATATCAGCCTCTCTTTTATCTCATATTCATGCATGCAAAGTACTGTGTCCCGAGGTTTCTCAGACCGTGCAGGCTCCAATGCCCTGTGTGTTTGATCAGTTTTAAGTTCCAACTGTTCTGCCCCTTCACCTTTCAAGTTCAACAGTGACTGGAAGATCTCTTTTGCCACTCTCTTACAGCCCTGATATTCAGCTTATTCTGGTATCTCTCTTATGTGGATGTTGTTCCACCTTGAATGATTCTCAAGATCTTCCAATTTCAGTAGCATCTCTTCCTGTATCCAATCTGTGTCAATTGGGTGCTGCTTTAGACTCTCCACATCCTTTGAAATGCCTTCCATCAAAGACTCAGACTCCATTATGCATTTATCCAAATTAACAAGTTCACTGTGGAGCTCGCCAACAGCAGAACTCGGCTCCTGCTGCACCTTATCCAGTTCCTCCTTCACCCCGTGGACAATATTCCACTGAAGGTCTGTCAGCAGTACTTGGAGATCTGCTCTAGTAAGTACTGCTTGTGTTGTCCTCTCCTACTGCGGCAATTCCTCTTCTTCCTCACTGCTGTCAGAGGCACTCGATTCCCAAGCTCCTTTCGTAACTGATGCTGGCATCTTTGAACCACCTCTCTGATCATCAGCCCTACTCCCCTGGAAGGCAAACTCCTTCAGGTCTGCTGCTTTTCGGCGTGTTGTTATCCCAGAGCCCTCACCGACTCTTCCTGCACCTCAGCGCCAATTTCAGTAGGCAACAAGTAACTCTGTTGCTGCACTTATAGCTCAATGAAGTGATTCTTCAGCCGAGTGACACACTCATCGAGCCATCTAGCTCGGGTGACGTCACTTCCTCGGAATATCCGTATTTTTATGCCCATGGTGGCTGGTATTTAAAAAAAAAATGCTGATCTCTGCAGACTCAATATTACCCCTAATATAGCTAAAATCAATTATTTGTCATCTGAATTTCATTTATTGGAGATGGTACACACCCTGCCAGTCTAATATTTGTATTTACCTGTATTTTTTGCATTTTAAGAGCACATAGTCCTTTAACAGTGAGTTCTTTAATTGCTTTACTGCTCCTTATGGAATTTTCATTGTAGATTTTTCTTAAAAGCCTTTTCTCGAACCCACGTTGGTAGTCATTTCAAAACATGACTTAGCTGGTTAGATGCAAGGGATTGATGTTTTGCATGCAAAAACTTCTAGTACCGTATTCTGAGACCACGCCGCCCGCACGTATATGGTGCAAGCACGGGGATCGTAGAACGTGGCTGTGAGGGGACAGAATGGGGGCATGGCCAGGCACGGAGACATATTTATTTTATTTTATTTCTTTAAAAGGATTTATACACCGCTTTATCCTGAAATCAAAGCGGATTACACATCAAACGAATCAAGTGTCAGGGTGCTTGGGTGGGGGCATGCAGTGATAAATGGATAAGTGTCAGGGTGCTTGGGTGTGGGCGTGCAGTGATAAATGGATAAGTGTCAGGGTGCTTGGGTGTGGGCATGCAGTGATAAATGGATAAGTGTCAGGGTGCTTGGGTGTGGGCATGCAGTGATAAATGGATAAGTGTCAGGGTGCTTGGGTGTGGGTGTGCAGTGATAAATGGATAAGTGTCAGGGTGCTTGGGTGTGGGTATGCAGTGATAAATGGATAAGTGTCAGGGTGCTTGGGTGGGGGCGTGCAGTGATAAATGGGTAAGTGTGTGTGTGAGTGGTGTGAAGTTGATTGCGTGGTGAGCTATATACAGTGTCAGGGTGCTTGGGTGGGGGCGTGCAGTGATAAATGGATAAGTGTGTGTGTGAGTGATGTGAAGATGATTGTGGAGTGAGCTATATACAGTGTCAGGGTGCTTGGGTGTGGGCATGCAGTGATAAATGGATAAGTGTCAGGGTGCTTGGGTGTGGGCGTGCAGTGATAAATGGATAAGTGTCAGGGTGCTTGGGTGTGGGCATGCAGTGATAAATGGATAAGTGTCAGGGTGCTTGGGTGTGGGCATGCAGTGATAAATGGATAAGTGTCAGGGTGCTTGGGTGTGGGCGTGCAGTGATAAATGGATAAGTGTCAGGGTGCTTGGGTGTGGGCATGCAGTGATAAATGGATAAGTGTCAGGGTGCTTGGGTGTGGGCGTGCAGTGATAAATGGATAAGTGTCAGGGTGCTTGGGTGTGGGCATGCAGTGATAAATGGATAAGTGTCAGGGTGCTTGGGTGTGGGCGTGCAGTGATAAATGGATAAGTGTCAGGGTGCTTGGGTGTGGGCCTGCAGTGATAAATGGATAAGTGTCAGGGTGCTTGGGTGTGGGCGTGCAGTGATAAATGGATAAGTGTCAGGGTGCTTGGGTGTGGGCGTGCAGTGATAAATGGATAAGTGTCAGGGTGCTTGGGTGTGGGCGTGCAGTGATAAATGGATAAGTGTCAGGGTGCTTGGGTGTGGGCGTGCAGTGATAAATGGATAAGTGTGTGTGTGAGTGGTTTGGAGTTGATTGCGTGGTGAGCTATATACAGTGTCAGGGTGCTTGGGTGTGGGCGTGCAGTGATAAATGGATAAGTGTGTGTGTGAGTGGTTTGGAGTTGATTGCGTGGTGAGCTATATACAGTGTCAGGGTGCTTGGGTGTGGGCGTGCAGTGATAAATGGATAAGTGTCAGGGTGCTTGGGTGTGGGTGTGCAGTGATAAATGGATAAGTGTGTGTGTGAGTGGTGTGAAGTTGATTGCGTGGTGAGCTATATACAGTGTCAGGGTGCTTGGGTGTGGGTGTGCAGTGATAAATGGATAAGTGTGTGTGTGAGTGGTGTGAAGTTGATTGCGTGGTGAGCTATATACAGTGTCAGGGTGCTTGGGTGTGGGTCTGCAGTGATAAATGGATAAGTGTGTGTGTGAGTGGTTTGAAGTTGATTGCGTGGTGAGCTATATACAGTGTGAGCTATGTACAATAAGTATTTACATTTTTACATTTTGTTGGGCTGAGAGAGAGTTTGTTTAGACAGTTCATGTTATGTCCTTGTAGTTGTTTCTGTGAAGAGCATAGTTTTGAGCATCTTCCGTAAGTCTTTGAGGTCTTTTTGTTGTTTTCTGGGGGTTTCGGTGATTAGGGTAGTTGGTGGTCATCATTGAATTGTTCAATGAATAGGGTGGTTTTTAGTAGTTTCCTGAATTCTTTTATATCTGTTGTTGATTTTAGTTTATCTGGAAGGACATTCCAGACATCAGGGGCAGCAAGAGAGAAGGCTCTCATGGATGTGGATTTGTTGGTTCTTGTAAATAGACTGGGTGTAGGTATATTGTTTTTGGTGCTATTTCTGTCTGGTCTTTTGCTTGTTTTGGTTCCGATGAGTTCATGTAGTATTTCTGCTGACATGTTGTTTTTAATTTTGAAGATAGTTAGTGCTGCTTTATATTTTGCACATGATGATATCGGTAGCCAGTGTAGGTAATGTAGTATTGGGGTTATATGGTCTTGTCTTGATGCGCTAGCAGTGATGCGGGCGGCAGTGTCCTGTATTATTTGTAGTTGATGGGTGGTTTGTTTGGGCAGACCTTGGTATAGTATATTATAGTAATCCAGTACAGGTGTAATGATGGCCTGGCATACTGTGCGGAAGTGTTCTTTGTTGAGGAGAGGTTTTAGTCTCCGAAGCGTTGCGAGTTTGAAATAGGCTGTTTTGGATATCTTGTTAATATGTGGTTGGAGGGTGAGTTGCTTGTCTAGGATCACTCCAAGGTATCTGACTTCATCTTTTATTGTAATGGATGTATTGGATATGTTGATAGAGATAGGATGAATGAATGTGGTGTTTCTCGTTATGATTATTGCTTCAGATTTTTTTATGTTGATGTTTAAGTTGTTATTTAGGCAGGTTGTGATTTCTTGAATGCAGTTAGATATGGTGGTATAGTCTGGTGAGTCCAGTTGAATAGGGGTATATGCCATGACGGCATATATGGTGTATTGTATCTTGTATTTGTTAAATATTTTGTAAATTGGTTGAATATAGATGTTGAAGAGAAGAGCTGATAGTGATGAGCCTTGAGGGACTCCTTGAGTAGTTTTGAAGGGTGCTGAAGTGAGGTTCCCATTATTTACTCTCTGCTGTCTGTCTTCTAGGTATGACTGAAAAGTGTATCCCAGAAAGGCCCATGTATGTTTGCAGAGCTACCTGTGTACATCCAAGTTAGCCCTGCAGAAATGCAGAACTTAGTACATAATCTGCTCTGATCTGCAATGCATCCCATATAGCAGACTGACCGTGACAAGAATATTTTGCACTGCTGTGTCTACGGTCAGGGACAACACCAGATACAGTTTCACAGAACAGAAAGCTGAGGTGAGGGAAGGAGTAAGGAGACAATATTAAACACCCCCATAGAAATATGAAGGAGTGCACCAGTGTGTCATCAGGCAATGCTGACATTAGCTGCTTGTGCTAAGGGAGCAGATCCAGGGTTCCTAATGTTTCCAAGGATCCTAATGTGCCAGTTGATGGAGTCCGGGGACCACTTGCTATAATGTCATACAAGTTGCTGTTGCTAAGTGCAGGACAGCATGTTCGCAGATATATGTGACTGTGAGACTACAAGTGACAGTGTGTGTGTGTGTGGGGAGGGGGGGGGGGGGGTAAGTGTGTTGCATGGAAGGATCCACTGTGCTGATCCATACATTTGTGGGGGACATGAATGGCTGGCATCGGCGATGCCTGGGCCATAGCGATGATTGCAACCTCGCCAGATGCCAGTGTGAGTAGGCAGAATGAAGCAGAACAGGTTCTTCATAGCTAGCTGGCCAAACATGTCCGTGTCACTAATGTGGGACAATCAGAATGCAGGTATTCAGCAGTGCAAACAGCACTAATACCTGCCTGAGTGCACCATCATTGTTCTCTATACATGTGCACATGCGTAGAGAGCGACGTTGGTGTCTCTGGGCACATCTCTGGGGAGTGTGCACTGCTGCGTGCTCTCATTCCGAGAGCCCCTTCATAGTGGCAGGGCTATGTTGAGGCATTTAGCTATGGAGGACATATCCTCTTTGTACTGGTCTTTATGTGGCATTGCATAGACATGTTCCAGCATTGTCCAAACTTGCATACCTAGGGGGCTCTGCTACTGCCATATCTGTAATGATGCAATACATCTTGTTTCACACACATCACGCTCTACTTGCTTTCAAACTAGCTTCCAGAGCAGTGAGATGACTTTGCAGTGTTCTGGGCATGCGACAGGCTGGTTGATATAGTCTACCTTTCATCCACATATATGTATCGTCTGCTTTCATGAGCTGTTTGCATCAGAATATCACTGTCAGTGAGCATTGCAGCTTTGAAGAAGCATGTTTTACAGGTGAGATATGGCTGTTTGCATGTATGGGGTGGAGATGGGCAGGATCACATATGCCCATTTTTCTAAATACGGTGAGCACGGGGACGTACACAGCCATTGTCTGTATATACCTGTCTCTCGAGCACCATATTGCTTTGTTCGCGCCGTGCCAAGTACATCTATGTCTCTGATTCTAGACCCACGGCTGCGTCTTTCCCAGCAACTGCGGAATCACATTTCACATTTCCATCAGGCATGTTTTCGGATTGGACGTGTCCGCGGGACAGACGTGCATGTACAGGAATTGGCCTCCACGTGTTTAATATAATGTTTCAAATTTTCTGTTGACTTTTCTGCCTCTTTCTTTGGAGTCATGCATTCTCTGCTTTCTAGATGGCCTGATTTGCCTGGTGAATCATTTAGATTCCACTCTCCAGCAGATGCAGGTCACTGCCCCGACCTCCTCCGATAGCTGCTGGCTAGCCAGCAACAACCACACTGCCAAGCAACTTCCAGAAGTTTATTTTGTTTCTACCATATATTCCTTCACAGTTAACAACACCGTTCAACCTCTCTAGGCACGAGAGCAGACCAGACATATACAGCAGGTATTTAAATACAGGCTGCCATAATCTTCATGCAGGAAACAAAACATCCTTTTCTACGACCCATTCGCCACACACATCCATCTGATAGCTAAAACCTGCAGTTTCTTTCTTTATAATATCAGCAAAATTTGCCCCTTCCTTTCTGAACACACTACTAAGACACTTGTCCACCCTTTAGTCACCTCTCCTCTTGACTATTGCAACCTCCTCTTTGTTGGTCTTCTTCTTAATCATCTCTCTCTCCTTCAATCTGTTCAAAACTCAGCTGCATGGCCAATCTTTCACCATATAACCCCTCTTCTCAAGTCACATCATTGGTTCACATTCTGTTTCCTTATCCAGTTCCCGCTGCCCAATCGGGGCAGATCAGCACATTTAAAAAAGAAGCGCCAGCTCCGACATCCTCCTCTTCAGCCCTGCCCAGCTCCCAGGAGGGAGTGTGCCTCTCGCTGACCTAGGGCCTCTTCGCCGGACATCCCATCAGCTCCCGCTGCCAAATCAGGGCAGATCAGCACATTTAAAAAAGAAGCGCCAGCTCCGACATCCTCCTCTTCAGCCCTGCACAGCTCCCAAGAGGCAGTGTGCCTCTCGCTGACTTAGGGCCTCTTCGCCGGACGTCCCATCAGCTCCCGCTACCCAGTCGGGGCAGATCAGCACATTTAAAAAAGAAGTGCCAGCTCCGACATCCTCCTCTTCGGCCCTGCACAGCTCCCAAGAGGGAGTGTGCCTCTCGCTGACCTAGGGCCTCTTCGCCGGACATCCCATCGGCTCCTACTGCCCAATCGGGGCAGATCAGCACATTTAAAAAAGAAGCGCCAGCTCCGACATCCTCCTCTTTGGCCCTGCACAGCTCCCAGGAGGGAGTGTGCCTCTCGCTGACCTAGGGCCTCTTCCCCGGACGTCCCATCAGCTCCCGCTGCCCAATCGGGGCAGATCAGCACATTTAAAAAAGAAGTGCCAGCTCCGACATCCTCCTCTTCGGCCCTGCACAGCTCCCAGGAGGGAGTGTGCCTCTCGCTGACCTAGGGCCTCTTCGCCGGACGTCCCATCGGCTCCCGCTGCCCAATCGGGGCAGATCAGCACATTTAAAAAAGAAGCGCCAGCTCTGACATCCTCCTCTTCAGCCCTGCACAGCTCCCAGGAGGGAATGTGCCTCTCGCTGACCTAGGGCCTCTTCGCCGGATGTCCCATCAGCTCCCGCTGCCCAATTGGGGCAGATCAGCACATTTAAAAAAGAAGCGCCAGTGGGCGCGCCCGCGCCTGAGGGCCTCGCTAGAGGGCCCTTTGGCGTGGCCCTTAGGCAGTTGGCCCACATCGAGTCACACAGCTCAACGACCGGTAACTCTAGGACTGTCTCACAACCATTCAGCAGCTTGAGCTCCCCCGAGGTTGAGCTCGCTCACCAACGGCACAGTCATAGCCATACTCCCACGGACAGCCCAACGCCAGCAAACAGACACCACGCGACAGTGACCTGAACCGACATCTCTCTTCAGATAATTGTTCTCCCCTGCTGCATGTCGTACGTATAGCCTCGCAAGTATAGCCACCGCTTACCATTGCTACTGAATCACTATACTGTTGCCAGTAGCCTTATCATTGCCAGTCACCATTGTACTGTTGCCAGTAACTTAACATTGCTATTATATCACTATACTGTTGCCAGTAGCCTTATCATTGCCAGTCACCATTGTACTGTTGCCAGTAACTTACCATTGCTATTATATCACTATACTGTTGCCAGTAGCCTTATCAGTGCTAGTCACCATTGTACTGTTGCCAGTAACTTACCATTGCTATTATATCACTATACTGTTGCCAGTAGCCTTATCATTGCCAGTCACCATTGTACTGTTGCCAGTAACTTACCATTGCGATTTGAATTAATATACTGTTGTTACTATACTGTCACCCTAACATGGCCATCTCCTTATTTGCTATATTTATCTTTTACCTCCTAGCTGACACCATTCAAAATACTTCAGCTTTATCACCCACCCATAACTATATCCCTATCCTGCATAGTCTGGGAAGGAGAAACAGTAGCAGTTCCCACCACACACAACCACATACACATCATATCAGGCATTCACACTTACTATATATTTCCATTAATAACTGCTTTAGTCCAGAGCCTAAAAACACTCTTTTACAGGACAACCTAAAATGTGCTCTCATCAACTCACGATCAATTCAAAAAAAATGGCCAGCCATCACTGACCTTATCACCACTCAGAACCTTGATATCCTCATGGTCACAGAAACCTTGCTATCAGACACAGATACCATCATCATAAATCAACTCATCCCCCACAGCTATGTGATGCATGCTTGTCATAGAAACAACCGGAAAGGAGGAGGATTCCTCATCCTTTCAAAAAGCAATCTCCAGCTCCAATCGCTAGCCTCAATGAGTATCCTGCACATGGACACATTATCTATTGCTAACAAATATATCAACATAAATCTCATTTACAGAGCTCCTTCTTCACCTCCAGAAGATCTATCCAACATTATAGACCTTGCCTGTAACCCTGGAAGCCCAAGTAAACCTAATTGGCTGATTGGAGATTTTAACCTCGCCTCATTGCAGCCTACCTACTCTGATGCATTCCTCGATACTATGAAGGACCTTGGTTATACCCAGCTGGTGAACTCTCCAACACACCTCAAGGGAAACGCCCTTGACCTCGTCTTTGCCCCTCAGTCAGAATTAATCAAGAATATCATCCTATCATCCACTCCGGTTCCATGGTCAGAGCACAATGTAATCTCCTTCCAAATCCCATACCAACATATCCAAACTCCAACCAACCAAGCAAACTCAACCTCTTCAGGATCAAAAACTCGCTTCAAATCCCTGGACAGAGATGACTTCCTCAGCAGCACTCTTCCAGCACTCCGTCAACCAGCGCAGAACCTTGATGAAATGATCCATAGATGGAACTCCACCCTTATCTCTTGCTCACAGCTACCTTCATCTAAAAAATCACCAGCATCCAACAAACAACCACGAAACAGAAAATCAGTCCCTTGGTTCTCTACTGAATTACGTGCATCGCTTCAGCTTCTAAGAAGGCAAGAAAGAAAATGGCGCAAATCTCGATCCACATCTGACAAATCAACTTATGAGAACACCCTAAAGCAACACCGTGAGAAAATTTACAAAAAATGAGAGAGCACCACATGGATACCCTCCTTCGATCATTAAATAAACCATGTGACCTCTTTAGCATTGCTAAAGCTTTAACCAAGACACCTTCCTCCAATCAGTTTCTATCCAACCCCAATCCTTCGCTGAGTACCTACAATCTAAAATCATAAAAATAAATTTTACACAAAGCTCCACACCGTGCTTCTTCCCCCAGATACATCAACCATTGACAAAATTCACCTCTCCAACAGAGAAGTACATTGCTGACCTTATTGCCACCATCAACACCACTACGGCGCCGAATGATCCTTGTCCTGCCCATTGGATCAGATCAATGCGTGTAGAACTCAGCTCAACTCTAGTCTACATCATGGAACTCTCCTTCACAACAGGAACATTCCCAGAAACCCTGAAACAAACTTCCATACGCGCTCTCTTGAAAAGCAACAAACTTGACACAGCAAAGACAGACTCATACCACCCGATTTCAAGTATACCCTATCTAGCCAAACTTATAGAAAAGGTGGATCAAATGCAACTACAACAACACATTGACATATCAGCCCCTCTTGATCCTTGTCAGCATGGATTCCGTGAGTCCCATGGTGTAGAGACTCTACTCACTATACTCATCAATACATTGTCCAGAGGTATTGACAAAATTGAGAATGGATTCGTACTCATATTTCTTGATATAGAAGCTGCATTTGATTCTGTTAACCATGTACAACTCCTCTCCCGCCTCCAGGAAAAGGGAATTCATGGCCTTGCCTGGGAATGGTGCAAATCCTATCTCATGAACCTCTGGCAACAAGTACGGATAGGCTCCTCAACATCGGAACCATTCCATCAGCAACAAGGAGTACCCCAAGGATCATCCCTTTCGGCTCTACTCTTTAACATTTATATGCAACCCATTTGTTATATCAACCGTTCTTTTAACATCTCCAGTCTGATCTATGCGGATGATGTACTGATTTTCGCTCCAATTAAAATCAAGCATCCAAACCTTGTTCAACTTATTGAATGCTTCAATGCAATTACTGATTGGCTCCTGTCCCAAAATCTTCGCATAAACTTTAAAAAAACTGAAGTCCTTTTCATCACCAGGAACAAAAACTTCTCTCCTCCTGCTTCATTGAAAGTTCGTGACGCCGAGCTCCCATGCAAGTCTGTAATACGATATCTAGGGATTACAATAGACCAGCAGCTCAATTTCAAAGAGCATATAAAGAATACCACTAAATCCATTTACAACAAAATACGGACACTACGACATCTAAAGCCTCTACTAGCCCCAGACGACTTCAGAACAATATTCCAGACACTCGTGATGCCACACTTTGATTATGCCAACATCATCCTACATGGACTCCCCAAGAGCACTCTCAATCCTCTTCAGATGGCAATGAACACAGCAGCCCGCATTCTCTGTGGCATCTCCAGAAAAGACCACATAACTCCCATACTTATGGATCTACACTGGCTACCAGTACAATGCAGAATCACCTACAAGGCGTTAATCCTATCATTTAAAGCAATCAACTGGATATCTTCCACATCCCTCTCTTCACTCCTGACCAGTACCCCTACTGACAGGCTAAGAAGGTCAACAACTAGCAATACGCTATCTATACCACCTGAGTCCACTAAATGTACCCAAACAACTAGAAACAGAGCATTTACATTATATGTTCTTAAGTGCTGGAACAATCTCCCACCTCATATAAGATCAAATGCCGACCTCTCACAATTCAGAAAAGCTATTAAACATCACTTGTTCTGCCTTTATTTTAACCACCCTAACCTAATACATTCACATCCAACACCTCATCTCACCCACACAGCAACTGACATACCAACAACATAACCCCCAGTGATTTACAAAAGAAACTCACCATTAGGCACATTCACAATCAGCATGACTACATTACGACTCTAATACATAATATAACTTAAATAATTTATAAGCTCCTTTGTTTGAACTGTATATAGTTACCCTGTTACTTCCAAGTTACAATCTGTGTTACAATGTAAGCAAAAGATCTTGTTCTAATGCAAAATGTTGTTACTATGTAAACCGCACTGATACTAAATAGTGCGGTATATAAGAATTTGTAATAAATAAATAATAATAAAGTTCTATTACTGACCTTTAAATGCACTCATTCTGTTGCTCCTCACTACCTTTCCTCTCTCATCTCTCCCTACACCCCTCCTCATGAACTTCACTCTTCTACTGACTTGCCCTTTTCTTCCACTGCCAACTCCAGACTTCGATCCTTTCACCTTGCTGCTCCTTATGCCTGGAACAAACTGCCTGAGTCTGTATGTCAGGCTTCATCTCTCCCCCTTTTCAAATCCATGCTAAAAACTCACCTCTTTGAAGCTGCTTTTGCTTCCTGTTCTGCTTAGTCTCCTATGTGTCTCCTTACCTTTCCCTAGTTGTCTCCTTGTCCTTAGCTGCTATATTGTCTGCTTTGATTAGATTGAACATAAGAACATAAGATATGCCATACTGGGTCAGACCAAGGTCCATCATGCCCAGTATTCTGTTTCCAACAGTGGCCAATCTAGGTCATACGTACCTAGCAGTTTCCCCAAGGGACACAGGTTCCACAATGCTTGTACTGGGTCAAGCATTGATATCCTGGGTCCCTTCTTAATAATGGTTTATGGACCTTTCCTCCAGGAACTTGTCCAAACCTTTTTAAACCCAGCTACACTAACAGCCTTTACTACATCCTCCGGTAACAAATTCCAGAGTTTGATTACACGTTGAGTGAAAAAATATTTTCTTTTATTAGTCTTAAATAGTTTACCCTGTAGCTTCATTGCATGTCCCCTAGTCTTTCTATATTCTGATAAGGTAAACAATCGATCTACATTTACCCGTTCCACTCCGTTCATTAATTTATAGACTTCTATCATATCTCCCCTCAGCCGTCTCTTTTCCAGGTTAAAGAGCCCTAACCTTTTTAGCCTTTCTTCATAGGAGTATCCTTCCATCCCCTTTACCATTTTGGTGGCTCTTCTCTGAACCTTTTCTAAAATCACTATATCCTTTGTAAACTCTAACGAGCAGGGACTTTCTTTATATGTATCTATACAGCGCTGCATACTCCTTGTAACACTATATATCAGTAGTAGTAAAATTGATGCCTTTGAATTATGGTGCCAGCGATGAGATGAATACTCTGTATACCATGGACTGCCCAAAGAACAAACCAGTCAGTACTAGAGGAGATCAAACTTAAGCTTTCTTTAGAAGCTCAGATGACAAGACTTCGACTTTCATACTTTGGACACTTCATGCGAAGAGTGAGAGATCATTAGAGAAAGACGTCATGCTTGGCAAGGTTGAAGGTCAACTCAAAAGAGGAAGGCCAGGAATGAGATGGATCGATACAATAACAGCAGCTACGGGTGCCAGTCTGTCAACAATGAGCCGCCTGACTGAAGACCGAACACAATTTAGGACAACTATCCAGAGGGTCGCCATGAGTTGACACTGACTGGATGGCACTTAACAATAACAACAACAGTAGTAATAGTAGTGTTCCCAACACACACCCTTACAATTTCTACATAGTAAGAATAAACTCAGCTCTTTCTACTACGCTTTCTAAATAAACCCCCTTTAGCTCATGCCTGCCCTGAACAACAGTTTCCAGCTGCTTCTTGTTCTCTACATCAGTCTCTCTTAAAGGGACATTATCTGTTTCTTTCCTTGCCTCTTTCTGGGGTTTTGTTACTCAGTGTCTCTGGCCGGCTCTGGTGGAGTTGTAGGAAGGACTGAGGGTGAGAGTTAATGTTTCCTCAGTAATGCAACATCTCCAATGGTTGCCCACCAAAGTTCAGTTTTAAGTTAATCTCATGTTTAAGCTTTTAATGGGTTAGGCCCCAGGTATCTATGTGAGATGATGGAGCCATACATGCTCAGACCCATAGTTGTGTTCACCTTGACTGCTGGAATAGAAGTCATGCTAAAGAAACAAGCAAATACTGTACATAAAAATGGGTGCTAGCTTCTGTCAATGGACTTAAACAAAAAATTGCTGGTGATCCCACGGAAGAGAGAGGACAGGCTAGAGAGAACTAGAAGAACCTTTCCCATCACAGGGCCTCTCTGGAGAAAACATTGCAAATTTTATTGACAATTTCAGAACTTTATAAAGATGTGATATACAATTTGTCATACTAGCTTGTAATTTATCTTAGTGGCTGGTGCCCTAGAATAGGGGATAGATATAGACCGTTTTATAAAAGGCAGATGGTGTGGGGACTCATGTATCAGCTCTTTTATTTGGGGGGGGGGTGTTGTTTTCTTATTTAAATGTTACATCAAAAAATAACAAAGAGAGCAGCTCAAAATACAAAAAAAAAAAGAAAAACTCTCAAAGTAATAATACAAAGATTTGCAAAAGTCCATATCAAGGAGTACACCAAATTGGATCTAAGCAACCCAGAAATAAACTATCTAACCCTTTTTTCCTAACACCAACCCATCAAGAGAAATTATTTATTCACAACAAATCTTTCCAAATGTGATACATCAGTAAAGATATACTTGGAACCAGAAAAAAAATCACAATACATTTACAGGGAAACTTCAGGTAAAATGCACACCAATTGCCAGAACTTTAAACTTTAATTGAAGAAGGGCTTTCCTCCAAAGCTGAATAACCTTAGCAATGTCTGGAAAGATGTTAATTGGATATCCACAAAAAGGGACATCCTCCTTCAAAAAGTACGATTTCAAAATAGAAAATATATCAACCTCAGATATGAAGGTGACCACTAAGGTCGCTCTCTTAGAAACATTTTCTAGAGAATGAATTGAGTCAACTCCAGACTGTCCACATTCACTTGCTCACCTGCCTTCTCCCCTGGAGCTCCAAGGACTACATTATGAGGGAGATAACATAAAGAGGAAACTAATGTATCATTGAATGCAGAAAACATCAAAACCTCCCTCATGTATTTCCTTAATAATGTCATGGGGGAGAGCAGATGATCAACCGGAAAATTCGCTTACATTTTTAGCTCTAGCTAGATTTCACAGGTCTGCAAAATTTTTTTTTTCGAGAGCTGTTTTGGTTATTCCACGTAATCTTTATGTTTTTTGGTGCTCTGAATCCGAAAATGACCTCCATTTTGTCATAGGACATCACATTTCCTGACAATTTAGGTAACTATGTTAAATAAGGCAATACCTCAAAATAAATGGAAATAGACATAAAATTAAAGTTTTATTACAATATTTTCATGAGAATCCTTTTTTGAACTGAAATGAGCTTACCTAAACTCGATTCTTCTTCCTTGTGAGGCTCCTCTTGGTCCATTTACTCTTGTGAGTAGCATCTGGAATGTCTCTCTGAAGCATCCAACAGTAGTCTGCCATCATTGTAATGCTCCATTTTCCCTGGTATCTCCTTTCCATCTATTTAATGTCTTGTTGGAATCGTTCACCTTGTTCCTCACTCACAGCTCCCAAATTTTCAGGAAAGTAGTCAAGGTGGGACTGGAGGAAATGCACTTTCAAACTCATCAGGCAACCTAAAGCTTGAAATGCTTTCAGCATTCATCCGACAATCTTTTTGTAGTGAGGATCTTTGTTATTGCCTAAAACTTTCTTTATGACTTCTTTAAATGCAATCCACCCTTCTTTTTGAGGATCCGTCATGGTATTGACAAACTCTTGATCAACTATAAGCCTTCTAATGTCTGGTCCGACAAACACACCTTCCTTCAATTTTGCCTCCGACAGGCCTGGAAACTTGGTGACCAAGTATTTGAAGCATTCTCCATCTCTTGGAAGTGATTTTATGAATTGCTTCATCAATCCCAATTTTATGTGGAGAGGTGGTAGAAGAACTTTATGGGAAGGTACCAAAGTTTCTCGGAGGACATTTTTTTCACCGACTGTTAGCACCCTCGGCTGCCAACTCTTCTTGGTCCAGTGATTTTGTCGGTCTCGACTGTCCCATAGACACAGAAAACAAGGATATTTGGTATACCCAGCTTGTTGCCCGAGCAGCATGCACAAGATCTTCAAGTCTCCACACATTTGCCAACCATGGTCTTCATATTTAAGTTTACGAAGAACCAATTCCAAGTTCTTGTAGGTTTCCTTCAAGTGTACGGAATGACCTACGGTATGGAAGCGTAAAAACCGTTGTGGAGTAAAACTGCTTTGAGTCTTCTTTTTGTAGAATCTATAAAAATACGCCATTGCTCTGAATCATATTGGATTTTAAATTGACCCATCAGACCTTCGACATTGATGCAATAAACCAACTTGTCTTCCTGGGTGAAGTAAGGAATGAACTCCTTTTCACGATGTCTGAACCATGAAGATGACACTCCTGGCAACAATAAATTCCTGCTTTTCAACCTTGATCTGAGTAACTCAGTGGCATCTTTGGGAAGATTCAAGTCTCTTACCAAATCATTCATCTCCTCCTGAGAAAACAATTTTGGTCTTGTATCATCTTCAAAGTCAGAACTTGATTCGTCGTCTGGTTCAGGTATGACTTCACCTTCATTGGAGCTAGGTATCTCTTCCAAGGTAGCCGGGGGCTTGGGTACTGGTATATCTGTGCCATGGGGGATGGGATGAATTGCCGAGTGAAGATTGGGGTATGAAATGGAATGCTTTCATTTGGAATTAAACCCTTTCACATCGCATGAACAAAAGTAACAGTCATCACTATCATTCTTTTGCTCTCGCCATACCATAGGAATCCCATAACGTAAAGATTTTTTCTTACCCTTGAACCAGTTTCGGAGGTCCTCAGCACACCGTTTGCATACTTTATGAGGCGCTCAGACTTTATCTTGATCTCCAATTTTGAGTCCAAAGTATGCAAAGTATACTTTTTTCACAAAGTCTGTAATATTCTGCTGTTGCTTCAACACTGTAGATTCACCACAGATGAAACAGAAACTGTCTGGCGAATTAATACACTTTCACGGAGCCATAACATAACGGTTGAAGAATGACGAGATAACACGAATTGCGATGAAAAAGTGTGAACAGCCTAGAACCAAGAACCTGATGATGATTCGTGCACAAGTGTGGCATGCAGGAGAGAGCAGCTCTGTGTCTGTACACGAGACGAGACATCACAGTGCTGGCCACGCCCCCCTGCACTGACCGGAGCTGCTGCTATCTGCCCTGTGTCTCCCTCCCACTGGATTCTTCAGGAAAGATTAACCCCTTCTACCATTAGAAGCACAGACTTAAAACTTGCTTAGCTTATGTATATATTGCTGACCATCAGATTTACAGTGCTATATTTTTTTTACATAACTCGGACAACCCCTTTAAGGTTTTTTGGCATTTTATATCTTAAATGCACTTATGTGAATTAATTAATAGTAATTTGAATTAATTAATAGTAATTTGAAAAAATTTGATACATTTGAAGACAATTTTGCATGTTGTGGCAAATCATGACGTCTAGGAGTTTTTTCAATATTTTATTTGTTTTCAGCACACCAAAATACATGGAAATTAGATGAAAATAATCAAACAGCTTGTTAGTCGCAGACCTGTGTTTTCTAATGTTTCCATTTTAGAGTGTAAAACCAAGCTGTCTTTAACAAAAACATTTCCTAAAGCCTGAACACCACCCACACTACTCTCCAGCCTAGAGGTCCGCCCATCTAGGTCAGATAGACATGTGTTACGTCACTGTAAAGTTTTGGTGGCATCTTGAGAAAAGGTGCAAAGCTGAGTCAGAGTACCCATAAGTATCCCCTCCATTTGAGGAATGGCTAGCTAAACATCCTTAAGAGATATATCCATAGCGCCCGAACCCTCCAAAACCAGGTCTGAAGCAGCAGGCATGGAGACTGGGGCTGGGAGACAGCCTAAAGAATCTGAAAAAAACATTTGTCGGCTAGCCATTTCCTGAAATTGTGGGGTAGAGCTAGCAGATGGTAATGACCCCACAACAGAGCTGTCCGACACACTTGCACCATTTAATCTTGTGGGATGAAGGGGAGGAGTTGGCAACCCCAAACTTAATGAGGCCTCCGAGGAGGAAGCGGTTCCCACAACTTGTGTAGAGAGCTTCGGAAGGGATGCGGTACTCACCACATGTTGATCCATCGGTCCTTACACTGGCTTACTCATAGCAGGCTCTTTAACTTTGGCGTTCTATGTCCCCATTCAAACAATATCACCACCAAGGGAAGAGCGACTCCTCAGACTTCCTCAGGTGCTCCACCATGTCAGTGCCGCTGAGTATCCCATTCACTGCGATTAACGCAGTTAGCAGCTCTGCTAACCACATTAATCACTTGGATTATCGAGCCCTTAGTTTCTATGGAGTAATATAATGGGAAGAACATTCTAGCTTTGATGGTTAGTTTCAGTGCTAAAAAGCATTTGACTGTGCTGTTTCTCGTGGTTAAGGCTTATGGGGTTGAAGGCATTTTCTTGGAGGACTTACATATGCTGTATACTAATCCTAAAGCAACTATTATGGCAAATAGGGTAATATCAAATTACTTTCCCCTTGAAAGAGTTATGAGGCAGGGTTAACCTCTTTCTCCACCATTTCTTGTACTCTTTTTGAAACTTTTATTGACTCAGATAAAAGTCACCTCTTCGTGAAGGCTGTTACAATGGCAGCTATGTATCAAAGAATCTAGCTTTTGCGGGTGACATCCTTATGGTGCTTACAGATCCAATAAGTTCTCTGCAAGGAGCGCTGCAAAAAGTTTGCAAATTTGCCTTGTTTTCTAGCTTGAAGCTTCAATTACTTAAATAAAAGGTGCTTCCCACGGGGACCCAATTTTCCACTTATCTGGGCAAGTGATTCAATTTGATATTTGCTATTGTCATTTCTAGAATTTAACTATCTTATATCAAACTAATTTGTCAGTCTTATTGTGAAAATCACAAAACATTCTCTGGACTTGGGCAGCTTTCCGATACCTCTGTGAGGTCATATTGCACTGTTTCATGTGATTTTATTGTCAAAGTGACTTTATTTGTTCCAAATTCTCCCTCTTTTTCTAGGTCAAAGAAACATCAGTATATTGCATGCAGCTCTGAGGAAATGTCTTTGGCAAGCCAAGATTTGCTTCATAAGGTTTGATCCGCCTTAATATTCAGAAATACAATACAGCATGTAGTATGAGGAACTTGTCTGATTAGTTGAAGACTAGACCCCTTTAGATGCAGAGCAGTCTTTGGTACCACTACTAAATCATTCTTTACTCTTTATTCTTTATTTGCAGGACTTGATATACCGCCCTTGCCGAAGCGTCAGGGCGGTGTACAACAAAGCAAGTTAGTGGCTGTGGAAGAACAATGGAAAAGGAAAAAGAACGCCATTAATAGACAGGAAAGGAAAGAAAAGAAAAAAGGGGAATTGTGGACTAGAATAGAGGGGGGGACAGATGAGGGGGGCCTGGGTAACAGGCTGGGCAGGATTGGTCGCTAACTGAGTGGAAAGGAGTGCTCCTAGATTAGTAGCGACTGAGTGCCCTACGGGGGAGGGTCAGATGGTGGAAGGTCAGAGCCATCGGCAGGTAGGGGAAGATCAAATGCCTGACAGAAAAGATGAGTCTTGAGGAGTGATTTAAAGCATGGGAAGGAAGATTCCGTGCGAAGGGAGTGTGGGAGTGAGTTCCATAGGGCAGGGCTGAGAAAGTAAAATGCGGAGTGTGTCGGGTGAGCTCGAGGTGGGCCTGGGAGGGAGGAGGAAGAAAAAGACGGTTACCATGTGCAGAGTGGAGGAGACGTGGGTCAGGTTGGAGGTAGATAGAATCGGCCAGGTATTGTGGGGTACTGGTATGTAGGACTTTATGGATGATAGTGAGAAGTTTATAGACAAAACGGACTTTAATTGGAAGCCAATGTAGAGAGAAAAGAGAGGGTGTGATATGGGCAGTGAGAGGAGAAGAACTAATCAGGCGGGCGGCGGCATTCTGGACTAGCTGGAGATGATGGAGTTGGTGACAGGGGAGACCAGCAAAGACAGAGTTACAATAATCCAGACGAGTGATCACAAGAGACATGACAAGAGAAGTGACAGCAGAGGAAGAAAGAAAAGGCTGAATAGATCTGATTCTGCGGAGATGGAAAAAGCAGGAACGCACCACAGAGGAGATTGATGTGGAAGGAAAGAGAGGAGTCCAGGGTGACTCCCAAATAATGGAGGGTAGAAACAAGAGGAATGGGACGGGCAGACATAGTAGGGGAAAGATCAGGAGGGGAGTTACGAAAAGAGAGCCAGATAGCAGAGGACTTAGATGGATTAACATGAAGAAAATTCTGCGTAAACCCAGGGCCGGCCCGTCCATTGAGCGAGAATGTTTTTTGCACAGGACCCCGCATTTCAGGGGGCCCCGCGCAAAGAACATTCCGCTTTAAAAGTAGAATTAAAAAAAAAAAAAAGCTGGCTGCTGCCGCGGCGGTAGCAGCAATATCACATGTCCCGCGGGGCCCCCCCCTGCCCGGCAGATCCTTCCTGCTTGCCTGCCTGCTTGTCAGTTCTTCTTCGCTTCGGCTTAGAGCCGCGAAGGGAGAGCTTCTCCCTCGTGACTCTGTTAAGCTCGCCGGAGCTTATGGGAAATTTCCCATAAGCCCCGGCGAGCTTAACAGAGTCGTGAGGGAGAAGCTCTCCCTTCGCGGCTCTGAAAGCCGAAGCGGAGAAGAACTGACAAGCAGGTAGGCAAGCAGGAAGGGATCTGCCAGGCAGGAGGGGGCCCCGCGGGACATGCGATATTGCTGCTACCGCCGCGGCAGCAGCCAGCTTTTTTTTTTAAAGTTTTAATTTTCCCGGGGGGGGGGGGAGTAGGACTTGATGTGGGCAGGGGGGGGGGAGAGTAGCACGTGATGTGGGCTGGGGGGGGAGAGTAGCACTTGATGTGGGCAGGGGGGGAGAGTAGCACTTGATGTGGGCTGGGGGGAGTAGGACTTGAGGTGGGCTGATGTGGTTAGGACTGTGATGTGCTGTGGGCTGATGGGGGGGTTAAGACTGGAAAAGGTCTGATGGGGGGGTTAGGACTTGAGGTGGGCTGATGAGGTTAGGACTGGTAATGTGCTATGGGCTGATGGGGGGGGTTAGGACTGGTAATGTGCTGTGGACTGATGGGGGGGGGGTTAGGACTGGAAATGGGCTGATGGGGGGGTTAGGACTTGAGGTGTGCTGATGGGGTTAGGACTGGTAATGTGCTGTGGGCTGATGTGGGGGGGTTAGGACTGGTAATGGGCTATGGGGGGGGGGGGCTACCAAAGGAAATTGGCAGATGGGGGGGTTAGGACTTGAGGTGGGCTGATGGGGTTAGGACTGGTAATGGTTGGGGGGTTGCTAGGACTGGAAATGGGTTGAGAGGAAGGGGAGGTTTGAACTGCAAATAGCTGATGGGGAGGGGGCCTTGGAATGGAAATGGGCTGAGTGGAAGGGGGACTTGATCTGCAAATAGCTAATGGGGAGGGGGCTTGGAATGGAAATGGGCTGTGAGAGGAGGGAGCTAGGACTGGAAATGGGCTGAGTGGGGGGGGAGCTAGGACATGAAATGGGCTGAGGGAGGGGCTAGGATAGGACTGAAAATGGGCTGTTGGTGGGAGCTAAGATTGGAAATGGGCTGTGGTGGGGGGCTTGCATTGAAATGGACTCATGGAGGGGCTAGAACTGGAAGTAGGCTCATAGGTGGCTTGGATTGAAATGGGCTGAGTGGAGGGGAGCTAGGATTTGACATGGGCTGATGATGGGGCTAGAAAAGGACTAGAAATGGGCTGATGGGGGGCTGGGATTGGAAATGAGCTGATGGAGGGACTCAGATAGGACTGGAAATGGATAGGGGAGCTAGGATTGGAAATGGGCTGATGGGGGCTAGGACTGGAAATGGGCTGATGCGGGGACTAGAAGGGAGCGGATGCTGGTTGGGGCTGGAACTAGAAGGGAGCTGATTTTGGGGGAGGATTAGAATGGGATGGGGCTGGGAGAGTGAAATGGAACGGGGAAAAATATTTTGTGTGGGAGGGAAGAAAAATCTACAATTGGCCGGGTATTAGGAGAGTATGTGGGGATTGAGGATGGAGGGGTAAAATTTGAGTGGATGAAATAGGAATGAGGAAAGAGCAAAAGGAGAAAGATTAGTATGTTAAAGCAGATGTAGAGAGAGAATGGAAAAAAACTAGAAGAAAGGACAGATGGACAGCAGATGATGGAGAGTTAACAGAAGACACAAAGAAACCAGAAGAAAGTGGCTGGAGCAATTGCAATTGAAAACAATTGCACAAAAGGTAGAAAAATATCTCTTTATTTTGAATTTATTAACTGGAATATGTCAGGTCTGGGAAATGTGCGTCATTAACGTCTATGCTTTGTTTAGTACAAGAGGAAATTAATTTATAGTTGTATTTCTACAGTGTTGCTGTACATTCTAAGTTGGCTTTTGGGGTTCCCATTTTAATTATTATCTTCCTGTTTCTAAATTGTGATTTCTTGTTTGGTGATGGTCTATATTCTGCATGTGTAACTGAGCTGAGGTATTCTGTTTATGTAATTCCTATTTGACATTGCCACTTGTTCTCTTTCCCCAGTAGGTCATGTATTGTTGTTCCCTGAAATGTATTGGTTTAATATTTGCAGTGTTGCCTTTTGATAGGTAGAGTCTGGTGCTTTGTGAGTCCTGGTAGTGCTGTTATGATACGGCGGGTTTGCTATGGGTTCTAAATGACCAACAGACTTAGAGAAACATTCACACATACATATTTTTATTGGAACTCACACCTTGAAGGACAATCCTTCTCGTGGCGTGCTGTTCCCTTTTATTCTTTATATAGGGACGCAACCCTAGCATGCGTTCAAAGGGGATATCTACCCCTCAACATCAACCAGTTAACATTCTTTCATTCAGGAAAAACCCTCTTAGAAGCCACTTATCTGAACGGAGAGTTTCCACAGTTCATAGGCAACTCGGTGTCTTCCCCAGCTCATAGATAGACTCAACGTCCACTCCTGATGGTAAATGGATAAGTCCCTTTATCAGCCGCCGATACCGGGTAAAACCCAACACCTCCAAATCAATGTAACCAACAGGGAAGGTCATCCGTTATGACTTCTGAGACTTATTCAAGTAGCAACCATACGAGAGTCTCCCCTCATTTTCTGTCATTTTCAGACTCTCGTATGATTGCTACTTGAATAGAGTCTATCTATGAGCTGGGGAAGACACCGAGTTGCCTATGAACTGTGGAAAGTCTCCGTTCAGATAAGTGGCTTCTAAGAGGGTTTTTCCTGAATGAAAGAATGTTAACTGGTTGATGTTGAGGGATAGATATCCCCTTTGAACGCATGTTAGGGTTGCGTCCCTATATAAAGAATAAAAGGGAACAGCACGCCACGAGAAGGATTGTCCTTCAAAGTGTGAGTTCCAACAAAAATATGTATGTGTGAATGTTTCTCTAAGTCTGTTGGTTATATATGTGGGAGACATACGAGATTCAGGATTTAGAATGGGTTCTAAATGGGCAGTGTTTGTAGTAGTTCCTAATGTGCCTGACGGTTGGCACTGGATTATAGTAATGTAGAAATCTTTTAGTCTTTCTTTATCCATACACTCATTAAGAGGCATGTTTACTAAAAGTTAGTGTTTGGTAACATTATGCAAATATTTATGCAAATGAGGTCCCTTATGCAAATGAGGCCCCACACCGAGTCTCTGCACATGGCCCCGCACCCCCCTTGGGCCGCCCCTGCGTAAACCAGGAGGCAATAAGGTCAAGGCAATTGTTGAGGGGAGAGAGATTGAGTGCAGAAGCGGAGGTATGATAGACCAGGAGGATATCGTTGGCGTAGATATAGGCAGAGATTCCAGATTGTTGGATGAGCAGAGCGAGAGGGGCAAGAAAAACATTGAAGAGAAGGGGAGCTAGGATAGAACCCTGAGGTACACCACAATGTAATGGAAAGGAAGGTGAGATGTCAGAGCCCATGTGGACAGCGAAGGAGCGTGAGGAAAGAAAGGACTGAAACCACTGAAGAACGACACCAGAAATGCCCAAATCGGATAGGCATGAAAGAAGGGTGCGGTGATCAACAACATCGAAAGCAGCAGAGAGGTCAAGGGATACCACCAGAGAAAGGTCACCTCGATCGTGAGAGCGATGGATCTCGGAAAGAAGTGCTAAGAGAATAGTCTCGGTGCTGTGACCGGCGCAGAACCCAGATTGGTGTGAGTGAAGAGAGAGGGTAGAATCGAGATGGGTAGAGAGCTGAGAAAAGACAAGCTTTTCAAGGATTTTAGTGAGAAATGGAAGATTAGCAACTGGGCGCCAGTTACCGGGAACTGCAGGGTCTAAGGTGGGTTTTTTGAGAAGGGGCCGAACGATAGCATGTTTCCATCTGGCGGGAAAGTGTCCAGTGGTGAGACTAGAATTCAGAATAGATAGGGCGAATGGAATGAGAAGGAGTGAGGATCGAGGAGCCAAGAAGAAGGAAGTGGGTCGAGAGGACAGGTGGTCTGATGAGAAGAGATAGCCTTAATAGGCTCAGTAGAGGCAGCAAAGCTGAAGGTGCACCAAGTATGGGGGAAAGTATGGGAAATGGATGGGGAATCGGGGGTAGGAAGAGGGGGGAGGGAAGGGGGGAAAGGCGTAGGACAAGCTGGAAAGGACGAGCGGAGAGTGAGAACCTTGTCGGAGAAGGAGGCAAGCGTGGTTGGGCTGGGAGCGGCTGGGATAGAGGATGAGGAAGAGGGGGAAGTGGAGGAAGAGGAAAGGGATTTAAGAACATGATATAAACATCTAGAGGAATTTGTGGAAGAGGTGATGAGATGGGAGTAGTAGGACTTTTTAGCAGACGTGATCATGAAACGATAATGGCGATGCGCCTGATGGAAGGCAGAGGCAGAGGTAGGAGAGGGCTTTTTCCGCCACTGGCTTGGCACAACGAAGATGTGTGCAGAGTAGGTAGAGACCGGGATCGTACCAGGGGTGGTGAGAGGAAGGGTGAAGTGAAATAGGATGAAGAGGAGCAAGAGTATCCAGTGCAGTGGAGAGAGCAGTAGTCCAGAAGTCTACCTGCTGGTCTACCATAACGGCAGCAAAATCGGGGGGGGGGGGGGTAGTAAAGAGTCGGCTGGGGGGAAACATTGGAGGGTGTTATGTTCTCTGGCTCTCCATTCCTCTACTTTCATCAAATCTAGATAGACACTCCCTTGTTGGACCACTGAGAAAAATGTTGACATTGCAATGCAGGAAATGTAGCCTTGATTCTCAGACCACTTCACTATTCCCACCTGGGAGTAATTTTGATTTTTTACCCAGTATAGGAACCAGGGTTTGAAGTAGACCTCTGATATTATCAATGGGTGAGGAAGGGGAGTGATTAAGCCTTTTAATGATCTCATTAAAGCTTTTAGTTTGATGAATGGGGCCAATATTCAGTCGCCATTATCCGGATTATTTACAGCTAAGCCATATGCTGCCCTTGCACTATTTGGATGATGCTATGGAGTATCGCTGGAAGGCCGCGGCCTGCACTCCTTATCTAGATAGCAGCATGTGGTATTTGGATAACTGGTTTTGAACACTGAGCCCTTTATTGAAGCTGGACAAAGACAAGCCTAGAACGGAGGTGAGTGACATTTTGGTGAGTGTCATTTAACGTCTGATGAAGAGACATTTAGGATCATTGCTTACCAAAAGCTCCTCTCATGATATAACCCTCAGTACACGTTTGCTGCCTTAGCAGACAAATGGAATCAAGAATTAGGTTTAAATTAAGATGCTGCCCTGCTTGCCAGCGGGTTGTCTCTCAGATAATGTTTTATTGTAGAAACAGCAGTTCGTATTTATGATAGACTATACTTATCTCTCTGACCTACTTTTCAAGCTAAGATTTTGGAAATCAGGAAATGTCTGAAATGTAAGAAGTGGGTGGGGAGGGGATATATGGCAGTGTTTTGGTCTTATTCTGTAATACAGCACTTTTGGCATATAATAATCTGGATTCTCTCGGGTGTTTTGAGAAACCTTCCCAGCAATTTCTGTCCTTTCAGATTCACCTAACATGACCCAGGAGGAATTTGTTGTTTAATTTTATGAGATTTGAAAAAATAGGGTCTTTGTGGGTCTCCTTTAGAAAGTGGAAGAATTTTCAACAAACCTGGGTGTCATTCTGGACTTTGCTCCCATATAATACCCGAGGTTTGCTGCTTAATTCTTAATGTTGTTTGATCGAGCTTGTATCTATATTGGATGTTGTTCTGTACATACCTGCTGCTGGTTGGGAGATTGGGGGGGGGGGGGGCAGAAATCTCAAGAAAATACCTATCTTTAGAGTGGACAAGTAGCCTAGTGGTTAGAGCAACAGCCTATTACCCAAGCAAGCAGGGTTTGATTCCCACTAGCACTCCCTGTGACCTTGAGCAAGTCACTTTACCCTCCATTGCCTCAGAAAAAAAGGCCTGGCAATTTACTTCTGGTCATACCTTGCCGAGAAAACCCAGGGGCTTCTGAGTCAGCAGTGACTTGACAGCACTTAAAAAAAAAAACAATTTGTACTTGAATGTGTTCTTAAGTCACTTCATTGGCTCCCTATCTGTTTCCTCTTCCAGTTCAAATTTCTCCTACTGACCTGCAAGCAAATATTCTCTCCCTACACAGTGGGTCCCTTTAGGACACAGAGGATCCTTTTATTGCAATAGAATAAAATCAAAGCAAACTTAAATATCTTTTAAAAGAGGGGGGGGGGGGGTGACCTGCATGGAGCTGCAGTTACAACTACTCTCGCCACCTTACTGGGCAGACTAGATGGACCATACTGGTCTTTATCTGACATCATCTACTATATTACTCCGCTCTTCTGGCAGATCCCTTCTATCTGCGCCCCTCTCTTCAATTATTAACTCCAGACTTTGATCTTTCTACCTTGCTGCTCCTTATGCCTGGAACAAACCAATCAAGTCTGTGCCTCAGGCTCCTTCTCTAGCCCTGTCCAAGTCCAGGCTAAAATCTCACCTCTTCAAGGCTGCTTTTGGATCCTGTTCCCCACAGTCTCCTGTTCAGCTCCTATGTGTTTCCTTACCATTCCCCTAGACATATCCTAGTCCCCAGTTGTTGTGTTGCCTGTGTCTGTGTAGACTGTAAGCTCTTAGGGGCAGGAACTGTCTGTTACATGTCTCTGTACAGTGCTGTGTACGCCCTGTAGCGCTATACAAATTATTAGTAGTAGTAGTTGTGTGCATACATGCATGAATTGTTGGGATGCAAGTCACATTGTCATGATATAATCTTGTTCATGTTTCTGGAGCAATCCAACAGATTTTCTGTTAAAATACATATGGGCATTGCAGCTCCATCCAAGCTACATATCTGGGAGCATCTGTGTAAAAAGCAGGAGCCGTCGGGTCTCCGAGGATACCCTCCCCTCTTCGGATCAGCAGTCCACCCTCTGCAGGAAGGAAGGAAGCACACACAGACAGCCCTTTTCCAGCTCCTTTCATGGACAGCTGATGTACAACTCTCGCTCTCTACTAGTCAGCATTTTCAGATGGGACATGTTGATGCATGGGACCGGGAGGCGGTATGGTTGCTAGGTTTCTTTTTTTTTTATGTTACTATATCATTTTTATTGATGTTTTTGACCTGTCTTGGATTTGTATTTAATAGAGGTGATATAAGTAAGTAAGTAAATAATGTGTGTGATTACAAAAAACTTATATGGAATCATTTTATCTTTTAAATACTAGTTTCCAATTTTGCTTTATCTTTCCCTGTCCTACAGCTCTCTGCGACCACTGTGGCTCTTTGATCTCAGGCTTTGATCTGAAGCTTTGATCTTATGCTTTGATCCATCACTCCATCCTGTAAAGAGAAAACATCGAAGAGTTGCTTAGACAGGGCTCACTAGTAGAAAGTCAGATAAACTGGAAAGTTATTTACAGACTGATAACATGTTGAGCTGTAAGTATTATAGGTTCTCAACCTGGATCCCAAGAATTTATTTCTTTAACTAGGCTTATATACTGCTTTTCTACCAGTCCAAGCAGTGTACATTCAGGTACTATCTTGTATATATATTTTCCCTTGTCCCTGAAGGGCTCACAATCTGTTTTTGTATCTGAGGCAACAGAGGGTTAAGTGGCTTGCCCAAGGCCACAAGGAGCACCTGTGGGACTAGAAACCTCAGTCCTGCCAGACCAAGGTTGCTGTCCTCTAGTGGGATTTGAACCCCTGGTCCTCTAGTCTGAGGTAACTTGCCCCAACCACTAGACCTTCCCCTGCCTGTGTGCTTTTCAGGGTATACAGCAGGAATTTGTGTGAGACAGATTTGCATACGTTCCTTCCGTTGTATAAAAATATATCTCATGCAAATTCCCGGTGCATACCCTGAGAACCAGACAGGCCAGAACCAGGTTATATCATTGTACCTCACAACAGGGTATTTTGTTAATTCAAGAAAATCTTTGTTTTCATCATAGTTCCAGCAAGATCCTATTTTGCTTGAATTCTGATGGATTGAACCTTCATTTAGGTTACTGGTTTAAATCTTTTTAACATATTCATTTTCTTTCCAGAATCTCTTCCTCTTTCCTGTTAGGGAGTTAATAAGTGAAAGATAGGAGAACAGTGCCTAAGTTGAGCGGAGACGAATTAGGCCATTATTTTTTTGATAAAATGAATTTAAGAAAGTGAAAGTGATTGCATAGATAGACTAATGCAAACAGCCAGATTAATGCTGTCAGGAAGATTGAGGGAAGAGTTATGGAAAGGAAAGGTTGGGTCTTTTGTTAGTTTAATTTACTGTCTAAAAACCTTGATCCTGAAATTTGCAAAAGGCAATAGTCAGATAGCTCCCTATCTGGCATGGTGGTTGAAGACGTTAGCTGAAGATGGCTTCCAGTTTTTAATGAGGATCATTTTTAAATCGTTGCAGGCTGGAAAGGTTCCTGATTTTTTAAAACAAGCCTTGATTGTGCCAGTGATGAAAGATCCTCAGAATCAATACTTACTAAGTACAGGCCCATATAAAATTTGGGCATGCTAGCAAAAGTGAATCTTGTGTTGACAGTATAACGGAGAGCTATCTTGAAGAAGTACAGGGTTTGGGTGAGGCACAAGCTTGTGTTCATTCTAATTTTAGTACTGAGACAATTGCGGTGGCCCTTTTGGATGTAATACAAAACATTATGGGGGGTCATTCCGAGGCACGAATAGCTATTCGGGCCCTTTCCCGATCCCGTCTACCTTCCCCATGTGTTGTACTGGGAAGGTAGTCGGGGACGGGAAAGGGGCAGATCGGGGCAATGTTATGGTGGGCAATGGGCTGTCGTCAGCCCTGGATGTACAGGGCCGATTCCATTGTCAGCCCTGTACATCTGGGACCAACGGCTTGAATGGGGAACTTATTCCACTGGAGAACTTATTCCACCTCAGAGGTGGAATAAGTTCCCCTAGTCGGCGGGGCACGGAAGGGGCAGATGGGGATCGAGGACATTCTTCGCAGCCTGACCCTGGCCTTAGGAGGCCAGATCGGGGGTCGGTCTGCAGGGAAAGCACCTTTGCAGCCAGTGGCTTTTCAATGGAGCCGTGGTGCCATGGCAACCGGACGCTATGGCGCTGAGGTTCCATTGAACAGCCCTGACTGAGTTATCCGAGCAAGGCCTATATGTGCAGGCTAGACTGAATCGGTGTCCTGGCCTGCATGTACGTGCCTGGCCGTGATTCTGATACAGCGGGGCTAGATGTGCCCCGTGAATCAGAATTGTGGCTCGCTCTGTGCATTTGGTTCTGACCAGGCACACAGAGGGCCGACACGTCCATGTCGGAATCGGGCCCTATAGAAACATAAACACACGATGGCAGAAAAAGACCAATTGGCTATCTAGTCTGCCCTTCCATATCAACTACAATAATCCTCTTTTTACCTTTAGAGATCCTATGTATTTGTCCAATGCTTTTTTGAATTCAGATACTGTCCTCTTGTCCATCACGCCAACTGGGAGACTATTCCATGCATCTACCACTCCTTCTGCAAAAACATATTTCCACATATTACTCCTGAGTCTATCCCCTTTCACTCTCATGCTAAGTCCCCTCGTAGCAGAGCTTGCCTTCAATTGAAAGAGACCCTCCTGTGCATTTATGGTAGTGGAGGCTCTGCTGTGTTGGTATCATTGAGACTTCTTGGTTGCTTTCAATAATAAATCATGGTATTCTGTAGGGAAGGTTGGAAGAAATAAAAGTGTGGGGGGTTTGGAATGGATATAAATGTTTGGCTGTATGGTTGTTAAAAGTTGGGATTCTGTGGGGGTTTCTCCTATCTTCTATTTTTTCATTTATATTTGAGCCCATTGTCACATTTAGTTTGATCATTTGGTTTTGGGTCATTTTATACTCTGATGATGAGGGTGGTTGGGTGGATGGTTGTTTAAAACTGAACAGAGAAAACAAGTATATTATGAGAAAGTACAACTCTGCAGGCTCCAAATTTGGTATCAATATTGCTCTTGTGGCAAAATATTTTGACTCATCAGTTTAGGAAAATATTATTAGGGATCTTATTAGACTCTCGGTTGACTCTAGATTCACATTAGATGCAGTGGTAGGAAGGGCCTGGTATATTTAAGGCTTCCATGACATTTTAGGTCTTATTTACGGTTGCAAGATTTTCGTACAGTGGTCATGGTGATCAGGGCTGATGCAAGGAGATGAAGCGAACTTCATCTCTTGCCCCCCTCCAAGCCTCCACTGCTGCTGTCCCTCTCCAGAACCTGCAACAGCAGCAATGGTTTAAACAACCCTGCAGCACTTACCTTGAATCCACAGTGCTGTGAGGCTGTTTGACTCCAGTCCCTGCCGAGACCTGATGCCAACTTCCTGTTTGGGCAGCGGTGACAAAGGGCCACCTCCGGAACCATTGGTGCTCTAGGCAGCCGCTGTGCTCACCTACTACTTATTTGTATAGAGCTTCAAGGAGTATCCAACAGAGACATGTAAAAGACAGTCACTGCTCATAGGAGATTACAATCTAGTCAAAGCAGACAACACAACTGGGGACGAGGATATATCTAGGGGAATGGTAAGGAAACACATAGGAGGTGAACAGGAGACTAAGGGGATCAGGATCTAAAAGTAGTCTCAAAGAAGTGAGTTTTTAGCCTGGATTTGAACAGGGCCAGAGATGGAGCCTGATGCACTGACTCAGGTAGTTTGTTCCAGGCATATGGAACAGCAAGGTGGAATGAATGAAATCTGGAGATGGCAATGGAAGAGAAGGGGAGGCCCGCCTAATGGTCGTGCCGGCTTTGATGGTGATGATTGAGTCCTCTGGACTACTGTAGTAGTAGCTGCTTGGGGTTGAAACATTCCTTAAATTACAGCAGGTTCAAAACATAGCAGCAAAAAGTTATTACATCTGATAGAATTAGAGACAGAATGACACCTTTATTAAATTCTCTTACAGAAAAGTTCATGACATAGCTCCAGCTCGAAATCTTCAATCAAGGTCAATACTGAATTTGCCTCTGCTTCCTGCTAGAGAATTAAGGTTGGTCGAAACACAATCCTGTTCTTTTTCTGGGGCTGTACCAAACCTCTGAAATCAATTGCCCGACAATATGAAAAATGCAGTAAAATATTTGTCTTTTTGAAAATTGTTGAAAGGGTGTTTTTTAAGAAGTGTTTTGATAGCTTAAAGATATTAGTCATACTAGTGAGAGGATGGGTTATTGTAGGACAGCGATGGCGAACCTATGGCACGCGTGCCAGCTGTGGCACGCGAAGGCCTTGCAGCTGGCACGCGGGAAGGTCCGCATTTAAAAAAATAAAAAAAAGCTGTCTTCTGCCGCTTCCGGGGCCGCCGCGGCAGAATCGAGTGTGCCGCGGGGCCCCCCCTGTGCCTGGCAGAGCCTGCCCTCCAGATCCTGCCTTCCCCGGTATCAGCTCCCTGTTTCCAGCTTGTCACACGCGCCGGCTTTCAGAGCGCGAGGGGAGAGTTTCTCCCTCACTGCTCTATTAAGCCCGCGGGGGCTGATGGGAAGTTCCCATCAGCCCCCGCGGGCTTAACAGAGCCGCAAAAGGGAAACTAGTTCCCTTCGCGCTCTGAAAGCCGGCGCGTGTGACAAGCTGGAAACAGGGAGCTGATACCGGGGAAGGCAGTATCTGGTGGGCTGGCTCTGCCAGGCACTGGGGGGGCCCCGCGGCCCCCTCGATTCTGCCGGGGGGGCCCGGGACGCGGCTGAATACTGATTTTTTTTATTTAAAATTTGGGCTGGGGTGGGCTGGGCGGGGGGGGTTAGGAGTGGTGATGGGCGATGCGGGGGGATTAGGATTGGTGATGGGTGCTGGGGGGTTAGGAGTGGTGATGGGCACTGGGGGGGGTAGGAGTGGTGATGGGTGCTGGGGGGGGGGGTAGGAGTGGTGATGGGCTATGGGGGGGGCTTAAACTAAAAAGTGGGTGATGGGGGATCAGGACTGGAAATGGGCTGGTGGGATTAGGACTGGAAGTGGGTTGATGGGGGTTAGGACTGATAATGGGCTATGGGGGGCTTAAACTAAAAATTGGGGTGATGGGGGATTAGGACTGGAAATGGGCTGGTGGGATTAGGACTGGGAGTGGGCTGATGGGGAGGTTAGGACCGGTAATGGGCTATGTGGGGGCTTAAACTGAAAATGGGTGATGGGGATTAGGACTGGAAATGGGCTGGTGGGATTAGGACTGGGAGTGGGCTATGGGGGGCTAGGACTGGTAATGGGTTGGGGGGGTTGCTAGGACTGGAAATGGGCTGAGTGGAAGGGGGCTTGAATTGCAAATAGCTGATGGGGGACGGGGCTTGGAATGGAAATGGGCTGAGGGGAAGTGGGGGGCTTAAACTGCAAATAGCTGATGGGGACGGGACTTGGAATGGAAATGGGCTGAGGGGAAGTGGGGGGCTTGAACTGCAAATAGCTGATGGGGAGGGGGACTTGGAATGGAAATGGGCTGAGTGGAAGGGGGCTTGAACTGCAAATAGCTGATGGGAAGGGGGGCTTGGAAAGGGGAGGGAGCTATGACAGGAAATGGGCTGATGGAGGGGCTAGGATAGGACTGGGAATTGGGTGTTGGTGGAGCTAAGTTTGGAAATGGGCTGTGGTGGGGGCTTGGATTGAAATGGACTCATGGAGGGGCTAGAACTGGAAGTAGGCTCATGGGGGGCTTGGATTAGAAATGGGCTGAGTGATGGTGGGGCTAGGAAAGGACTAGAAATGTGCTGATGGGAGGCTGGTATTGGAAATGAGCTGATGAAGGGACTCGGATAGGATTGGAAATGGACTGATGGGGGGCCAGGACTGGAAATGGGCTGATGTGGGGACTAGAAGGGAGCGGATACTGGGTGGGGCTGGAATTAAAAGGGAGCTGATGTTGGGGGAGATTAGAAGGGGATGGGGCTGGGAGAGTGAAATGGAGAGGGGAAAAATATTTTGTGTGGGAGGGAAGAAAAATGTACAATTGGCCGGGTATTGGGAGACTAAAAAAGGAGAAAGATTATTATGTTAAAGCAGATGAAGAGAGAGAATGGAAAAAAAACTAGAAGAGAAGAAAGGAGAAATGGACAGCAGACGATGGAGAGATAGCAGAAGACACAAATAAACCAGAAGAAAGTGGCTGGAACAATTGCAACTGAAAAAAATGCACAAAAGGTACAAAGATATCTCTTTATTTTGAATTTATTAACTGGAATATGTCAGCTCTGGGAAATGTGCATCATTAGTGTCTGTGCTTTGTTTAGTACAAGAGGAAATTAATTTATAGTTTTATTTCTACAGTGTTGTTGTACATTCCAAGTTTGGCTTTTGGGGTTCCCAGTTTAATTATTGCCTTCCTGTTTCTAAATTGAATGAAATCATTAAAACATTATAAATTGCCAATAAATTGAAATGAAAACCAAAGGATTGTGAATCAAATTGATTCTCTGACAATACAAAGATTCCAAACTTTACAAATGATGTTACATAGTTCAGGCAACTTTATAAAGAGTTTTTAGATACTAAAATCTTGTTGTTAAGGTTTAATTGACGTGCTGGCACTTTGAGGAAATTCTTTGGTTTTGTGCGGCAGTTTGGGCACTCGGGCTCAAAAAGGTTAGCCATCACTGTTGTAGGATATATATTTAAGTATTGGTTTAATAGAATTACATTATTTTATTTATTTCATTTTAATGTAGTTTGATTTTTTACTACAATCCATACTGTACGGTCATATGACTGAAAGACCTGGAATAAAAAACAAGCTACTAAATGACTAAATTAAACTAAATATAGCAGTGTTTTATCTTGTTAATACCAGACATCTACAAATTGAAACCGAAATGTAACATGAAATAAATAATTTGGAATTAAATAAAGGAGTGAGTGAGAAGAAGGAACTAGCACAATCCTCAGTGAGAACCCAGCCCTTAGTAAACAGCAGTCGCTCAAGCTGGTTCTCGTAATATCATGCTTAGTATCACAGTTTAAATCTCCAACATAAATTCATGTCTCGAGGATTACGGCTTCAGTTCAGAAGATTGCTGCACTCTGCACTCACTCTGAGAGACTACAGTTTACTAAGACCACGGTTCGCACAGAGGACTGAGCTTTGGTAGAGCTCCAGTGATTGAATTGATGCAGAGATACGTGTTTTCGTTATATGCTTTTGGAAATAGTTATTGAATTGAGAGACTTTCTTAATGTAAGGATAAATGAGTCTAAGGACCGATGATCATAGTGAAGGAGCTATCATGAATCGCGGTACCTTCAGCTCGTGTGATTTCCCATTGTGATGATCTTTTATAAACAACCCCCCCCCCCAAAAAAAAAATAACAATATAATAATGAGTTTAAAATTATTAGCGTGCACTTTCATGTGGTGGGAATTATTTTTCTCATTAGGCGTGATTCACTATTCCTACGTTCTTGGATTCTTTTGGACTTCTTTTCAAGCCCTTTCAAAAGATCCTGTAGGAATAGAATGGGCCATGCAGCAGATAAGTGCTGAGTAAAAAGCGCCCTAAATATGTGCTTTTGGATCTCTCACATTGGCGTCCTCTGATAACATTACCCCCCGTCTGCCACAATCTACTATGTTGCTATGGAGGCCTATGCACTAAAGACTATAATCTGCTAAGGGGCACCTACTCGAAGTGCCTTTGAAGGAGCCTGTTAAGCTTGTTTTATAAAGGCAGGTGGATGTCTACTTGTCTTTATAAAATACTAGCTTAAGCGGCAAACATTGTGCCTGAAGTTAAGACGCAGATATTCACACTCGCCCCAGAGCTGCTGTAAATGCCTACACGTCTACAAGTTTGCAAGAAGACATGTAAATTCTACTATTCTATAATCTATGCACGTACTTGTGCACTCTGCCAGTGCCCTGCCAAAACTGTCCATGTGCACACCCACCAGCAAAGTACTCGCCATCAAGCAACGTGTGGACTTTTGCACAAAGGGGCATGTTTACTAAGCTGGGCTAACAGTTAGCATGGGCTATTTGTAATTAGGCACCATTAAATAACATGGGACCCAATTACAAACAGCACTCACTAACCGTTAGCCCAGCTTTGTAAACATACCCCTAAGATACCTGGCTCAGAATCATCACCTCAGTATTGCCATTTGATGGTGCCCACTGCCCAAACATGGTGATATCATTGGGCATTTTAGCTTGTATTTTCAGCTATTACTCTACAAGCTTTTTCTTGTAGTCTTGGTTCTTTTGTTTGTAGATGTGGAAGGTAATTTTGAAACAGGCCACTTATGCATGAAGGCCATGTAGACAACTAATTTTATCCTATTTTATAAAAACATAGGGATGTCTATGGGGCCCTTCGACAAAAGTACAGCAAGTGCAAACCCTGTGCGGTAAATGCAGAGGGCATTCCCTGCATCTGTCCTGCATTTACCACAGAGCAGGGCAGATATTTACCACATGGGCCACGTTACCTCGGGCCCTGGCGCCACAAAGTCAAGTGGCATTGGCTGTGATGTTTGCATCCCCATCCCCCTGTAACACAAATCCCTTGATCACAACCCCCTTCCCCTCCTAGAATCATCTCCCATGATCTCCTCCAAGACGTCTGCTAAGGTTGATGGCTGCCAGTTTGGATCCATCACCAGCAGGGCATGAGTGGAGGGGGATTGCTCCTGCCCCAAAGACCACTAAGTACCAGAGATGCCGAGGTAAGGCTGAGGGAGGTGGTGTTTGGGGGGGGGGGGGAGTTGCAGGAGAGTGAGGATTGTGGCTGTGTGTGGAGAGTTCTATTTGGGGTGGAGGGGAACTTAGACCTTCAGTACCTTTATTTACAGAGAGGGAGCATGAAAGACAGGGGGCAGGGATTGTGTTCCTCAAGAGGGATTTTGATGGGGGAAGGGAGATTGGTGGGGCGATCATTTCAGAATGGGGTTGCGATTGGGGGCTCATATTTGTGCTATGACAGATGAGGATATGGATTGTGGTGATCTGTGTCGGGGGAGTGGTGACTGGTGTGATGTAACCTGGGGGATGGGGTGTGGTTATGGTTGCTGCATATATCCTTTGGTGTTGGATACCAGCCATGCTAGCAGGTCACATTAAATGCAGTTGTTCTATCAGCAGTTGTGACTACTTGCACGTGGCAACATCCTGTATACTAGTTGTCACTGGCGCCCACATCCATTCTCCTCCCCAGTCCCACTTCATCATGCTAAAATCTGATACTGTGGGATTTTTACCGTGCTGGCTAATTTTAGTGTATGGTAGTGGTTACTGTGAGCCGTTAACATGCGTTAAAGCTCACAGTAACTGTTACCACATTTTAATAAAAGAACCCCTTTGTATCTTTATAAAATACTATTTATTTATTTATGCAGTTAGAAATATTTATATGCCACAAATCATAAGTTCCTAAGTGGCTCACAAATAAAACATAGGAAATATTATATTAGTCATTATATTGCATAAAGCACAACCCAAGTGTGCACATACACAGATTACAGAGCTTGTAATCGCTAATCACCAGTTCCATATGCCTGTTTGAATAAGAACGTTTTTAACCTTCTTTCTGACCCTCATGACATCTTTCGGAAGAATAGGTGCCGTGCAAGTGAATGATCGTTGAGGTTCTACCTTCCAAAATATTTTCATTGAAGGGATCACCAACAAATTCTGATTTTCAGATCACAAGGATCTGGCAGGAGAATACCTTTGCAAAACTGCAAGAAAGTAAACTGGTCATCACTGCCATCTCCTTCCCGTTTTTACATGGAATTTCAGTCCAGAGAGATTCTACCATGTATTTTGTTTCCTGCAACACTTTAATCCTGTGTGACTCAATGCCCTCTCTAACACAAGGCAAACCCTTTACCAATTTTATCTACCCTATCATTGCTATATAATTTCTACCCAGGTATCACAGTGTCCCACTGGGTGTCTCTGAGATACCAATCATATCTAACCTCTCATTTAGTGCTATACATTCTAACTCTCCTATCTTATTGTTTAGACTTCTAGCATTTGCATACAAGCATTTTAGATGTCATATTATATTCATATTAATCTGGTTATGGGTAGGTAGGGGTAATTTGGAATCTTTAAGCTCTGTCTGATCTGTACTTAAGGGAATTTGGGTTCTTTTATCTTTACTGGAACCTCTCTGTTGATATGCCCTAATTTCATCCTTTTGCTAATATCCTTCATGGAGGAGTGGCCTAGTGGTTGGGGCAGGGTACCTCAGGTCAGGGGTTCAAATCCCACTAGAGGACAGCAACCTTGGGCCGGAAGGACTGGGGTTTCTAGTCCCACAGGTGCTCCTTGTGGTCTTGGGCAAGCCACTTAACCCTCCATTGCCCATGTTCCCTGTAAGTATTAGTGTATATGTCTCATATCCCCTTATGTTAAATGTATCCAATTGTAACTGCTTTGACCCGGAGAAAGGCAGTATATAAATATGGCTAAATAAATACATCATTCCAAATCATGTACTCCGGGGCGACCCAGAATGGTATTTCTTTTGTAAAGGGACTATAGTAGTTGGTATGGAAGGGCAGATTGGATATACCATGTAGTCTTTTTCCGCAGTGAAGTATCTATGATTTGTAGCATATCAAGAGGCACATTCCAAATGGGATGTCCAAATGCAATCTGGGATGTCAAAGCCAGAACATCTAAAAAGAACAGAAAAGAAAGGCAGGCATGTGCAGGCTCAGGGACAATTCCAGAAACATGGACATGCCCTACATATCTATATCTATATCTATAGGGTAGTCCAAAAAAAGTGAGAACATCTCGTAAATTAAAAGCTTAAACAGTTTACTTATTTACCCTTTTTAGCTATATAATGTTGTAAAGCACCCACATGTTGAATGTAACCCAATTGTGATGTGATGTAACCACTTTGATTGTAGGATAAGGTGGTAAACAAGTCTGTCTAAATAAATAAATACATATAACGTCTTTATTTGACAATTTACGGTCGCCATCTCTTTTTTTCATTTGTCAATCGTTTACATCTGTCTTTTTGAATTTTTAAATAACTTATATGCTACAAGATGTTCTCACTTTTTTTGGGCCACCCTGTAGATGGTTCTGCTGCTTCTGGGATTGAAGGGGGATGTGTAAGTCCATTGCTCTTCCCCAGACATGCCTCTGCCATACCTCTGTGCCTACTTGAACGTCCCCGTACTGAAGACATCTGCGAATGGCATTTGTGGAATGGTTATGGAGATGTGTCTGTGATTTTGATGTCCACGTGCATGTCTGCAGACATCCAAAGCACAACTAAACCTTTTAGAATGACCCTCCAAGTGTATAAACTATCAACTCTAAATCTTCCAATGAGCATCCTGCTTCCATTAGTATTCTCTCTGTTTTTTTATGAAGGCGCTTCATCTCTTTTTGCTGATAGTTTCAAGAAACAGCATCTTTCTGTATGGCCTCCTTCCCTCGAAATACTGACTTAGGTCCTCACACCCTCTAGCACTAGTGATACCAACCACAACAAAAATAAGAAGCATTCTTGGCGCTCCTTGATTTGTTGACTGCTCCATCAGTTCCTGTCATCTCCAATAGCTGAGCCAACGCCTGTAGCCCCTCATGGGAAAAGACTGGCAGCTGCTAAGTTCCAGTAGGTACTTTCCTAGTGGTGCTGGCAATCATGGCTTTTAATAGTTTTGTGGCTGAACCATGGCTTCTTGGTTTATTCCAGCAGAACTGTGATGATGGTGAATGTTCCTGGTCAGCTGGTGTTAGGGGGTCAAGTTGTCCATGCAGAGACTGTCTTCTCCTGGCTGTCTGCGATTAGGAGCATTTAGTGGTATACATTTCCAGCTACAGTCCTGTATAAATTCCCCTGTTCACAACAACTCCACAATAAATTATTGTCATTTCAGCGAGCAGTTAGGATTTGAATTATGACTACTGAAGCTTTTGATGTGCCTTCAACTAGAGCAAATCTCTCCAGGCTTATAAAAGAGATAAAAAATGACTTAGGTGTCATAAGCAATAATCCCATCTTCCTTCCCCCACAATAATATCTCGTAACTAAAATTAGGTTTGGATGACTTAGATTACAAAGTTGCTGAGACCCAAGAAAGAACCAAAGTAGTAAAACTCTAAAATCATGATAAGATGCAACAAAAACCTCCTAGTACTATATGAAAAAGAACAGATCATCTCACTGAGAAGGTGACTGACTTAACTGGAACATGCGGAAGCAACATTCATGTAAAAAATATCTGTGAGAACTTCGGGGAACATAATTGTACAGTGAATACTGAAAGCGATAGCACATCCAAATTCATTAGAATAGAGAGCACTCACGGAGCGGCTTCTTAAAAAAGGAAGAAATGCCCATGGCCTAATGAACAGAAATCATTCCTATGGAACTACAGAAAAAAATGAGAAAACTCCCTACCCACAACCTAAGCATTGTTATTACTTGACTTTAGTGAAAAGGAGAATCGTTTTAAAAGGGTAAAAGTACTTAACTATTCATCTGGAGGGGGGTAACTGTTTTATTTGCACTATAGTATACATGGGGGGACACGAGCAAGTCCAAACTGCATCAGAAGCATGATAAATATTTAAAAAAAACTGCAGAGTCTTAGAGGTGACTGAACCTGCTTGCAATCCAAATTCCGCAGAGAAAGAAGAGATTAAGATGGCAGTGAATAGGTGCAGAAGGCAGGATCTAAAAACGCTCTCCCTGCATTCAGTCCCAGGATCCAGTGACACCAGAGCCTTGCTTAGACTACCAACTGTCCAGAAATTAGCAGCCACGGTAATGGTGCGACAACTCTGTTGGGCTCCTTCGACCCCAATTCTGTGCTCTCTGCATTAGCCAGTTTGTGAAAATCTTGTCTCTGACATGCTGCATTATGTAGGGTGATGAACTAGATTATTTATGGGAAACGTTACAGTGGTGTTCTCCAGGGTGCTCTGCAAGTAGTCCCTCCCGCATACCCCCTGCAGTTTCTACGTCTTATGAACATCCACGTGTAAACTGAGCCTTTTATAAGATTGCCGTTTTCAAATGGAGCTATTGCTATATGTATTATCTACTCCTCCAATATGTTCAAGGCTATTTACTTAATTAGTTGTGGATTTTCCAAAACCACTCTTTTCCACATATCTCACATCTAAGCTGGAAGATTAATTGAACTGGCTCTCAGACTTTTATCAGTACATATTACGGGATTGGCTCCCCGCTGTACTATCTTTGCATCAACGACCACAGTTCGTATTGGTTTTCATACACATGCATTCAAAACATAATATTGATGATCTTGATCTTGATCGATCTTGATTACATAGAAGATGTGTTTATTTACAGTATTCGGGGCAAGATAAACATAGAGACAAGATAAATCACAAGATAAGTCTTTCCTACTTATTGCATTCATTTTCAGCTTACTGAAACATACCATCGAGATAATCAATGTTATGTTTTGAATGCATGTGTATGAAACCCAATACGAACTGTGGTCGTTGATGCAAAGATAGTACAGCGGCGAGCCAATCCCGTAATATGTACTGATAAAAGTCTGAGACCCAGTTCAATTAATCTTCCAGCTTAGATGTGAGATATGTGGAAAAGAGTGGTTTTGGAAAATCCACAACTAATTAAGTAAATAGCCTTGAACATATTGGAGGAGTAGATAATACATATAGCAATAGCTGAATCCTCTGTGAAATAGACCTACAACGTTTTGGGTTTTCAAATGGAGGCCATTTCCACATTTACATGCTGGATTTCCACATGGGAATCGCGACTAAGCTTCTAGAATAACACCCATTGTCTGTTTTTAGCATTATTATTTGTATTTTGTTAGCTTTGTTGCCTGTTGGAAAACTTTATTTATTAACCACCAACATACATCAGTAACCACTGAACAACCAGACTCCGAGTGGGGTTGACTCTTATCCCCACCACGGAGGCAATCAGCAATTACAGGTGGGTTATAACATTTTATACCTTCCTCCCCACCTTCCCCCCATCCCTCCCACCCTCTCACTCGATCACAACTCACACCATGTTACGAACCTCTCAACTGGATCCGGATCCTTATTCCTGACTAGCCCTGTTCTACGATCCTCTGCTCTTCACTAGTTAGCTACACACTTGCAATATTTCATTGCGACTACGAGGTCCCAAGTTTTGAATGTAGGGTTCCCAGATCAATAAAAAGGCTGACCAGCATCGGACACTGCCCCGTGCTCGCCATCTTTCAGTCAGTATCAATTGATGGAAGCAGTTACGCCATTCCCAAAAGGCAGGTGGGGCCGGCTCTCTCCATCTACGAAGTATCGGGCCTTTACTCACCAGACATGCCTTGTGCACCAATAAACGCTCCCATTTCCCTTTAGGTTGAGTAGGGCCAAACTGATCCAAGGCAACAAAAGAGCCAGTCCATCATAGTTTCTGATGGAGCAGCCCACTTAAAAAAGTACAAATCTTCGCCCAGTAAGAACGAAGAGATTTACAACCCCACCACATATGTATCAGGTTCGCCAAAGGCTCCAAACACAGAGGACAACTGCCATCAGAGGTTATATGGCTACGTAGCACTTTTCTGGGTGAAAAGTGCACTCTGGTTATACACTTAAATTGTACTTCCCTCCAGCGAGCCCACTCTGCGAGGTGAACGATCCGTCGTAAAGCACTAATAACAGTGCCGGGAGGCACCCCATGCTCCCCAGCTCTGGAGCCCAGGCCATCTCCACGCCCAGATAATCTGGGATAAGCCTGTAGCAGTCCAACCATGCTTTCAACACTGCTATCGACGGAGGATTGTCCTTACCCAGATCAAAAAATTCTAAAATCTGTGTCGATCGTTCAATAGTAAGCGCAGTCCCTGGTAGCGAGGCCACATAGTGAGAAATCTGCATAAACACAAAAGAATGGCTGGGGCGCAAGTCATATTCTCGGCACAAGGACGCAAATGATTTACATTTCCCTGAGGGTTCCACCACATGCCCTATATTCCGAATGCCACGGCCCATCCAGTCCCGAAACGTCGCTGTTTCCGATCCATTGTATCGGCAACCAGCTCGATACCCTCCAAGGTCTATGCCAATACACATTAAGTTGCCTCCAGGTATGCCGAGCTGAACTAAGCAACACTCTCTCTGCTATTCTGCTCGGTAATACCTGGTTCTCCAGATGCAAGACTGCGAGTGATGTCTGAGGGGCCACAAAGGCTTCCTCGAAGGCCCTGGACGTATAAACTTCTGTTCCACCTAACCAATCCTCGAGATATCGGGCCTGACAGGCTAAGGCGTAGACCCACAAATCTGGGAGTCCCATCCCCCTCCCTCCATTTCCCCAACAAACGGTTTAGAGGGATGTGTGCTCTGGCCCCCTTCCACAAGAACCCCTGTATTACCTTTTTCTAGGTGCTGTAAGTCACGTTACAACAACCAGACCGGTAAGGTCTGCATCCAGTATAATATCCACAGCAATACCACCATCTTAACCGCTGCCACTCTCCCCAACAGGGAGAGTGAGAGGGTGCCCCACGCCTTCAGTTGGGTCTGCAGACGAGACATGATACGGTTCAAATTGTGAACATCTAGCTCACGTGGCTGTCTAGTCAATAGAATACCCAGATACATGAAATTATTCTCTGCCCATTTAAGTGGGAACACACCCTCCCAGCACCCCTGTAGCTGTCCAGACACATCCAGTGCCTCAGATTTATCCTTATTTATGCATAGCCCTGCAAAAAGGCCAAAACACGTGAATTTCTCCAACAATCGGGGCAATGATTCCCTAGGGGGAAAGCAGATGTACCAGGAGGTCATCCGCAAAGACTGACAGCTTAAACTCTTGCAAGCCAATATGCACCCCTTGTTTCTACATAAGAACATAAGACATGCCATACTGGGTCAGACCGAGGTCCATCAAGCCCAGTATCCTGTTTCCAACAGTGGCCAATCTAGGTTATACGTACCTAGCAATATCCCCAAAAGACACAGGTTCAACAATGCTTGTACTGGGTCAAGCATTGATATCCTGGGTCCCTTTTTAATAGTGATTTATGGACCTTTCCTCCAGGAACTTGTCCAAACCTTTTTTAAACCCAGCTATACTAACAGCCCTTACTACATCCTCCGGTAACAGATTCCAGAGTTTGATTACACGTTGAGTGAAAAAATATTTTCTCTTATTTGTCTTAAATAGTTTACCCTGTAGCTTCATTACATGTCCCCTAGTCTTTCTATACTCTGATAGCGTAAACAATTGATCCACGTTTATCCGTTCCACTCCATTCATTAATTTATAGACCTCTATCATATCTCCCCTCAGCCGTCTCTTCTCCAGGCTAAAGAGCCCTAACCTTCTTAGCCTCTCTTCATAGGAGTAGCCCTCCATCCCCTTCACCAATTTGGTGGCTCTTCTCTGTACCTTTTCTAATAACGCTATGTCCTTTTTAAGATACGGTGACCAGAATTGCACACAATATTCAAGGTGCGGTCGTACCATGGAGCGATACAGAGGCATTATAATATCCTTTGTTTTGTTCTCCATCCCTTTCCTTATGATACCTAGCATTCTATTCGCTTTCTTGGCTGCCGCTGCACACTGGGCGGAGGGTTTTAACATGTTATCCACAATGACTCCTAAATCTTTTTCCTGGGTGGTGGTTTCTAATGTGGAGCCTTGCATCGTGTAACTATAGTGTGGGTTGTTCTTTCCTAGGTGCATAACTTTGCACTTGTCCACATTAAATTTCATCTGCCATTTGGATGCCCAGTCTTCCAATTTATCCAGATCCTCCTGCAGTTTTTCACAATCCTCTTGGGTTTTAACAACTTTAAACAGTTTTGTGTCATCTGAAAATTTGATAACCTCACTAGTTATTCCCTTTTCCAGGTCATTTATGAATATGTCAAAAAGCAGCGGACCCAGTACAGATCCCTGGGGTACTCCACTATTCACCTTTTTCCATTGGGAATATTGGCCATTTAGCCCTACCCTCTGCTTTCTATCTTTTAACCAGTTCCCGATCCACAATAGTACACTGCCTCCTATCCCATGACTTTTTAGCTTCGCCAAAAGTCTCTGATGGGGGACTTTGTCAAAAGCTTTCTCAAAGTCCAGATACACTATATCAACCGACTCACCTTTGTCTACCTGTTTATGCACACCTTCAAAAAAACATATCAGATTAGTAAGACAAGATCTTCCTTGTCTAAAGCCATGTTGGCTGTCTCCTAAGCCATATTGGCTGTCTCCCTAAAGCCATGTTGGCTCTCGGGATGCCTCTATTTTCCTAATCAGAGGATCGAATGACAAGACAAACAAGAGGGGGGAGAGGGGACATCCCTGCCTTGTACCGCGTCCCAGAGAAAAAGCCTCCGACAACACCCCATTACAAAGCAGTCCCGCTGTCGGATCCGCATAGAGGCTCCCAACCATTTTACAAAAGGATGCCCTCAGCCTATAGCATGGCAACAAGTATCGCAAATAATGCCAGTCAATCCGGTCAAAGGCCTTTTCCGCGTCAAAGCTGACCAGCAAGGACTGCAATTGTCGGTCCTGCACCCACTCCAGCGATGTCAAGATATTACGCAGATTACGCACCGCAAATCGCCCCTTCACAAATCCAACTTGTGAATCATGCACCAAGTGGCCTAAAACTCCAACCAGCCGATCTGCTAATATTTTCGTCAACAGCTTCAAATCAAAGTTTAGCAACGATACAGGCCTATATGATGCAGCTTGGACTGGATCTTTTCCCGGTTTTGGTATTAGTATAATGTGGGCATGGTTACTACCCCAGCGAAAGGTTCCCTGTTCAGCTCTTCTACTATGAACTGCTACCAAGGTTGGAGCGACAAAATCAAGCAGTAACCTATAAAATTTGGCTTCTAAACCATCAGGTCCTGGTGCTTTATAGCAACTCGCTCTCAATATGATGGTTTGTACCTCCTGAAAAGTTATCGGCTGACCCAAATGAGCGCTTTGCTCCTCACTGAGTTTAGGCAAATCCAGCTCCCTCAGGTACTCTTTCATCCACATGGGATAGCCAGCCTCTACCTTATATAGCTTCAGGAAAAAAAAAACGGAACACTCGGGCAATAGCTGTGCTCTCCCTGTGCAAACCCCCCTGATCATCCCGAATCAGTGCCACCGTTTTCGTACCTCTCTGGCCCTTCAAACAGCGGGGCAACAATTTCCCAGGCTTGTCCCCATGACAATGCAATTGATAGTGGTAATATAGTATAGACGTCTTGGCTTGCTGATGCAAAAGCTCGTTCAAATCTGTCTGGACTTCCCATAGTCTCTTCTTGTTCAATGCATTCGGGAGTTGTGCACACAAACGTCTCACCTTAGTAACTTGTTGCTCGAGTCAGATAATCTGCTCCGCTATCAGTCTGCGCTTCCGTGCTAAGAACCCAATAATATCCCCACGTAAGACCACTTTGACTGTCTCCCAGACCAACTCGGGATCCCCCTGATGTCACCGATGGTTAGTCTCAAACTCCTGCCATCACCGTCTAAGGAAATGGTGGAACTGGGTATCCTTATAAAGCTCCAGTGGAAAGCGCCAAACACGTGCCCTTTGAGTGTCCCCTTCCCACTGTAGCTCTATCCAGATCATCGCATGGTCCGAGATCTCTATGGGATCAATCTGCGCATCGCCAGTATGGGCAAACAGGCCCTCAGATATCAGAAGATAGTCACTGCGCGTGCTAGAAGCATGTGGGCGAGACTGGTGTGTAAAATCTTTCTCTGAGGGATGCAACAACCTCCATGGATCCACCAATCCCAGTCTTGCTTGAAAGAATTTCAATACCTGAGCCATTTGAGCTCTCTTCCGTGCCCCCTCCCCTCTGGACGTGTCTAAATCCACATCCAAGACCCCATTAAAATCGCCACCTAATATCAGCGGGAACTCTGGCAGTTGTTCCACTTTAGAGGCAAGGTGGATATAAAGATCTTGATCCAATACATTGGGGCTGTAGATATTCCCCAGAATTACAGACCTCCCCTCTAAGATTCCTTGCAACAACACAAACTTCCCGGTTGAATCCTTAAGTTCTCTTTCCACCACAAATCGCACACGCTTATGGATCAAAATGGCCACGCCCCCCTCTTTCCTTTGGCAGGTGAGCCCTACACCTGCCCCACCCAATCTCTACAAATTTTACTATGTTCATCCGCAGTCTGGTGGGTTTCTTGCAGTAATACAATATCACATTTCTGTCTGGCTAACGCCTGCAGAATTTTATATCTCTTGGTTGGGTTCCCCAAACTATAAACATTCCATGAAATTATCTTCAGAGCATCGGGGCAGTGTCAAGGCTCCTCCACACAGTAATTGCTAGTCTCCCAGAAGAAGCTCCCCCAGCCTGGAGCCCCTCCCAAAGCACTCTCAGGTAGCTATCTAGTTGCAAGCTGCATATCTCTTGGGTGTGATTGTCCCCCCTAATAGTTCCCTTTTTACCTTTAGAGATCCTCTGTGTTTGTCCCATGTCTTTTTGAATTCAGATACTATCCTTGTGTTCACCACCTTCACTGGGAGACTATTTCATGCATCTACCGCTCTTTCTTTAAAGAAATATTTCTGCATATTACTCCTGAGTCTATCCCCTTTCACTCTCATCTTATGTCCCCTTGTAGCAGAGCTTGCCTTCAATGGAAAGAGACCCTCTTGTGCATTTTATGCCATGGAGATATTTAAATGATGAAATACTAAGAGAAATAACAGAAGCTAACAAAAGTTACAACACAGAAGTAATGGCTGATTTCAATTACCCCAGTATCAACTGGGTCAGTGTCACAGCAGGACATGCTAGGGAGATAAAGTTTCTAGAAGAAATAAATGACTGCTTCTTGGAACAGCTGGTTCATGAACGGACAAGAGAGAAAGATATGTTGGACCTAGTCATTAGTGGAGCACAAGATCTGGTGCAGGAGATGAGGGTGTTATTTATTTATATATTTTATTGAACATTTGGGGCCACTTTGCAATAGTGATCATAGCATGATCACATTTGATTTAATAAATGGAAGCAGGACAGTAAGAAAATCCACAGTACTACCTTTTAACCTTCAAAAGGGAGACTATGATAAACTGACAAACATAATTAAGAAAATAAACTAAAACAAGGAGGTGCAAAAGTTAAAGATTTACATCAAGCATGGGCATTGTTTACAAATACTATCTTGGAAGCCCAGACCAGATGTATTCCACACTTTAATAAAAGTGGAAGGAAGGCTAAAAATCTGCCAGTATGGTTTAAAAGGAAAAAGGAATCAAATGATGAAAATGGGAAAACAACATAAGCACTGGCAAGTTAGATGCAAAGCATTGATAAGGCAGGTAAAAACAGAATTTGAAAAAAGCTTGCCATGGAAACAAAAACGCATAATAAAATTATTTTCAAGTTGGACCATTGGGTGATAGAGGGGTAAATGGGGCACTAAGAGAAGACAAGGCCATAGCGGAGAGGCTGAATGAATTCTTTGCTTTGGTCTTTATTCAAGAAGATGTAGGGAAGTTACCCATGCTTGAAATGGTATTTAAAGGTGATATATAGGAAGAATTGAAAGAAATATTGCTAAATTGGGGTGGTGCATTACAAGTATTTGATAAACTGAAATCACCTGGACCGGATGGTATACATCCAAAGGTGTTGAAAGAACTAAAATATGAGATTGCAGACCTACTATTAGTAATCTGTGAAGTACCATTAAATCATCTGTAATACCTGAATATTGGAGAATGGCCAATGTAACATCTATTCTTAAAAAGGGTTCCAAGTTTGATCTGGGAAACTACAGACCGGTGAGCCTGATGTCACTACTGGAAAAAAGGTAGAAACCATTTTAAAGAATACAATTATTGAACATATAGATAGTCATGGTTTAATGGGAGAAAGCCAAAGTAGATTTAGCCAAGGAAAGTCTTGTCCTACTAATTTGTTATATTTTTTTTGAAGGTGTGAATAAACAGGTAGGCAAAGGTGAGCCAGTTTATATAGGAGGTCATTCCTGAATGCAGGACGTGCAGCCCCGCGAGGCGTCCGTGCCGAATTCCCCTACAGCTCTCCCTATACGTCTTGTGCATCAGGATGGGAAGAGCTGGCGGGGGGCAGGAGGGGTGGAATGGGGGCGGGCCAACCCAGCAGCATGTTAGCGCCCGGGGCTGGGTGCGAAGGGGCCCTTGCTGCCAGATCCAGGCCATAACAGGCCATCCATGGGTTGAATGGCAAGGATATTGGGGTCGTAGTCAGGGATGTCGGGGTGCATGCAGGGAGGATGTCCCCACAGGCAGAAGGGGCATTCCCGCAGACCAGAATCGGGTCTTAAGATCCCCATCTTCATCAGGAACATCCACTCGGCCCGGATGTCCCCCTCCTGGAATCAGGCTCATAGTGTATCTGGATTTTCAGAAGCCTCTTGGCGAAATTTAAAAGTCATGGGATTGGAGGCAGTGTAGTATTGTGGATCAGGAACTGGTTAAAAGACTGAAAGCAGAGAGTAGGGGTACATGCCAATTTTCTCAATGGAGAAAGGTAAATGCAATAGTGGAGTACCCCAGGGATCTGTGCTGGGCCTACTGTTTTTTAACATTTTCATAAATAACCTAGAAATGGGAATAAGTGAGGTGATCAGATTTGCAGATGACACAAAATTATTCAAAGTTGTTAATACGCAAGAGGATTAATTAAAATTGCAAGAGGGTCTTGGTAAATTGGAAGACTGGACTTCCAAATGGCAGATGAATTTTAATGTAGACAAGTGTAAAGTTATGCATCTAACAAAGAACAACCCAAATTATGGTTACACGATGCAGGGTTCCACATTAGCTAGCACCACCCAGGAAAAATATTTAGGTCTCTTCCTGGATAATATGTTAAACCCTCTGCCCAGTGTGCAGCAGCGGCCAAGAAAGCAAATAGAATGCTAGTAATCATAAAGAAAGGAATGGAGAATAAAACCAAGGATATGTATTGTTCCATGGTGTGATCGCACCTTGAATATTCTGTGCAATTCTGAGCACTGTATCTTAAAAAGGATATAGCAGAATTAGAAAAAGTACAGAGAAGAGCTACCAAAATGGTAAAGGTGATGGAAGGATTATCCCTATGGGGGGTTATTCCGAACCACAAATAGTGGGGATGGATGTCCCAACAGGATGTCCATCCCCGCTATTCATACAGCTGCAGGCCCCTGAATAACTTCCCCGCCGGTTGTGTTGTAAACTGGATTCTGGGCTTGATGGACCTTGGTCTGACCCAGTATGGCAAGGGACACCTTGGGATGTGCTGCATAGTTTGTGATTGGTTGCTATAGTCACGCATAGTAGACCCATTGTTGAATATCAATTTGTTGATTGCATCCTCTGACTGGTCGGTTCCAATGCAAGGTTGATTGAAGGAACATCATAGATGCCAAAGCTGGACTTCAGCAGGTAGAAGGGACTGGATAAGTAGGAGGTGGGGTTCACAGGATAAGTCTCCTATCTGGAATTCCACTTCTGCAAGGTAGATATGATTCAAATGGTCTTACAAAAATACAAAAAATTAATTTGACTTCCAGATGTCTCAGTACAGGAGAGGGATCTCAGTGAAAGCTATAACCTGACATCATGCCAACTTATTATACTCTAACTTTAGGAAAAGAACAATCAGGAAAGGGGACCAGAACTGCTGGTTGTGTTAGCAATGTTGGAGGATTATCCAAGAGAACTATCTGCAAACAGGCTTAGATTTATATATAGGCAACACAAGAACCAAATTTTGAAGGCACCAAATAACCAGGGGAAAGAAGAGCCTGGACCTGCTCACTTTTAGGCTAGAGGTGTGTGTTGTTTTAAATGGGGTGCTACTGACATTGTGATCTTCCTATGCTCCACTTTTGGCTCTCACCCTGGGATGTATGTTGTCTGGTTCCTTGTGAAGGATACAGAGCTGTTGGTAGGCGGTATTAAGGTTGAGGTTGGCGTGTTACTCTTCTTGTAGGCTTTGGTTTGGAAATAGTCAGCTAGTGCTTGTGGGGACAAGACACTGTGTAGGATTCCTGATTAATGATCTCACTATGTCAAATAATTCTGCAGGACGGTTTAAGAATGTCAAAATGAGTCTGGTGTGGCATTCCTTCTTTTCTTTGTTTATCATATGTTGGTATTCTTGTAACTTGGACATGTGGCCATCACGGTCCTGCATGGACTTGGATCGGCGCCATCTTCTCTCAAGCTGGCGGTTTACCCTTGGCATTTCTTTGGTCTGTGGAGTACTAGATTGCAGAGTAGTGTTTCCTAGTGGCTCTCTTTGCCTGTGGTGCAGTTGCTGTTTTGCCTATTACCAGATTCCAGTTCTGGACTAGAGTGTCAAGGTTTTGTGACTCCAGGTCTAGTTGAGGGATAATTTTATCCAGAAATTCTTTCTTGTTCAGGTGCTGGAACCTTCTTGTGATAGGTTGTGGTTTGGTGTTTGCCACTGTATGCAGGCCTTGGAGAAGATGGACAAGGTCCCTCATCAGAGACTTTTGGCAAAACTAAAAAGTCATGGGATAGGAGGCAGTGTACTACTGTCGATCAGGAACTGGTTAAAAGATAGAAAGCAGAGGATAGGGCTAAATGGCCAATTTTCCCAATGGAAAAAGGTGAATAGTGGAGTACCACAGGGATCTGTGCTGGGTCCACTGCTTTTTGACATATTCATAAATGACCTGGAAAATGGAATAACGAGTGAGGTTATCAAATTTTCAGATGAGACAAAACTATTTAAAGTTGTTAAAACCCATGAGGATTGTGGAAAATTGCAAGAGGATCTTGATAAATTGGAAGACTGGGCATCCAAATGGCAGATGAAATTTAATGTATACAAGTGCAAAGTTGTGCACCTAGGAAAGAAAAGCCCAAACTATGGTTACACGATGCAATGTTACACACTAGGAACCACCACTCAGGAAAATGATTTAGGTATCATCATGGATAACATGTTAAAACCCTCTGCCCAGTGTGCAGCGGCGGCCAAGAGAGCAAATAGAATGCTAGGTATCATAAGGAAAGGAATGGAAAATAAAACAAAGGATATTATAATGCCTCTGTATCGTTCCATGGTGTGACCGCACCTTGAGTATTGTGTACAATTCTGGTCACCGTATCTTAAAAAGCTTATAGCTTTATTAGAAAAGGTACAGAGAAGAGCCACCAAAATTGTAAAGGGGATGGAAGGATACTCCTATGAAGAGAGGCTAAAAAGGTTAGGGCTCTTCAACCTGGAAAAGAGATGGCTGAGGGGAGATATGATAGAGGTCTATAAATTAATGAATGGAGTGGAACAGGTAAACGTAGATCGATTGTTTACGTCATCAGAATATAGAAAGACTAGGGGACATGCAATGAAGCTACAGCTATTTAAGACTAATAAGAGAAAATATTTTTTCACTCAACGTGTAATCAAACTCTGGAATTTGTTACCGGAGGATGTAGTAAAAGCTGTTAGTGTAGCTGGGTTTAAAAAAGGTTTGAACAAGTTCCTAGAGGAAAGGTCCATAAACCATTATTAAAAGGGACCCGGGATATCACTGCTTGACCCAATACAAGCATTGAGGAACCTGTGTCTTTTGGGGAAACTGCTAGGTATTTATGACCTAGATTGGCCACTGTTGGAAACAGGATACTAGGCTTGATGGACCTTGGTCTGACCCAGTATGGAATATCTTATGTTCTTATGATTGTTCTATGGTCAGGCCAAGGGACTGGTGAAATGATGGTGAATGGAAGGAGATTGTTTCTGAGAATATGTTTAGGAATGAAAATGAGGTCTAGCATACCTCCCTTCTCGTGAGTAGATTCATCGATGATTCGGGTGTATTCTAGTGCACCCATAGCTTCATTGAAGGACTTGGAGAGCTTGGGGGAGGGGAGGCTGAGGGGAGATTCAAGTCATCTAATAGCAGAAATTGTTTGTTGTTTGTAGGTTGATCACAAATTGCCTGTAATAGGACTGAAAGTTCATCAGATCATGCAGTTGGGGCTAGGCAAAGCATGATATGCTTATTTGAGATATTAAAAATACAAAAACCTCCAACAATGTGATGACACCCCCTAGGGGCAACAATGTAACAAAAAGTCAAAACATGTAAAACCTGGAAAAAATTAGTTAAATAACAAATAATTTTTCTGTCGGCGTCCGCTGACCTGAGATGGGGAGAGGGAAAGCCTCCCCACTCGTTGTCAGCAGAGACCTTTTTGTGACTTTATTTAATACCTAAAATTACCAAAAATGCATAGAGTGAAAAACATCACTTAACTGAGCGCTGGCAGAAGGGGCAGCAAGAGATGAATCAGCGACATGCATGTTTCGAGCCCCGAAGGGACCCTGTATCAAGCTGTTCCCAAAAATATGCTCGCCCTGAAAAACGCCAGAAAAGATCAGGTCATTTAAAATCCCAAACAAAATCCAAGTGGCTGCTGAAAAGCGTCATCCACGGCACCGGGATGACGTCAGAATATGCGCAAGGAGGAAGGGAAACCTAAAGGAGACTCCACCAATCACATTCCAAATTGAGTCCAGTAGGAAACACAGTTTGAAGCTGGAAAATCCAGCGTTGTTCATGTTGTTGAAGCCGCTGTTCACGGTCACCTCCTCGGGGATCCAGAGGGATAAAATCAATCACACGCCATCGTAGATCAGCAAAGGAATGGTTGTGTTGAAGGCAGTGGTCCACAATGGGGGCAGAGAGAACTTTATTAGTTAGTCGGGAGGCGTGTTCATCCAAACGAATTCGCACCGGGCGGATGGTCCTGCCTATGTAAGATAAGTTACAGGGGCATGTAATCATATACACCACAAAAGGTGTCAAGCAAGTAGAATGCCCCGTGAAAGAAAATGATTTGCCCGAAAGTGCGTGCACCCATCGGACCCCCTCCTCGGTAGTAGCGCAAAATTTACAGCGCTGACAGGACCAATGACCTTCCCGACCCGCAAGGGGTTGTGGAGATGTCAATTGAAGGATAGCATGGACCAATTGATCATGAACATTACGTCCCCGGGTGTAAGCTAAACGGAGGGGTTTACAAAAACAAGAATGTACTCGCAATAACCCCCAGTATTTCTTCAATAAAGCAGTAACTGAAGACGTATACTGCGTAAAGGGTAGGATCCCTGTCACCGTATCTGATGCTTCCAAATGAGGGGTGGTAAGGGAAACTGGGGCGGGATCCAAATTACCCAAGAGCCATTCCCGATGGGAGAACCGAGCCCGGAGGTACGCCCGACGGACCACTGAGGCAGGATATCCTCGATCCAAGAGGCGTGCACGCAGATTCCGTGCATGATTCTGAAAATCGCGCAGGGAAGAACAGATCCGACGAAGTCGCAAGAACTGACCTACGGGAAGCCCCTTACGTAAGGAGATAGGATGGTGGCTGTGGTAGCGAAGCAAATTATTTCACTGGCTGGGTTTCCGAAACAAGGAAGTGGCCAAGATGTCATCTTGTTTGAACACCAGAACATCCAAGAATTCCATCTTATGAGCATCCACATGACAGGTAAACTGGATATTTGGTTTCAAACTATTTAACCAGTCCACAAAGCTCAATAAATGGTCAATGGATGAAGCCCACAGCAGGAAGATGTCATCCAAATATCGAAGCCAGAGACGTACATGTTGAAAAGCTGGGGCTAGGTAAATAAACCGTTCTTCCATGTCCGCCAAATATAATGTGGCAATCGAAGGTGCTATGGTGGCTCCCATCGCCACCCCGTAGCATTGCTGATAAAATTGGCCTTGAAAAACAAAGTAATTCCGAGTTAGGACTAACCGGGTCAGCTCCAAAAGGAAAGATGTAGGAATCCTGGAGGGTGCTGTCGAAAAAGCCGTTTCCAGCATTGACAAAGCTTCCTCTTGGTGAATGTTGGTATAGAGGGCCACCACATCCAGCGTTACCAACAAACAATCTGAAGTCCTCCCGGGGACCGTAGATAGTAATGTCAAAAAATTAGAAGTGTCCCGCAAATAAGATTTAACCCTCTGGGCTTCCTGCCGCAAAAATAGATCGCTAAATTGTGATAGCGGTTCCAAAATAGAGCCCCGACAGGAAACTATAGGGCTCCCCGGGGGGTCTACCATAGATTTATGAACCTTAGGAACTGTGTAAAATGTCGGGATTCGAGGATGACGTTGCTGTAAAAATAATGCTTCCCGTGCGGTGATCCAACCTTGAGAACGAGCATCAGTTACCATAGTTTTGATGAGAAGCTGTAATTGTGGAGTGGGATCCTGTTGCAGAGGTTTGTAATATTTGATATCCGATAACTGAGAAGAAGCCCCCCGTAAGTAAGCAGCTCGAGATTGTACCACAACAGCTCCGCCTTTGTCGGCCCCCCGTACGACCAAATCGACATTATTCGCCAATTCCCGAAGGGCAGAACGTTGCACATTGGAGACATTGGAATACCAGCGAGTAAAGGATTTTTCATGATCCGTTAGTTTTATTGAAGAAATACTGGGGGTTATTGCGAGTACATTCTTGTTTTTGTAAACCCCTCCGTTTAGCTTACACCCGGGGTCGTAATGTTCGTGATCAATTGGTCCGTGCTATCCTTCCATTGACATCTCCACAACCCCTTGCGGGTCGGGAAGGTCATTGGTCCTGTCAGCGCTGTAAATTTTGCGCTACTACCGAGGAGGGGGTCCGATGGGTGCACGCACTTTCAGGCAAATCATTTTCTTTCACGGGGCATTCTACTTGCTTGACACCTTTTGTGGTGTATATGATTACATGCCCCTGTAACTTATCTTACATAGGCAGGACCATCCGCCCGGTGCAAATTCGTTTGGGTGAACACGCCTCCCGACTAACTAATAAAGTTCTCTCTGCCCCCATTGTGGACCACTGCCTTCAACACAACCATTCCTTTGCTGATCTACGATGGCGTGTGATTGATTTTATCCCTCTGGATCCCCGAGGAGGTGACCGTGAACAGCGGCTTCAACAACATGAACAACGCTGGATTTTCCAGCTTCAAACTGTGTTTCCTACTGGACTCAATTTGGAATGTGATTGGTGGAGTCTCCTTTAGGTTTCCCTTCCTCCTTGCGCATATTATGACGTCATCCCGGTGCCGTGGATGACGCTTTTCAGCAGCCACTTGGATTTTGTTTGGGATTTTAAATGACCTGGTCTTTTCTGGCGTTTTTCAGGGCGAGCGTATTTTTGGGAACAGCTTGATACAGGGTCCCTTCGGGGCTCGAAACATGCATGTCGCTGATTCATCTCTTGCTGCCCCTTCTGCCAGCGCTCAGTTAAGTGATGTTTTTCACTCTATGCATTTTTGGTAATTTTAGGTATTAAATAAAGTCACAAAAAGGTCTCTGCTGACAATGAGTGGGGAGGTTTTCCCTCTCCCCATCTCAGGTCAGCGGACGCCGACAGAAAAATTATTTGTTATTTAACTAATTTTTTCCAGGTTTTACATGTTTTGACTTTTTGTTACATATTTGAGATATTAAGCATATCTATGCTAAGTCCTGTATTAGTGTTAATATTGTGGAATTCTATGTGGTCTCCAGCTAAGATAGACACCTCCATCACTGCGGTTGGTCTTGGGACCACTGAAGAGGTTATAATTGGGTGCTAACAGCTGATTCATTAGAACATTGTCAGCATCAGTGAATAATGACTCTGTTATGCACATAATATCGATATTGTGGTCACTGAGATAATTTAATACTTTTGCTCCTAATAGGAAGGAAGTTCGCAAAACTTGCAGCCTCTGTTCTTCCAGGTGGAAGGAACTCTAAGGATCTAAGCAGCTTGCCAGTGCTTCAAAGACACCTGCGAGTTGCTACTGTATTGCCCTGAGACAAGCATTGTGGAACCTGTGCCTGTTTGGGAACCCGCCAGCTACTTGTGACCTGGATTGGCCACTGTTGGACATACGGGGCTTGATGAACCTTGATCTGACCTAGTATGGCATTTCTTATTATGTATCCCTCCAGTCCCCTTCAGAATCTGGAAGTATATCCTTCAGGCTATGGAGGCAGTTGGCCTCTCTGTCTCTCAGCTCAGCTCAGGGCATAGTCCCCCTGAATGAGACTAGTACTGCAGTCTGTCTTCACTTAGCTTCTCTTCAACAGCTGAATTTAAACTTCTGGGAAAGTTTTTCACTAGGATCTTACCCAGCTTGACTCACTTTTCACAAGCCTCTGCCATCCCAGGGTTCCCTGCCTCTGGTTCTCTGGTCTGTTCTTGCTGGCCCCTTTCTGCCACTCCTCTCTTCTGGCTGCAGCCCTTTCTTCTTGACCTGTCTGTTTCTGGCAGAACTGCACTCAGTGCTTACCTTATCATAGTGAGCTTCTGACAACCCTTTCGCTGACTCTACCTTCTCCTCTCTGGAGCTTCACTAAGGCTGCAGGCCTGAATGCTCTTTGCTCTGGTTCTTGTCTGCTTTCCTTCCGTTTCTTTTCTTTTTTTTCTCTTCATGGCATCTCTCTGTTGTTTTGGGAATTTTCCTCTCTTCTCTCCTGTGGAGGGAGGGTAGGGGACTCTATGTTCCTTCACCTCAGTTTCTCCTTTTTCCAGGGGCTTTCTCTTCTGAGCACATGGACTCTTAAATCTTCTGCACAGGTGCTTAGCTCTTCAGCAGGTGCCCTCTGTATTTCTTCCCACATGCCTGCCACTCATTCCGATATTCTTTGAAACTCCATTTAACGACTGCTGATGTCATTCTTCTACTTTGGAGGAGGGGGGTCTTCTTGCTCCACTGGTGGCATGGTGGCTGATTTCTTCCTTTCCCAGGTTTCCAGAGGGCTTCTTCCTGTTGCCAATCCTCCTGAGGGGTGTGTATGTAAAATTTCCTCTGGTTTGCTCTCAGCACTTTAATCTTCTTTCCCGGTTACTGTAGGGGCTCTTTAGGACTGGACACCCTCTACATGAGCTGCCCTGGCTTTGGTGCTCCTTTCCCCTTTTCTTACAGCTGGGGTTGCTCTCATGGATCTGAACTTCCTTCCCAGGTAAATTTAAACTTTTAAACTTTTTTTCTCATTTACAGATGGGACACACTGTTTTCGAGGTGGAGTAGGGTGGATTTCTAAGAGGTTATGAATAAGAGGCTCTTTTTTTTCTCATTGCTGGTAGATAAGTCGATTCAGGCAGGAGATGAGCTGCCCTGATGAAACCTTGCACGGATCTGAGTCATTCCTATAGCATAAAGTGTGGGTTCCTTCTCAGACCAGGTGCCAAATCTCAGCATTAGGAAACCAGGCAGTAAGCCTTCAGGTCATGTGCAAACTTCTCTGCATCCAGGTTTCATAGCTACTGCATTTAAATGAGAACGACAATGATGCCATCACCATACTTTGTGCAAGTTGCTTGTACACCAAACCCTGCTGCACAGAAAATTATACAGATAACCCATGATAAGCCTTGTGCACTTTTATTTCATCAGCATCAGAGTCAATTGTTCCAAAGCTTGTGTTACAGTCCACTAAATTAAATGACCCTGAACTGCATGTGCTTGGTGCTATTTTCTGTCTGATAATACCGGGTTGCACCAGCTGGAGTTTTAGGGGCTCAGACTCTAGAGACCAGTCTGCAACAGTTTCCTTGCCTAACAGCCAGTGCACTCTACAAACAGATGAACAAATATCTGGTTGTCCGTCTTTTGGTCCATCTGTGTGCTAGATAATACACCCCCTGGCTCAGTGCGTTAAAGAACTAATTGGCGTCCACTACTTCATACTCACCCTCAGGCTTTACAGATTCATTTTGGTGAAGTGCGCTGTTAAACACTCACCTGTTTTTCTTTTCTGCAAGTGTTTCACTGCATATATTTTCCCAAGTGATACTTGCAGTGAAGTTTAAGCTGTTTTGTTTAAGGGTAGGGTATCTGCAATTTATAGAAAGGTACCGATTACAGACCAGGGTCATTTCACAAACAAACAGCACTATGAGGCTGATTTGGGGCACATTGTCTGACCCCCATGTGCAAACCGGAGCTCTCTTACACTGTTCCTCCACCTAGGCAATGACTTCTTCTAACAACTCCCTCTCCATTGGCAGTCAACATTGTTCATGTTTCCTTATTGAAGCCTTGCACATACTGTACTTTGCAAAAGGCTCCATGTTCAGCAAGTCCTCTATAAAATATGATGCAAAACTGGAACATCCCAACATGGTCATTTGTTTTCTCTTCTAGGCATATATAAAACTGGGCTTTAAAGGCGGGACCTTAGCAGATCTGAGGCCTACATCTTCAAACTCTCATTGGTATATAATATAACCCAAGTTGTTTATTGGTTTTCTTTAAACATGGCTGGACTTTCACCTTCAACATTTTTGGAAAAGGCATTTGCCAAAGAAAATCTGTACTGTATTGTGTATAGAGTCATATTAACATATTGTGGAAATTTTTCCATGCAAGTGAGAAATCACTTGTTTTGTTCACTGTGCAACCTACTTGGGAAACAGTTTCTTCTCAAAGCCAGGGATGCCAATGGCTGTAAAGCAGATGATATCAGGGTAGCTCAGAAAGAAGGCTGAAAAAGAGAAGTGACTTGAAGGTTTAGCTGCTGTCTTTGTCCGCTGGCTCGACAGCTAGGAGCTCTTCTCTCCATGGCCCACTGAGGAACGGTGACGAGGTAAGCAACAGTGGGGACAACAGAGAGGAGCTGTCTGTCTACACCTGCTTCTGAAAAGAAAGAATACATATATGAGGGGATTGATGGTCCTTCAGAATTCACCACCTGTTAGAACATTCCAGCCACTGTTTATTTTATATTTCTCAGGATCTCTTGGTGAGGGGGGCCGGGCAGCTCATCTCTTGTCTTCAAGTTTGGAATAATGGAGCGTCTGCTTAATAGCTAAGGGTTTGCTTATTCTGAAGCACTGACTGGAAAATCCCACTTGACCAGGGGAGTACAAAGGGAACCGATGCATTGTGCTGCTGAGCTATTCAGAAACGATTGAGGGGTATTATGAGTATCACAATGTAGGCAATGATCTGTGACGGGTGTATTCAAGGCTGACTTCCTCTAAGGTTGATATCAGCTGCCCATTTCACCTGCATCTCCAGCCCCCTTCACTTTGCCAATTTATTTACCTCAGACACCGGCTGGGCATTTTATCTATTTGTCTCTTTAGGGGCAATGTGATTAAAACAGAGCTGTGGACCATGGCGAAACCACATAGGTTCTGTAAATTTAGGTGGTCATATGAGTTCCTGCAGCCCGCTAAGGCTGAACCCAAACAGCGCAGAATAAGAAAAAAGCCTCTCCAGTGAACTACCATTTAGACTTACTAACATTATTACTACTGTCTTTTAAATCAAGACTATATTTGGTTAATATTTATTTATTTATTTATTTATTTTGTGTTTTTTTTTCTATACCGCCCCTTCCAGAGATCAGGGGCGGTTTACAAGGAACTTAAAAACAATATAACAAACAGTGAAATATTGTATTACATAGAACATTAATGAAAATATAATAACTATGTTACAAAGAAAAACAGTTTGTAAATTAATTACATGGTTAAGACAAAACTATTTACAATAGTTATTTGTAATCATATGTACAGTGTTGGGAGGGGGGCTGTTCTGAATAGTTAATAGGAGCTAGTTAGGATTTACCTGGTTAGAAGTATCAGAAGTGGTGATAAGCAGATGCTAATTGGAGTGAGTCTTGGATTAGGTGGGGTAGACTTGTGTTTGGGTAGTTGTGTATTCTTGTGTATTATATTTGCTTGTAGGTTGTAGGTTGCTGTAATGTTGACTAAACAGATAGGTTTTAAGTTCCTTCCTGAAAGAGGTAAGGTCCTTAATCTCTCTTAGGTTTAGTGGTAGTTTGTTCCATTGGCTGGGAGCATAATATGAAAAAGCAGTGTTGGTGGTTATTTGTTTTGATTTTCTCACGGCAATGGGAATTAGTAGCATGTTGAGGTTAGTTTTTCTTCTAAGTCTGTTTTCTGGTGGAGTCTGAAGTAATGTTGCTAACTGTGATGGGGCTAAGTCATTAATGAGTTTAAAAGTGGTGATGAGGGTTTTATATTGAATCCTACTAGAGATTGGGAGCCAGTGGAAAGCGTATAGGATGGGGGAGATATGATCGAATATTTTGGCTTTCGCAATGATTCGAGCAGTGACATTCTGAGCTCTTTGTAGGATGCGTAGATTCTTTTTAGATGCCGTTACAGAAGTCTAAATGTGGCATAATGAGAGCCTGGACAACTGTTCTGAAATCATTGATGTCAATGAGGGGTCTGAGTTGCTGTATGGTTCTCAGCTTAAAAAATATAGTTTTGGCTGTCTGTTTTATGTGGTCTGTCATGCTTAGCGTTTTGTCTAAAGTAACTCCAAGGTATTTAAGCGGCCGGGCGAGCAAAAATGCTAATAAAATAATAAAATGCAAAAGATATAAACTGGGACAAACATAATGGACTAATGAAAACTGTTATAGTGACTTAATATGAAATTTCGACCATTATACATTGCTCACATGGCACATGTAGGGGCAGAAAAATAGTAACATAATAAGTGACGGCAGATAAAGACCAGCACAGTCCATCTAGTCTGTCCAGTAAGGGGCCAGAATTGTAGCGTTGTATGTGCCGTTCCTCTGTATTTATGACCTTATTCACAGTTACTTTGATTCCATCCTTTTGCTATGTAGTGATCCTCTATGTCTGTCCCACGCCTTTTTGAATTCCATCACTGTTTATGCTCCCTCCGTCTCCTTTCCGCCAAGAAGTATTTCCTGATGTTGCTTTTAAATTTACCTCTTGTGGCTTCACTTCATGTCCTCTAAGTTCTAAAGCTTCCCCGTCTTTGAAAAAGGTTTGTTTGTTTCAAAGACGGGGAAACTGTAACAATTATTAGCTTTGAAGCCCAGAGGAAAGTGGATATAAAAATCAGTATACCAAACAACCAAAAAAGTATGCTATCAGCTTCACATGGCATAACCCAAGGCAAAAAGAAGAACTGTAAAAACCTCGAGCCCTTCATGCAGGCCAAAATTCTTTCAAAATTCAGTTCTCAACTGCGCACTGTAAACCCCTAAACAGAGGAAGATGTCATGATGGCAGAGGAAGAGCACATGACCCATCCAGTTCATCTCATTCGTCTTGCAGCTGAGCCGGCTCTCTGACTCCTCCGTATTTATTTATTTAATTGAACTTATATACCGCCTTTTGGAAATCAAAGCGGTTTACAGTGAAACTTGAAAATAAAGTGAAATATGTCAGTCTAATACACAGACTCATCCTTCACTTCTTTACACAGGTCCCTTAATCGTCCCTCTGGAAAAACAAACAAAATACACTCCTCCACACCATTTCAAAATCTTAAATTTAAGAGCACTTAGAATAAGCACCTCCCTTGTGCCTTCTGCTCCGGATCTTTTAATAAATGCGAGAATGGGGGTATATTATTTAAAAAACTCAGTATCTATGCCCCTTTGCCACTTTTGCTGAGGTGCAGAAATTTTGAAGTCCCGTTTATTCATAAAATACTTAAATTACCAAGTTTATCAATTCTAGCTGCTTGGGATGTACCACAATCCAGCCCCTTGCAAGATAGGCAGAGGCATCCAAGCTGGAATTGTAGGATGCACCGTTGAGGTTCCATAACCCTCCTCGGGTATACCAAAAATCTGCAACTACTTCTACTCCTCAGGCAACCTCAAGCTGGGTACCTCCAGGATACTTGCTGCAGTTTACGTCCAGAAGCGTCAATGGCTAAACTTCTCCTCAAACCATCCAGGTTCTGTTCTCCTTTACTGGTTAGGCCAAACCGGCCTGGGAAATCTCTCCTTTCTCAAAGCCTAGTCAGATATGCAGAAGGCCAGCTCCCTGCTACATCTCAGCAGCCTTCAGCCTCCTTGAGTTCCAACAGCTCCCTCAGCCATCCTGTAATTTAAGAAGGACTAAGGTATCCATCAATATTAGTGGGTGTTCCCTCTGGTGTTTTAGAGGGAACTATAAAAGGCCATGTTCCTCTGGGCCTGGGAGGAGTTGGATGGTATTTTGCCAGGATGGCTGAGGGAGCTGTTGGAACTCAAGGAGGCTGAAGGCTGCTGAGATGTAGCAGGGAGCTGGCCTTCTGCATATCTGACTAGGCTTTGAGAAAGGAGAGATTTCCCAGACCGGTTTGGCCTAACCAGTAAAGGAGAACAGAACCTGGATGGTTTGAGGAGAAGTTTAGCCATTGACGCTTGTGGACGTAAACTGCAGCAAGTATCCTGGAGGTACCCAGCTTGAGGTTGCCTGAGGAGTAGAAGTAGTTGCAGATTTTTGGTATACCCGAGGAGGGTTATGGAACCTCAACGGTGCATCCTACAATTCCAGCTTGGATGCCTCTGCCTATCTTGCAAGGGGCTGGATTGTGGTACATCCCAAGCAGCTAGAATTGATAAACTTGGTAATTTATGTATTTTATGAATAAACGGGACTTCAAAATTTCTGCACCTCAGCAAAAGTGGCAAAGGGGCATAGATACTGAGTTTTTTAAATAATATACCCCCATTCTCACATTTATTAAAAGATCCGGAGCAGAAGGCACAAGGGAGGTGCTTATTCTAAGTGCTCTTAAATTTAAGATTTTGACTATGAAACCCAAAGATGACAGCTGTTGCCTATGAGGAGTCCGGCAATTACAGCACACAGAACAAGGTAAAATTATTGCTGCGATCAAACACGATAAACTAATGTGGGTCTTGCTAGGAGAACAGGCAAACAACAAAATTTAACATCTGCCTCAAAAGAGCACTGAATTTTGTCATCACAGTTTCATCCTAGCTCCAATTGTCTCGTTGAGAAAATCTTGTAATTTTGTAGGATCATCAGAAATTGCATGTGATATTTAGGGGTCTATTTACCAGGTGCGCAAACGTTAACACATGTTAATTCATCAATATGCACAAAGCTAATGAGTTAAAAGGGAAGAGGCACAAATTTTGCCATTAAAAAAACATTTTTGTTGAAGTATTTCTAAATTAGCAATAAAAAATGTTATAAATATATAGGGGGTTATTGTAGAAGCTTTATTCATTTTAGAAAGGGTCCAATTTACACATGTCCGTGGTGCACGAGGATGCATCAGAGCCATCGCCTGGATGGTCCAAAAATCTATACGTATATTTCCCGATGGGGTTTAAAATTGCTCCTTTTGGCAACTCTTTTACAGGAAAGATTAAGGAGGATATCAGCAAAATGTTCCACAAACCTTAGAATCATTGCTCACCAAAAAATCTCTCTTTGAATATGAAAACATAGACTTTTAAGCTGAAAAACAGCTAGCATGGGGATAAAAACTTAGGGGTATGTTTACTAAACTGCGGTAATGTCATTTGCGTTAGGTTCTGCGGTAAAGGTACAGATGCCCATATAAAGGCATGGGCGTTGCATCGTTACAGCATGCTGTAGCAGCTAACGCGTGTTACAAGGCACCTTAGACTAACGAGCGTTACAAGGCACCCTGTAAGGCACCTTGCAAGGCGCCTTGTAAGGTGCCATGTAAGGTGCCTAGTAAGATGCCCTGTAAGGTGCCTCATAAGACGCTCTATAGGGCCTCCTAGGCTAAGCGCCATATTAGGCACCCTTGGACAAAGCACCGCAGAAGGCACCCTGGGCTATGGAACCATAGGTTAAGGTGGCCTAACAAGGTTATGGTGCCCTAGGTTAGTGTGTCCTAGGGACTGCAAGGTGCCTCAGGATGACATGCATGACCTGGGCGGAAAAGAGACAGATGTAGGTAGCCCTAACACTAGATAGAGCACTCGGGAAAGGCAATGAACAGGTGAGTGAAGGAGGGAGAACATAAGAACATAAGAACATAAGATATGCCATACTGGGTCAGACCAAGGTCCATCAAGCCCAGTATTCTGTTTCCAACAGTGGCCAATCTAGGTCATATGTACCTAGCAGTTACCCCAAGAGACACAAGTTCCACAATACTTGTACTGGGTCAAGCATTGATATCTTCGGTCACTTCTTAATAATGGTTTATGGACCTTTCCTCCAGGAACTTGTCCAAACCTTTTTTAAACCCAGCTACACTAACAGCCTTTACTACATCCTCTGGTAATAAATTCCAGAGTTTGATTACACGTTGAGTGAAAAAATATTTTCTTTTATTAGTCTTAAATAGTTTACCCTGTAGCTTCATTGCATGTCCCCTAGTCTTTCTATATTCTGATAATGTAAACAATCGATCTACGTTTACCCGTTCCACTCCGTTCATTAATTTATAGACTTCTATCATATCTCCCCTCAGCCGTCTCTTTTCCAGGTTAAAGAGCCCTAACCTTTTTAGCCTTTCTTCATAGGAGTATCCTTCCATCCCCTTTACCATTTTGGTGGCTCTTCTCTGAACCTTTTCTAAAATCGCTATATCCTTTTTAAGATACGGCGACCAGAATTGCACACAATATTCAAGGTGCGGACTCACCATGGAACGATATAGAGGCATTATAATATCTTTTGTTTTATTTTCCATTCCTTTCCTTATCATACCTAGCATTCTATTTGCTCTCTTGGCCGCCGCTGCACACTGGGCCGAGGGTTTTAACATGTTATCCACAATGACGCCTAAATCTTTTTCCTGGGTGGTGGTTCCTAATGTGGAACCTTGCATCGTGTAACCATAGTTTGGGTTGTTCTTCCCTAGGTGCATAACCTTGCACTTGTCCACATTAAATTTCAACTGCCATTTTGATGCCCAGTCTTCCAATTTATCAAGATCCTCTTGCAATTTTTCACAATCCTCTTGGGTTTTAACAACTTTAAATGGTTTTGTGTCATCTGCAAATTTGATCACCTCACTCGTTATTCCACTTTCCAGGTCATTTATGAATATGTCAAAAAGCAGCGGACCCAGCACAGATCCCTGGGGTACACCACTATTCACCTTTCTCCATTGGGAAAATTGGCCATTTAGCCCTACCCTCTGCTTTCTATCTTTTAACCAGTTCCTGATCCACAATAGTACACTGCCTCCTATCCCATGACTCTTTAGTTTTGCCAAAAGTCTCTGATGAGGGACCTTGTCAAAGGCTTTCTGAAAGTCCAGATACACAATATCAACTGACTCACCTTTGTCCACTTGTTTATTCACTCCTTCAAAAAAACATAACAGATTAGTAAGACAAGATCTTCCTTGTCTAAAGCCATGTTGGCTGTCCCCCATTAGGTTGTGACTATCTACATGCTGAGTAATTTTATTCTTTAAGTGGGAGCCGCTGGACCTGCCATATCTGCGGGCATCCCATGTGCCTGCCAGTACTGATGACAAACATGGTGGGGCAGCTGTACCACAGCACAGGGTGTTGGCAATGTAAAGTACCGGAAAAACAGTTGGTGGCAGGCGATGGGAATACGTGTCCCCCAGTGGAGATGGAGGTGGCAGGATAGTTACAATGATGGGTGGACAGAGGAGTGGTGGTGCCATGCAGATCAGGCACAGGCGAGGCAAGCATGAAGAGGCGCAATGCAGGAAAAGGTAGCAGTGCATGACACGGGGTGGCAGCCTGCACTGGCAGACAGGACTCTGCACAGCTGACAGACGCAGATAGACGGACCGAGAGAATGTTGGAAATTGTGACGAGGGTATTATGGACTGGAATCACAGATCTGCAAAAATATGACCTCTACAGTCATGCACACTATTTGAGTAGGACAGGCATGAGAGGAGGGAACAATGAGGAACTGAACCCATGAACACTTTCAAGAATGGCATTGTATTAGCCAGTACGCTATACCTCCATGGTGTATGTCACAGCAATGTTTGTGCGGTGACCTGCAGTCCTTCTGTACCCAAACTGTCTGCTCTGAGCACCAGGATAGGGTAACCCCACCAGTACCCATGATGCAATGCACATGCTGAATAGCAGTCTACAGCTGATCACCAAATGGGGTCTGCACCTCTCCGGTACCTCAGCTTGGAAAGACGAACTGACAATGTGTGATACTGGCACAGAGTAGCTACAGACCATGCCATTGTGCAGGTTCTGTGTTCACCCTGAAGGATAGGATAGGTGCCCAGCACTAGATCTGCAGTACATGTGCTGCTAGAGATAGGTCCTGCTGTACATCCCGATCACGACCAGTGTATGACAGGTGTTCCTTGCAGTGCAGCCGAAGGTAATTTGGTGTCCATCTGTATCCTGCAGTCACATGTGGCCCTGTGGGACCAGACACCAGCCAGATTGGTGTGTACCCCGTGTTAGGGTCTGGCTGACATGGGCAGCTGTTATCAGGGCAGAGGAGTTCCTAGAATTGCATGAGGTGTGTGTAGCAGTGCCTTTATAGGTCACAGTGGTATACACTACATGCCCCAAAGGGACCACATCACCCCTTTTTGTAGGTAAAGAACAGGTGCCCCTGCCCTGGGGAAGCAACCTCCATCCTCTTTGTATGAGACAGCCCTCCAGGGTTGGTGGGCCAGAGCCATACCTATAACTGGGGCAGTGGCAGACCAGCAGCAATGCTGGGGTTAGGTCTGGAAAACCCCAACTGCCTCCCACAATGTCTGCCAGTCACCAGCAGACAGCACAGTCAGATTGCACCTTAAAGGTGTTCTGACCATGCACAGTCTAACTGCAGACAGTCCACCAGCCTGCTCACAGAGGAACTATGTGCAACAAGCAGGCAACTCAGTGATTGGGACCCCAGCACTGGGGAACACAAATATATCACTGGAGGCAGATAGTGTAGAGCGCTATGTGGGAACCTAGACCTGCCCGGTCACTGCTCGGTTCTGTCCATGCCATTGCCCCACACCCTGTGAAGATGCATCCTGGCCAATCTGCCCTGTCCAGGCCATACCCAAAATACCTTGCTCCTCATTATGCACCTATTCAGGCTAATGCTAGTAACAGTGGGACATTTTGGGCCCAGTGAAGGATGGGCAGCCACAGAACAATGGATAGACATACACACACACTCACTCCTTTTGCAGCATTGTACAAAGATAGGGGTGGTTGGCAATCCTGCCCGCCACACTGGTCCTGGTCACAGTGCCGACATTGCTAAACTGTGCAGGGGGTAGTAATAGTGCTCTGGTGATAACTTCAGCTCAATGCTGAGGCCAACAGCCTGACTCTCCATGCATCTTTGGATTGTGGAGCCTGTGTAAGTGGGTGCTTGTACCCCTGTTTGCCGCTGCTTTGGGTTTTGCACATGTTGCTGTTGTATCTGCATAGTAGGGTAAAATATAGGGGCATGCTCTGCAGGAACCACAGCTGGGGCTTGAACCTGTGACCCTCTGCTTCTGGACACACTAGCTGAGTGTACTGCACCACACTGTTGCCGCAGATGAACAATAGTCCCTGGGGCTACCTGTACTTTTCCTCAGCCAGACTTTGTATGTTGCACTGCACACCATGTACTGATGCAGGGCATGGCCTAGGCCCCCTCCAGCATGGGCACACACTCCCCTGCCAAGCTGACATGGCCATTTGCTGTTGGTGCTGGTAGTGCGCAGTCCCAGGCCATCCACTGTGTAGGTAGGTGCCCACCTAGGGAGCGTATCCCGGGGGGGGGGCATACATGGACATCCTCACATCCCCCCCCCATCACTGCCTACCAATATTATGTCCCTTCCACATGGGGGTGGGATGGCTGGGGGATGTCAGGTCAGTGCCCTAGCAACTATTGGCTAAGGTGAACCAGGTAGATATAGGTGGATTGTGTTTGGCCTTGGTCAGCTGCTGTCTTGCTGATTTCCGGTTTCTATGTTCCTGTGTGCCACCTACGCGCCCGCCTGGTCCACCCTGTGCCCCAGCTGCCCATGCTACATGTCCCGCCTGCGGCCCCCTATGCCCCATTTGCACCATCGCTATAGTAGCCATTCATACTTTGGCACTATGGTGTTGCTGAAAATGGAGCACTACTATCACATTTCTTGGACTCCCTCCCTAGGCTGTACATTGCTGACTCTTAAATGGTTTCTCTCTCCTGCAAATGTGCATCTAACGGCAGGTTTTCATTTGCGGTAGGATTCAGTCCTTCAGTTCAGTGCGTTAGTGTGAAAGGGGCCTCTCCCCGCCCACTCTCTGCCCATTGACCCCTTCTCTCTGCCCTCGCTCCACCTTCTGCGGTGTTTTCCACGGCCGGGAACATTAACGATCGTTAAGTAAAGTTAACACGCATTAACGTTACATACCGCGCGTTAACGTTACCTAATGATCGTTAATGTTACATAGCGCGTGGTATGTAACGTTACTGCAGTTTAGTAAACATACCCCTTAGTTTCTTAGATACTTCATCTTAGTTTGTGTTAAAAAGAATCTAAAAGGCAATGAAACACAACGTATATGTTGAAGCAAATTGGTTTCATCAAAGGAATACTGCACTAAAGTTGACCACATTTCACCCAAACATGCTCTGTTAAGGTGAAATTGCAAACTAAAGTCCCGATATGCCATTCAATGGGCTAAACCTAAACACTGTCTTTTATGTGTATTTGTGCAGTGCTGTGTACACTATATAAATGTTAAGTAGTTGTACTAATTTGATTCTGTATACATTCCTCTGTGCAGCATTTTTAACGAAACCACTATACTACAATAGGTAAGTTTTGCGATTTTAAGAAGACATTTTATAAAGTCATTCTCGTGCATATGTGGCCACATGTACTCATAAATGATCTCTTATAAAATATTGACTGGCCCAAAATTATGAGCTTTGGCATGAAGATGCCCCCTTCGCAAGGAGGTAAAGTTGGGGATGTGGTAAGATATGCCATAGTGGGTCAGACCATAGTGTCCAACAGTGGCCAATCTAGGTCACAAGTATCTAGCAGTTTCCCCAAAGGACACAGGTTCCATAAATGCATGCATTGTGGCAAGCAATGGATTTTACGGTTACAATTTATGGACCTTTCCTCCAGGAACCTGTCCAAACCTTTTTAAACCCAACTACACTAAAGCTTTTACTACATCCTCCAGTAACAAATTCCAGAGTTTGATTACATGTTGAGAGGAAAAATATTTTCTCTTATTAATCTTAAATAGGTTACATTGTAGCTTCACTGCATGATCCCTAGTCTTTCTGTATTTTGATGACTTAAACAATCGATCTACGTTTATCCGTTCCAATCCATTCATTAATTTATAGACCTCTATCATATCTCCCCTCAGCTGTCTCTTTTCCATGTTGAAGAGTCCTAACTTTGTAGCCTTTCTTCATAGGGGCCCTCATCCATCCCCTTTACCATTTTGGTGGCTATTCTCTGTGCCTTTTCTATATCCTTTTTAAGATATGGCGACCAGAATTGCACACAATATTCAAGGTGTGGTCGAACCACTGAACGATACAGAGGCATTAAAATATCCTTTGTTTTATTCTCCATTCCTTTCCTTATGATATCTAGCATTCTATTTGCTTTCTTGGCCACCACTGCACACTCAGCAGAGTGTTTCAACGTGCTACCCATGATGATGCCTAAATCTTTTTCCTGGATGGTGGTTCCTAATATGAAACCTTGCATCGTGTAACCATAGTTTGGGTTGTTCTTTCCTTGGTGCATAACTTCTCCACATTAAATTTCATCTGGCATTTAATCATCCAGTCTTCCAATTTATCAAGGTCTTCTTGCAATTTTTCACAATCCTCTTGGGTTTTAACAACTTTGAATAATTTTGTGTCATACTCATATTTGATTACCTCCCGTGTTAGTCCCATTTTCAGGTCATTTATGAATATGTTAAAAGGCAGCGGACCCAGTACAGATCACTTGGGTACTCCACTATTTACCTTTCTCCATTGGGAAAATTGGCCATTTTGCCCTACTCTCTGCTTTCTATCTTTTAACCATTTCCTGATCCACAATAGTACACTGCCTTCTATCCCATGACTTTTTAATTTTGCCAAGAGTCTCTCATGAGGGACCTTGTCAAAGGCTTTTCTGAAAATCCAAATACAGTATATCAACCGATTCACCTTTGTCTGTTTATTCACACCATTAAGGAAACATAATGGATTAGTAAGACAAGACCTTCCTTGGTTATAGGCATGTTGGCTGTCACCCATTAAACTATGACCATCTACATGTTCAGTCATTTTGTTCTTTATAATGGTTTCTACCATTTTTCCCAGTACTGATGTCAGGCTCACCGGTCTGTAGTTTCCTGGATCACCCCTGGAATCCTTTTAAAAATTGGCCATCCTCCAATCTTCAGGTATTACAGATGATTTAAATGATAGTTCACAGATTACTAATAGTAGGTCTACAATCTTATATTTCAGTTCTTTCAACACCCTTGGATGTATATTATCTGGTCCAGGTGATTTGCTACTCTTCAGTTTATGAAATAGTTGTTATACATCTTCCCGGAGTATCGATATTTCTTTCAGTTCTTCTGCAGCATTTATTTATTTATTTACATTCTCTTATATACCACGCTATTCTGCATCAGTGCGTTTTACATAGAACATCAAAACTTACACATTTCCATAGCTGTGTTTACAATGAACCGGTACATGAACTTGGGTCAAATCTGGGTAACTATTTACATCTTGACAAACTAATATAGAGGATTCATTGTACTGCGTCGGCTAGCTAGTTGCTGGGGCTGTGGTGATACATTCTTCTGGTTAATACCTTTAAATACCATTTCAGTCATGGATAACATCCCTACATCTTTCTCAGTAAAGACTGAGGTCTCGGTGGAGCATGGGTAGAATTTGCGCTTGTGTGTGCAGATTATAAAGTACCTTAATCTACATGTATGTACCTAAAGGGGGTCATCCTGATCCGTGAATAGTGGGGATAGACGTCCGGTTTGGACATCCAACCCCCGCTATTCGCTTGGGCCCGATTACGGCACTAGAGCTCCCTGCGCGTATAAGGCCGTCGTGCAGGGAGCTCTGGTTGAGGGCGAGAGGAGGTGGGTCAGAGGAGGAGCATGAGTGGGGCAGAAATGGGCCCATGACCCTGGACGTACAGGGCCGATTCTGGTCACGGCCTTGTACGTCCGGGTGTGCAAGGATGGCTGGGGAACTTATTGCACCTTGGAGGTGAAATAAGTCTCCACAAACAAGGCGAATGACACCGGTGGGCCCCACAAGACAGGTGGAGTGGCAGCAGGGGGTTCCCTGCAACCTGATTCTGGCCTCACAGGGGTCGGGTAGCGAGGGAAAGCATGTTTGCTGTGCAGCAGAGAATTGGGGCTCCTGCATTGAATCCCTGTGCCATGGCGATGGGATGCCACGGCACCAAGGCTCCTTGCAGAAACATTGGGTGGTTTGGACATGGCCATGATTGGATGTGCAGGGCAGCCGAATTTAGTCCTGTCCAGCCCATCTAACACCCCGATTCTGCTCCCGTGGATGTAGAATCAGGGTCTAGTCCAGCCCATGCAGATCTTGGAGGAGTGGCCTAGTGGTTGGGGCAAGGTACTACAGGCCGGAAGGTCAGGGGTTCAAATCCCACTAGAGGACAGCAACCTTGGGCCGGAAGGACTGAGGTTTCTAGTCCCACAGGTGCTCCTTGTGGTCTTGGGCAAGCCACTTAACCCTCCGTAGCCCATGTTCCCTGTAAAATAGTTATCTCCAAGTTATAATGCCCTGTTCAATGTAATTTCGGTTTGTTCAATGTAAACCGCACTGATGCAGAATAGCGCAGTATATAAGAGAATTAAATAAATAAATTAAATAAATAAATCTTGGATGTCCGGATGTGCCCCCATTGGAATGGGCCTCAATGTATACATATTCATTTATACCTGCTTGCGAACACGTCTAAGTGATCATGGCTATATTCAAAGCACGCTCTCTGCCACATATGCTAGTGCTTTATGAAGACAAATTGTATTTGTCTTTATAAAGAGCATTAATGAGCATAAGTTTAAGAGACGTCCCACTGAATAAAATAGTGCACATTAATATAACATTAATGAACCTCATTCCTAAGCCAGGAGTGTGATTTTAATCTCTCAAATTTATTGCTAATACTCACCATAGTACTTGCATCACACCAAAGAGAGCTTGGTTCTGGAGTTCATAGGGAAAACGGATTTTTAAAATTGGATTTAGCTCATGTTTTTTCACAGAGGTTCAAAGGAAGTTACATTCTGGTATAATAAACAGTTTTCCTGTGCCCAGAGGGCTTACAATCTAAAGAGCATGTTTGCTAAAGTGCTGAAAGTAGCGTGGAACTAACTCATCTTTAGCGCACCTTTTTACCATGGCAGGGGCAGAGAGGGCATAGTAAATGTAGAGGGTGTTGCTATGGTAGGAAAGTAATGCCGTGCTAGGCGCAGAAGTCATGCATTAGTAGAAACTGTGTGTCATGTGCAGCTGCACACTGAGAAGGTGTGCTCTACGTGTCCTCCACATTTGTATGCTAACATCAATGTGCCCCTCCCTAGACAGGTATACTGTATGTCACAGGGGGGTTGTGAGAACCAGAGGGGCATTACATGGAACCCCTAAGAATAGCTGTAATACATGGGTGTGCCAACACAAACAGAATCACTGCCATACAATTTCTGAGAGAGGAACAAGAGTGATCCAATCAGCAGACGCAGCTTAGCACACTCCAGCAGAGGGGACAGACAATACATTGTCCCAACCCCACCAACATAAAATATTTCAAGTGGCCAGTGAAGGATACAGAAGGCTGACTGGGGAACATGTGCACCCTACTGCTCAGCACAGAGATATGAGCCAAAGTACAAGGGGTTGGGGTATGCAAATCAGTAAAGCAAACTCCTACATAGAGACTTTACTGCACCCATGTCTGTCAGGGCACAAATACTGCAGCTGAATTAGCAGGGTGTCAGCAGTACCCAGCAGGTGGGCACTGGAGTATGAAACCCTCTCACCCTGAGTCAACCAGGGTTCCTGACAATGTAGGGTACAATAGACAGGTGGCTATCTCCCAATTCCTTCCCAGCGCTGGCTATCCACTATGCTAACCATTCTAGAACGCTGTCCAGGTGGAGGAGGATGACCCACCCATCCAGATGCGATCCTTAGGGTTGGAGGGGGCTATGTACCCACATCCCTCTTAGCTGCCGCTGCCCTATGCAACTACCTTTTTTAATATTAACAGTACCGTCTACGGTTGTATAGGCTGGTATATGTGTGGTATGGCTCTGGGTTCGCACCCATACTGTTTGTGGTGCGCCGGCCTGGCAGGTGCCACTAATGGCAGAGGCAGGCACTATCTGTGCCCTTGCTTGCAGTGTCTTTCGTGGTCAGATTCACCACTGGCATGGCTGTTCAAGCCCACTCTCCACCCCAAATCTGCTCTAACCCAGCTGTTTTGTGCGCTACTTGGGTAGAGTGGATGCCTTTTGCTGCATGCTCCCAGCCACCATGGAGCTTGGCCGGATGCTATTCGTGTGCTACATCCTGCGCTCCTGGCTGCCGCGCTTTAGTAAACATACCCACAAGAAATGGCAGTGGGATACGAAATGACTTCCCTGGTTCCCAGCCTACTGCTGTAACCATTAGGCTACTCCTCCTGGATGTAAATATATACAGGCAACTTGTCAAGACCTCTTAATCAAGCCTGTGGCTCCCAATACAATGGGAATTATCTCTATCTTTCTGCCACATTTTCTTGGTCTCTGGCTGCATTTCTTGGTACTTGAGGATCTTCTGCCTTTCCACAAAATTCACTGAATTGCCACTGACACTATTAGCAATGCCATTTTTGTGGTTTTTTCCTTTACCACTATGCCCAGTTTTCTTGCATCAAGCTTTGTATTGGTTGGAATGGAAATGTCCCAGATGATCTCAAGCTCTTCATTCTTCACAATCCTCTTCGGGTCATGATTCCAGTGCTATTCTGGTACAGCAGTGTTACAGTGGGTGCACAGTTTCCACCGGATGAGACCTACCACCTTATAGGGCCTTTCTGTGTGCTGGTGGTCATGGCCAGATGCGAGGTGAGTAACCATTTCCAGTATTATCAATGAGAGGGTGTTAGATGCCCTGAAGACTTCAGTGGAAGCGATAGAAGCCAGAAAAGAATTCAAGTCTGCCTGGGAATAAGGGAGGGCGGGGACCAGAGATTCAGTAGCAACTGCGGCTGCCAACTAGACAGATAAGGCTGGGCAGACTGGCTAGTTCTTATCTGCTTACATCATCTATATTTCAGAGCCCAGTATCACATGAGAAACTGCAAGTTGTGATGCTGGTGGTTACCGAATAAGCTGGAAGTCACAGGACATTACCTGGGGGCTCCTCTTTTGCACAGAGGATTTTGTCATTAAGGCATTATTTTCATTGTCGATGCAGGTACCGTGTGAAAGTCACGTTGCAGAATATACTATGGTTGACCCTCCCTCAAATTTTCATGGGTTTCTGTACGTTGAGGGTGGTGGCAGTAAGACCTGACCCAGTGTCTTGGCATGGGTACCATGTAGACAGCTCTACTCGACTCAGATTGTATAATCTGGGTTCTATATTAAGAGTTCTGTAGAAATACCGTCATTATCCCCTGTTTTTCTCTCAAACCACTAGAGAAAATGGAGCCACAATTATTGGCTGCTGTCAGCCAAGTTCAGTGGAACAGTGCAATTTTAAGGCAACCCCCCCAGACCACCAAAATAACATAAATTCACCAGCCAAGACTGGAACCAAAGGTGCTAACTTTAATCCATGAGCTCCAGGAGAATCTTTCCCAGCTGTACTAGAGAAAGCGCCGAGTCCCTCCTTCTCTAGGCTCCACTATTTCATCGTCTTTAATTACCAGTTGGCCCTGACTGTGCAAACAAGGGCTGGACCTGCACATACTTGCCTGCCTGCCCACTTTCACATACTCCGCTGCTCTCTCCATTTGCTTTAGGCATAATTATCACACACAGCAGCGTGCCGGCTGAAGCAAGTCATGCCCACAGCCAGGACCTGCTCACAGTGACAAGACGTGAACCTTCCTTCGATGGTCTAAAGCAAAGCGAAAATTAAAGCTCTAGAACTACTCTATTGTCTTTTGTCCATGTTGGGAGTAATTTTATAAAGTATTTTAAACATATAAAGAATGTTTTCCATGCAGGAAAGGTTCCTATTAAACTATGCAGCTCAACACATACGCTGACAACATGGCGCATACTTAAAGGTATGGCGTGCATAGGTATTCCCAGGATGTCGTTTCGCTGGGCATAGAGGATTTGCATATAGTTTAAGGTTACCGGATTCTCCCTGATTTTGAAATAGTGTCTCCTCTTCCATGGACTGTAACCACTTACTGCCCAGTAGGAACAGAGAAAAAGGACTTTGTTTCTCTTGCGTACCTCTCTGATGCAGTCTTCTGCTAGGAGGAGATGCAAAATTAACTTATTTTCTGAAAAAAGAGGAGGAATTTTAGAAATAGAGAATATTTAGCTAGATGTATGAAAGAAAGTTTATACACATGTGCACTTGTAACTCAAAGGACTGCTACTGTCTTTTTTAAGCTTTTGAAATTAATGAATGCTTCCTAGACTAGTGATTTCAAAACATATGAAGAAAAGATGCCGCGAGGAGAGAGGACCCTTGCCACTCCCAGCTCAGCTCAGCTCAGTCTTGCCCAGGGTCCTAGATTTGCTCTCTAAAATCTGGTAACCCTGCGAGTTAATTTGTGCACTTCTGGAGGTTATTGTAGGAGTCTATTAGTGTGCTTCAAGACTGCTTTTCCATCCTGATCCCCTTGGCCCCCTGTTCACCTCCCATGTGCATCTTTACCATTCCCCTGGATTTACACTAGTCTCCAGTTCTTGTGTTCTCTGTCTTGATTAGACTGTAAGCGCTGATGAGAAGGGACCGTTTTTTACATGACTCTGTACAGTGCTGCCTAGTCTTGTAGCACTATACAAATGATTATTAGTAGTAGTAGTCTAGTTTATAAAGGCACATAGGCACCCTACTGTATGTTGTCGTGAAAAGTTTAAATAGATGTCAACGCCATTTTGTTTTATACTGATGCAGAATGCTGGAATTCACGTCAGTAAAATAAATACCAATCAATATTGATAGAATAGTCACCGACACAGTTTCTCACTTCGGCTAGTAGAGCAAAATGTCAGACACTATCATTTTTCAAACCTGACGTGACACAACAAAAGCAAAATCGGTTCTGAACATTCTTCATCATAAATACAGATGAAGTTATTTGTGATGATTTTTTCATCTTGCCCATTGTTATGGGATGGATGTATTTATGAATATGGACTGAAGATTGGTCATTTAGATCGCTTTGATGAAGGTCCACTTTATTAATTTATAAGATGATTGTTAAACTGGAATGAGTGAAATAACAATCACCATATGAACAGAATTAATTAGAAGATTTTTATAGTATTGGAATGAGGACTAAGGGGGTGGAGTCTGCCGCGGAGAAAGATGGCCGCTTAGACTGAGGCTCCCTCCTGATATTGCAGAATCCGGAGCATATCTAGGTGACGGGTGCCCCCTATAATCGCTGCCCTTCACTATCGGGGCTCTCTGAGACATGTCCGCTTTGAAGCCGGCCAGATTGGAATTCCCGCAGACGTCGGGTCAAGCGAACAAGTGGGCTAAGCAAGATCTCCCTTCCCCCCAAAAAATGGCGGCCGAAAAACTACCAACGGAAGGGGTGAGGGAAATACTTCAAGAGTTGCGCACGGTTAAAGACATTATTACTACTAACTCTGGGACGTTGGCGCAAGTGCAAGAAGACCTGCAAGAGGTAAAGGAACGTCTAGGGGATGTTGCTAAGCGCTTAGACGATGTGGAAGCTGAGCTGGACAGGCAGTCCACTATGATAGCGCAGATCGGCCCGTTGATGAAAAGGGTGACGGCCCTTGAAGCGCAAATTGAAGATCAATCCAACCGGACTAGGAGAAACAATGTGCGCATAATGGGAATCCCAGAAGGCCGGGAAGGGTCGGACCCTATCAGTTACTTGGAGAAATTAATACCAGAGCTCTTGGAAATCACCTTTGCACGACCCCTGGAACTGGAAAGGGCCCAAGTTCCGTCGCATCCTTCTCCTCACACTCAGCGTCCGCGCCCGTTTGTGGTGAAAATACTTCGCTACCAGCAAGTTCTTCAGATTATGCAGGCAGCGAAGCGTCGGCAGAATTTGCAACTCGAGGGACAGAAAATCGCCTTCTTCCCAGATCTTAGCAAGCAAACCGTTCAGCGCCGGAAGGAACTTTTGGCCTGCAGGCTGTGATAAGGAAGCTTATCATAGCTCAGGTAGGAGCTATAGAAAAGATGATGTGACTCTGAACAAGCAACCTGTCAGTTCTGGTAGAAGCAAGAAAACAGAGTTTTCACATAAAAGACTACCAGTCCCAGAATGCACCAGGTTTCCAGCAGCCATGAGAGGGGCTGAAGTGAGAGAATGTGTGTGCAATCAAGAGAGCTATGAGGTAATCCCTAAGCACTCATCTCAAAGGGCAGGGCCTGATTCAACACAGCTGCGCTGTGTTAGGGAGCAGCACACATTAGGAAAGAATAAGAATAGAGATTATTCTTTAGGAAACAGTTTCAGCAACAGTTTCAAGAACAGCTTCAGGAAGAGATACAGAGGGGAGAGCTTCAGCAACGGCTACGAGCACCAGTATCACCTGGAGAAACAGAAGCCAAGCCAAGCAGATAGAGAGAGAAGGAAACTCTCTGGAAGGAAGAGAAGAAAGGCCATTGGAAGGTCTGGGAGATTCCAAGGCAGTACTCATACTGGGAGGTATTCCAAAAGCCAGCAGAGTCCATTGGACTGGATTCAGCCAGAGGAATGGAGTGGCAGAGATAGGAATCACCAGTGGCTACCTGGAAGAGAGAAGACTGCATGTGGAAGGGACTTTCAGACCAAGGCCAGAAGGTATGTGAGAGAAGATCCAGTGTCCAGGGATCAAGATTGGAAGGCTGGACATCAGAATTGGATTACATATTGGCCAGGCTATATAGAGAGGAATAATGATAGCAGGAGAGGCTCAGGTATGAACACTGATCCAGACCCTATCTATAATAGAGAATGGCAGCAAGGGAATAAGCATTCTCATGATAGTGCCTTAATGAAAGACTCATCTGTGCCAATGTATGATATTGACCCTATGATTGTTGATGCAGGGGGAAATACAGCAGATGAAACTATTTACATGGACTGTTCTTTATCTAAATGCTATTGCTAGTTTTCTATGAGCAAACACATCAGCCTTCACAAAGAAACCTAACTTTGTTCTTTATTTCCACTGCAAACAGCTCTTAAAACAGGATTTGGGCTCACACAGTAGCAGCCAGCCAGCTAAAGGCTTTCAGCTGGTCCATTGATAGTAATTAGGGCTGCACCTGATTGTGTGTGTGAGCAAGGGAGAATCACTGCTGAGATCTGCATATGTTAATCAACGATCATGAGATGGAGGTGGGGAATGGGTGGAATAGGGGTGGGGAAAGCGCATTCTGCTAGTTCCAGGGATCTTGCCATGTGCTCAACAGCAACGTGGCTTGTAACATGAGTTTATCTAAAGAATCTTCTGTGGGAGTCATTAAGTGAACCCGCCTTGGTGGAGCGCATGTTAGATTGGCCGATCACACGTTAGCTTCTGGGACCATGCTGGTCATGCCTCAACACTGTATGGCAATGTAATTGCAAATCCTAGTGGGCTTTAGTAGAAGGGGCCCTATGTCTGATTAATATTTATAGAATCTCACTTATAAAATTGTTGGCCTCTTTACATAGGAGCCTTGCTATAGAATTACAAGTAAATAAGTGGTTGCTATAGATTTAGCTTTGTAAATAAACAAGTGGTTGGTCTATAGAAATTCTAATGGAAGACATGCAAAAATTTATTTTTTTAAGTGACCTCCTGAGATTTCCATTTCCACTCTAATCTAGATAGTAGATAATTTAGATCATGTCTGATAATAAAATGTATTACCCAGCACTAATCTAAGAACACACATTGCAGGGTACGCTTTTGGGCTGCGTGACCTTTGGGGTACTACACATATTGACATCTAGCTATGTCCATCCACAAAATTATGAAAGGGGAGAGAGGGAGCCGAGGGAGTGAGTAATGATACTGCACAGAGAGTGAGGGGGGAGAGAGAAGCGGGGATAGCTACAGGCAAAAATGCCTCAACAACGAGAGCCTGCCATGCTACTGCCGTTCTGAGATCTCACCGCAACCAAGGCTGCTTCAACCTTATGAGGCCCTGAGCAAACACTGAGAATGGCCCCTCCCCAATCCCAGGCCACCCCTGTTTGCAAGCCCCTCCCTTCCATTCCCACCTCTCCCCCCCCGCAGCAGCACAATCAGTGGCCCTGTTCCTTCCTTCCGTTCCCTCAAACCGCTTACAAGTGAAACGAGTAGTGCTTTAGTGAACAGACCAGAAGTAAGAAGTCGGCCTGTTCATTAAAGCGCCGCCCACTTCTCTTGCAAGCGACCTGAGAGAGCAGAAGGGAGGAACAGGGCCACTTTTACCTATGGGCAGCGGGACAGCCGGACCCCCGTTGTGCAGGGGCCCAGGGCAGCTGCCCCTTTTGACCGCGACATGCAACTCCCTTCTTCCTCCCAGGGGATGCCTCCATCCCGCCTCCATGCTACCTAGATGCTCTCTGCAGGGACATCTATATACCCAGCTTTCTAAAATGGGTCCTGGGAGGTCTCCATGATTTGGACATCTATATGCCCATTTTCAGATGTCCAGCTCAGAAATAGAGCTTCTAAAATGACCTCTGCTGCCATATGCCAGGAGGTTTGCACTGGAGGGGGAAGGAGCAGCAGGTCACGTGTACACACATGGGTGCTTCAAGGTCTGCCGCGGCTTGTTCAGAGCCACTGTTGCTACTTTGAAGAATGGCAGAGGGTTCGCGGTACTGCTGCCCCAGGTGAGAGGGAAGGGATGATGATGGGTGCTAGGGGAGAAAAACCCACAATCTGTGGCTAGCCATGCTCCAACTATGCCCAACCCCATCCGCCTTGCCCTGCCACCCTTGCCCCACCCCTGTCCTGTCCCCTGCCTCCAAAAAGTAATTGCACAGAGGCAATGTGCAGACCTAACAAGCAAGATGCTGCACATTCTAGCTACCTTCTTTCCCCTCCTGTGTCAGCTCCCTTCCAGCCTCCTCCTTCCCCCTGTCAGCTCCCTTCCTGCCCCCACCTCCCCCCTGTCAGCTCCCTTCCTGCCCCCACCTCCCCCCCATGTCAGCTCCCTTCCAGCCTCCTCCTTCCCCCTGTCAGCTCCCTTCCTGCCCCCACCTCCCCCCATGTCAGCTCCCTTCCTGCCCCACCTCCCCCCCATGTCAGCTCCCTTCCTGCCCCCACCTTTCCCCCATGTCAGCTCCCTTCCTGCCCCCACCTTCCCCCTCCCTGTATCAGCTCGCTTCCTGCCACCTCCTTCCCTTGGCAGTTAGGGCTCATGTGTCTTACAGAGTTGCAACTGCAATAGTGATAATTTAAAAGATAATCCAAAGCAGTGCGGAGCCTTTCGGCATCTGTCATGGAGCTGCTGCTGCTGCTGTGTCCCGCTCCCTCTAGTGTAACTTCCTTTTGGAAGCAGGATGCAGAGGCTTGAAGACTCCGCACTGGTTTGGGTTTTCTTTTAAATTATTATCGCTATCGCAGCTGCAGCTCTGTAAAATGAGGGAGCCGTGGCTGGATTGGAGGAGAGGGTGAGGCTGGGGGGTCAAGGAGAGAGATGAAAAGCTGGTTTTCTGCACTGATTGCTCCCGGTCCCACGGCCAGAGCAAAAAAAAAAGTTTTTTCAATGTCTGGTTTTAGCTCTCTGCTAGCAGCCAGCCTGGCCATATAAAAACCAACCAGGCTGGCTGAATACCAGTTGGTTGGCAATTCTATCTGGGGGGAGGGGGCAGCAGTGGCAGGTGGGTCTACCTAGAGTGGCTTAAACCCTTGAGCTGGCCCTGCTGTGTAGGGATCTGGCTTGTTCTATTAGTGATCTTGGCCCAGTATATCTGCAGTGGTGCCTCTGCAATACCTGACGAGCCCTGTAAGTTAATGTTGTGGTAGGGCACATTTTCTACAGAGGTGTGGGATGTTTTTTTCAGCTTTTTTAGTAATCTTCTGATTATAGAAGCCAATAGGCCTGTTTGAATTTGGAAATGCTATTTGATTAAAGTATTAAACACGCAACTGATAATGTCTGATAAGTCATAATGAGGGGGAGGGGGTTGCCAGATTCACAAGTCGCAGAGGGCACAATTACAGTTTACTACTAGGCAATAAAAAATATTGGGTAGTATGTGGATCCCACCAGGATCAGAAAATTCAAGCAAAATATGCACATTAAAAAAAAAACAAGAAAAACTGACCAGTTGTAAAAGGAACGGGCCCTCCAATGCATTTTAGCGAGCTTTGACCTCTGCCTCCCAACTTGGGCACTCCTTGGTATCATCTGAAAAGCTGTAAATGTGACTTTTAACTTGGTAGCCTGCCTAAGGACAGCACCATGCAAAATGCAGCCTGTGTCTTTGAGTCAATGTGCAATCCTGGCAACCCAGAAGCTCCAGGGTATTCTTGGCAGTGTGACTGGAAGCAGAGGGCTAGGTTGTTCTTCCAAGGCAATGGAGGATTAAGTGACTTGACCAAGGCCACAAGGAGTGGTAATGGGAACTGAACACAGGTCTCCTGCTTACCAAACTGGTGCTCTAACCACTAAGCTACTCCTCCAAGGACAGGACTGTTGCAGTTAAGGATAGATCAGGCACCTCTGCTTCTCAGGCCCTCTGCACTTATTCTACTGCAGCAGCACACGGGTCGGGCTCGGAATCACAGGGGTTGATACTCAAAAGGGTTTAGCTGGTTATCATAAGGCTACCAGATGTCCTTGATTTTCGGGGATTGTCCCCGACTCCAAGGACTGTAACCACCTCCTGCCCTCCATTTCAGAGTGGACACAGGCAAAGGACATAGCTTTTCCTACATGTCCTTCTTACGTAGTCTTTCCAATTCTGGTAGGAGAAGATGTAAAATTAACTTATTTTATGAAAAAGAGGAATTTATATAGAATATTTATCTGTATGTATAAAATAAAGTTAAACATGTATGCATGTATATGTGCTTATAATTTGAGAAGGGTTGCTACTATGTTTTTAAATTTTTTTAAATTACTGAATGCTTCCTAGACTGGTCATCTCAAACTATATGGGGAACAGATGTCCAGGGAGGGAGGACTCCAGCTCCATCCTACCCAGGTGTCCCAGATTTGCTCACCAAAACTCTGGTAACCCTAGGTTAGCAGGAGCTGCTAACCACCTAAATGCCAATAATTTATTTATTTACATTCTCTTATATACTGTGCTATTCTGCATCAGTGTGATTTACATTGAACAAACTGAAATTACATTGAACAGGGCATTATAACTTGGAGATAACTATTTTACAGGGAACATGGGCTATGGAGGGTTAAGTGGCTTGCCCAAGACCACAAGGAGCACCTGTGGGACTAGAAACCCCAGTCCTTCTGGCCCAAGGTTGCTGTCCTCTAGTGGGATTTGAACCCCTGATCTTCTGGCCTGAAGTACTTTGCCCCAATCACTAGGCCACTCCTCAACACCCTGCCACTAGCTGGATAGTGCATCTGAATATCTTCACAGACTGCAGGAAAGACCCCCGGTTAAATCTGGGGTGGTCTGTGGGTGGAGCTGCGGTGGTCCCGAAAGCATCCGGTTTACGGTGATATTCAGCCACTAATTGGATAGCTAAACTACAAAATGTTAGGACCGCTATCTGATTATAAGAAAGGGACTATTAGACATGCCATACTGGGTCAGACCAAGGGTCCATCAAGCCCAGTATCCTGTTTCCACAGTGGCCAATCTAGGTCACAGGTACCTGTCAGGTTCCCAAAAGCTAGACAGATTCCATGCTGCTCTTCCCAGGGGTAAGCAGTGGATTTCCCTGGTCCTCTTGGTTTATGAATTTTTCCTCCAGGAATTGTCCAAACCTCTTTTAAACCCAGCTACATTAACAGCTTTTACTACATCCTCTGGTAACAAATTCCAAAGCCTGAGAATGCGTTGAGTGAAAAAATATTTTCTCCAATTAGTCTTAAAATGTGCTACATTGTTTCTTCATTGCATGTTCTCTAGTCTTTCTACTTTTCAAAGGAGTAAACAACCAATCTACATTTACCTGTTCCACTCCAGTCATTACGCTCCTCTACAATTATTTGTCTGCTTCAGAGACAAAATATGCCAATTGTTAAGGATTTTGATGCGCTGAATTCAGAAATGACAATTAAAACCACTGATTGGCTACTGTTTCCAAGATATCTATGTTTTTCCATTTACATGTATATATAGCTTGTTAGCAGTAGAGTTTTAATCACAAATTATTATAAACATGTCTTTTCATGTGTTTATGGTTGCCGTATGTTTATTTATTTATTTATTTAACACTTATTTATATACCGCATCTTCCAGCGATCAGTTGCGGTGTACAATTAACAACAATTAACAATGCAGAGCTTGTTTTACATAGAACAATTATAACTTTTTACATAGAACATCTTAACTTGATCAACAAAGTGTATATATAAACTGTGCGGATTAATTCAATAAATCAACTAACACAGATTGAGTAACAATTTAAACAGAAGTACTGTCTCTAAAACAGTTGTAACTATATACAAGTGGGGGTATCAATGCATGGGAATGGAATGATTATTCATTTGAGTTTGTACGTATTGATTGTAGTAGGGGGTATAATCTTGATTTTATATGACCTTGATAATATTGCACCTGTCATCATTGTTTAAAAGTTTAAAAATCAGCCAAAGGGTTATTTAAATACAATTTATTAAAAAAGTTATAATGAAACAGATAGCAAGAAATGACTATGTATGCATTAGTGTTCATTTCAGACCTTATTTAGTCTACTTGGCGTTTCTTGTATTCTGTAAAAGGAGTATCTCTTGTCACTATCCAACAATAGTCTGCAAGCATTGACGGGCTCCATTTGCCTTGATATAGAAACATAGAAACATGATGACAGAAAAAGACCACATGGCCTATCTAGTCTGTCCTTCCATATCAACAATGACAACAGTCCACTTTTTACCTTTAGAGATCCTCTGTGTTGGTCCCATGCTTTTTTGAATTCAGTTACTGTCCTCATCTCTACCACCTCCACTGGGAGACTATTCCATGGATCCACTACTCTTTCCATAAAGAAATATTTCCGCATATCACTCCTGAATCTATCACCCTTCACCCTCATCCCATGTCCCCTCGTAGCAGAACTTGCTTTCAATTGAAAGAGGCTCTCTCCCTGAACATTTATGCCACGGAGGTATTTAAACATCTCAATCATATCACCTCTATCCCGCCTTTCCTCTAAGGTGTACATATTAAGATCCTTAAGTCTGTCCTCATATGCTTTATAATGAAGCCCACTAATCATTTTAGTAGCCAACCTCTGCACTGACTCCATCCTGTTCACATCCTTTTGAAGGTGCGGTCTCCAGAATTGCATACTATACTCCAAATGAGGTCGCACCAAAGACTTATACAGAGGCATTATCACCTCCTTTTTTCTGCTAGCCATTCCTCTCCGTATGCACCCAAGCATCCTTCTAGCTTTTGCCGTCACCTTTTCTACCTGTTTAGCTACTTTAAGATCATCAGACACAACCACGCCTAGGTCCCGCTCTTCTTTAGTGGACAACAATAAGCCGCCTGACTGAAGACCGAACACAATTTAGGATAGCTATCCAGAGGGTCGCCATGAGTCGACTCCGACTCGACGGCACTTAACAACAACAACAACACTTCACCTCCTATACTGTATTGCTCCCTTGGATTGATGCAGCCCAAATGCATGACCTTACATTTTTTAACATTAAATCCCAGCTGCCAAATTCTAGACCATTCTTCAAGCTTAGCTAGATCCCTCCTCATGTTATCTACACCTTCCTGGGTGTCTACTCTATTGCAGATTTTGGTATCATCTGCAAAGAGGCAAACCTTACCCGACAGCTCTTCCGCTATATCACTAACAAAGATGTTAAAAAGAATTGGACCAAGGACAGATCCCTGGGACACACCACTGGTAACATCCTTCTCCTCAGAGTGAGCTCCATTTACCAAGGACAGATCCCTGGGGCACACCACTGGTAACATCCTTCTCCTCAGAGTGAGCTCCATTTACTTGTACTCTTTGTCGCCTCCCACCCAACCAATTTCTAACCCAAGCAGTAACCTTAGGGTCCATCCCTAGGGTGCTCAGTTTGTTTATAAGTCGCCTGTGAGGAACAGTGTCAAAGGCTTTACTGAATTCTAAATACACCACATCTAGGGCTCTCCCTCGGTCCAACTCCCTGGTCACCCAGTCAAAGAAATCAATCAGATTTGTCTGACAAGACCTGCCTCTGGTGAATCCATGCTGCCTCGGATCCTGTAATCCGCTGGACTCCAGAAACCTCACTATTTTCTCTTTCAGCAGCGTTTCCAATAATTTACTCACCACCGAAGTTAAACTAACCGGCCTGTAGTTTTCAACCACATCCTTACTTCCGCTTTTGTGTAAAGGCACCACATGAGCCTCTCTCCAGTCCTTTGGCACCACTCCCGACTCCAACGAGGCATTGAAAAGGTCAGTCAGTGGAGTTGCTAGAACGTCCCCAAGTTCCCTCAGTATTCTAGGGTGTATCCCATCCGGTCCCATCGCTTTGTCTACTTTAAGTTGAGCTAGTTTCTCACGAACACAGTCTTCTGAAAATTGTTCAAGATGTCCCTCGCTTCTGTTCTTATTTGTGGGTGTTTTCTGAGGTCCTGCTCCTGGTTCTTCATCTGTGAACACAGAACAAAAATATTTGTTAAGCAATTCCGCTTTATCCTTATCAGCTTCTACATATTCCCCCCCTGCACACTTGAGTCTGACAATACCACTTTTGCCCTTCCTCTTCTCACTAATATATCTGAAAAATGTCTTATCCCCCCATTTTATTGCATTGGCTATTTCCTCCTCCTTTTGAATCTTTGCCTTCTTGACTACTTTGCTGGCTTCTCTAAGTTTTTTCAAATACAGATGCCTGTCTTCCTCTCTCTGTGATCTCTTGTATTTCATGAAGGCCTCCCTCTTTTTCTTCACTTTTCAGCTACTTCCTTCGAAAACCATAGCGGTCTCCTTTTCCTTTTGCCTTTATTTATCATTTTAACAAAAAGGTTGGTTACTCTTAAAATACCCCCTTTCAGTTTTGCCCACTGTTTTTCTACATCTCCCAGCTGTTCCCATCCCACTAACGACTCCCTGAGGTATTGGCCCATCTTGGCAAAGTTAGTCTTCCTAAAGTCTAAGATCCTCACCTTGGAATGGATTCTAACAGCCCTAGTCCTAATACTGAACCACACCATCTGGTGATCACTGGATGCAAAATGATCTCCCACTACAACATCAGAAACACTTTCACCATTGGTAAGCAGCAAGTCCAGTATGGCCCCTTCACGTGTGGGGTCTGTTACCAATTGCCTGAATAGTTCTCCCTGTAGAGAATCCAGGATCTCCTTACTTCTAGATGATACTGCAGCAGGAATGTGCCAATCAACATCTGGCATATTGAAATCTCCTATCAGTAGCACTTCCCCTTTCCTAGCAATGCTGCGTATGTCTTCAATTAACTCTCTGTCCACCTCTTCCTCTTGTGAGGGAGGTCTGTATATCACACCAATGCAAATAGATTTCTCTTTCCCTCTTTCTAGTTTAACCCACAATGCCTCCTCTCTCCCTTGTAAGCTCTGTAATTCCAAAGCTTTAATAGTAGTTTTTACATATAGTGCCATTCCTCCTCCCCTTCTTCCTACCCTGTCCTTTCTGAATAAAGTATAGCCAGGTATAGTTACATCCCAATCATGGTTTTCTGTGAACCATGATTCTGTAACTGCCACTAAATATCTGTTCTCCATCACTGTAATGTCCTGATGAAATCGTTAGCCATGCTGATCACTTATGCTCCGCAGTTTGGTGGAAATAAATCAAGATGAGAAGGCAAAACATGCATCTTTAGTGACATGTTGCAGCCAAAATGTTTGTATGCACTGAGGAGTTTTTCCACCAACTCCCTGTAGTTATCTGCTTTGTTGTTTCCAAGAGAACTTGTTGCCACTAACTGGAAGGGTTTCCATACCATCCTTTCTTTGTCACGTAGTACACGGTTAAATGCATCATCTCGAAGAAGTTCATGAATCTGAGGACCAACAAAGACACCTTTCTTTATTTTAGCTTCACTTAGGGGTATGTTTACTAAAACGTCTTAATATTACTGGCGCTAGTAGCAGCGATAATGTGAAGGATGCAATATAAGGAGTGGGTGTTCTGGCGGCAAGGTAGCAAGAATCTGTATCACGCAATACAGCGCAGTGTTAGATGCTATAAAGATGTAGCCCACTGGTTACTGCAGTAACTGCAGAGGTAGAGGTCATGGGTTTGATCCTGCAGTGGTGACATGTAAGAAGGCTGTCTGAAGCATTTCCCTTTTGTAATTTAAAGCAGTGCTGTCTGAGGCAGTTCCCTTTTTAAATTTAAATCAGTGCTGCTAGCAAAAACACCCTCACAATGCCGTAACATAAGGTGCCGTATAAGGCGCCCTATAAGGCACAAACCCAGTCAATTCGTGGATAGCAAAGGAAGGGTATTCTTTATTGATCAATAAAAAGCCTATGGCCCCTTGATTTATTTACATTCTCTTATATACCGCGCTATTCTGCATCAGTGCGGTTTACATTGAACAAACAAATTACATTGAACAGGGCATTATAACTTGGAGATAACTATTTTACAGGGAACATGGGCTATGGAGGGTTAAGTGGCTTGCCCAAGACCACAAGGAGCACCTGTGGGACTAGAAACCCCAGTCCTTCCGGCCCAAGGTTGCTGTCCTCTAGTGGGATTTGAACCTCCAACCTTCCGGCCTGAAGTACCTTGCCCCAACCACTAGGCCACTCCTCCCCAAGAATACCCTTCCTTTGCTATCCATGAATTGACTGGGTTTGTATCTAGCACGTGGTATCATGCTCCTTTGTTGGGCCCTATAAGGCACTCCATAGAGCACATTATAAGTGCCCTGTCCACCAAGGCGCCTTCTAATGTGCCCTATAGGGTGCTTTATAGGGCGCCTTATGAGGCACCTTAAGGTTACAGCACTGTGAGGGTGCATTTTGCCGGCAGCACTGATTGAAATTAAAAGAAAAAGACTCAGACAGCCTTATTAAATAACACCACTGTGGGATCAAACCCATGACCTCTACTTCCACAATCATTGAAGTAACCAGAGGGCTACATCTCTATAGCTACTAACACACTGCTGGCTGGCTACATAAAGACTGCAGGTCACCACACAAACTGCTGTGGTTACCAGGATAGGGTAAACCCACCCATACCCATGATGCACCGCACATGCAGATCAGCAGTCTACAGCTGATCACAAGATGGGGTATGCACCCCCACAGCACCTCGGCCTGTTAGGGGGAACTGACCATGTGTGTTACTGGCACAGAGTAGCTACAGACCGTGACATTGTGCAGGTTCTGTGCTCACCCTGAGGGTGAGGTGGGGCGCCCAGCACCAGGTCCGCAACACCTGGCTTGGCTAAGACAGGCTATGCTGTAGGTCCCAATCAGTGCCAGTGTGTGATAGGTAGTCCTTGCAGATACACCTGTGTCCATCTGCATTTCCCAGTCATATCTAGCCCTTGTGGACTATGATGCACCCAGAACAGTGCATATCCTGTGTGGGTGCCATGGTCACATGCTATAGGTGAAGGGGGGTGTTAGGACCCAAAAGCGGATTATGTAGCACCATCCAACCCACCCTCTGTGGCTCAGTGTGGGGGGACAGGATCTCCCACCAACAGATCCACATTCTACATCTCTGCAATGGTGGCAGTAGAGGGGACCATCAGCCCAAGTCCTGCTGGGGAATAGGCACCCTACAGGGAAGTCAATGCAGATCTGTACACATCACATAGGGCACTGGCAGTAGGCTTGGAAAATCTCAGCTGCCCCCCGCCACTATCTGGCATTCACCAGCAGAGGGCACAGTCAGTCTCTACCCACTGCACCCGGCAAGGTGTTCCAGCCATACAAATGCTAACTGCAGACAGTCTGCTAGCTAGTACATAGTGCATTTTCCTGGAGGAACTGTATGCACCCAAAAATGGTGATGTGAACACACACACACACACTAAGGTGGTATGTCAGTGATTGGGCCCCAGAAAAGGGAACCCATAAATATCATTTGAGAAAAGTACTATATAACACTAAGGGGGAACCTAGCCATGCCGTGGCCACTGTTCAGTCAGGGTGAGAGTGACCTCCCAGCATGACATGCTGTGGCCACCCTGTCCGTGCAGGTGGTGGTCAGGCACTACAATGTCCCGGCCATTGCCCTATGCCCTGGACAGATGCATCCTGCCCAGGCCACCCTGTCCGGGCCATACCCACAGTACCTTGCTCCTCATTATGCACATTGGCAGGCCAACACTGGAAACAGTGCAAGCAGTGTGGGCTCAGAAAGGTGTAGGCAGCCACAACACACTGGACAGACATACACACACTCCCACACCTGTACCAGCATTGTGCAAGTATAGAGGTTTGTGGCAGCCCTGGCCTCCACACCATTCCTGGGCACAGTGCGGGCATTTCTATGGTATGCAATACTGTTGGGGCCACTCCCCAGGGTGGTAAACACTGTCAGAAGCAAACACTGAAACACACTCCACAGACATCAGAAAGGTTGCTATGATGAATCTCTGTCGACAAATCGTGTTTAACCTAGGACTTGTTATCTGACATTAATCATAGCAACCGTATGATATATGTGGAACATGTTCCCAAGTTTAGGGCGGCATTGCTAAGGTATGCAGGTGCCAGTATTGGGAGATGCTGCTCCACGCAGGGCCCAACAGCCTGACTCTCCATGAGGATTTGGATAGTGCAGCCTGTGGCTGTGGTGGTTGTGCCCCTGTTGGCCGCCGCTCTAGGGCAGAGGATCCCAACTCCAGTCCTGGTGGGCCAAACACTGTTCAGGTTTTCATGCTGTCCCTAATGAATATGCATGAGGTACATTTGCATACAATGGGGGCGGTGCATACAAATGCAGCACAGGCATATTTATTAGGGACAGCATGCAACCGGAATGGTGTTTGGCCCTCCAGGATTGCAGTTGGGAAACTCTGCTCTAGGGATTGCACATGTTTATGGTGTCTGTGCTCTATAGGGTAAAATATAGGAATTTATGCCGTGTTTCTTTTATCTGTAATAACGGTTCCATTGTTATCACCACGGACTAGTACTGGGTAAAATATAGTAACATAGTAACTGACGGCAGATAAAGACCAGTATGGTCCATCTAGTTTGCCCAGTATGATGCCAAGAGTAGGTACACCTGCTGCTTCGTGCAGGCTCCCCCCATGTCTTTGTCCAGGGGTGATCCCACCACTCCATGTAGGATACCCCTATTTGTTAAGGAATTAGATGGTTCCGATTATTTTGATATTTTCTTGTTGCTGTAAAGGGATCCACTGTGTCTGTCCCATGCCCTTGTGAAAATATAGGGACATGGTTTGCAGGAAGCACAGCTGGGACTTGAACTTGTGACCTTCTGCCCCCCCCCCCCAACACACTGGCTGTGTGTACTGCACTAAACTGTTGCCACAGGGGCAGATCATTCCCTGGGGATACCATGACTGTTCGTCAGACAGACCTTGTCTGTTGCAGTGCACGGCACCCACCTAAACAGGGCTTGGCCGTGGTCTGCTGTGGGCAGATGCCACTGCCCCCTCCACCACCAGTACCCCTCCGCCACCATGCTGACATGCCCTTATGCTGGTGGTGCGTAGTCTCAGGCCATCCAGTGTGCCAGTAGGCGGCTGCCTATGGTGCGTGATATGGGGTAGGGATGCCTGCATAGACATACACGCTTCCCCCCGGCACCGCCTGCCAATGTTATGTGCCCTTTGGGGTACTTGCTGGGTACTGTCCCCTGGGACACTGTGTGACACACACTCGTGGCCATGTTTGCTCTTGTTCACTTGCTGTCCTGCTGGTTTTCCGCTTCTACATTCCTTTGTGTCACCTAGGCATCTGCCTAGTCCACCCTGTGCCCCACTGCATGTCCCGCCTGCAGCTCCCTGTACCCCATTTGCAGCCTCACCATAATGCCCTCTCGTACTTGGACACTGTGATGTTGCTGCACATGTATCATTACTATCACTTTTTTCGGTTTCCCTGCCTGTGCTGCACATTGCTCACTGAAATGGTCTCTCTCCCCTGCAAATGTGCCTCTAGCGTGAGGTGTTCACTGGTGATAATTTTCAGTGCTTCATTTCACGGCGCTAGTGTGCATGGGGCCTCTCCCTGCCCACTCTCCGCCCATGAACCCTTCTCTCCGCCCCTGGGGAGCCTTACTGCGCCCTCTGGGAAGCCTTACTCCATCCTCTGCGCACCTTAACAACGCCGCAGACATTATCGTGCAATACGTGACATTCTCGCATGGTAATATTGTGCGATAACGTCATGTATCACGCGATAACATCGCAGCCGCGCCGTTAGCGCCGTTTAGTAAACATACTCCTTAGTCTTGGAAATTTCCCGCTGAGATACTTGAAAGCTGGTTTTGTTTTGTCCATGGCCTTGACAAAATGTTTCATCATTTTATTTACATTCTCTTATATACCGCGCTATTCTGCATCAGTGCGGTTTACATTGAACAAACTGAAATTACATTGAACAGGGCATTATAACTTGGAGAAAACTATTTTACAGGGAACATGGGCTATGGAGGGTTAAGTGGCTTGCCCAAGACCACAAGGAGCACCTGTGGGACTAGAAACCCCAGTCCTTCCAGCCCAAGGTTGCTGTCCTCTGGTGGGATTTGAACCCCTGACTTTCCGGCCTGAAGTACCTTGCCCCAACCACTAGGTCACTCCTCCACTCCTTGAATCTACCTTAATCCCAGCTTAATGTGTAAGAGCAGTAACAAAATCTTCCTTGATTCAACAAGAGGTGGATGCTGCACACTTTTCTTTCCAGGCTTCAATAACTGTTGGACTGGCTAATCTCTCTTGATGTAGTGGGAATCTTCCGCATGACTATCCCATTCACAGAGAAAATATCAATACTTTGGACAAAGTGCTTAGTGGAATATAGGACTTGGTGTAAGTGACAAGGGTGTTGAGGCCACTTGGCAATAATGATCATAGCATGATCACATTTGATTTAATAAATGGAAGAAAGGAAATCCACAGTACTATCTTTTAACTTTCATAAGGGAGACTATGATAAATTGAGGAAAATAGTTAAGAAACAAAATAAAGGGAATAGCTGGAAAGGTTAAAGATTTACATCAAGTGTGGGCGTTGTTTAAAAATACTATCTTGGATGCCCAGACCAGATGTATTCCACGCTATAAAAAAAAGTAGAAAGAAGGCCAAAAAACTGCCAACATGGTTTAAAGATGAGGTCAGAGAGGCTGTTACAGCCAAATAATTATCTTTCAGGAAATGGAAAAATGAGCCAAATGACGATAATGGGAAACATAAGCATTGGCAAGTTAGATGCAAGGCATTGATAAGGCAGGCAAACAGAATGTGAAAAAAAAGCTTGCTGTGGGAGCAAAAACACATCATAAAAATTTTTTCAAGTACATTCGTAGCAAAAATCCTGTGAGAGAGTCAGTTGGATCTTTGGATGATAGAGGGGTAAAAGGAGCACTAAGGGAAGACAAGGCCATAGTGGAGAGACTGAATGAATTCTTTGCTTTGGACTTTACTGAAGAATATTGTAGGGAAATTACCCATGCCTGAAATGGTATGAAAAGGTGATATATTGGAAGAATTGAAAGAAATCTTGATAAACTGGGAAGATGTATTACAAGTATTTGATAGAACTGAAGAGTAGTAAAACACCTGGACCGGATGATATACATCCAAGTTTGCTGAAAGAACTGAAATATGAAATTACAGACCTACTATTAGTAATCTGTGAACTATCCTTAAAATCATCTGTAGTACCCGGAGAATGGCCAATATGATGCCAATTTTTATAAAGGGCTCCAGGGGTGATCCGGTAAATATCATTATAAAGAATAAAATTACAGAACATGTAGATAGTCATAGTATAATGGGGAGAAGCCAACTTGGATTTAGCCAAGAAAAGTCTTGTTTTACTAATCTGCTCTATTTTTTGAAGGTGTGAATAAACTGGTAGACAAAGGTGAGTTGGTTGAATTTTCAGAAAGGCTTTGATAAGCTCCCTCATGAGACTGTTGGCCAAATTAAAACGTCATGTGAGCACTGGTTTGGGAACCAAGAGGCCAGGGTTCAATTCCCACTCGCACTCCTTGTAGTCTTGGGCAAGTCACTTAACCCTTCATTACCTCAGAAAAATCAAAGTTATCAATGTCCCTGTTTAATGTACTTTATCAAGTTTAAGTTACAATGTAAACCACTTTGACTAAAATAAAGCGGTATAAAAAAACCTGTTAAATAAATAAATATTCAAAGTTGTTAAAATGCAAGAGGACCTTGATAAATTGGAAGACTGGATGTCCAAATGGCAGATGAAATTTAATGTGGATAAGTGCAAAGTTATGCACCTAGAAAAATACAACCCAAACTGCGGTTCCACGATGCAAGGTTCCACATTAGGAATCACCACCCAGGAAAAAGATTTAGGTGTCATCGTGGATAATACATTGAAAGCCTCCACCCAGTGCGAAGCGGCAGCCAAGAAAGCAAATAGAATGCTAGGAATCATAAGGAAAGGAATAGAGAATAAAGCCAAGGATATTATAATGCCTCTGTATTGTTCCATGGTGTGACTGCACCTTGAATATTATTTGAAGTTCTGTTTGCCAAATCTTAAAAAGGATATCATGGAATTAGAAAAGGTACAGAGAAGAGCCACCAAAATGGTCAATTGGAAGGATACCCCTATAAGGAAAGGTTTGAAAGGTTAGGGATTTTCAGCTTGGAAAAGAGACAGCTGAGGGGAGATATTATTCCATTCCTTAATTTATAGAGCTCTATCATAACAGCTAAACATAAATCAGTTGTTTACACCATTAAAAAATAGAAAGACTAGGAGACATGCAATCAAGCTACACTGTAACCCATTTAAAACTAACATGAGAAAATATTTTTTCACTCAACACGTAATCAAACTCTGGAATTCGATATCGGAAGATGAAGTGAAGGCTGTTAGTGTAACTGGGCTTAAAAAAAGTTTGGATAATATCCTGGAGGAAAGATCCATAAACTATTATTAAAGAAGGGCTACCAAAAGGGACTGCTACTGCTGGAGAGAGATCTGCACTTGTATTTGTTGTTGTTAAGTGCCGTCGAGTCGGTGTCAACTCATGGCAACTGTCTGGATAGTTGTTCTAAACTGTGTTTGGTATTCAGTCAGGCAACTCATTGCTGACAAAGTGGTACCCATAGCTGCTGTTATTGCATCGATCCATCTCATTGCTGACCTTCCTATTTTGTGTTGACCTTCTACCTTGCCATTTGGGGAATTTTCTAAAACTTGGGGAAAAAAGGAATTCTTTAGATTAAAGCTGATTAATCTGTGTAAACTAGAATCCAGTGTATTTGTTAACTCAGTTAGGGCCTAGTATCAGCAAAGAGTTTTTAGTTTAAATTTAAAACTCAATCAGGGCCTAGTATCATCAGAAAGCTTTTAGTTAAATTTAAAACTCAGCAGAGAGCTTTCAGTTTAAGTTTAAAACCCAGCAGAGAAATTTTAGTTTAAATTTAATACTCATTCAGGAGAGAGCTTTAATTTAAATCAAATCGGAGTATAGCTGAGCATAAAAGGAAGAATAGGGTCAATAATATTTGAGGAGAATGAAATTGTTTCTAGAGACCTTTACACAGAGGACTTCTAGATGGGGGCAAGAGACCTGTGAAAGTGTTTTAAATAGGTGTTAAAGCCAAGTGACATATCAAAGGGGCAATTTGAAAGACTTCCTCCATCAAAGCAAGGGCTGTGTGAATCACCCTGGAAACTATTCACAGTTTACCTTAGAAGCACAGGTCTGGTACCTATGTAGCAAGCCACCCCAGGCATAATCTTAGCTTTATAGGGTCTTAGACCTATTAAAAGGTAAAGGGTATTCAAATTCACTTTCAGGTTCAGCTGGTTATCCTTTAAAGGAATAGCTGCATTAAGGCACTGAAATTAATTAATGTTGAGGTAAACAAAGTCCCTTAAACTTATTTGGTATAGTTGTATTAGTACAAGTATCCCTAATAACTTAAAACAACTTAAATAGCTAAACACAACTTTAATACTAAGATGCAGACAGCAGTCCAGCAGCGAGATGGGGGTTATCCATTTTTTCTTTGCATTGAGTGATACATGTATGATTTTCTTCTAGTTGGTGTGTAAGGAGCTCTTTGCCCTCAGGGAACAAGTAGGATCTCTTGAGGCTAGAGTAGCGACTTTTAGGACATAAAGAAGTCAGAGAAGAACATAGACGAGACTTACAGGGATGTAGAATTGAAGTTCCACATGGAAGAGAGAGGTCATGTGAAAGGAGAACATCACCTTGGTGAGCAGGAAGTGATCCTGTAGCTAGGAGCTCTCCACCAGGAGATGTAAAACCCTCTTGCACCAAGGAGGTTTCTCCAGGACCATGTGCTCATGAGGGAAGGGTTAAGATGGCCTTTATAGTGGGTGATTCGATCATTAAGCATGTAGATAGCTGGGTGGCTGGTGTACATGAGGATCACCTGGTAGCATGCCTGTCTGGTGCAAACGTAGCGGACCTCATGTGCCACCTAGACAAGATCTTAGATAGCACTGGGGAGGAGTCTGCTGTCTCGGTACATGTTGTTACCAATCACATAGGAAAATGTAGGAAGGAAGTTCTGGAGGCCAAATTTAGGCTTTTAGGTAGGAAGTTGAAATCCAGAACTTCTAGCGTAGCATTCTCTGAAATGCTTCCTCTGCTATGTGCAGGACCTAAAAGGTAGATAAAATATAAAAGTAACTTGGATGCCCTTAAGCACAGAGCAATATGGATAAGGGGGTGGTGGCGCTGTGGGTTCCAGGTGTGGCATGGCCAGGGTGTGCCCCTGGGTGCTGGGGTGGCTGTGGATTATTCCAAATGTGTGTGTGTGGGGGGGGGGGGGGTGGACCATAGCACTGTTCCGGGTCTCCCCTGGCCCCTGCTGCACCAGGCGGTGAGCACATGGCCTCTTGGTTGGTCAGCTGGTGGGCGTGTCTGTAGGCTGTGGGGTTCTGCCAGGGGGGTGCAGCTCCGGCTCTGGCCTTCCCACCGGTTGCCTTCCGGTGGTGTTCTGTTCCACATGTCGCACCTGGGGGGCTTGGTGGGTGGTTCCTGTGTCCCCCCTGCCACCCCCTATGTTCGTACCTCCGTTGCCACCTAAGTCTCCCCACCCTGCCCCTGGTCCACCCAGCCCTCTTTCTCCTCCTCTGATCCCTCCTCATTACCCTGCCCCTGGTCCACCCAGCCCTCTTCTTCCTCCTCTGATCCCTCCTCCCCCCCCCCCCCCCCGGTCCACCCAGCCCTCCTCCTCCTCCTCCTCCTCTGACCCCTCCTCCCCACCCTGCCACTAGTCCTCTGATCCCTTCTCCCCACCCTGTCCCTGGTCCTCTGATCCCTCCTCCTCTGATCACTCCTCTCCACCCTGCCCCTGGTCCTCCAATCCCTCCTCCTCCTCTGACACCCCCTCCTGCCACTGTGCCATGGACCCCCTCGCTGCCCCCCTCCTCTGATTTGGTGTCACTTGTCGATGATGACGGTGACGTCTCCTCCTCGTCATCATCACCACTGGTGGTACTGCTGCTGCTGCTCTGCTTGCCTGGTGCGGCCCCGCCACTCCTGGGTGGTTGGCATGGTGGGCCAGCAGCCCCTCAGGCAGCCCTGGAACCAGCTATGGGAAGAAGGGAGGGAGGGTTACTGGTACACACTGGCATGGCTCTGGAGTGAGACTGGCACACCCCTGGAGGCCCACACATGCATCACTCACCCACCTTCGGCCCACAGGGACCTGCCTCCCATCACATTGCACACTGCACCCCCCCCCCCCTTTGCCCACCTCCAGCCTGCTCTGTTCTCCCCCTCACATGCTGGGCTGTGCCCTGCTGAACCCCCCAGTCACTGGGCACGCATGGGTGGCAGCATGGGCAGGTACATTATGTGCCCTTGTGGCCTCAGCTGGGGATGTTTGCCTCTGTACTGCCCTTATGTGCCATGCCCCAGCCAGGTTTGCGCATAACTGCGCATCATGTGTACTGGCTGGTGCACAGGTGGACTGGTGGCACCAGGGGATGGCACAGCTGCCCCCAGCACAGTCCCATCATTGCATATAGGGAGAATCCACCACCAGGTGGACTGCCTGCACCAATCTGACAGCCATGGCTGCTGCCTCCTGTATCTGCTGGGCACCACTGTGTACCCCGCTGATCTTCCTCAGCCTCCAGACATCCCTGATCCTCTGGAGCTGGTTTTATCACCTCTGGTGCAGCATCCTGAAGTGGCATTTCAGGGCCTCTAGTGTCTGGCGTACTCCATATTCCCTGTGGGAGAGAGGGGATACATGAGCTCAGTTGCCCACTACCATTTTGCCTGCTGTGTATACCTGTATCCTGCAATGGTCTGGTGACATGCCCTTCCTAGGGACAGGGGCACACCCATTGGTGCCTGGCTGTGGTGGCAGAGCTGTTTGCAGGGACAGACAGGTGCCACATGTGTGGTTTCTGCCACACCCCCACACCAGGGCACAGGGGCTAAGGGGTTGGGCAGTCGTTCAGGGAATCTAAACTGGCTGCCTGTGTCCCATACAGTGCCCAGTCCTGCCATGGCAGCCCCTGTACTGGCCTTTTCCATTGTTGTGCATAGCCTGTGGCATTGCTACAAACCACCACCAGGGGGTACAGCGCCCTCACCACCTGCTATGTGTGGGTATGCCCCCTGCTGCTGGCATTCGGTGCTGGCACCTATACCAATGCATGGCCCAACTCCCCCCACCTCCTGATAGTCTTACAATGGGGCAGCCAGCAGCATCTGTCTTGGCATCATGCCCTATCTCCCTGTGCAGACACACAGCTGTACCTTTCAGGGTATGTCTGCCTAGCATGGTGCTCAGCACCCGCCACCTGTTGTAGCCTCCTTACCTGTGCAGTCAGAGTTAGATCCCCCTCCATAGGGCTGTTGCCAGCCTCAGGTTTGGGCGACGACTCCCCCCGGGGCAGAGGACCCCCTCATGCTGCAGCACAGAGCAGACGAGGCATTCGCTCTCATCCAGGGAAATGTTCACGTTTCTCCTTGCCACCATGCCAATGGTGTCTGTCCCCCCAGCCACAGGGGCTCCTGCACAGGCAGCCCACAGGGCCTGCATGATGGTGTCGATGCTCTGATATGTCAGATAGGCGATACATGGGTTCCTGACCATGATCCATCGTGCATCTCTAGACACTGTTGATGTGGCCACATACACGGGTATCGCCTCTGCCTTCGATGCAGTGCCTGGGTTATGCGCCTTGTGCTTATCCATCATTGCCCATTTTGTCGGTACCTGACTCAAGATTCAAGCACTTTTCCTAACCGGGTAACTTTCTGTGGATATGGCAGACCTCGACACCTTGTTGAATATCGGGCCCCATAAGGAAAGGAATGGAGAATAAAACCAAGGATATTTTAATGCCTCTGTATTATTTCATGGTGTGAACACACCTTTGATATTGTGTGCAATTCTAGTCACCGTATCCAGGGGCGGCCTAAGGGGGGTGCGGGGCAATGTGCGGAGATTAATTGTGGAGCCTCTTTTGCATAAATATTTGCATACTATTAACATGCACTTTTAGTATACATGCCTCTTAATGAGTGTCTGGATAAAGAAAGACTAACAGATTTCTACATTACTATATTGCAGTGACAACCGCCAGGCCCATTAGGAAGTACTATAAACACTGATCATTTAGAACCCATAGCAAATCCACCCTATCATAACAGCACTACCAGGACTCACAAAGCACCAAACCCTACCTATCAAAAGGCAACACTGCAGATATTAAACCAAAACATCTTAGAGAATACCAATACATCTCCCTGGGGGAAAGAGAACAAGTGGGGCTGTCAAACAGAAACTACATGAACAGAATACCTCAGCTCGGTTACACAGAACATAGACCATCACCACACAAAGAACAAGTGATCACAATTTAGAAATAGGAAGATAATAATTAAACTGGGAACCCCAAAAAACAAACATGAAATGTACAACACTGGAGAAATAAAACTATAAAGTAATTTCCTCTTGCACTAAACAAAAATGCAAAGATGTTAGCAATACACACTTCCCTGACCAGACATATTCCAGTTAATAAATTCAAAATAAAAACTATTTTTCTACCTTCTGTTTGGGCTTTTTATTTTTCAGTTGCAATTGCTCCAATCACTTTCTTCTGGTTTCTTTGTGTCTTCTGCGAGCTATCCATTTGTCCTTTCTTCTCTTCGATTTTTTCCATTCTCTCTCTATATCTGCTTTAACATACTGATCGTTTCCCTTTTGCTCTTTCCCCCATTTCTTTCCTTATTCCTTTATCATCCACTCAAATTTCACCCTTCCATTCTCAATCTACACTTACTCTCTCAATACCTGGCCCATCGTAGACTTTTCTTCCCTCCCACACAAAATATCTTTTCCCCTCTCCATTCTTATTCCCCATCCCCTTCTAGTCCTCCCCCAAAATCAGCTCCCTTACAGACCCACCCAGCATCCGCTCCCTTCTAGTCCCATTCTCCCATGCCCCCACATCAGCCCATTTATTTATTTATTTTATTTATTATAGTCTCTTATATACCGCACTATTCTGCATCAGTGCGGTTTACATTGAACAAACTGAAATTACATTGAACAGGGCATTATAACTTGGAGATAACTATTTTACAGGGAACATGGGCTATGGAGGGTTAAGTGGCTTGCCCAAGACCACAAGGAGCACCTGTGGGACTAGAAACCCCAGTCCTTCCAGCCCAAGGTTGCTGTCCACTCGTGGGATTTGAACCCCCAACCTTCGCAGCCTGAAGTACCTTGCCCCAACCACTAGGCCATTTCCAGTCCTATCTCCCCGTATGCTCTTTTCCAGTTCCATTCCAGCCCCTCATCAGCCCATTTCCACTCCAATTTCCAGGCCTATTCCAACTCCCATCAGCCAGATTCCAGTCCTGTTCCAGCCCCCATCAGCTCATTTCCTAGTTCTATTTCCCCATCAGCCATTTCCAGTCCTATTCCAGCCCATCACCCATTTGCAGTCCAAGCTTCCCCCATCAGCCCATTTAGAGTCCTATTCCAGCACCTCATCAGCCCATTTTCAATCCTAGCCCTCCCATCATAGCCTCCCATCACAGCCTGATTCCAATCCTAGCCCCCCATCACAGCCTATTTCCAGTCCTAGCCCCCCCATCATAGCCCATTTCCAGTCCAAGTTTCCCCCCATCACAGCCTGATTCCAGTCCTAGTCCCCCATCACAGCTCAATTCCAGTCCTAGCGCCCCACTATCACAGCCCATTTCCATCCCTAGCCGCCCAACCATCACTGCCCATTTCCAGTCCATTCCCCACATTATAGCCTGATTCCAGTCCTAGCCCTTCCCCTCACAGCCTGATTCCAGTCCTAGGCCCCCCAATCACAGCCTGATTCCAGTCCTAACCCCCCCCTCCGAAGAGCCCCGCGGCCATCCAAGGGGCTGCAGAGGGAGCCGGGGAATCCTGCGCAAGGCCCTGAATCCCTCTTCACAGCCGCCAGCGTGAAGAGTCTTTTCCTTCACGCTGGCGGCTGTTTCTGTGAAGCTGCGAATGCCGTGAAAGGTTAAAGGTCATTGCCTTTAACCTCTCCCGGCATTCGCGGCTTCACAGAAACAGCCGCCAGCGTGAAGGAAAAGACTCTTCATGCTGGCAGCTGTGCAGAGGGAGCCAGGGCCTCATGTGGGCTTCCATAGCTCCCTCTGCAGCCGTCCATTGTGTGATAATTGAGTTTGCGTGGGGCCCCCTGAAGCGCAGGGCCCTGTGCGAACAACTTAATGGCTTAATGGCCCTGACCATTTCTTAAAAAGGATACAGCGGAATTAGAAAAGGTACAAAGAAGAGCCACCAAAATGGTAAAGGGGATTGAAGGATACCCCTATGAAGAGAGGCTAAAAAGGTTAGGGCTCTTCAACTTCCAAAAAGAGATGGCCGAGGGGTGCTATGATAGAGGTCTATAAATTAATGAATGGCGTGGAATGGGTTAACGTAGATCAGTTGTTTACGCCATCAAAAAGTAGAAAGACTGAAGAACATGCAATGAAGCTACAATGTAAACCATTTAAGACTAATAAGAGAAAATATTTTTTCATTCAACAGGTAATCAAACTCTGGAATTTATTACTGGAAGATGTAGTAAAAACTGATAGTGTAGCTGCATTTAAAAAAGGTTTGTACAAGTTCCTGGAGGAAAGGTCCATAAATCATTAAAGAGGACCCAGGAATTCCACTGCTCATCCCAGGATGAGCATTGTGGAACCTGTGTGCCTTTTTGAGAACCTGCCAGGTACTTGTGACCTGGATTGGCCACTGTTGGAAACAGGATACTGGCTTGATGAACCTTGACATGACCCAGTATAGCATTTCTTATGTTCTTATTCAGTCTGCAGACCGAGCAACAGAGCAACAACTTTCAAATCACCTCAAAGCTGCCACTGATGTTGGTCATAGTTTATGCATCTCAACAGCTGTTTTATATTGTTATAGATTTCCTTCATTTGGACTGTTTTATCAACTGGAATCGATGGCAAAACAGCTTTAGGGCTCATCTTCGATGAACTGATGAATAGTCTCCACTCATCTGGATGATGAATGATGTTGAGGCCTGCCATTAGACCATCGATGTTGTTGCAGGCTACAAGATCACCTTCCAGGAAGAAGAATGTAACAAGATCCTTTTGACATTCACGGAACATGGAAACCTTATCACCTGACAGGAGATTCCACTTCTGCAGTCTGGAGCCCAACAGCTCTGCCTTACTCTTAGGTAGTTCTAAATCCTTGACAAGGTCATTCAGTTCACCTTGTGTTATGAGGTGTGGTTCAGAGGAGGAGGATGGGAGAAAATCTGGGTCATATGACATTGATGACCAATTTTCCCAATGGAGAAAGGTGAATAGTGGAGTACCCCAAGGATCTGTGCTGGATTCGCTGCTTTTTGATATATTCATAAATGACCTGGAAAAGGGAATAACGAGTGAGGTTATCAAATTTGCAGATGACACAAAGCTATTTAAAATTGTTAAAACACATGAGGATTGTGGAAAATTGCAAGAGGATCTTAATAAATTGGAAGACTGGGCATCCAAATGGCAGAATAAATTTAATGTGGACAAATGAAAAGTTATGCACCTAGGAAAGAACAACCCAAACAATGGTTACATGATGCAAGGTTCCAGATTAGGAAGCACCACCCAGGAAAAAGATTAAGGCGTCATCGTGGATAACATGTTAAAACCCTCTGCCAAGTGTGCAGCAGCAGCCAAGAGAGAAAATAGAATGCTAGGTATCATAAGGAAAGGGATGGAAAATAAAACAAAAGATATTATAATGCCTCTGTATCGTTCCATGCTGTGACTGCACCTTGAATATTGTGTGCAATTCTGGTCGCTATATCTTAAAAAGGATATAGCGTTATTAGAAAAGGTACAGAGAAGAGCCACCAAAATGGTAAAGGTGATGGAAGGATACTCCTATGAAGAGAGGCTAAAAAGGTTAGAGCTCTTCAACCTGGAAAAGAGACGGCTGAGGGGAGATATGATAGGCTCTGGACATCCATCCCCCACTCTGGCTATCCCTTACCATCCTCCTGCAGGAGCCCTGGTGCCATGGCTTCCTGTCTCCATGACATCAGGACACCATGCATGAGCTCAGGAAGGGCCACCGCTGTCCCGTGGTTCATTATTTGCCACTCAGACCTTGGCTGGGGCCGGGATCAGATGGCAGGGACCTACCTCTAGCAGTCCTGTGTCTTTGGCTGCCCTGCGTGCCTTGGTCCCCGATATTCATCAGACCTATTCCACATTGGAGGTGGAATAAGTCTGATGGCTGTTTCACCGCTGGATGTACAGGGCCTCCCCTGCAGTGCCCACTCTCCTCCCTGTCACTGCTCCCTCCCACCCCATCCAGAGCTCCTGCACAGTGGCCCAGAATGTGCAGGGAGCTTTGGACCAGGAATCAGATCCTGGTGGCTAGAGGGGGTTGGACATCCACTCCGAACATCCGACCCTACTGTTCAGCACTCTGCATACTGGCCTTGCTATATAGAATAGCTTTAAGAATGTAAAATCAGCACAAAGCTGGAGAGGTATTGCTAGGTGTGATATCGTCTTATTTCTAGGTTTCTTTTGTATACAATTTCAGATCTGCATATTTTTGTGTCCAAAAGGTTGGTACAAAAAGAAGAGCATGCAGGGAAAGGGCCCGATTCCGTCCCAGACATAGATCCCCTCTGTGCATCTGGTCTGAACCAGATGCACAGAGGGGATCGCGATTCTGATCCTACGGGGCACGTCTAGCCCTGCGGGATCAGAATCGCGAATAGTCCTGCACATGCAGGTCGGGACTGTGACTCAGTCTGACCTGCACATGCAGGACTGTCCCCGGCTAACTCAGTCAAGGCTTTTAAATGGAGCTGCAGTACCATGGCACCACGGCTCCATTTAAAAGCCACGATGCCAGCTAACATCAAAAAGGGTTTATTCCCCACAGCCTGATCCCCAATCTGGCCTCCTAAGGCCAGGGTCGGGCTGCGGGGAATAAACCCTGGCCCCCCCTGCCCCACGGGCCATCAAAAAATAAACGTCCAGGGAAGTTATTCCATCTTGGAGGTGGAATAACTTTCCCAGACATTTCATCAGCCCTGGATGTACAGGGCTGACATTAGAATCGGCCCTGTACGTCCAGGGCCAGTGACCGTCCACTGCCTGAACCGACTCCGTCCCCAGGCTGTCCATTCCCCGCCCCCGTCTAACTTCCCCTCACAACCGGCAGGAAGTTAGTCGGATGCAGGAGTTGGCAGAAATAGCGGAGATGGACGTCCCGTCGGGCTGTCCATCTCCACTATTCATAGCACAGAATAACCCCCAAAGCCTATGCTCCCTGGGGAAAATTCTCTGAGTAGCATCGATGAGCAGTAAGTGTCCCATCAGTCAGAGGAAGAGATGAGGAAGCAAGACAACTTTCAACCAAGCTGCAGACTCTGTCCAGTAAAATCACTGGGGAGAAGAGGGAGAAAGAGGAGGAGTTAACAAAAAACAGATGAGTTGCAGCAAAGGTGCAATCGGAGTACTCAAAATTAGATCTGGAAATCCCCAGCACAAGAGTCAAATGACTTTAAAGTCTTGGCAGAGTTGTAGTGAGTATAGCTGGATTATGGTTTGATCTGTGCTGAGACACGTGAACCAGATAGCTGCCTCAAGTGTCACTGCCCTCACAACAAATGCTGGATAGATTGCTATTCTGTGCATTACACCAAATCAACATCCATTTCAGAAGACTCATTCCTAAAATGTACAGGGGAGGGGGCTTATTTAAAGGCATTGAGTTAGGGAATGAGGGCAGGGAGACTCCAGTGGCACTAGAGAGAATGGGTCATATACAATATTCGACCTATGGGATTAAAGGTTACATGACCCGTGCAGATACCTGACTTAGTCTAGGCCAGGGGTGGCCAACTCCGGTCCTGGTGCACCACATTCCAGCCTGGTTTTCAGGATGTCCCTAATGAATATTCATGAGATATATTTGCATACACTGGGATGTAAATATACCTAATATTGCAGCCCTTGACCTGTCCTGTCTGGTTAGTGGGTGATCAAAGAGATCCTGGGATCGCCCCAGCCCTGTCCATGGACCGCCTCAGCACTATGCGGATTGGGGCCTGCGCCGCTAAAAATCGGGCTCAGTGGTTTTATGTGGTTAATGGCTCCTGATAAATACATAAAACTGTATGATTTAATGCTATCTGAGTAGGGCTTGAATATCACCTCTGACTAGATAGCAAATGAGGTCAGCAGCAAAACGAGACATTCGGCACCAGCGATCGGCATCAGGCGAGAGAGAGGGAAGAAGATCCCCCCGCTCACCACAATGCCAGACCATTTATCCGTCACCTTATGCCTATATGCTCTAACTCTATTCTTCATCTCGGCTGAATCATTCTCCGACCACCATAATCTAATCTCCACTATTCATAGATTTGGCCTCCACCACCAAGAGATAACCTCGCCTGACAAGACCACAACATCTTATCCATATTACATGCCAACATCCAGGAAAACATCCTACTCCTAAACTGACTGATAAAGATCTATAATGCTTGCTTGTAAATGCAAGATCCATTAGGAAGAAATGACCAGTTATTAGCGACTATGTACAAAATCATAAGCTAGACATAATTTTTATCACAGAATCCTGGTTAACGGATTCTGATGCAGTACTCATAAATCAGCTCAAGCTCCCAAATTATGATGTCTTCAACTGCCCAAGGACCAACAAAAGAGGTGGTGTCACACTTATAATGGTGAGATCTGACCTACAGTTTCAGTATCTCTCTTCCCATAATACTAACAACCTGGATGCCATCACGATAGCAAATAAACAAATAGCGATTGCACTATTCTACCGTGTGCCGTCTACCTCCATTGATGACCTGTCCATAATATTAGATCTAATTTGTAACCACTCTCCACAGTCCAGACCTCTCTGGATTCTAGGGGACTTCAACCTCCCAGTTCTATCGAAGAAGAGCACCACAACCTTTCTTGATGCTATGTATGCTCTTAATTATCAGCAACTGATACATGCTCCTACCCACAATAAAGGTAACACATTGGACCTTATATTTGCACCCCCTTATAATGATGGTTCAACCAACTTTATGCAACCACAAATATTCCCAGTGCCCTGGTCAGACCATAAAGCTATCCTATTTCATATCCCATACAACATACTAGTATCGAAAGATCCTATTGATAATGATGTACTACCTGCTCGTCGCTTTAAGCCATTCAGCAGAGATTTATTCCTAACAGAAATTCTACAGGACCTTAACTCCGACTCTGTTTCCATTGATATAACGGAAATGATACACACTTGGGACAAGACCCTAAGAAAAGCTGCACTCATAACCCATCATAAACAACCAAATAAAAGGAAGCATACAGCTATCTGGTCTACAGCTGAGCTCCACAAATCACTAAGGAATCTCAGGAAGCTGGAACGTAAATGGCGTAACTCTAGGCTCCCCAATGACCGAGAGTTATACATGAAGAAACTGCAAGAACATCGAAATATCATTATGCAAAGGAAAAAAGAATGCCAAACAAATCTTCTTATGCGCTTGCTCAACAAACCCCGAGAGCTCTTTAGATTAATCCAATCCCTCACAATTGATTCATCTTTATCTCAAAAGAAGAATGGAATCCACCCTCAAGACATTGCAAATCACCTTCACAATAAGACCAAAGCAACCAACAACGATATAGAAAAAATCCACTTCGACACCCCATCACCGGAAAACATCAACATCCCTGCCCTAAATCAATTTTACCCATATTCATCAAAACAAATAGAAAATATAATAAAAGGTCTTAACTCTACCACCTCACTCACTGATCCATGCCCTTCTCATTGGATCAAATCTACCTGCCATTAGTTAAGCCCACACATCAACAAGATTATTCACCTTTCCTTCATCAAGAGTATAGTACCAGCATCACTGAAAACTGCCACAATCAAACCGCTACTGAAAAATCCCAAGCTTGACCCACAGGACCCAAATTCCTATCGGCCAATTTCCAGTCTTCCTTTCTTGTCGAAAATAATGGAGAAGATAGTGCAGCAACAAATACAAGACCATGTTGACTGCTATGCACCACTTGATCCGCAACAACATGGTTTTCGGCAACATCAAGGGGTCAAGACTTTACTTACATCCTTACTTAACAACTTGATAGTAGGCTTGAACAATCCAAAACAGGGCTTTATTTTAATATTTATGGATATTGCCTCAGCTTTTGATACAGTCTGTCACAACCAACTAATTAATCAGCTTGAACTTAAGGGCATCAAGATCTCAGCACTAGATTGGTGTCACTCATACATAACAGATCGCCATCAAGAAGTATGTATCGGCTATCAAACATCAAAAACGTTTCTATAAACACAAGGTGTACCACAAGGCTCTTCTTTATCCGCCTTACTTTTTAACATATATGTACAACCAATATGTACAATCATACAGTCCTTCGGTATCCTTTATCACATCTATGCAGATGATGTGCTCATTTACAGACCTTTCTCAACAGAAAACCCATGCTTCAACACAATCATTGACTGCTTTAATGCTATCTCTGAATAACCTGCAAGTTAATTATAAAAAAACATAAGTCCTTTTTATCAAGAAAGATCGAACATTCACTCCACCGACATCCCTGCAAGTAAAGAATGCTGAACTGAAATCTAAGAATGAGGTTAGATATTTGGGCGTCATGCTTGACCAGTCCCTAAACATGAAGCCCCATATAAACAACATCACAAAATCCGTATATCATAAAATACGCTCCCTCTGTCATCTCCGACCCTTATTGGAGCCTACTGACGTCCGTACGGTCTTCCAAGCATTGATCACTCCGCTTTTCGACTACGCAAATATCATCCTGCAAGGACTTCCAGGACATTCTAGCCATCCATTACAATTAGCACTGAATATGGCTGCAAGAACCGTCTATGGAGCATCCAGATATGAGCATGCATCTCCTCTCATAATCCAACTACACTGGCTCCCAATAAACAGTCGACTCAAGTACAAAACTCTACTAATAACATTCAAGATTCTCCACCTCCTATCAGCACCCACACTGGAAAATCTCCTACATTGGACTCCTGACAACAGAGCGAGAAGATCAAATATGATAAACACGCTTACCATCTCTTCCATAACTAGAAAAACCTCGCAATTTGCCAATAACAGAGCCTTCTCTCTCTTCGCCCCTCTACTATGGAACTCCCTACCTCCTCATATTCGTCTCATACCAGAACTGACCACTTTTCGCAAAGCAATAAAGATTATCTATTCCACCTTGAGTTCGACCACATAACATAAAGTTACCCATCAATATTATAGTCATAATCCTATCAACCTGTAAATAATTCCCAGTATATAAGCTACGATGAATGATCATTGATCTACCAATGTAAATAGTTAACTGTATATATACCTTGTTCACATGTCCACATGTTTAATATGTTAAATGTAATAATATGTTTATGTTAATGTTAATATATACTGTTCCATGTACTATGTTGTTACCTTGTAAACTGTGCTGATCTTGAATAGTGTGGTATAAAATAAAATAAAATAAATAAATAAATATTAGGCAGCCAGTGCGAAATATCCAGTTTAATATTTGCCAATGGTGGGCCAGGCATTTTACAAATGCTGACCGCTGCAGGCTGAATATCGGGGTCCCGGAATGTGTCCATATTGATATTGATTGCTTGTACTGATGTTTTGGTTCTGCTCATTGTGCAGAATACATGATAAATCACATTGTCCACAACCAGGGCCGGCCCATCCATTGAGCGAGAATGTTTTTTGCACAGGGCCCCGCGTTTCAGGGGGCCCCGCGCAAAAACCATTCTGATCCTAAAGTAAAATTTTAAAAAGAAAAAAAAAGTTGTCTTCTCCGGCTGCCGGGGCCGCCGCGGCAGAATCGAGTGTGCCGCAGGGCTCCCCCTGCCCAGCAGAGCCTGCCCTCCCCTTTATCACCTCTGTCTTCGCAGCTTCAGTCAAACGCGCCGGCTTTCAGAGCGCGAGAGGAGAGTTTCTCCCTTGCTGCTCTGTTAAGCCCGCGGGGGCTGATGGGAAATTCCCATCAGCCCCTGCGGGCTTAACAGAGCCGCGAAAGGGAAATTAGTCCTTTCGTGCTCTGAAAGCTGGCGCGTTTGACTGAAGCTGCAAAGACAGAGGTGATAAAGGGGAGGGCAGGCTCTGCTGGGCAGGGGGGCCCCGCGGCACACTCGATTCTGCCGCGGCGGCCCCGGCAGCCGGAGAAGATAGCTTCTTTTTTTAAAAAACTTTCCCTGGGCTAGGCTGGGCTGGGCTGGGGGGGGGGGGTTAGGAGTGGTGATGGGCTGGGGGGGGGGGTTCGGAGTGGTGATGGGCTATGGGGTGGCTAGGAGTGGTGATGGGCTAGGGGGGGGCTGGGGGGGTTAGGAGTGGTGATGGGCTATGGGGGAGCTAAGTCTGTATATGGGCTGATGGGATTAGGACTGAAAGTGGGTTGATGGGGGGGGGTTAGGACTGGTAATGGGCTATGGGGGGGGGCTTAAACTGAAAATAGTGTGATGGGGATTAGGACTGGAAATGGGCTGGTGGGATTAGGACTGGGAGTGGGCTATGGGGGGGTTAAGACTGGTAATGGGTTGGGGGGGTTGCTAGGACTGGAAATGGGCTGGGGGATTAAGACTGGAGGTGGGCTGATGGGGTTAGGACTGGTAATGGGCTGGTGGGATTAGGACTGGGAGTGGGCTATGGGGGGCTAGGACTGGTAATGGGTTGGGGGGGTTGCTAGGACTGGAAATGGGCTGGGGGGATTAAGACTGGAGGTGGGCTGATGGGGTTAGGACTGGTAATGTGCTGTGGGTTGATGGGGGGGTTAGGACTGGCAATGGACTATGGGGGGCTGACTGGAAATGGGCTGATGGGGGGTTAGGACTGGAAGTGGGTTGATGGGGGGGGCTAGGACTGGTATTGGGTTGGGGGGTTGCTAGGACTGGAAATGGGCTGATGGGGGGCTAGGACTGGAAATGGGCTGATGCAGGGACTAGAAGGGAATGGATGCTGGGTGAGGCTGGAACTAGAAGGGAGCTGATGTTGGGGGAGAATTAGAATGGGATGGGGCTGGGAGAGTAAAATGGAGAGGGGAAAAATATTTTGTGTGGGAGGGATAAAAAATCTACACTTAGCCGGATATTGGGAGAGTAAGTGGGGATTGAGGATGGAGGGGTAAAATTTGAGTGGATGAAATAGGAATGAGGAAAGAGCAAAAGGAGAAAGATTAGTATGTTAAAGCAGATGTAGAGAGAGAGAATGGAAAAAAAAACTAGAAGAGAGAAGAAAGGACAAATGGACAGCAGATGATAGAGAGTTAGCAGAAAACATGAAGAAACCAGAAGAAAGTGGCTGGAGCAATTGCAACTGAAAAAAAATGCACAAAAGGTAGAAAGATATCTCTTTATTTTGAATTTATTAGCTGGAATATGAAAGCTCTGGGAAATGTGCATCATTAACGTCTGCGCTTTGTTTGGTACAAGAGGAAATTAATTTATAGTTTTATTTCTACAGTGTTGTTGTACATTCCAAGTTTGGCTTTTGGGGTTCCCAGTTTAATTATTGCCTTCCTGTTTCTAAATTGTGATTCCTTGTTTGGTGATGGTCTATGTTCTGCATGTGTAACTGAGCTGAGGTATTCTGTTTATGTAATTCCTATTTGACATTGCCACTTGTTCTCTTTCCCAGTAGGTCATGTATTGTTGTTCTCTGAAATGTATTGGTTTAATATTTGCAGTGTTTCCTTTTGATAGGTAGGGTATGGTGCTTTGTGAGTCCTGGTAGTGCTGTTAGGATACGGCGGGTTTGCTATGGGTTCTAAATGGGCAGTGTTTGTAGTAGTTCCTAATGTGCCTGGCGGTTGGCACTGGATTATAGTAATGTAGAAATCTTTTAGTCTGTCTTTATCCATACACACACTAACTTTTAGTAAACATGTCTCTTAATGAATGTTAGCATTATGCAAATATTTATGCAAATAAGGCCACTTATGCAAATGAGGCCCCGCACCGAGTCTCCGCACATGGCCCCGCACCCCCCTTGGGCCGCCCCTGTCCACAACTACAGTGAACTCAAATTTAAAAAATACTCCGGGGGGGGGGGGGGAAGAGGACGATGGTGTCATTTTCCTGCAGTAAAATAGTGTGCAGCTGCCCTGTTTTACTATGGGTGAGGAAATATGCCTTTTGGCGTGGAGGTCAATCAAAAAAGGCCGAGGTCATTTTTGGCAGGCTCAAAGTGAAAAGTATTATGAATCTATGCATATTTTACCTTCCACATTTTGTGCTGCGTTGTAATCAAAAGTTTGATTGAGACTTCTATTAACCATTATTTGCGTTTTAGAGTTTCCTGTGCCAGTAAAGGCAAAATCTAGCAGTCAGGCGTAAGGAGGCGTGCAGTTTGTGAATACCTGCGATGTAGTTACAGGGCAGACAAGCACTGAACAGCAGAACTGTAATCCAATTATAGTCTGTTTGCATTGCAGCTAAAATACTTATGTTATAAAATGAAGACTATTCATATTTTCATCAAAAAACCGACTTTATGAAAACATGCTGTCTCATTCAACCAACTTTTCCCAGTAAGGGAAAAAATTGACACACGTAGAAAAGCAGCTCGAACTGGAACAGCAACTTCATGCTTCAGTGGCAGCCAATGACCTACTAGTCAGTTTTCTTCTCTCTCGTTGCATGCAAGCTCAGCAAATTCCAGACAGCATCGTGTCAAGGAACTGGAGCCAGGATGATCATAAGTCCCAGCATGTCTGAGCAGACAGAAAGGCTGCGGGCTAGTCAAAGGTCTCTCTGGCATTTTGCTAATTTTACTATTCAAAGTTTGTGGTTTAAGCACCCTGTGCAGGCAGGCACTGATCCTTCTCGGTTCAAGATATATTTCAATTAAGTTCAGATTTGTGTTTTATTTGTACTTGATTCTGTGCTCGTTCCAGTGCGTTCTTCAGAGTTAAGCTCTTAATTATAAGATTGTTACTGTCCCAGGACTGCAAAGCAAGAAACCAGGGCTCCAAGGTCCTTGATTTTCTACAACAAACATTGGTCACATCTCTTTTCCGGTGCTTGAAAAAAGTTCTTTGTTCCAAAAAGCATTTCAAGGCAGGAAGTGCCCGGGACATATCACATATCCCCCGTGAGAACTCTTAACTCTTTGCAAGGGCTCATATTGGACTAGTGATGAAGCTGTATGTGAGGTTTTGACCAACTGAAGCCCTTCATCCGATGTGCTAGATATAATTTTGATTGTGACCAGTTCTGGCTTTCCATGCCAGTTCTCATTTTCAGGGTTGGATGTACTTTGCTGAACAGGTATTCACAGGATTTGTGCAGGAAGTATCCAATGGGCAGTGAAAGACCAGGGTTTGTTTTTTGGCAATGTGGCTGGTACTTAGTACCAGCACCTTTTCTGCCATGCTCCTACAGTCCAAGGCAACCCAAACTTTGGTGGTAGATGTAGAGCAGTGATCTGACCTTCCAGTTGTTGCTTTTCTGGAGTAGGGAGGATGGGGAGTGCTAGACATCATCTACTGCAGCAGTAAGAGCCAGACTCAAGATGTGGGCCTGGGAAGAAGGGTGAGGATCAGAAGGAAGGATTGCATTGCATGCTCTCAGCACCTTCAAACACTTCCATTTTTTTCAGCTACGTTTTCTTTCCATCAGAGAAAAGAGCAAAGGTGATGTTGGGGGCTGGCCACAGGAAGCAATGCTAATGTGACACAGTGGGAAGAGTTGGTAGAAGGGAGAGAGTGTTTTGAAGAAAGGGTGGAGAAGTGGGGAGGAGTCCCTGGAGGAAAAGAAAAAGGGGAGAGTGCTTAGAAAGAGGAGAGGAGGCAGCAGGGGTAGAAGGCAGAGAAATTTCCTGGAGGAAGCAAGGGAAGATAGGGGAGAGAGAGGGTGATTGGACCTGTATAGGATGGAGAATGATGATGAAGGAAAGGTTATATAAGAGAGCTTTGATGAGGTGAAGAGGGAGGAATGGGGATAGGAAGTAAGGGTATTAAAACTACATTGGAGGAGGGGATTGGGGAAGGAGAGATATAACTGAGAATGAAGAGTGGAGGAGAGACTTGATGCAAGGAAAGGGAATTGTGATGAGGAGAATGGAAGAGACAGAGGACAATAGAGAGGGATTTGGGGCTGATGAGAGACAAAAGGAATAGGGATGGGAGGACTCTGCATAGGGTGGTAGGGGAGGAGATAATAGAGAAGGAAAGGGATGAAGAATGGAGGAGAGAGCACAGTAGAAAGGGGAAGAGGAATGAAGAAAGAAAGTTTGGAGAATAGGAAGAGGAAACGAGGAAGAAGAGAACGTAGCAGAAAGGAAAGGAAAACGTATTATAAAATCCAATCTGAAGGGAAGAGAGAAGGAAAGAACTAAATTAGATAAAAGAGGGACACTAGATAGGGGAGAAGGTCTAGGATCCTGGGGATTAGACTGGGATTCAGGAATGAAGGAGAGCAGAGATTGAGCGTATGTTTGAGGGGTGATCACTAAACATGCTGAGGGTGGGAAGGGCTGGAGCAATTGTATGAAGTATCTGAAGGGACTGGGGAGGAGTCGGAGGGAAATAAAAGCACTGGGGCTGTGGATGGGATGGAGATAGAGGGAAGGGGCAAGTATGTAAAGGGGTAAAATGAATGGAAAGAAGATGAAAGGGAAATATCATTGTCAGAGATAGATATAGGGAAGGAAGGGAAAAGGACAGGGGAAGTGAAGAAATGGAAAGGATATCCTGGAAAAGAATTTAGGAAACCAATAAGAGGAAAACCAAAAATAGATGGGGACCAATCTAATTACCCAGATAACAACGGTAAGAAAGAAAACATTTAGAGTTTCATTAGCAATTTCTGCATGTATAATGTGGTTTAACACAGGCATCACTTCAAATAAAACTGTATGGCACATACATATGTAAAAGTACACGGAGGAGTTGAGCTCATGCTTATTTTCATGCTTTTGGAAAGTGGGCATTCCTGGGTGATTACGGTGTAGTCTAGAATTCAAATATAGGCACAAAATATAGAGGGAGGAGTTGGGGCAAGTTGCCTCGGGCTGGGGGTTCGAATCCCACTGGAGGACAGCAAGCTCAGGCTGGAGGGACTGGGGTTTCTAGTCCCACAGGCACTTCTTGTGGCATCATAGCGCCACCTGGTTCACTGCTGAATTAAGAGATAGATGTAAAGGAGATGGTATCGATCAAAGAGCTCAAACAACCATGATGCCTCCATGGCAAGCTCCAAGAATATCATGAATTGACTAACAGGATAAAGCGAGAATATCATTCCAAACTACTGTTGTACTCATTAAACTGTCCTAGAGAGCTTTTTGAGATAGTAATATCACTGACAAAATGTCCCAATCAAAAGGCAAGGGTAAGCACTTTTCCTCCACAAACTTTAGCTGACCACTTCCTGAGTAAGAACACCACAACCAGCAAAGGTTCACCCTTCATACTAGGATCTGGTCCCTACCTCCCCCCTCATGGTGCAGCTTCAGCCCTATTTCATTTGAACAAATTGAGAACATTGAGCCCGATATTCTTCAGAGATAGTTAGTGCTACTATGGTGCATAGCTGCCGCCGCTGACTTTTGACCTTGGATTAGTGGGGTCATTGAATACCCGGGGTCGCCACACAGCCCACAAGCCCACAGAAGCTAAGCGGGCAGCGGCGATATTGAGCAGCTCCCGGTTAGCTCCCATGGGTAAAGATAAGCCTCGGCATTAGACTTGGTCAATCACAGCATTCCTATATCATGACTACAATCCCTGGGACTAAAGAATACTACCTTAAAATGGTTACACTCTTACCTTATAGGCAGACAACAGCAGGTCAAGCTGGGATCATTTAAGTCAGTACACTGCAGACAGCAGCAAGAAGTCCCACAAGGCTCTGCCCTATCAACCCTGCTGTTCAATTTATTCCTTCAGCCCATTTGTTCACTCATCCAGGCCCCTTAACATATTTTATCACATATACGCAGACAGCATAATATTATACATACAGTTCTCTACTAGATATCCTTCCTATACCACATTATTAACATGCTTCACAGCAGTCATCAGCTGGCTCTCCAAGCACAACCTCTGTTAACTACAACAAAATCAAGGTTCTTTAGATCACAAGAAATCCAACCTTCAGCCCTGACAATTTGCGGAACTCCTGAAGCCGTATTAGAGATCAGAACTTATGTACAGTACCTAGGCATAATCTTGGACCAGCGCCTCATCATGCAACCACACATAAGAAACGTCTACCTCAAAATGAAAACACTGCAGCAATTTCGTCCACTCCTAGACTCAGGAAACTTCCATACAGTATTTGAAATCTTGGTATTCCCATACATGGACTTCTGCAACATAATCTTCCATGGCCTGCCTAAATATGCTCTACATCCCCTCCAGTTAGTGCAAAACACTACTGCCGACATCTACATGGTGCATGTAGATTCGAACACAACCCCAATTCTAAAGCAACTTCACTGGCTTCCCATAATTAGATGAGCAAAATACAAGACCATCTTGACCATCTTCAAGGTGTCCCAGAACTTTTCAGAATGCTTACAATCACTCTTACACAGAGCACTGAATAATAGATCCAGAAGAACTAGCATGCAAAATGCTTTCACCCTCCTTTAGCACAAGGAGCTATTTGTTCTCAGTATTTGGAACAATCTCCCTGACAAAATACGTGCTATAGTTGACCTTAAGGAGTTCCGTAAAGATCTTAAAAAACATCTCTTTAAGGAATACTTTGATAGTGAAACATGAAACTATCATCACCCGCATTCCTTCCTCTAGTATACCCTCCCCCTCCTCCGCTCTTCCTTCCATACTTGCATAATCTACACATTCCTTGCCCCTTCATGGTAAGAATTTTAAAATTCAATGTGTAGTATAATCTTGTTGTCTTCCAAGTTTAGGCCCCATGTTCCATGTAACAGTTTGTTAATCGGTTTATTGTAAACTGCTTTGACTCGGAGATCAAGTGGTAGATAAAAATAGTTAAATAAATACTCTGAGCAGAGGTGTCATCCATTTAGCGAAGAAGGGGCCAAGTGTTGCAGGGACTGGTTAACCTACTGAGGAAGGCTTTAAAGTAGGATCATTAAGGATGGGGGAACAAAGCTCCCAAGTAAGCAAAAGCTCCAGGATTTAGAGGGTGTAATAGAAGAGGCTGACTTGGATTTAGTGGCGATTAACAAAGACATGAGACACAAAGAATCATGACTGGGATATAGTTATACTGGGCTATTATCTGTTCAGGAAAGACAGGATAGGAAAAAAGGAAGAAGGGGCAGCTCTATATGTAGAAAATATTAAAGCCACAGAACTGCAGGATATAAGAGGTAAAGAGGGGACACTTTAGGATAATCTGGAAAGGAAATGAAACATCTACTTACATTGCTCTGATTCTGTAAAGATCTCCCTCACAGACAGAAGAAATACAGATTTGTTGAAGACATTCACAATATTGCTATGAAAGGGGAAATGCTATTGCTAGATGATTTCAATATACCAGATGTTGTTTGGGACATCCTTGCAATGGTATTGTCTAAAAGTAGGGAGATCCTGGATTCTCTACAGGGTGAACTATTTCTGAAACCAGTAATGGAATCCATGCAAAAAAGAGGGCCATGCTGTATCTGGTGCTTATGAATGAGGAAGGTATTTTCACTGTTGTAGTAGGTTTCCTTATGGCATCTGGTAGTATTTCTCCTTGGCTATTCTTTCTCTCAGGGCAATTTCTTCAAATGGGGTAGTTGTCACATATCATGCTAGTCATGAACCTCACTTCTAAGCCAGAGTATGTGGAGTATGATCTCAGTCTGTCAAATTTACTGCTAATGTTCAGGATAGTACTTGCATCGTGCCAAAGACAGCCTCCTTCTGGAGTTTGCAAGATGTAATATATATTCCAAGGTGTGCTTGGAAATTCTTCTTAATCAAGTCTATGGCACCCAACAATATAGGGAAGTAGCTCAGCATCTTTCTGCCTTTTTGTTTTGGTCTCTGACTACATTTCTTGGTACTTGAAGATCGTCTCCCTCTCACTGTGATTCACAGAATAGTTGCTTGGGACTGACACCTCTATAATCCGTTTTGGAAGGACTTACACACTGATCGTATTTTTTATCGCCGATGGCATACCTCTTGCATCTCCACGTATGTGGTGTATATTGTGGAATGTGCTTGCCTGTTGCGGTACGTGGGAAGCACTACTCGCAAAGTAAAGGTTAGGTTGGGGGAACATGCCTCACGATTTCGCAAGTCGGTGCTGACGGCTCCAATGGTCCAGCATTGTCTTGAGTTTAGGCATAGTTTTGAGCAGTTAAAATGGACGGTAATTAATCACGTCCTGGTAGACCCTAGAGGAGGAGATTGTGCTTCCAAATTACGAAGGCTGGAACAACGTTGGATTTTCCACCTGCGGACTGTTTCTCCTACTGGCATGAATCGCGACATTGATTGGTGAGGGCTGAGCTGATGAGCGCCTTTTCACGTTAGGGACTCCCTTGATTAGTGGGGATTCCCTTTGGATGATTGGTGCTTGGGGTTGATAGGCAATTGACAGTTAGCCAATCTGGAGTCAGCATCCTCTTTTTACCATCTTTGAGTTTGGCATTTTTGAGCGGTTGTTGAAAGCGTTTGAACTATTTGGATCGTAGTTTGAGTTGGGGGCGCTTGATACAGGGGGATGATCCCCCGAAACGTGCACGTCGCGCATGCAACTATCAGATAAGTGACAAAGGACATAGTAGCATGACTATTTATGCACGGAAAATGTTTTTTAAGACTAAAGTTTGAATAAAAGGGTCATGTATCGTGTTTAAGGGGGGTTTGATGTACCTTTCCTTTACGATTTATGGCCGACAAAAAATGTGAATTAACTGTGATAAAGAGGGTCTAAACGGTGTCTTTAAGGTAATTTGATACCTCTATAATCAGTGCAGTTCTGGTATTTTTCTCCTTTACCGCTATGTCCAGCTTTCTCGCATGCAGCTTTTTATCAGTTGGAATGAGAGTATCCCAGGTGATCATAACCTCTTCATTCTCTGTAATTCTCTCAGGGTCATGTTCTCAGTGCTTTTCAGGCACAGTGATGTTTTAGTGTTTACAGAATTTCCAGTGTATGAAACATACTACTTTATTGTGCCTTTCTGCATATAAATTTTCTGCCAATCAGAATTTCACTGCCAGCTACGTATGAGGTGAGTCACCATTTTCAGCTCGTCTGTTTTGTCTGATTTTTCAATGCTCGCTATAAACCATTTCATTCGTAAACCTCAGTCCTGGGCTGCAACTTTCAATCTCTCATCCTTTGGTTTCAATTCATCTCTCTTTAACAATTCATACGTCTTTTCCTGATTACGAAAGAGTTTCTGGAGTAACACTTTCTATTTCCCACTGTATTTGAGAATCTGCTACTTGGTTTTCCTTGTTTGCTGATCTAATTCTTTGAAGAGTTTTTCTCTTGTTTTACAAATTCTGTTGCTTCCATCCCTGTGTCTGTTTGTGGAGTCTCACTCATTCCTTCTAGTTCTCCTTTCTTGAGACTCCAGACCTGCTTCTTAAAAGTCTTCAGTTGGATTGTCTGATCCTTACTGTTCTGTTTTGTATCAGTATTCCGTCCTCTTGTGTACTGTTGGGCCTTTGTCCTTTGTTAGCTATTTTACATATTGATAAGCAATCATGACTTGTTGGATTGTAATTATGGCTTTCTGGATATTGTTTTGTTCTTTTGTTTTTTTGACTTAATTTTGTAATTTGTATTGTATTTTATATGGTATGAACTGACTATGTGCAGTCGGCTGATCATTGACTATTCTGAGGTGTTTTGTACTCTGTTTTTTTTTAATTGTTATGTACACCATTTTTATTTCGGTTCTTGACAAAAAGTATATTAAACACGTGCAGACACATTTTAGATAGCATGTGGATATCGGAATTGAGACATCAAAGTCACAACATACTCGGTTTCGCTGACATTTTAGAAAAGGGTCTGCTAAACATGGAGCCTTTTCTAACACACAAAGTAGGAGGTGAAGGAATTCATGTGTCTGTGCCAGTATGTGGAGCTGAAGGAGCTGTTTTACAGATCTACGCATAGGAAAAGTCAGTGGAGGAAACTCAACAACTTGCACATGTACCTGGACCATTTTACCAACCACTGATTAACTGCAGAGTCTACTATACAGGGTATTCATTTAATTAGAATTTGGGGGAGGGAAATAAATAACAAGAGATTATCACCTTTAATCTCTGCTGGCTAAAATGTGTACTTTTGAAAAATATAAGTATATAAAAAACAGCAAAAAAAAAAAAGTAACTATAACACATGCAACCAGTATGGCAGCGTACAGAAAGACCATGAGGCTCTGGAGCTGGATTTCCGTAAAAACCCCCCAAAAAACAAAACAAAACACCACCCCCACAAAATAACAAACAGAAAGACTTCTTATAAAGCAAACAGCCCTAAATGCTGAAAACTGCATCCTTGGAACGTACAAATCTTAACTATATTTAAAAACTATAATTTTAAAAAATCCAACATGCACATTGAGGATATTTCAGAAACTGGACAGTCATCCGTCTCTTTCTTCTGAAGAAGCTGAAACAAGAGTTACAGTCTGTTTTCATACCCACTTCTACTACTGATGACAGGTGATGGCTGCTAAATAAGCCATGAATCTCGCTCAGTGATGACAAGCTGCACAATAATTGCCATTGCAAATCACAAGCCTCATCATGCACAATAATCATTTTCTTAAAGAAAATCCTGCAATGTGATGTTTAAAGAGGATAGTAGAAAACGTTCTCCCAGTGTCCTTCTGCTTTCTTCTCTTCTTCACTATCTGTTCATCTTGTCACCATTCACTCTGCATCAAGGCCCACCTTCTCCTGTTTACCACTTCACTGCTAGGTACTCTGCCTTTGGTAACGAGTCAGCTCCCACATCTCAGCATCCTCCAATGTTGCTGTGGCTTAGTTGCACCCAAACAGGAGACATCCTTTAACTCTAACATTGTGCATTGCAATTTCAGGATGATGTGTATGTGTTTAAACAACCACCGAGCTTTAAAACAGCCTACTCGAAAGGAGCAATAGTGGAGAAACACTTACAGTGCAGCCTGGCCTGATGACATCATCAGGCTACGACAGCAGCGGCACAGTGATGTCATCATTAGTTGTCAGCAGAGGAGGGCGCTTTTCAGGAGTTTTCAGTTATAACGGAAGCCACAATTTCCTCTTCGGGGGTGGGGGGTGGGTGGGTATCAGTTATAACCAAAAATCAGAAGCCCGAAGTATAAATGCATAGGAGACAGGCCTCTTTAATTTTTAAGAAAGCTATGGAAAGAAGGAAGAGAAAATGAGGGTGAAAGGGGACAGACGCAGGAGTAATCTAAAGAAATATGTCTTTACAGAAAGGGTGGTGGATTCTGGGACCAGCCTCTCTGTGGAGTACGTGGAGATGAGGATAGTATTGGAATTCTAGAAAGCATGAGAGAAGTACAGAGGATCTCTGAGGAAGAGGAAGGGACTGTAGAGCTTAGTAGTTGGTGAATGGATGGGCAGACAGGATAGGCCGTATGGTCTTTATCTGATGTCATTTTCTCTGTTTCTTTCCATATAAAATAAGCATAATGATAATGTGGGCCTCCTTGGAAGGCCTAGGTGCCTACTTATAAAATACTCTCTAAATTTGCAGTTTTAAAAAAAATTAGAATGTGCTAACTTGGGAAATGTGTTCTTTTCTGGTTTTTTTTTTTTTAATCTTACAAAGTAGCAGAGCAAATGCATTTGTGTTTTTCTTTCTGCAGTGTTGTATTGCTCACAGCCTGGCTTCTCAGAGTTTCTATTTCAGATTTTGTCATCATGTTTTGGCTTCTAATTTGTAGTCCATCTGTGCAGGAAGTATAAGTGCAAGCTAGAGGTTACAACTACCCTAGATGTTTGAGAGTGAGCAAGGAGATGGCTCATGTCGTTAGACTAAAGTAGAGAGAAGCCTAGATTGGAACTTGACTCCAACAGAAGTTAACTGGTTGAACCAGGGCAGCATGGTTGGCATAGTGAGCTGGGTCGGGCCCAGCTGTAGGATGAATGGTAGCAAGCAATGGACAGCAGAGAGGGAGAACAAAGAGCAGCTTTGGAACCCATGTGCATACAACATGTTTGATGCATCCCCGCCACTCAGTAACAGGAAGTTGCATCAGAGGAGGCGGGGACCCATCAGACATACAGCGTGTGCATGGACTCCAAAGCCCTGTGCTGCTTTCTTCTTTTACCGTTTGGTTGCAGTAACAAGTTAGGTATCATTAAAGAAAGGGGGAAACAAGGCCAGGCAAGGTGAGGAGGGAGCCATGGCATGGCTCTGTTACTGTATTCAGATTTGCAGGAAGGAGCAGAGGCAGCAGAGACCACACTGGGAAGCTTTTTGAAAAACACAAGAGAGCAAAACCCCACTGTATTCTTCATAAACCAAGGACTTGGCTATGTGAGTAACTGAGGTTATCTGTGCAGTTATTCTGTATTATTTACTGCCTATCATTATAAGTATGCCACCTTCAGAAACTTCCCTCAGAGTCTTTGCGGGAACGTTTTTAGTGCCATCTGCCACTGGAAGTAGATTACCAAGCTGTTTCTTCTGAGGTAATGGAGAGTAAAGTGACTTGCCCAAGATCACAAGGAGCATCAATGGGAATTGAACCCTTGATTTTCTGGCTAGTAGGCAGTTGCTCTAACCACTAGGCTACTCCTCCACTTAATTGTGATTTTATTATTTCCCATAGGTGGTGGAATTTCTATGGACAGTATGTTTTACTTCACAAAACAAAGCTCCTGTCTCTCAGATTTTTGGAGGGAGGGGAAGCAGCTGTTCTGGACACGAAGGGATTTCTGAGAATGTACCTGAGTTATGGAGTACCTGATTTGAAAGCAGTAATTAGGGAACCTGCAAATTGTGTATTTTGTGCACTCGCTGAGGCTTTTTTCCCTCAGTGACTGCACCCACAATTACTTTACAGAGAGAGCTTCATTTTTATTCTTGAGTGGAATTTGCTTGAACTCAGAAGGTGATGTGCCCGCTCTTCTCTCTCTCTCCTTCCCACCCTCAGTTTCTCTAGGAAAAATGAACTAAAGGTAAACAGATGCATAAGGTGTTATTTTTTTATCGTATTAACTGGTATAATTTATTCACCTTTATTTCTATGCATTCAAGTGGACTAACATGACCCCCACACTAATTTACTTAGGAAAATGAATCATGAGGCCCAGAAGAAGACTTTGCATAGACACTTTCAAAACTAATTTTAGCTATAATGGCACTGGGTCATTACACAGGGAAAGGAAAAAAGGAGCTTGTCCCAAGGAACAGAAGATCAAAGCTTAAATGATCTTCCCACTCAGGCACATTTCTTGTTTAGGGAAGTGACATATTATTTTATCAATAAAGTTAAGACAGATCCCAGAGTTATTGATGACATGCTGCATTTATAACCTCACCCATACATAAAAACTTATAGACTAACCAATTTATTATTGAGGTACGAATCTTCGAGGACAAAGAGTTCATTTTGATGTGGACTCATCCTCAAAAGTTCATACCTCAATAAATTGGTTAGTGTAAAAGGTGTCACCTGCCTCTGTCATTTTTGCTAGACTGACATGGCTACCATCTCAAAATTTTCAACATGTTGGGACAAAAGAGGCTTGTGAAGGGCTCCACTAGAACTGGTGAGTGTGGGGACAATAGTGACAGCAGGACATATGGGGGGCAGGGCAGCACAGTAATCATTTGCACAAGGCAGCAATAAAAGTAGCACTGGCCCTGGGGGCACTACCTGCCCGATCAGAGAGGAGTGCATGTGGAGAATAATCTCTTATAGCAGGGATTAGAGCAGTGGTTCTCAACCTTTTTTGTACCGTGACCCCTTTTACCGTTGGTCAACTTGTGGTGACCCCCAATGATAAAATCAAATGCGTCTCTCTTCCTTTACCGTTAACGCATTGTCGCTGTAATCATTTGTTGAATTATTAATATATTATAGGCCTTTGCAATATGTTTTTATTTATAAAATACTTATTTAAACCACAATAATTAATCAAAACAACAAGTAACAATATTTGATTTCAAAATTATGATGATTTTGTAGTCAAATCACTAATATGAAATAAAATTACTTTTTCTACCTTTGTTGTCTGACCAATTTATTCTGTGATCATGCTGGTCCCGATCTGAGGCTTCTGCTTTCCTGTCTTCTCTTAGCTCTCTTTCTGTGGTCTATGGTCCATCTGCCAGTTCTTATCTCTTTTGTTTTCTTCACTTCTTTCCATCAGCCTATTTCCAGTCCCAGTAACCCTCTCCAGTATCAGCCCCTTTCCAGTCCTCACTCCCAGTACCTTCCAATGTCAACTTGCATTCCCATGACTGCCACTGGTGTCCATGCCCTTCCAGTCCCCCTTCTTCCCCACTGACCAGTCCCTTCTAGTACAAATACCATGGCAGCCCCTCTCAGATCCACTCCCTTCCAGTTCCATTCTTCCATCCCCTTGTATCAGCCCACTTGTAGCCTTAGCCCCCAGTTTTCTTCCAGGGTCAGCAGCTCTATCCTCCCCTCCCCACAATCAGCCCATTCCCAGTCAAAGCCCCCTAATCAGCTCACTTCTAGTGCTAATCCTCCTCAACCCCATTACCAGTGCTAGTCTCCCCTAATCAGCCCAATACCAGTCCTACCCCCCATCAGCTCATTTCCAGTGCTAGTCCCCCCTCAACCCCATTACCAGTGCTAGGCTCCCCTAATCAGCCCATTTCCAGTCCTAACCTCACTGATCAGCTCATTTCCAATGCTAGACCCCCATCAGTCCATTACCAGTCCTACCCCCCCTTGATAAGTCCATTCCCAGTCCTAGCCTTCCCTAATCAACCCATTACCAGTCCTAGCCCCCCCCATCTGCCCATTACCAGTGCTAGCACCCCCATCAGCCCATTATAATCCTAACCCGCACTATCTCTCGCCTCTGTCCAGCATTTATCCCGTCTGTCCAGTATGTCCCCCTGTCTCTCCCCTTTGTCCATGCCAGCCTACTCCCTCCATCCCTCCATGTCAGCCCCCCTCCCTCCATCCATCCATCCATATCAGCCCCCTCCCTCCCTCCCTCCCTCCCTCCATGTCAGCCCCCATCCTTCCATCTGTCCATGTCAGCCCCCCTCCCTCCCTCCCTCCATCCATGTCAGCCCCCTCCCTCCCTCCCTGTCAGCCCCCATCCTTCCTTCTGTCCATGTCAGCCCCCTCCCTCCATCCATCCCTCCCTCCATGTCAGCCCCCTCCCTCCATGTCAGCCCCCTCCCTCCCTCCATGTCAGCCCCCATCCTTCCATCTGTCCATGTCAGCCCCCTTCCCTCCATCCATCCATCAGCCCCCTCCCTCCATCCCTCCATTTCAGCACCCATCCTTCCATCCCTCCATGTCAGCACCCATCCTTCCATCTGTCCTGTACCTGTAAAATCATTGCGGAGTCCTTCCTGTCTCGATGGGCTCCGTGCAGCATTGTCCCGCCACCCAAGGAAGTTTTTTAACACTTCCTTTGGAGGCGGGACAATGCTGCACGGAGCCCGTCGAGACAGGAAGGGCTCCGCAACGATTTTACAAGTACAGCCGCGGTTCCCTAAGAGGCAGGGAGCCGCGGCTGCAGAAGAAGGCAGTGAGTTTGCCGGAGTTTGCTGCTGCCGAGAAGCGGACTCGGCAGCAACTTGTGCGCATCTTAATTTCTTTTTTTTTAACTTGGTGGAGGCTAAGCGACCCCCGCTAAATCCTGTGGCGACCCCCGTGGGGGTCGCGACCCACAGGTTGATAACCGCTGGATTAGAGCAATATATTCTTTTAAGGGGGAAGGGGTTTTGGAATCAGCGCAAGGCGTTTTCAGAAGTAGCTCAAGATGAGTTGCGTTCAAGCGCACTAAAGTGAAAGAATAGGTGCCCTTACGCTGGGAACACCTCTGCCCATTGCAAGATGGACACGTAGATAAGCCAGATTACAAACAAAACAAAGGGGTATGTTTACTAAACCGTCTTAACGTCGCAGCGGTGGTATTATCGCGTGATATGTGACGTTATCGCGCGATAATGTAACATTATCACGCAATTACTTCACTTATCGCGCGATAATGCAGCGGCGGCGTTAAGGCACACTAACGCTGTGAAATCCGGGTCTGAAGGGTGGAGTAAGGCTTCCCAGAGGGCGGAGAGAAGGGGTGAAGGGGCAGAGAGTGGGAGGGGAGAGGCTCCAGTCACTACCGCTGTGAAATCTGGGTCTGAACACTAACGCCAGTAAAACCCTCGCGTTAAGGCACATTTGCAGGAAAGAGAAGCCATTTCAGTCAGCAATGTGCAGCAAAGGAAGGGAAACCCAGAAAAGTGATAGTTGTCATACATGTGCAGGGAACAAAGAGGCAAATAAACATATAAAAGGACCACAACTACATCTAAAATCCCAATAACCAAGCTTGCCAAAAGTGATATTAATGATAAACATAAAGCAACACTACTGACAAAGCGTATAAATTAAGATATCATGTTTGGAAGGGTCTATGCTCTGTCCCCCTACAAAGTGAATGATCCCACATTGAAATAGCGCTGATCAGGGTTTTTTCATGTATATATTGGGCAGGTTTGTTATGGCGTGCACATGTGCAGCAACAGCAGAGTGGGCACGTAGCAAAGGGCAACTGTACTGATGCTGTAAATGGGATACAGGGGACTGCAGGCGGCACATGCTGTGGTCCAGCTGGGGCACAGTGCGGGCTCGGCAGATGCCTAGGTGGCACAAAGGAATGCCAAAACTGTAAAGCAGCAAGACAGCAACTGACGAGTTTATAAAACTGGTGGAAGTAAGAAGTACCCGGTGTCCATAGAAGAGATGCAGTTGGATTCTTGTATGCCAGAATCTGAGTCAGAATTGTCACCGATGGATTGCTCTTTTTGTCTAAAGGAGAACTGAGCATTGTTGAGCAGGCTTGAAAGACTGTGAAACAATATAGCGACTAATTTTTATGACTGCAAAGAGTTGAAAAAAAACAAAAATGTGTTCTACTAAATATGTGAGCTTCTGAAGCCAAGAAGCTGTCTGTATTAAAAGTTTGGTTTGGGAAAAGAAAACAGCAGCTGTTAAAAGTTTACCTGTTATGTTGAATGATCACCAGAAGCTGTGCTTTGTGAAAGTTTATTGGGAAGAAAGCTGCGGCCCAGTGATAGAAGGCTTTTTGTTACATTTTCCTCTGTTAACCTGATTTACTCTTATGTTGGAGAAGCATCCTCTTGCTTTTGCGTTTTGAGCTTTAATGCCTTGGAATCCCACAAAAAAATAAATTTTCTTGCTGCCTTAAACCACCGGTCTCACAACTACATTTGTCCTTATATAAGTAAGCCAACTACAAGTCACAGAATACCTCTGGTGACAAACAAGGGAAGCTTTATTAAAAAGGACACTATAAGGCTGCTCTATGCTTGTAAGCCCTCAGGCCCAAGCGTGGGCATCGCAGTATATTCATATACACTGAGTGACTCACTCCTTCTCAATCATCTGTCATTTAATGTGGCTATTTGCTGATACTTTACTCGGTAGTATTCTGTGTTTACATGCTTTCTGGAATCTGTTCCCTGAGTTTTAACTGCTATGAGGAGTTTTGTAAGATAGATTTTACTCAGGGTATTGTGAGTCTCTGTGGGCTTCCCGTTTAGTTTTAGTTTTCTCCCCGATTTCAATTTTGTTCATTTTTTGCAGATTTGATCCTATGAGCTATTGCTTTTCTAACTGAATCTATACAGTGTGCTATTGTGAGTACCAGAGTATTGCTAGGCACTTTTCAGCTCCTCCTCATCTCTCTTTGTATTTTCATTTTTAATGTATGTTCATGTGCTGTTCAAATGCTATTGCAGTTTATGACTGTGATATGTATTCCGCCTGGTTTTGTTTACATGTTTTTAATATTTATATTATATATATATATTTTTTAACTAGTCATCTATTTATGTATTGTTTTTCACTCTTGTTTTTATTGTATTGATATTGTTTTTTATTTATTGTAATTATGTTGTTTTCCAAGGAACTGTACCCCCTGAGGAAGGCTACAGCCGAAACGCGTCAGGGATCTTCATTTAATAAAGCACCTGTAACCTCCATATACCACTCGCTTGTGGTGTTTTATAACATACATGTACAAATTTAGGCTCTGCCCATATGCCATGCAAACTCTGCCCTGTGCTTTGAAAGTATGCATCATTGGCTTGATGTGCGTACTGATAGAATAGCAATGACCTAAAGTACACTTTACTGTGCTGATGGACTACATCTCTCTGTCACAGGGAAAAGGATCCTAAGTGAAAAATTCAGGCAATGCATGGACAGGCATTTAAACTAGGGAAAGGGAGTGACAGTTGGAAAAGAACAAGTCCAAGACATCACTCCCAGCAAAAACATAACACTAGAAACAGCCACACTATCCACCCAAATAGTGGAACTTTCCTTGAGCAGAGTAGGTTGTTGAACTCTGGTAACCTCCTCAGCTTTGGGAACTGCTAACACCTAATCAGGTGTTAGTTCCCTCCCTACCTACCCCGACTCCCACCCACCCCTAGTGAGCAGTCTTGCTTTATAGGGCACCTCCCCATTTAACAAAGCACAGAGAATTGGACCAGCACATTTTGAATATAATTAAAGAGATTTAACTGCTTTTTCTCTGAAAGGACAGCTGGGAAACCGGCTCGTACTTGGTAGATCTCTCTCTTTTGCTTTAACAGATACCTAAGCTCCATGAACAGAACAATGGCTGGGAAAAATCATATCACTAAATCTGTTGCCTCCATTACAGCTTCTGCCTCAGTCCAGACAGAGGTTCTAATGCCAGTTGAAGGACCGGTTCCATGTGCAGTGTGCCTGCATGCTGAAGCTCTGAGGAAACAAGTGGAAGAACTCAGAGATTAGGTGGCGAGGCTGAGGAGCATTCAAGACAGTGAAAAGTACATTGATGAGATGCTTCTTGCAGCAACCAAGCTCTCCAGCAGAGGAGAAGATGGGGGCCAACAGAATGTCGATGTTTGGACACAAGTTACCAGGGCCTGCAAAATCACCAATCCAACTTCTCCAGCCCTTGAATTGAAGAACCATTATGCAGCCCTGGAAGTGGAGGAGGTGAAAGCATCACTGGAAAGGGAAGAACCAGAACTCAAGTACCCCAAAGTTGCAGAATCAGTGACCACAAGGAAACAAAGGGTAGTGGTGGTTGGAGACTCTCTTCTGAGGGGTACTGAGGCGTCCATCTGCTGACCAGACTTGATGTCCAGAGAGGTATGCTGTCTGCCTGGTGCCAAAATCCAAGATGTTACGGAGAGTTTGCCGAGACTCATCAAGCCCACTGACTATTACCCAATGTTGCTAATCCATGTTGGAACAAATGATACTGCCAGGTATACCTCGGAACGTATCAAAAGTGACTTCATGGCTCTGGGACAGAGGGTGAAGCAGTTAGGTGCACAGGTGATGTTCTCTTCAATCCTCCCTGTTGAGGGTAAAGGCCAAGGCAGAGAGGCTCGCATCCTGGAGATGAATGCATGGCAGCGTGGATGGTGTCATCGAGAGCGTTTTGGTTTCCTAGACCATGGGATGCTGTTCCAAGGGTTGCAGAGCAGAGATGGAATCCATCTGTCCAAGAAAGGTCAATGCGTCTTCGGTAGTAGACTGGCTAATCTACTGAAGAGGGCTTTAAAATAGATTTGTTGGGGATGGGTGAGGAAAGCCCCCAGGTAGGTGAAAGCCCCCAGGTAGGTCATACATTAAATACCTTTATGGAAATGGGTAACAGGGGTAACATATGGAAAGCACTGTGTATAAATTCCCATAGCATGGGAAATAAGATCCCTGATGTTGAAGCTTTGGTGGGAGTGGCTGACTTGGATTTAGTGGCAGTTACAGAAACATGGTTCACAGAAAACCATGATTGGAATGTAACTATACCTGGCTATACTTTATTCAGAAAGGACAGGGTAGGAAGAAGGGGAGGAGGAGTGGCACTATATGTAAAAACTACTATTAAAGCTTTGGAATTACAGAACTTAAAAGGGAGAGAGGAGGCATTGTGGGTAAAACTAGAAAGAGGGAAAGAGAAATCTATTTTCATTGGTGTGATATACAGACCTCCCTTGCAAGAGGAAGAGGTAGACAGAGAGTTAATTGAAGACATACGAAGCATTGCTAGGAAAGGGGAAGTGCTACTGATAGGAGATTTCAATATGCCAGATGTTGATTGGCACATTCCTGCTGCAGTATCATCTAGAAGTAAGGAGATCCTGGATTCTCTACAGGGAGAACTATTCAGGCAATTGGAAACAGACCCCACATGTGAAGGGGCCATACTGGACTTGGTGCTTACCATTGGTGAAAGTATTTCTGATGTTGTAGTGGGAGATCATTTTGCATCCAGTGATCACCAGATGGTGTGGTTCAGAATTAGGACTAGGGCTGTTAGAATCCATTCAAAGATGAGGATCTTAGACTTTAGGAAGACTAACTTTGCCAAGATGGGCCAATACCTCAGGGAGTCGTTAGTGGGATGGGAACAGCTGGGGGATGTAGAAAAACAGTGGGCAAAACTGAAAGGGGATATTTTAAGGGCAACCAACCTTTTTGTTAAAATGGTAAATAAAGGTAAAAGGAAAAAGGAGACCGCTATGGTTTTCGAAAGAAGTAGCTGAAAAAGTGAAGAAAAAGAGGGAGGCCTTCATGAAATACAAGAGATCACAGAGAGAGGAAGACAGGCACCTGTATTTGGAAAAACTTAGAGAAGCTAGCAAAGTAGTCAGGAAGGCAAAGATTGAAAAGGAGGAGGAAATAGCCATTGCAATAAAACGGGGGGATAAGACATTTTTCAGATATATTAGTGAGAAGAGGAAGGGCAAAAGTGGTATTGTCAGTCTCAAGGGTGCAGGGGAGGAATATGTAGAAGCTGATAAGGATAAAGCGGAATTGCTTAACAAATATTTCTGTTCTGTGTTCACAGATGAAGGATCAGGAGCAGGACCTCAGAAAACACCCACAAACAGGAACAGAAGCGAGGGACATCTTGAACAATTTTCAGAAGACTGTGTTCGTGAGAAACTAGCTCAACTTAAAGTAGACAACGCGATGGGACCGGATGGGATACACCCTAGAATACTGAGGGAACTTGGGGACGTTCTAGCAGCTCCACTGACTGACCTTTCAATGCCTTGTTGGAGTTGGGAATAGTGCCAAAGGACTGGAGAGAGGCTCATGTGGTGCCTTTACACAAAAGCGGAAGTAAGGATGTGGTTGAAAACTACAGGCCGGTTAGTTTAACTTCGGTGGTGAGTAAATTATTGGAAACGCTGCTGAAAGAGAAAATAGTGCAGTTTCTGGAGTCCAGCGGATTACAGGATCCGAGGCAGTATGGATTCACCAGAGGCAGGTCTTATCAGACAAATCTGATTGATTTCTTTGACTGGGTGACCAGGGAGTTGGACCAAGGGAGAGCCCTAGTTGTGGTGTATTTAGATTTCAGTAAAGCCTTTGACACTGTTCCTCACAGGCGACTTATAAAGAAACTAAGCACCCTAGGGATGGACCCTAAAGTTACTGCTTGGGTTAGAAATTGGTTGGGTGGGAGGCGACAAAGTGTACAAGTAAATGGAGCTCACTCTGAGGAGAAGGATGTTAGCAGTGGTGTGCCCCAGGGATCTGTCCTTGGTCCGATTCTTTTTAACATCTTTGTTAGTGATATAGCGGAAGGGCTGTCGGGTAAGGTTTGCCTCTTTGCAGATGATACCAAAATCTGCAATAGAGTAGACACCCAGGAAGGTGTAGATAACATGAAGAGGGATCTAGATAAGCTTGAAGAATGGTCTAGAATTTGGCAGCTGGGATTTAATGTTAAAAAATGTAAGGTCATGCATTTGGGCTGCAGCAATCCAAGGGAGCAATATAGTATAGGGGGTGAAGTACTTTTGTCCACTAAAGAAGAGCGGGACCTAGGTGTGGTTGTGTCTGATGATCTTAAAGTAGCTAAACAGGTAGAAAAGGCAATGGCAAAAGCTAGAAGGAGGCTTGGGTTCATACAGAGAGGAATGGCTAGCAGAAAAAAGGAGGTGATAGTGCCTCTGTATAAGTCTTTGGTGCGACCTCATTTGGAGTATAGTGTGCAATTCTGGAGACCGCACCTTCAAAAGAATGTGAACAGGATGGAGTCAGTGCAGAGGGTGGCTACTAAAATGATTAGTGGGCTTCATTATAAAGCATATGAGGACAGACTGAAGGATCTTAATATGTACACCTTAGAGGAAAGGCTGGATAGAGGTGATATGATTGAGATGTTTAAATACCTCCATGGCATAAATGTTCAGGGAGAGAGCCTCTTTCAATTGAAAGCAAGTTCTGCTACGAGGGGAGATGGGATGAGTGTGAAGGGAGATAGATTCAAGAGTGATATGTGGAAATATTTCTTTACAGAAAGAGTAGTGGATCCGTGGAATAGTCTCCCAGTGGAGGTGGTAGAGATGAGGACAGTAACTGAATTCAAAAAAGCATGGGACAAACACAAAGGTTCTCTAAATGTAAAAAGGGGACTGTTGTAGTTGTTGATATGGAAGGACAGACTAGATAGGCCATGTGGTCTTTTTCTGTCATCATTTTTCTATGTTTCTATGTTTCACATATCACTGGGAAGTAGGAAGAGGCGTGTAGAACAAAATGCATGAAAAATACAGGCAAGCCAATCAACAAATGCTTGAAAGCAATGAGCACAAATCCTCAAAGCCTAGCCAATGAAGTTCCTGACCTGGAAGCCCTAATGGTGGAAGTGGACTTGGACATGTTTTAACAAGTCACATGAATGGAATATAGCCATGGCTGGCTATAATTTATTTAGAAGAGACAGAGAAGGCAGAAAAGGAGGAGGAGTAGCCCTATATGTCAAAAGCTGCCGAAATGTAGGGGACGTGGGGAAAAGAAGAAGTGTTGTGGATTGTGTTGGAAAGAAGAGATGGCATTATCATCCATACTGGTGTAGTCTACAGGCCTCCAAATCAAACCAAAGAAATAAATAGTGACTTGATTATTGATATTACAAGGTAGTCATGAAGGGGGAAGTGATCATATTGGGTGACTAATCTATCCGATGTGGATTGGAGTATTCCTTCTGCAAATCTGGAAAAAAGTAAAAAGATTGTGGATGCCTTCCATGAAGCATTGCTTAGAGAAACGGTGATGGAACAGACCAGGAAAAGTCTGATGCTAGATTTAGTACACACCAATGGAGATGGCGTATCAAATGTCCGGGTGGGTGCCCACTTAAGCAGCAGTGATCATCACTCGGTGTGGTTTGAGATAAAAATCCAAGGTGGAGTCTAATCACAGCAAGCTCAAAGTCCTAGACTTCAAAAACGTTCAAATTTAGTAAAATGGTCAAGTGCCTGAAGGAAGAGTTTGGCAAGGTGGGAGGGGATAAGGGAAGTGGAATTTCAGTGTGGTAAACTAAAGGAAGGAATAAAAGAGATAACAGATACATATGTAAGGAAAGTAAATAAAAACAAGGGGAAAAGGAAACCTATATGGTTCTCCAAAGAAGTGGCTGTACAAATAAAGGCAAAAAACACAGCTTACAAAATTCAGAAGTTCGCAAACATAGAAAAGAATACAGGATGAAGAGAAATAAGGATAGTAAAAACAAAGGCAGAATAAAAGATAGCTAAAGACCTGAAGCATGGAGACAAAACTTTTTTCAGGTATATTTGGGAGAAGAGGAAGGTGGAATTGTAAGACTCGAAAGTGCCGAGAACAGATTTGTGGAAAGTGACATTGAAAAAGTGAAAATGTTAAACAAATACTTATATTATTACTAAAGAAAATCCTGGAGAAGGACCACCTGTCATTGACAAATATACAAATCGGAATGGAGTAGATACTACACCATTCAGAGAAGACAATGTGTTTGAACAGCTTGCAAATCTGAAAGAGGACAAGGCCACGGGACTGGATGGGATGCATTCAGTGGTTGGACTCAATACAAACAGGAACCGGTTCAGATTGATCCTGCCACTGACAGGACTGAGCGGGAGGCAGCATGGCATGTGTTTGCGTTACCGGCACCACACACTCGGACCGCTGGTAGTTACCACAGGACAGCAGCTCCTTGATGGTCCAGCGGCCTGATCCCCAAGCCCACACATGGTTTGACGGCTTCGGGGGCTTCCCGTGATGCTGCGGTCACCCAATGACATCAAACCAGTGGCAGGCTCCTCAATGCAGCAAAGGCATCAGGATGCCATTTACAGCCTGGTTCACCAAACGTGGCCCATGGCAGGAACCGGCCAGATCCCACCACTGGATGCAGCCAAGGATACTGAAAGAGCTCAGAGAGATTCTGGCAGGACCTTTAAAGGATGTTTGAATAGATCCTTGGAGACAGGAGAAGTTCCACGAGACTGGAGAAGGGCTGATGTTGTACTTCGTCACAAAAGTGGTAATAGGGAAGAAGTGACAAACTACAGGCCTGTAAGACTTACCTTGTTGGTGGGAAAAGTAATTGAGACACTCCTGAAAGAGAGAATCGTGGACTTTTTCGAAACCAATAGTTTGCATGATCCAAGGCAATATGGTTTTACCAAAGGACAATCATGCCAAACAAATCTGACTGAGTTCTTTGACTAGGTGACCAGAGAATCTGTTATATTTTTTTGAAGATGTGAATAAACAGGTAGACAAAAGCGAGCTGGTCGATATAGTGTATCTAGATTTTCAGAAAGCCTTTGACAGGGTCCCTCATGAGAGACTCTTGGCGAAATTAAAAAGTCATGGGATAAGAGGCAGTGTACTATTGTGGATCAGGAACTGGTTAAAAGATAGTAAGCAGAGGATAGGGCTAAATGGCTAACTGTCCCAACAGAGAAAGGTGAATAGTGGAGTACCACAGGGATCTGTACTGGGTCCGCTGCTTTTTAACACATTCACAAATGACTTGGAAATGGGAATAAAGAGTGCGGTAATCAAATTTGCAGATAACACAAAATTATTCAAAGTTGTTAAAACCCAAGAGGATTGTGAAAAATTAAAAGAGGACCCTGATGAATTGGAAGACTGGACGTTCAAATTGCAGATGAAATTTAATCATAATGAAAGGAATGGAGAATAAAACCAAATTTTTGCACCTAGGAAAGTGCAACTCAAACTATGGTTACACAATGCAAGGTTCCACATTAGGAACTACCAACCAGGAAAACATTTAGGCATCAACGTGGATAACACGTTGAAACCCTTCACCCAGTGTACAGCGGTGGCCAAGAAGGTAAATAGAATGCTAGGAATCATAAGTCAAGGAATGGAGAATAAGATAAAGGATATTATAATGCTTCTTTATCGTTCTATGGTGTGACCACATCTTGAATATTGTATGCAATTCTGGTCGCTGTATCTTAAAAAGGATATAGCGGAATTAGAAAAGGTTCAGAGAAGAGGCACTAAAATGGAAGGGAACAGAAGGATACCACTATGAGGAGAAGCTTAAAAGATTAGGGCTCTTCGACCTGGGAAAGAGACAGCTAAGGCGACTCAGGGGAGATAAGATAGAGGTCTATAAATTAATGAATGGAATGGAACAGGTAAATGTACATCGATTGTTTATGCCATCAAAAAGTAGAAACACTAATGGACATGCAATGAAGCTACAGTGTAACCCGATTAAGACTAATAGGAAAAAATATTTTTTCACTCACACGTAATCAAATTGTGGAATTTGTTACCGGAGTATGTATTAAAAGTTGTTAGTGTAGCTGGACTTAAAAAAGGTCTGGACAAGTTCCCGGAGGAAAGCTCCATAAATCATTATTAAAGAGGACCCAGGAAATCCACTGCTTATCCCAGGATGAGCATTGAGGAACCTGTGTCTTTTTGGGAACCTGCCAGGTACTTGTGACCTGGATTGGCCACTGTTGGAAACGGGATACTGGGCTTGATGGACCTTGGTCTGACACAGTATGACATTTCTTATGTTCTTATGAACTGGATCAGGGGTCTCCAATTCTGGTCATGGAGGGCCACAAACCAGTCAGGTTTTCAGGATGACCGTATTGAATATTCATGAGAAATTTGAATACAATGGGGGCAGTGCATGCAAATATATCTCATGCATATAGTAAGGAGTACATTCAGGGAACCCGAAGGAAAAGGGGGTTTCTGAAGAATGGGATACTGACGCAGTGGGCATAGGGTTACCAACTTTTTCACCGAGAAAAACCTGACACCTGTGGCTCGCCATGCTCCACCCATTCTCCGCCCCTAGTCCCACCCCTGCCCCGCCCCCAGCCCCACCCACAAAAATTACCGAGGATACGTGTAGGCTAACTTCCTTGGTCAGATAATAATAAACTGGGAACCCCAAAATCCAAACATGAAATGTACAACACTGGAGAAATAAAACTATAAAGTAATTTCCTCTTGCACTAAACAAAAACGCAAAGATGTTATCAATACACACTTCCCAGACCAGACATATTCCAGTTAATAAATTCAAAATAAAAAGTATTTTTCTACCTTCTGTTTGGGCATTTTATTTTTCAGTTGCAATTGCTCCAGTCACTTTCTTCTGGTTTCTTCGTGTCTTCTGCTAGCTATCCATTTGTCCTTTCTTCTCTTTTAGATGTTTTCCATTCTCTCTCTATTTCTGCTTTAACATACTGATTGTTTCCCTTTTGCTCTTTCCCCAATTCTTTCCTTATTCCTTTATCATCCATTTAAATTTCACCCTTCCATTCTCAAGCCCCTCACTCTCCCAATACCCAGCCCATCATAGACTTTTCTTCCACACAAAATATTTTTTCCCCTCTCCACTCATTCCCCATCCATTCTAGTCCTCCCCCAAAATCAGTTCCCTTATAGTTCTAGACCCACCCAGCATCCACTCCCTTCTAGTCCTATTCTCCCATGCCCCACATCAGCCCATTTCCAGTCCTATTCCAGCTCTTCATAAGCCCATTTCCAGTGCTAGCCCTCACATCACAGGCCATTTCCAGTCCTAGCCCCCCCCCCCATCACAGCCCATTTCCAGTCCAAGTCCCCCATCACAGCCTATTTCCCTTCCTTGGCCCCCCCCCATCACATCCCATTTGCAGTCTGTGTCCCCCCGCACCATCACAGCCCATTTGCAGTCCTACCCCCCCCCCCACCATCACAGTCCATTTGCAGTCCTAGCCCCCCTAATCACAGCCTATTTCCAGTCCAAGTTCCCCCTCCCTCCACCATAGCCCATTTCCAGTCCAGGTTCCCCCCCCCATAGCCATTTTCCAGTCATTGTCCCCCTCCCCATCACAACCCATTTCCAGTCCATGTCCCCCCCCCCCCACATAGCCCTTTTACAGTCCAGGTCCCCCTCCCCATCGCAGCCCATTTCTTTCCAGTCCAATGCCCCCCCATAGCCCTTTTCCAGTCCAGGTCCCCCCCCCCCTTCACAACCCATTTCCAGTCCAAGTCCCCCTAATCACAGCCTATTTCCAGTCCAAGTTCCCCCTCCCTCCACCATAGCCCGTTGCCAGTCCAAGTTCCCCCCCCACATCGCCCTTTTCCAGTCCATGTTCCCCCCCCCATTGCCCTTTTACAGTCCAGGTCCCCCTCCCCCTCACAACCCATTTCCAGTCCATGTCCCCCCCCCCCAGCCCTTTTCCAGCCCAGGTCCCCCTCACCATCAAAACCCATTTCCAGTCCATGTCCCCCCCCCCCCACATAGCCCTTTTACAGTCCAGGTCCCCTCCCATCACACCCCAGTACTTTCCTCTCCAAGTCCCCCCCCCCCATAGCCCTTTTCCGGTCCAGGTCCCCCCCCCCCCCCCATCACAACCCATTTCCAGTCAAATTCCCCCCTCCTAGCCCTTTTCCAGTCCAGGCCCCCTCCCCCCATCACAGCCCAGGCAGTCCTTGGCATCCCCCCCCCCAAAACTGCAGCTGTCTGAGGCTTTAGAGGGAGCCGGGGAAGCCCGCGCGAGGCCCCGGCTCCCTCTGAACAGCCGCCAGCGTGAAGAGCCTTTTCCTTCACGCTGGCGGCTGTTCCTGTGAAGCCGCGAATGCTGGAAAAGGTTAAAGGGCATTGCCTTTAACCTTTCCACCAATCGCGGCTTCACAGGAACAGCCGCCAGCGTGAAGGTAAAGGCTCTTCACGCTGGCGGCTGTTCAGAGGGAGCCGGGGCCTCGCGCGGGCTTCCCCGGCTCCCTCTGAAGCCCTCCGGGTTGGGACAAAAGCCGGTTTTTTTGCTCTGGCCGCTCCCGATCTTGCGGCCAGAGCAAAAAACCGGCTTTTCAAGGGCCGGTTTTGCCTCTGCGCCGGCAGCCGGCCTGGCCATGGAAAAACCGGCCAGGCCGGCTGAAAACCGGCCAGTTGGCAACCCTAAGCGGGCAGGATATCCTGCCCTGTGGGGAGGGTTCCTTACAGCATGGCAGAATAGTAAACAGGCAAGGTAGGAGGGGCTAAAGTGGCACAGGAAACAGGAAATAAAAAGACTCACGGAGCGGCTAGGGGGAGGGGAGAGGGGGAAACTGGCAGAGGAGTTAGCAGAGTCCATGGAGAGAGCGAGCGAGCTGAAAACTGAACCCTCTGCAGAGCCTATGGAGATAGAGGCTATGGAACAGACTCACATGCTGATACTGGTCTGGCAGACTTTCCAGACGACAAGGAGATGCAGATAAGGTGAAGGACACCATTATTTGTTTTGGAAATACTTTCATACATTCTAGTTGGAAAGAAAGACTGACTGTAGGCCATTTTGGGCCTTTCTGTTTTGTTTGTTTTGGGCAGGGTGGGCAGGTCAGTGTGCAAAGGAAACACTGATAGGGAGGTAGCTGCCACAGCCCTAGGGTCACCTAGATTCCCAGGCTGAAACCTTTTGTCTTTTTGGTGAGACAGAGGAGTACTGCACAGCCAAAACAGTGGACTAGGGTGGGCTGTGTTCATGATGTTTATATTTATCAGAGTTCTACTGTCTTGCTGACTAACCATTGCTGTACAGTTCAAAGAGATAAAGGAATACTGCACAGCTAACTCAGCAAACTAAGCACAGGCTGTGTTTGTGATAATTTTAAGGATATGTTGTTTAGACTAGAAGAGTGTCATCTGTTGTGGCTGCCTACATCTGAACTTCCCTAGCTTCCATACTTCGGGGTATTGAGTGTATCAATATCTGGCATAGTTGTACAGACTTTCAACAAGGCGAAGAGCTTAAAACTACACTCTTAGAAGCAGACTCCAGTGGCCTCCGAAGGTAAGGTACCTAAGGAAGGGTTCTTGGAACTGTGGATATTAAGGGGGTGAAGGAGCTAAGACCGCTGCCCAGGTTCAGGAGAGGTGGTTTGAAGAGCTGCACTTGAGTTTGTTTTTCTTTTGTTTGCTTTCAGGTGCAGTGGGGGCAGCACGGAGTCGAAGGACGTACTGCCTCGGGGGCTCTGCAGCTGCAGAAGCATCAGGTGGAGCCCAGCGGAAGCTAAGCCATGCCCTGGAAGCCGGGTGACAGCAGCAGCAGCCTTTACTAGATTTATTGAAGGGACAGCTGCAAACTACAAAATGGTTGTTGGAGCGGGACGTTACTACAGGACAGCCCAATGTGAAAGCAAAGGAGCGCTGGACACTGCACTGGGCAAACGGTGGCTTTGGTCCAGCAACTGTGGGTAAAATGAGTGAGCATGATGATCCTGATCCTCTCCTGGCAGCGCTCACTCAGTAAAACGGCCCAGGGAGCAGTGGGCCTTTAGACTGGCTACATTCCTTATGGGTCCTGCCTTGGATATTTACAGATCCTTGCCTCCTGAACAGGCCCAGAACTATGATTTAGCGAAGCAAGCCATTAAAGATAGGTTGGGCCTCACCAAGGAATATTATAGGAGGGCATTTAGACAAAGTATAATGCAGGCCTAAGAAAGACCCTGGGCTTTGACTCAGCGATTAAGGGATATAGTGGGGAAATGGCTAGGAAAGATCATGTGATGCCCATACTGAAGCACCTCCACTGGCTCCCGGTACATAGTAGACTCATATACAAAACCCTACTGTTGATGTTCAAAGCCATCAATGGGCTCTCATCTTCATCACTATCTGAGTTGATCCAGACCACTCCCACCAATAGGTCCAGAAGATCGGTAGCACTCAGTACACTGATAGTCCCAAAATCAATAACCCAATGCACCCAGTCAACAGCAAGCAGGGCCTTCAAATTCTGTGCGCCCAGATGCTGGAATACCCTACCTCCCAACATCCGAGCAATCACCGACTTAGTCCAGTTTAGGAAGGCCTTGAAGCACCACCTCTTCCTCCTGCACTACCCGGTAGACAATGCGTTAATAGCCCCATCCATGTATACCACGCAAAACACCCATGGCTAAGACTGATGAGGTGAAACCTACCTTGTTGCATGATTGTAAATAGTTACCTCAAGTTATCCAAGTTTTAAATTCCTGTTCATTGTAAACACAGAGTACCCAAGGAAGTGTGTAGTTTCTATGTTCATTGTAAACCGCACTGATGTTGAATAGCGCTGTATAAAAGAGACTATAAATAAATAAATAAACAAGAAGCAGGACACAATTCATCATGGAAGAACACCTTTATTTAACCAAACACGAGGTCAGCTGGACACGTGTTTTGGCTGGGGGCCTTCATCAGGAGACTATGACCTTAGTGAAAGTATCACACAAGAAACAAATCAGTTGAGAACGCCCAAGGCTGCTCAGTACGTGCAGTGTGCTAGAGGAGAGGTGGGACAGCGGAGAATGATACAGACCTTTAAATACTTAAAGGGTATTAATGAACAAACAAACCTCTTCCAAAGATGGGGAAGCTGTAAAACTAGAGGGCATAAAATGAAGCCCATTTGTCCAGCATTTATCCTCCTGCCCCCTCCCATTTTCCAGCATTTGTCCTCCCCCCCCTGTTGTTCAGCATTTCTCTTCCTGTCCCCTCCCACCGTTGTTCAGCATTTGTCTCCCTTCTTCCCCCCCCCACTGTCCAACATCTGTCCTCCTCTCTCTTCCCCCTCCCCTGTTGTCCTGGACAAGCTGCTGCCATGGCCACCTTTTGGCAGCGGCAGAATCAACCTCCCCCCCACCATTGCCTCAGATTCAAGGACACTGGGGCAACTGTGGGGAGCAAGCTGGCTGAAAATACAAGAAATTTGAAAAACGCAGTGCTTTCAAGCATCCGTCAGCTTGTAAGTCCCTGCCAGTTTCGTCCCCTTTCTGAAACAAATAGCATCATCAGAGGGGGCGGGACCCATCAGGCTTGAAACACCCAAGCTTTTCAAATTTTTTACTTTCGGCCAACTTGCTCCCTGCAGCTGCCCCAGTGTACTTGGATCTGGGGCAGTTGTCGCTGCTGAGAGGTGGACGGGGCAGTGGCAGCAGCTTGTCCACTTTTGTTGTTTAAAAAACCCTTTCGAAGGCAGAGTGAGGCAGTTTTGGGGGCGTTTTTTGCCACCCCCAAAACATTGCCTCCTGAGGCGACCGCCTCGTTCGGCCTCATTATAGAGCTGCCCCTGAGTGCACGATTGTGACACGGTATCAGCGATAAAGTTTGCGGGCTTGTGCTTTCATCCCCCCAAGCCGATAGCGCATTAATGTCACGCAGCACTGTGCCAACAGGCATGCAGGTGCACTTAACTCCACTCATTGACATTTTTTTTTTTTATTTATCTAACATTTCTTATATACCGCCTTTCATGATATCAAGGCGGTTTACATGGCTTTGGGTGGCCCCACGCTAATGGCAAAGGACTGCACCAACCATGTTGCACCATCAACACACATGTCACACCTCTATCCCGCCCTGTCTCTGCCCACTAACCACTAGTGCAACACCCTGTGCTAAATGTCAGTGTGGCGCAGTTAGCAAGCATTGAAGCCCATGCTAGCCAGTAGTCTGGGGCATGTTTATTAAAGTGTGCTATCTCACAAAAATTTAGACGTGCTCCAAAGAAAGTATAAGTGTGCGTATATGTGGATTTTATAAAGTATGCTGGTCCGTTGCAACTTCACCCCTACTATGCCCAAACTATGCCCCAGGAATGCCTACCTGTAATCGCAGAAAACTAGGCACAGTCTTGTGGCATGCCCACTTTTTATACGTGTATAGATCGTACAATTTTATATTATTCATTTTCTGCATGTAAAACATAAAAAAGGCTTTTTAAAATTTATCCTAGTAGAGAAATTGCTGGCGGAGCGAAGGTGACAACGAACCTGGTAAGACCTGTGATAAATCAGAAGGGAGGTACCAATCAGCAAACTGTTTGGACAAAGTGATGCATTTTGGATGACATTCTCTGTTTCTAGTTTTGCCCCACTGCCGGCAGGGAGATGTCATTCCTAAAACACAGAACTACAGCTCCCAGTATGCACTGGGGGCAGCCTCTTCAGGTTGACCTGGGTGAGGTGGCAACGCTGTCTGGTGACCACGCAGAAAGTAAGGCCATGCTGGCACACACAAGCTCCCACACAAATGATTTTATAATCACACAGTGGGCTAGAGACATTTGCCTGATGAGGACCAGATGCTCTGTTTTATTTTAAGGCACATTTTAACAACATTTCAAACCCAACTAGTATTTTCTAGGTAATAGTTTTCATGCTCTACAGATTTTACATCACATCGGGTTTTAATCACTAAACTCCTGAAAGAAAATGCACCAACAATAAAAAAAAACAAAAAACGGTTTTAGGGAGTCAGTCGATCAAATTGTTTAAATTTTCCCTTTCTCATTCTGATTTGAGGTTACAGCATTATAAACTTCAACACAGCCAAATTCCTAATACATTTTAAATGTCCAACACTTACCTTGTGCTGCAAAACATAGCCAACTATTGTGTTATCCTGAACAGAAAGAAGGTGCTTAGTCATAGGATTGTCTGGTTAATCCGTACTGCTTCATATGTGGGACTAGTACAGATTATTTGGTTTGGGATGGGAGAAGGCGTTGCCTTTGCCATGATTATGCAGGAGGCCGTGTATGCAAATCTCTCTCATAAATATTCATAGTGGATATCCTGAAAACCCGACTAGTTGGGGAGCCTCCAGGACAGGTTTGGGAACCACTGCCTCAGGGACTTAGATCTGGCTCTTGTAAATATTTCCTGAGCTTAGTGCCTACATTTAGAAACATTAAATCACAAGGATCCCAAATTTAGACACCTAAAAAAGGGGCAAGGATGGGTCAGTGGGGAATAAAACAGGTGTTCGATGCTGAATGCTTAACAGATGAACTTTAAATTTAATTTAGGTTTCTATATTTTTTAGGAGCTTAAAATGATTGACTATTGGGTCCTAAAATAGGTATTTAAGGTCTCTAAATTGAGGCGCCATGTCTATGGACTGCTAGGCTCTGAGGTGCGTAAATTCTACAGAAGTGACCAGTGCTGTTAAGCACTCGGCTGTTGCCACTTTAAATTATGTCCAGATATCCGGACGGCAGCATGGAATATCTGAGCTGCCCCATTAGCTTTCTAACTAACCGATCAGCAGTGATATTTAGCTGCTGGCCGGATAGCTAAACGGGTTAAAGCCAGGACAGCCTTTTTTCTGCCTAACTTTAGCCAATTTAGGGTAGCTGGTTCCTGCCTGAATATTGCACCTCACCAGCTAACCAGCTAACCTTGTCACCATTCCTGCTCCGCTCCCGTAATGTCCCAGTGCTAAGCAGTTAGCGTCAGGGCATTTAAACCGGGTGGGGGGGGGGGGGATATTCAGTGGCACTAACCAGCTAAACCACTTTGAATATGCCCCTCTTGAGTTCCTAAACTGAGGCAACTGTAGCAAGAGCCTAGGAATTGTCTCTTATATTTAAATGAGGATAATTCTGGAGTCTCTGCTCCTTATGTGACCTGTGAATATTCTGCTGTAATGGAGGATAGGTCTGTCTGTCCATAACTACACAATGGCTATATCCTTTTAGGATTTGGGCCGAGAGAATCAAGATGTATTGGGCTTGTTTGGTTCTAGCAGAGTCTGTGTATTTGGAGGGAACCCCGTAGGTCTTGAGAGGAGCAGCAGGGATCTCGGGCTCTTACTGGGAAAGGAGCACGAAAGGAGGGAATTTGAAGAGGTACAGATTTAAGGGAGAGTTCAGAAAGAAAAACCAATATATAGGACCAACATGATAGATCCCATGTTGGCTCCAGGGAAGTCTAGTCTCAGTGTGAGAGATCAAACTCTATTCTACCCCTAATATCCACTGAGGAGTGTTTGAGAAGAACTGTTTTGGTAATTTTATCTTTTGGGAAGGAATTGTATGAGAAAACTATAGGTGAAACTTCTCCAGAGACACAGCAGCATTTGAGGTATGCATCATGGGATAACTTCCCTGTAGTTCAAGAGAGTTTATTGGAGGAAATCTTGTAGGGGCTTCCAGTGAAGAGGTATTATTTAGATCTGTGTCTGTTTTGGTTTCTCAGACAGCCAAGAGCTGGTTTCATTGATGTTGACTAATATTATCAATGATCTGCTTGGCTCTGGATGTTATCCTACTGTGTTAAAGTAGGCTATAGTGAAGCCTCTGTTAAAAACAGAGGCCTAGGTTGTTTGACTGTGTCTAGTAACATGTCGGTTTCTGATTTACCTTCATTTGTAAAGGTGGTTGAGAAGATCGTGTTGTGAGAGCTAGTAGAATTTCTGGAAGACGTTACCTGTTAGATTCATAGAAACAGAAATATGATGGCAGAAAAACACCACATGGCCTGTTTAGTCTGCCCTTCCATATCAAATACTAAAGTCACTTCTTTTTCTTTAGAGATTTTCTGTGTTTGTCCCATGCTTTTTTGAATTCAGATACTGTCATCTCTACCACCTCCACTGGGAGACTATTCCATACATCTACCACTCTTTCTGTAAAGAAATATTTTTGCATATTACTCGTGAGTCTATCCCCTTTCATCTTCATTCTATGTCCCCTCGTAGCAGAGCTTACTTTCAATCAAAAGAGGCTCTCCTCTTGTGAATTTATGCCACAGAGGTATTTAAACATCTCTATCATATCTCCCCCTCACTTGGTTTGCAGCTTGTCGTGCTGTGAGGGCTTGTGTGCATCAGTGATGCTGAGAGCTAAACTATCGGTAGTTTAACTACTGGCAGGGTCTCCCAAGATGGACAGGTCTCAGCTGAGGTGCCAGACCAAGACAAACCACCCATCTGGGCAGTAACAGAATGGGATAGTGTTGACGGCGGAGGATCACATTTCTGTGACAATGGCAACAACACCAAACTTAAACTGCGCGGAAGAAAGGCCCGGCAATCTTACTTCTGTATTTTGCCATGAAAACCCAGTGGATAGTTACAACAAAACAAATTGTGCTATAGTGCTGGAAGATGAGACCCCCAGGTCAGAAGGCACTCAACTAGCTACTGGGGAAGAGCTGAAGACTTCTCAGAGTAAAGCCAGCATTTATGATGTGGTTGGATCAAAGTCCTCAGGACGTCTGACTGCTGATGTAGCTGCACATGAAATGAGAGTCAGAAGCTGTAAAGATGTCTTAACAATGAGCCGCCTGGCTCAAGACTGAACACAATTTAGGATAGCTATCCAGAGGGTTGCCATGAGTCGACTCCGACTCGACGGCACTTAACAACAACATCATAGCTCCGCTATCCCACCTTTTCTCTAATGTATACATATTAAGATCTTTAAGTCTATCCTCATATGCTTTATAACAAAGACCACTAACAATTTTAGTAGCCACCCTCTGCACCAACTCCATCCTGTTTAGGTCTTTTTGAAGGTGTGGTTTCCAGAATTGCATATAATACTCCACATGAGGTCACCCCAGAGACTTATACAGAGGCACTATCACCTCCTTTATTCTGGTGACCATTCCTCTCCCTATGCACCCAAGCATCCTTCTGGCTTTCACTGTCACCTTTTCTACCTGTTTAGCCACTTTCAGATCATTAGAAACAATAACACCCAGGTCCTGCTCTTCTTTCATGGACAGAAGTACTTTGCCCCCTACACTGTAATTCTCCTTTGGAGTTTTGAAGCCCAAATGCACGATCCTGCATTTTTTAGCATTAAATCTCAGCTGCCAAATTCTTGGCCATGCTTCAAGCTTAGCTAGATCCCATCTCATGTTATCTACTCCTTCCTGGATGTCTACTCTATTGCAGATTTTGGTATCTGCAAAGAAGCAAACCTTCTGCAATATCACTGACAAAGATGTTAAAAAGAATCGGACCAAGGATAGATCCCTGTGGCACACCACTGGTGATATCTTTCTCCTCAGAGTGAGCTCAATTTATCTGTACTCTTTGTCTCCCACTCATCCAATTTCTAACCCAGTCTACTCCTGGTCCTTCATCTGTGAACACAGAACAGAAATATTTGTTAAGCAATTCTGCTTTATCCTCACCAGCTTCTACAGATTCCTCCCCTTTACCCTTGAGTCTGACAATATCACTTTTGCACTTCCTTCTCTCACTAGCATATCTGAAAAATGTCTTATCCCCCATTTTATTTCATGGGCCATTTCTTCTTCTTTTTGTATCTTTGCTTTCTTGACTACTTTGCTAGCTTCTCTAAGTTTTTCCAAATATATATTGTCTTCTTCTCTGTGATCTCTTGTATTTTATGAAGGCCACCTTCTCTTTCTTCACCTTTTCAGCTACTTCTTTTGAGAACCATAGCGGCCTCCTTTTCCTCTTACAGTTATTTACCTGCCTAATAAAAAGGTTTGCTGCCCTTAAAATATCTCCTTTCAGATTTTCTCATTGCTTTTTTATATCCCCCAGCTGTTCCCATCCCACTAACGACTCTTTGAGGTATTGTCCCATCTTGGCAAAGTTCATTTTCCTAAAGACCCTCACTTTTGAATGGATTTTATCAGCCCTAGTCCTAATACTAAAGCACACCATCTGGTGATCACTGGATGTGAGATGATCTCCCACTATGACCTCAGAAACAGTTTACCCATTGGTTAGCACCAAGTCGAGTATGGCCATTTCACGTGTGGGCTCTGTTACTAATTGCCTGAATAGTTCTCCCAATAGAGAATCAAGGATCTGCTTAATTATAGATGACATACGGCATATTGAAATCACCTTAATTATAGATGACATCCGGCATATTGAAATCAACTATCAGTAGCACATTTACTTTCATGAAAATACTGCGTATGTCTTCTATTGAATCTTCATCCACTTCTACTCCCTGTGAGGGAGATCTGTAGATCACACCAGTGCAAATGGATTTCTCTTTCCCTCTTTTTAGTTTAACCCATAGTGCCTCTTCACTCTTTTAAGATTTGTAATTCTATAGCTTTAATATTATTTTTTACCTATTGTGCCACGCCTCCTCGCCTTCTTCCTACCCTGTCCTTCCTGAATAAAGTATAGCCTGGTATAATTACATCCCAATCATGGTTGTCTGTGAACAATGTCTCTATAACCTTTACTAAATCTCAGTCAGCCTCTTCCAGTAAAACTTCAAAATCTGGGATCTTATTTCTCATACTACAGGCATTTATAAACGCCGCTATCCAGCTGTTACCCCTTTTACCCATTTCTACAGAGGTAATTAATGTTCCATATCTGGGGACTCTCTTCACCCATTCCCAACAAATCTAGTTTAAAGCCCTCTTCAGTAGGTTAGCCAGTCTGCTCTGGAAGACACTTCGACCCTTCAGGGACAGTTTAGGTGGCTTCCAGAAGAACCACTGTAATGAAAGAATCATGTTGGCCATGGTCGGGTAGGTGAGATATTTTGTGTAAGTCCAGGAGAGGGACAACTGTGTTGCTACTTCTGGACATTTTGGGTGTAATTTTAGAAGCATTTCCACATCTAAAAAAGCAAAATGGATCCATGTAGATTTTAGTACATGTCTCAATACCATTTCAGATCATATTTTTTGTAGACGTGGAAATGATCACCATATCTTTTCTGCCAGGGTGAGTGGTGAGGGCAGAGAGTAGGAGCAATGTGAGCAGGGCCCACCATGCAATGCCGTGAGGTGCTTGGGCCTCTCCCTTGCTCCTACTATACTCCAATGAGATCAGTAAGTCCAGGGGAGCCTTCCAGGGGCGAGGGGCTTCAAAAGTCTCCTAATATGCCAGCAAGGGGTTGGGGGGGGGGAGAAAATTGCCATCTTCCTGTTTCTTTGGAGAAATTGGAATTGGATTCAGCTCATGCTTTTTGTTAGAAGGTCAAGATGAGTGACGTTCAGGAACAGCAGATATTTTTCCTGTCCTGGAGGGTTTACAATCTAAGTTTGTACCTGAGGCGATGGAGGATTAATTGACCTCCAAAGATCACAAGGAGCCGCAGTGGTATCCAAACCCTGTTTGCCCTAGTTCTAGTCCACTGTAACCATTAGGCTATTCCTCCGCAGCCTTTGGGGGGAGGGGGCTTTTGAATGTCTCAGGGAAGAGGGAGGGGAGCTCTGCTATGTGCCTCGAGTAGGATTGGATAGTTGCTAGTGGGGGGAGGGGGGATTGCATGGTTGCCGGTGTGTTTGTGGAAGGGGGCTGAGGGTTGTTCATACAAGCTCAGATACAGCCAAGGAGGGTGCCTGGGGCTCGGGATGCAGGTGGGGTTGGCCGGACCTTTGGTGCTGCAATTTTAGGAGGCTGCTCCCATGTGCAGACAGAATCTCCTGGAAAATACTGTCATTCTCCACATCTTGGGATGGTTATGGGAATTCCCCTTTACTACTCCTCCTAATCATTTGTATAGTGCTTCAATGCGTACACAGCACTGCACATATGGATGCAAGACAGTCTCTGCTCATCAGAGCTTACAATCTAATCAAGACAAAGCACATGGAGCCCAGTTCCAAAACATCAGAATCGGGGACATAGATGTTTTTGGCACAGCATGAACAAGGCACTATGGAGTACAAGACACGGCTATATGCGGCAAATGGCTTTGTATGTCCCTGTGCTCACTGTATTCTGAAAAGATTTATTTATTTGTTTGTTTTTTATATACCGCCCCTTCCAGCGATCAGGGGCGGTTAACATTGAACAAACCAGTTACAGAGAACAATTAAAACAAACCATAAAAAACCTTTCAACTATTTACAAAGTAGCTGCCAGGATCTGGAGCCATCATATAGGGAGCTATTAATTTATATAATGTCAACTATATACATTTAGACTGGTTGTGGCCAAGGATGAACGGGATGCATTTTAAGCATTGCTGTTATAGTATTCGGTAAATAGTAGTGTCTTTTTAGTTCTTTCCTAAACGTTTGGAGATCTTTGATAGACCTGATGTGGTCTGGCAGAAGGTTCCATAATTTGGGTGCCGTGTAAGTGAAGGCCCTGTTGCTGGTTACTTGTTTTGTTCTACAGATTGATGATGGTATTGCAAGTGTGTTTAGATTGCTGTTTCTTCTGCTCCTAGTCTCTGTTTGAGTGTGAATCTTAGACATGAAGAAGGAGAGTGAGATGTTATGGAGTATTTATTTATTTTATTTTATTTATTTAGCTGCATTTATATCCCGCTTTTCACCGGGTCAAAGCGGTGGAACATTGAACGAGGGGGGGGGGGGGACAATAATCAATTGTAAGGGTCTGGGCTGTCACCAGGTGGCCGACATTAATGATTTTAGCAAGTGTTTGGGACATAGACATAGCTATAGACATTTGAGCTACAGTCTCATTTGTGATGTTTTGTTTCAGGTCCGAGGAATTCCTGGAATAGTGTGGTTTTTAGTTGTTTCCTGAAGGATAGGGGGTCTTTGTTGTTTCTGATGTGATTTGGTAGAGAGTTCCAGATGGATGGTGGATGGTGCATATAGTTCAAAGGCTCTGTTTCAGGTTCATTGGTTGCATTTCGTCCTCTTATGGGGGATGGTGAGGGAGTTGTTGGTGGTTTGTCTGGTGTTTTTGTTGTGGGTTGGTCGGGCTAGTAGTGTGCGGATCTGGGATGTTTGAGTTTGGTAGAGAGCTTTGTGGGTGAGTAGGGCGGATTTGTACTCGACTCGTGCTTCTAGAGGGAGTATGTGTTGCTCTCTCAGTATTGGGGTGATGTGGTCTTGTCTTTTTGCGGTCTGGATAATTCTTACTGTGGTGTTTAAGGCAGTCCGGAGTAGGTTTGTTTGGGTGGCCGGGAGTCCATGGTAGATTATATTGCAGTAGTCCAGGTGGGGGAGTGTCATGGCTTGCATCACTGTTCTGAAGTCTTGTGGTTCAAGGAGAGGTTTGAGGCGCTGCACTGTTTTAGCCTTGTGGAATATTGTTGCGGCAGTTTTTTTGATTTGCTGTTCCAGTGTGAGTGCTTGGTCTATGATGATACCTAAGTATCTTATCTGCGGATGTATCTGTATTTGTGTGGTCCCAATGTTGAGGTGTGATGGTGGTGTGAAGTCCGGGTCCTTTGTTACTATGAGGGCTTCTGTTTTCTTTATGTTGATGGATAAGTTGTTGTTTTGTAGCCAGCTGGATACTGCTGTGAAGCATTCTGATAAGTGTTTGTTTGATGGGTTGGAGGTTGTAATTGGGGCATAGAGCATTATGTCGTCTGCATAGATGTGGAAGTGAATGTTGTGTGCGCGTATGATTGAGCAGAGTGGTTGCAGATAGATGTTGAAGAGCATGGCTGATAGTGTGGATCCTTGGGGTACTCCTTGCTGTTGCTGGAAGGGGGGGGAGGTTGATGTATTTGTGCGGATCAGTTGATGTCTATTAGTTAGGTATGAATAGAACCATTGGAGTACAGTATCTTTGATGCTGATTGCTTGTAGTCTGTGTATGAGGATGTTCTGGGAGATGGTGTCGAAGGCTGCTGATATGTCTAGAAAGATCATGGCATATCCAGAGTGTTTGGCTTTGGTTTCTATGATGAGGGTGTTCATTAGTGACGCCATGAGGGTCTCAACTCCGTGGAGTGGGCGGAAGCCATGCTGTTGTGGGTCCAGTATGTTGCTGGTGTCCAGGTGTTTTTGGAGCTGTCTCTGAACTACTTTTTAAATGACTTTGGTGGTGAACGGGAGGCTTGCGATAGGTCTGTAGGAGGCAGGGCTGAGGGGATCCAGGTTGTGTTTCTTTAGTGTTGGTCGAATGATTGAGGTTTTGAGGAGATCTGGCATATGTCCTTGACTGAGGGATTCATTGACAATGTGGGTTAATGGTGTGTTCAGGTCGTCTTTGGTTTTCTTTATCCATTCTGTAGGGCAGGGGTCTAGAGGAGAGGTGGTGGTATTCAGGCGAGAGATGGTTGATGCTATTTCCTCTTCAGTGGTTGCTTCAAATGTGTTCCAGTCTCTGTCTACAGTGGAGGGGTGGTTTGTTGTTGTTGTCTCTGTGTCTAGTTGTGGATTTTGTGGTTGTTGAAGCTGTTTGTATTGTCTTGCAAGTAGTTCAGGTGGGATGTTTGGTAGTTGGTTGGAGTGGTTTGGTGCTTTTGTTAGTTTTTTGACGATATTGAAGAGTTCTCGTGGTCTGTTTATGGATGTGTTTATGATCTTTGAATGGAAGGCTTTTTTTGCTTTGTCTGTTTCTGTGTGGTATATGCTTAGCTCATGCATGTAGTTCGTTTTGTCGTCCTCTTTTTTGGTTTTTCTCCATTTTCTTTCTGCTCTTCTGAGTTTGGTCTTTAGCTTCCGGAGGTTGGGGGTGTACCATCGTGTTTTTGTGAAGGTGTGTCTGGTCTTGTTGTTCTTCGTTGTTGCGCTGGCTGCTGAGGAGATTGTGGTGTTCCAGTTGTTGATGAGGTCATTGATATTGTTGGATCTTGTTTGGCTTTAGACAAGGAAGATCTTGTCTTACTAATCTGTTATGTTTTTTTGAAGGATTGAATAATCAGGTGGACAAAGGTGAGTCGGTTGATATTGTGTATCTGGACTTTCAGAAAGCCTTTGACAAGGTCCCTCATGAGAGACTTTTGGCAAAACTAAAGAGTCATGGGATAGGAGGCAGTGTACTATTGTGGATCAGGAACTGGTTAAAAGATAGAAAGCAGAGGGTAGGGCTAAATGGCCAATTTTCCCAATGGAGAAAGGTGAATAATGGTGTACCCCAGGGATCTGTGCTGGGTCCGCTGCTTTTTGACATATTCATAAATGACCTGGAAAGTGGAATAACGAGTGAGGTTATCAAATTTGCAGATGACACAAAACTATTTAAAGTTGTTAAAACCCAAGAGGATTGTGGAAAATTGCAAGAGGATCTTGATAAATTGGAAGACTGGGCATCAAAATGGCAGATGAAATTTAATGTGGACAAGTGCAAGGTTATGCACCTAGGGAAGAACAACCCAAACTATGGTTACACGATGCAAGGTTCCACATTAGGAACCACCACCCAGGAAAAAGATTTAGGCGTCATTGTGGATACCATGTTAAAACCCTCGGCCCAGTGTGCAGCGGCGGCCAAGAGAGCAAATAGAATGCTAGGTATGATAAGGAAAGGAATGGAAAATAAAACAAAGGATATTATAATGCCTCTATATCGTTCCATGGTGAGACCGCACCTTGAATATTGTGTGCAATTCTGGTCGCCGTATCTTAAAAAGGATATAGAGTTATTAGAAAAAGTTCAGAGAAGAGCCACCAAAATGGTAAAGGGGATGGAAGGATACTCCTATGAAGAAAGGCTAAAAAGGTTAGGGCTCTTTAACCTGGAAAAGAGATGGCTGAGGGGAGATATGATAGAAGTCTACAAATTAATGAGCGGAGTGGAACGGGTAAACGTAGATCGATTGTTTACCTTATCAAAATATAGAAAGACTAGGGGACATGCAATGAAGCTACAGGGTAAACTATTTAAGACTAATAAAAGAAAATATTTTTTCACTCAACGTGTAATCAAACTCTGGAATTTGTTACCGTAGGATGTAGTAAAGGCTGTTAGTGTAGCTGGGTTTAAAAAAGGTTTGGACAAGTTCCTGGAAGAAAGGTCCATAAGCCATTATTAAGAAGGGACCCAGGATATCAATGCTTGAACCAATACAAGCATTGTGGAACCTGTGTCCCTTGGGGAAACTGCTAGGTACATATGACCTAGATTGGCCACTGTTGGAAACAGAATACTGGGCTTGATGGACCTTGGTCTGACCCAGTATGGCATATCTTATGTTCTTATGTTCTTATGGAGTTTTGGTAGGGTTTGAGCTAGGAAGTCTTCTTTGTTGAATGTTTTAAATCTTCTTGTGTGTTGCTCGTTTTCCTTGTTGTACATGTGCTGGTAGTTGTGGGATATGCTGATGAGGTAGTGATTGGACCAGGGTACGTGTGTGATTTTTGGATTCTTGCTTGAGGTGGTGGTTTGCGTATTCAGGAATATGAGGTCCAATGTACTTCCTTTTTCGTGCGTTGGCTCATGTATGATCTGTGTTAGGTTCATTGCTTCCATAGTGTTCAGGAAGGCTTCTGCTTGTTTGTCTTGGAGTGATGGGAGGTTAAAGTCTCCTAGAATTATTTGTTCTTTTGTGGAGATGGTGCTTTCAGATATGTGTTGTAGTATCTTTGTTAGGTCGGTGTTTTGGGTGGGTGCTCGGTAGATTAGGCAGAGTGAGAGGTTCTTATTTATGAGGGTGAGTATGTCTGCTTCTTTGGTTGTTTGTGATGCTTGGTTCCTAAGGTGAAGGTTGGTTTTTGCTATGATGGCTACGCCTCCTCCTCTGGTGTGTGTTCGGGAGCAGTGTTGAAGGCTGTAACCTTTCGGTGTTAGTTGGTTCATGAGCACCGTGTCCTTGTCTGTCAGCCAAGTTTCTGTTATGCATAGGATGTCGATCTTTTGTGTTTTGATCAAGTCTTGTAGCATGTGGTACTTGTTTCTGACTGATTGGGCATTTATTAGTGAAATGGAGAGGGGGGTACTGTTCGGGGGGTTGGGGATGTAGGTTGGTGTGTGTTGTGTCTGGGTGTTGTCTCACGTGAGTGTGGGGTTGTAGATGTTTGTGGTTTGGGTGGCTGTGATGCCTGGTCTGGGCTGGTTGGTGAGTGTGTTTGCGGGGGAGGGGTATAGGGTCATGAGGGGTGTTAGGAGGTAAATTGGGGCCAGGAGGGATGGCATGTTATGTAGGCGAGGTTTGGTGTTGTTTGTAGGTGTACCTGGTTTCTTGTTGTATTGGGGGAGTAGCTTAAAAGTGGTAATTATTACCTTATATTTTAGTCTACTCATTATTGGAAGCCAATGCAGATCTTTAAGAATTAGTGTAATATGATCTGTCTGGCATGCTTTAGCTATTATTCGGGCAGTCACATTTTGGGCTAGTTGTAAGGTGTTTTCAATCCCGTCTGTCTCTGCTATATACCTGCAAATGGCCACGCCCACTGTAAAATGTGCATCTCCTAAGCTGCTCCTCTCACTGACAGTATTGGCTGAGGCAAATGACACATGAATACTGATGAAGCATAAATGTTGATGCAAACTAGTCTATAAATACCAGTTTGTTGCATGCCCAGAACACTGCAAAGTAATCTCAGTGCACTCTAAAATAGTATAATAACATGTAGAAAATGATATGTTTGTCATGACATACCTTGCATCACAACATACATGACAGTAGAAGCCATCCTTAGTTATGCCTGCATTGGTCATCCCTGAAAACAGTCTGTACAATGCTAAGTATGAATCAGAAAAATCAGAAGAGGTTCTCCATAGCGAAATGTGAAAACATATTCAACAATGCAAACAGCACTATTATATGCCCATCATCGCTCTTTACAAATTGGGGATGTCTAGTAACCCTAACTAGAGGAAGATGCTGGGATTTGGTAGGGGTACTAAATGATTTGTCATTGCTCTAACTACGCATGTGGAACCTTGCATCATGTAACCATAGATTGGGTTGGTCTTTCCTTGTTCACATTAAATTCCATCTGTTGTTTGAACGTCTAGTCTTCCAATTTATCAAGGTCCTCTTGCAATTTTTCACAATCCTCTTGGGTTTTAACAACTTTGAATTAATTTGTGTAATCTGCAAATTGTATTGCCTCACTCGCTATTCCCATTTCCAGGTTATTTACGAATGTTAAAAAGCAATGGACACAGCACAGATCCCTGGGGTCTCCACTATTCACCTTTCTCCATTGCGGAAAATTGCCCATTTAACCCTACCCTCTGCTTTCTATCTTTTAACCAGTTCCTGATCCACAGTAGTACACTGCCTTCTATCCCATGACTTTATAATTTTGCCAAGAGTCTCTCATGAGGGACCTTGTCAAAGGCTTTCTGAAACTCCAGATACACTACATCGACTGACCCACCTTTGTCTACCTGTTTGTTTATATCTTAAAAAAAATATAACTGATTGGTAAGATAAGACCTTCCCTGGCTAAAACTATGTTGGCTCTCTTCCATTAAACCTTGACTTTCTACATGTTCAGAAATTTTGTTCTTAATAATGTTTTCTACCATTTTTCTCAGTACTGACTTCAGGCTCACCGGTCTGTAGTTTCCCTGATCACCCCTGGAACGCTTTTTAAAAATTGTCGTTATATTATCCATCCTCCAATCTTTTACTGTATTACTGATGATTTTAATGATAGTTCACAGATTAGTAATAGATGGTTTGCAATCTCATATTTCAGTTCTTTCAACACCCTCAGATGTATACCATCCAGTCCAAATGATTTGCTACTCTTCAGTTGATCAAATAGTTGTAATATCAATTTATCAATATTTCTTTCAATGCTCATGATCCATCACCTTTATATACCATTTCAGGCACGGGGTAACTTCCCTATATCTTCTACAGTAAAGACCAAAGCAAGAAATTCATTCAGTCTCTCCACTATGGCCTTGTCCCCTCTTAGTGCCTTTTTTACCCCTTTACCATCCAATGGTCCAACTGACTCTCACAGGTTTTTTGCTACGAATGTACTCTATGCCTCCCTGACATATCATCAGATCCAAATACATAAAAATTATTGAAATATGAAAGTAAATGTCCAAAATCTGTCTCCATCATCAAATTTGGACAAGTGTTCCGACAATTAGAAGGAATGAGTAAGAATCCACGGGTATGCATGGGAAAGGAAGTAAAAGAAATTGCAAAACAAGAGAAAACCTCTTCAAAGAATTAGATTAGCAAGCGAGGAAAAACAAGTCACAAATGTTCAAATACAGTGGAAAATAGAGTATTACTCCAAGAACCTTTTGTCGATCAAGAACAGACACATGAATGGTTAAGAAGAGGTGAACTGAAACCAAAGGATGAAAGGTTGATAGTTGCAGCCCAGGACAATGGATTATGAACAATATAGTTTATGGAGATTATTGAAAAAACTGGCAAAACAGACATATATCGATTCTGTAAGAAAGAGTTGGAAATAGTGACTCACCTTATAGCAGGCTGTGAAGTTCTGATGGTGGAAAATTTCTATACAGAAAGGCACAACAAAGTAGCATGCCTCCTCCACTGGAAACTCTGTAAGCACTACAACATCACTGTCCCTAAAAAGCACTGGAATCATGACCCTAAGAGAATAACAGAGAATGAGGAGGTTATGATCACCTGGGACATTCCCTTTCCGACAGATATGATGGTAAAGAAGAAGAACCTGATATGATGGTAAAGAAGAAGAATACCAGAACGGCCTTGATAATAGAAATGTCAGTACTGAGTGATTATTCTGTGAATCGCATGGAGAGGCAGAAGATCCTGAAGTACCAAGAAATACAGTCAGAGACAAAGAAAATGTGGCAGAAAGATACAGAAATCTTTCCCATTGTACTGGGAGCGACAGGCTTGATAAAGAAGAATTTCCAAGCACATCTTGACAAACTACCCAGAGGTAACATATATGGGTAATTTGTCAAGATGTGCTTGGAAATTCTTCTTTATCAAGCCTGTCGCTCCCAGTACAATGGGAAAGATTTATGAACTCCAGCCCTCACTTGGTTTGCAGCTTGTCGTGCTATGAGGGCTTGTGTGCATCAGTGATGCTGAGAGCTAAACTATTGGTAGTTTAACTACTGGCAGGGTCTCCCAAGATGGACAGGTCTCAGCTGAGGTGCCAGACCAAGACAAACCACCCATCTGGGCAGCAGCAGAATGGGATAGTGTTGACGGCGGAGGATCACATTTCTGTGACAACGGCAACAACACCAAACTTAAACTGCGCGGAAGAAATTCCCAGCAATCTACTTATGTATCTTGCCATGAAATCCCAATGGATAGTTACAACAAAACAAATTGTGCTATAGTGCTGGAAGATGAGACCCCCAGGTCGGAAGGCACTCAACTAGCTACTAAGGCAGAGCTGAAGACTTTTCAGAGTAAAGCCAGCATTTATGATGCGGTTGGATCAAAGACCTCGGGACGTCTGACTGCTGATGTAGCTGCGCATGAAATAAGAGTCAGAAGCTGTAAAGATGTCTTACGCATTGGAACATGGAACGTACGAAGCATGAACCAAGGGAAATTGGAGGTGGTCAAGAATGAAATGGAATGTGTACAACTTGATCTGTTGGGTTTCAGCAAACTGAAATGGACTGGCATCGGGCACTTTGCATCAGATGATCACATGGTCTACTATGCTGGAAATGAAAGACAAAGAAGAAATGGTGTTGCATTTATAATAAAGAAGAAACTTGCAAGAACTGTAATGAAATACAATGCATTCAGTGAATGCTTAATCTCTATTCGTTTATGAGGAATGCCTATCAACACAACTATAATTCAAGTATATGCCCCAACAACAGCTGCAGAAGAGAATGAAATTGAAGAGTTCTATGAAGAAGTACAAGCTGAAATTGACAGAACATGCAAACAGGATATCCTGATAGTCATGGGTGACTGGAACGCAAAAGTTGGCAACAAAGAAGAATGTAAAGTAGTTGGAAAATATGGACTTGGCAACAGAAATGAAGTTGGAGAAAGACTGATAGAATTCTGAAAGACCAACGATCTATTCATCTCAAACACCTTCTTCCAGCAACACAAGCGGCGACTGTACACCTGGACTTCACCCAATGGATTGTATAAAAATCAAATTGACTACATCTGTGGAAGTCAATGATGGAAAAGTTCTATAACATCAACAAAGACAAAACCTGGAGCTGACTGTGGTACAGATCATCAACTACTAGTATGCAAACTCAAGCTAAAGTTGAAAAAGAGCAAACCACTCATGAATGCAGCAAAATATGACCTTGAGAATAGCGCCATCTGTTTCCTGTTACTTCCTTTCTATCCCCTTGTTCCTGTTTTGATACCCACTCACACTGGAATTTAAAGACTGCCTGCAAAATCGATTTGCTGCTTTAGATACAAATGACAGAGCTCCAGAAGAGTTATGGAATGACATCAAGAAGTTTGTGTTGGAAGAAAGCGAGAAGTCTCTACAAAAGGTGAAAAAGAAAAAACGGCCAAAATGGATGACAGAAGAAACTCTGAAAATTGCCCAGAAACGCAGAGAAGCTAAAGCCAGAGGAGAAAGAAAGACAATAACAGAACTCAACAGAGATTTCCAACATGCAGCAAGACAGGACAAGGAAAAGTACTACAACGACGCATGCAAGGAAATAGAAGCAGAAACTATTAGAGGAAGAACAAGATCGGCTTTCCTAAAGCTACGAGAGTTAAAGAAAAAGTTCCAGCCTCGAATTGGAATGTTACAAGATGCTCAAGGTTCTATGTTGAATGATGCTGAGAAGATCAAGAAAAGGTGGAAGGAATATACAGAGTTTTTATATGATAAAGATCAAGTGGACCAACAGCCGTTTCAACCTGTACCTTATGATCGGGAACCATTGGTGATGAAAGAAGAAGTTAAAGCAGCATTGAAAGCCTTATCAAAGAACAAAGCACCAGGCATTGATAGCATTCCCATAGAAGTATTAAAGCAATCTGATGCAGCTGTTACCATACTTACAAGGCTCTGCCAAGAAATATGGAAGACAACATCATGGCCAACTGACTGGAAAAGATCTGCGTTTATACCAATACTAAAGAAAGGTGATCCAACGGACTGTGTAAATTATCGCACAATCGCTCTGATTCCACATGCCAGCAAGATTCTACTGAAGATTACTCAAAAGAGACTACAACCATACCTGGAACAAGAACTACCTGAAGTGCAAGCAGGGTTCAGGAAAGGGCGAGGAACGAGAGACATCATTGCGGATGTGAGATGGATCCTTGAAAAGACAAAAGAATACCAAAAGGATATCTATTTGTGCTTTATCGACTATAGCAAGGCTTTTGACTGTGTAAACCATGAGAAACTCTGGGCCACATTAAGGGGTATGTTTACTAAAACCCCGTTAGGTGCGCACCGTGCTATTGTGCGGGATGCCATAAAAGGAGTGGGCGTGTCAGTTTGAAAAAAGCAAACCAGGATTATGCATGCGCTAATGTGCACCACGCACATTAGCGCATGAGAAACGCGCGCGGGAAGCATAAGTGGCGCGCTGATGTGCAAGCACAGGAAGAGAGCCACAGTACAATGGTTAAGACACTGACCGATGGTGTAGGGATCATGGGTTCAATCCCCCACTGTGCCCAATGAATAAGGCTGGCTGAGGCATTACCTGTTATGTGTAATATTGCAGTCTGAGGCATATTAATTTTATTTTAATTACTGCCACTAGCAAACGCACTCTGAAAGTACTGTAACATAAGGCACCCCATAAGGTTCCCCAGAGGGCACATTTTAAAGTGCACTGTCCGCCACAGCACCCTACAATGTTGCATAAAGGGTGGCATATAGGGCGCCATATAGGGTGCCCTATGAGGCACAGCAAGGTCATAGCACTGTTTTTGATGGCAGCACTGTGCATTTAAATGCATGGAAAGCATAGGTAAGTGCGCTGAAATGCAAGGAGAAACAGCAGTGCAGCACAATGGTTAAGGCACTGACTGATGATATAGGGGTCATGATTTCCATCCCCAGTGTGCCCAATACATAAGGCTGGCTGAGGCATCAGCTTTGACATGTAAGTAATGTTTCCTGCGGCACTTTATTTGTATTTTATTAATTGCTGCCAGCAAACACACCCTCACGTGCCGTAACCTAAGGTGCCGCATAAGGCACCCTTTAAGGCACTCCATAGGGCACATTATAAGGTGCACTGTCCGCCATGGCACCCTATAATGTCCCCTATAGGGCACCCTATAAGGCGCTCCATAGGACACCTTATAAGGCACCTTATACGGACTGGCACCCTATCAATCGCTCCATAGCATACTGTATAGTGCACCTTACATGGACGGTAACCATAAGGTGCCCTATAGGGCACCCTCTGAGGCACCTTATGGTTACAGTACGCTGAGGGTGTTATTGCTGGCAGCACTAATGTACTTTAAAAATAGATAATGTTTTGGATAGCCCTATCAAATAACCCCACTGTGGGTTTGAACCCATGACCTCTGGCTCCACTGGTAGTGAAGTAACCAGTGGGCTACAGCTCAATAGCTGCTAACAAGCACCTGGCTGTCTGCAGAAGGACTGCAAATCACCACACAAACAGTCTGCTGTGGTCACCAGGATAGGGTTAACCCACCAATACCCATGATGCACTGCACATGCAAATCAGCAGTCTACAGATGATCACAAGATGGGGTATGCACCCCCACAGCACCTCGGCCTGGTAGGGGGAATTGACCATGTGTGGTACTGGCACAGAGTAGCTACACACCGTCACATTGTGCAGGTACGGCATTCACCCTGAGGGTGAGGTGGGGCGCCCAGCACCAGGTCCACAGCAGAGAAAGGTCATGCTGCAGGTTCCCAGCAGTGCTAATGTGTGAGATAGGTAGTTTCTGCTGACACACTTTGGATATATCTGCATGTTTCAGTCAGGTGTAGCCCCTATGGATTCCTAGGAGGATTATGTACCACCACCCTCCTCCTCCTCCAGGGCTAAGGGTGGTAAATAGAGTCTCCCATCAACAGATCCACATTCTACTTCCCTGCAATGATGGCAGTAGAGGGGATCATCAACCCCAGTCCTTCTGAGGAACAGACACCCTACAGGGCAGTTAATGCAGCTCTGTACACATCCATAATGCAATAGCAGACAGACATTAGGCCTGGATATGCTAAGCTGCACCCCACCACTATCTGATATTCTCCTGCAGCAAGCTTTCAGCCACTGCACCCTGCAAGGCACTCCATCAGGACACATACCAGCTGCAGAGAGGCTGCTAGCTACTCTATAGTGCATGCTCCTGGTGGAAATGCATGCACCCCGAACTAGGATGTCAGCATACACACCAAGTAGATAAATCAGTGACTGGGCCCCAAAGGGAAACCCATAAATAATCACATGAGAGAAATGCTATATAGCACTATGGGGGTGCCTAGCCATGCTGTGGTCACTGCACAGTCAGGGTGAGAGTGATCTCGCAGCAGGACATGCTGTGGCCAACCTGTCCATGCAGGTGGTGGCCGGGCACTACAATGTCCCAGCCAGTGCCCTATGCCCTGTGCAGATGCATCCTGGCCAGGCCACTCTGACCGGGCTATACCCATGGTACCTTGCTCCTCATTATGCACATTGGCAGGCCAATACTGGCAACAGTGCTGGCAGTGTGGGCTGTGGAGGGTGTTTGCAGCCACCACACACTGGATAGACAGACACACACTCCCACACCTATGCCAGCATTGTGCAACTCTAGAGGAGTTTAGCAGCCCTGGCCACCAAACCAGTCCTGGGCACAGTGCAGGCATGGATATGGTACGCAATACTGTTTGGGGGTCACTCCCCAGGGTGGTAAACACTGTCAGAGACCAGACCTGAAGCACACTCCACAGACAGCAGAAAGGTTGCTATGATGGAGCTCAATCAGCAAACTGTGCTTAACGTAGGAATTGGTATCTGCCAATAATCATAGCAAAAGTTTGATAGCTGTGTACCATATTCCCAGGTGTAGGGTGGCATTGCTAAGGTATGCAAGGGCTAGTACTGGGAGATGCATGCAGGGCCCAATGTCCTGCCTCTCCAGGAGGCATTGGCTAATGCAGCCTGTGGGTTTGGGTGTGGGTGTATCTGCCCCTGTTGGCTGCTGCTTTATGGCAGAGGTTCCCAACTCCAGTCCTGGTGTGCCAAACACTGTTTGGGTTTTCATGCTGTCCCTCATGAATATGCATGAGATACATCTGCATACCATGGGGGTAGTGCATAGATATGCAGCACAGGCATCTTTATTAGAGGCAGCATGGAATCTGAATGGTGTTTGGCCCTCCAGGACTGCATTTGGGAGACTCTGCTCTAGGTAATGCGCCTGTTTATGGTATCTTTGCTCTGTAGGGTAAAATGTAGGTGTTTTGGGCATGTTTACGTCATCTGCAATAAAGGTTCTGTCTGTATTAGCATGTTGTAGTAGTGGGTAAAATATGGGGATTGGGTTGGTAGGCACCATAGCTGGGACTTGAACATGTGACCTTCTGTCTCCATACACACTGGTTGTGTGCACTGCACCACCATGTTGCCACAGAGACAGTGCATTCCCTGGTGATACCATGACTGTTTGTCCAGCAGGGCCTGTCTGTTGCAGTGCATGGCACCCACCTACACAGGGCTAGGCCATGGTCTGCTCTGGGCAGCTGCCACTGCCCCCTCCACCAACAGTACCCCTCCGCCACCATGCTGACATGGCCTTATAGTGGAGACAGCATAAAACCTGACTGATTTGTGGGCCTCCAGGACTGAATTTGGGGGACTCTGCTCCTGGTAATGCGCATGTTTCTGGTGTCTGTGCTCGGTGGGGTAAAATATAGGCGTTTGAACCATGCGTATGTTCTCTGCAATAAAGGTTTGTCCTTACTATCACGGTTTAGTAGCGGGTAAAATATGGGGATTGGATTGGCAGTAGCCCCAGCTGGGACTTGTGACCTTCTGCTCCTGAACACACTGGCTGTGTTCACTGCACCACACTGTGCTCACAGTGACTGTGCAGTTCCTGGAGATACCATGGTTGTTGGTCAGACACAGCCTGTCTGTTGCAGTGCATGGCACCCACCTACACAGGGCTAGGCCATGGTCTGCTCTGGGCAGCTGCCACTGCCCCCTCCACCACCAGTACCCCTCTGCCATCATGCTGAGATGCCCTTCTGCTGGTGGTGCTGGTGGTGTGCAGTCTCAAGCCATCCAGTGTGCAGGTAGGCGGCTGCCTATGGTGCGTGTTCTGGCATAGGGGTGCCTGCATAGGTGTCCATGCTTCCCCCCAACACCGCCTGCCAATGTTCTGTGCCCTTGGGGGTACCTGCTGGGTACTATCCCCTGTGACACTGTGATAAACACTCTCGTGCCCATGATTTCAACCTCGAAAATGTGCGGGGAGCCTCTCCCCTCCCTCGTGCTGTCTGGCTGCTGTTCAGTTTCAGCATTCCTAAGTGCCACCTAGGCATCTGCCTAGTCCGCACTGTGCCCCAACTGCACCACAGCATGTGCCGCCTGCAGCCCTCTGTATCCCCTTTCCCAGCATCTGTCCAGTTGCCCATTCCGATATGCCCGCCCTGCTGTTGTGGAACATGTGCATGCCATAGGAAACCTGTCCAATGGAGAGGAAAACCCTGATTAGTGCTATTCCACTGTGGGATCATTCACCTTGTATGGGGATGGAGCGTAGACCCTCCCAAAATTCATATTTATTTTTTGGGGCTTTCTTGGGAGTGTTTTTTGATGTTTCCCATTACTATCACTATTGCCCAGCTTGATTATAATTTTTTTACATTTTGTTGGGGTCCTTTTCAATGTTTATTTGTACTTTTGTACCGTGCACATGTATCACACTTATCACTTTTTTATAGGTTTCCCTGGTTTTGCTGTACATTGCTGACAGAAATGGTTTCTCTTCCCTTTAAATCGGCTCTAACGCGAGGTTTTCACTCGCGGTATTTTTTGCCTCGGATTTCAACCTCGAAAATGTGCGGGGAGCCTCTCCCCTCCCACTCTCCACCCATTGACCCCATCTCTCCGCCCCTGGGGAGCCTTCCTCCGCCCTCTGGGAGCCTTTCCCCGCCTTCATCGCACATTAGCACCCCGCGCACATGAGCGCCGCGCACATGAGCACCGCGCACATGTGCGTGCACCTTTGTGCCCCAAAACGCATCATTAGCGTGCGCTAAGGTACCTTAGTGCACGCTAATGCGCGCCGCGCACATTAGCGCAGTTTAGTAAACATACCCCTAAGAAACATGGGTATACCAGAACACCTGATCGTACTCTTGCACAATCTGTACATTAATCAAGAAGCAGCAGTTTGAACGGAACAAGGAGAAACAGAATGGTTTAAAATAAGCAAAGGAGTAAGACAAGGCTGCATACTTTCCCCCTACCTGTTTAATTTATATGCAGAACAAATCATCAGAGAAGCAGGATTGTATGAAGACAACAGAGGTGTGAAGATTGGTGGAAGACTCATCAACAACCTTCGCTATGCTGAGGATACCACATTACTGGCTGAAAGTGAAGATGATCTGAAACATTTGCTTCTCACAATCAAAGAACATAGTCTCAAAATGGGCCTGCACCTTAATGTAAAGAAGACAAAGATCATGACAACTGGCATAATCAACAGGTTCATCGTTGAAGGAGAAGAAATTGAAATCGTGAACAATTTTAACCTATTTGGATCAACTATCAATAAAAAGCAACAAGCAGTCAAGAAATCAGACGATGCATTGCTCTTGGCAGAATGGCTATGAAAGACCTAGATAAGATTCTCAAGAGCAGAGATGTCTCTCTCCATACAAAGATTCGACTTGTTCAAGCCATGGTATTTTCAATAACATCATAAGGATGTGAAAGCTGGACAGTGAAAAAGATAGACAGGAAGAAAATTGATGCCTTTGAATTATGGTGCTGGCAGCAAATACTGTGTATAATATGGACTGCCCGAAGAACAAACCAGTCGGTACTAGAGGAGATCAAACCTAAGCTTTCTTTAGAAGCTCAGATGACAAGACTTCGACTTTCATACTTTGGACACATCAAGCGAAGAGAGAGATCATTAGAGAAAGACATCATGCTTGGCAAGATAGAAGGTCAACGCAAAAGAGGAAGGCCAGCAATGAGATGGATCGATACAATAACTGCAGCTATGGGTACCAGTCTGTCAACAATGAGCCGCCTGACTCAAGACCCAACACAATTTAGGATAGCTATCCAGAGGGTCGTCATGAGTCGACTCCGACTCGATGGCACTTAACAACAACATGAATTCCAGCAGGAAACTCTCTTTGTCACGATGCAACTATTATGCTGAGCATTAGCAGTAAATTTGAGAGACTATGAACATACTGCACATACTCTGACTTAGAAGTAAGGTTCACGGCTGTCATGGTATCTGCAAAATTAACCCATTTGGAGAAAATGCCCTGGAAGCTAACTGGGCAGTGGCAATATTGAGCCACTGCCTGGTTAGTTCCCATGAGTAAGTTAGACCAGCCTTTGCCGTGCCTAACTTTACCCGTGGGTCGCCTCCGCTCTGCCCATGACACACCCCAATCCCAACCGCCTAGCATCACGGTGTGTTGCGGCACCTGTGGATGTCCAGCAGCACTAACCATGTTAGTGCCACTGAATCTCCCGCTAACTGGCATTTGCAGGTCTGCAAACCATTTACATGCCTTTGAATATCCCCTCTTTGTTCTTTATAATAGTTTCTACCATTTTTCCCAGCACTGATATTAGGCTCAGTAGTCTGTAGTTTTCCGGATCACCCTTAGAACCCTTTTTAAGTCACATTGACCCCTCTCCAATTTTACAGCTATGAAAAGCAACAATGACTGACCACTTTTTCACAACTCACTCTCTAATGTGAACCACTGATCTATGCACCAGATCTCAAAAGACATGTCGTTCTAGTTTTAGGTATCATTTATAGTAAGCACAAATGCGCACAACTGTTGTTGATGATTTAGGTTTATACTGTATGGTCTGTGAGGCTAACAGGTGCACAGAATTCCTTCTCAAAAAGAAAGTTCTTCAGGCAGTCACATGGATGTTCATAAATTAGTTCCAAATAGTGAAACAGGGTAACATAGACCACCCTTATCCAGTTGAGTTATCGCTGCAGCACTCTTGGTCACTGCTGAGGATGCTCTACAGCAGGCATGTCCAAAAGGTGGATCGCGATCTACCTGTAGATTGCGGAGGGGTCAGAGGTAGATCTCCAGCCCCACTTGGCTCCATCTCTCCAGCAGCTCGCCCCATCACTAGGAGAGAGCTCGTGCTGGCAGGTCGTCTGCCGAGGGCTTGCCGCCGCTGCTGATCCTTTGCCTGTCTTTTTTCCCTGCCTGCGGGAATCTTGCCTATGGGTGTATTGGGGGTGCTTGTTGTTTTTGTGCCAATAGTTTATGGGTACCCCAGTGGGCCGCCGCCCGCACCCTGTGACGAGACGCCAAAGGCCCAGCGTCATACCTGGTCTCTTGCCTCTCAGAATCACCCATTTCTGTCCCCACCACAACACCCCTTAGAAGTGTGTTATATACCGGGCGATATCCATTTGCCCGGGCTTTACCTGAATGCACTTACCGTATTAGTTGTGTCATGTGCTGGTCGTTGGTCGCTTTTTAGTTTGCTTTCATTAAACATTTTCGGGCAGACACAACAAAGTGTCAAGAATTTGGTGATTTTGGCGGGCTTTTCCAATTTTGTTATAACTTGCCTATGCCTTGCCTTCGAATTGGTTCAAACCACTGTGACTTTTGCTTGCCTTGGCAATTTTATTTCGCCTTGCCTTTGTGTTGATTCTACACTGTGTGCAGAATTTATTAAATCGCGTGTGGTGGTATTTGAACTTGTTTGGCGGTATTTGATTTTATCTGGTTTGCTGGACAGATGTTTGAGTTTTTTTGATGATTGTTTGGTAGTATTTGATTATTGGTGCCAGTATGATGAATTCTTATTTTTACTTTTAGAACTGCATGTGTGGTTTTGGCATCTCCAGTCCTTGTATTGCACATCATCCAGAGGTCTTCAGTTCCTGTTGATCTTTGATACTTTGGGACAGTGACAGTTTTGGACCAGATTCAGCCAGTGTTTATACTAACTTAGCAGATTTGGCCTTCTTACATCCAGCCACCCCAGTATAACGAAGATGAGTGTTCCAAAGAAGAGCAAAACCTACCACTTTCATGGTGAATGGAAAATGGACTACTTCTTCATCATGATGAAAGACAAGTGTTGTTGTCTAGTTTGTAACGCCCCAGTATCCTTGCCCAAAAAGGGTAATCTGGAATGTTATTATAAGGCTCTGCATGGCAATAAGTTTGATGCTGATTTTCCACCCAAAAGTGAAATTCGTAAACTGAAGCTCAAAGAACTTAAATCGGAATTGGCTACTCAGCAACAATTGATGGCGAAGCCAAGGTCACATTCGGTGAATGCAACCATAGCGTCCTTCAAGGTCAGCAACCCGATCGCAAAGAAATGCAAACCTTTCAGTGAAGGGGAATTTGTAAAAGATTGTTTTCTTGAAGCAGCTGACAATCTTTTTGAAGGATTTAAAAATAAGAAAGAGATCATAGCTGCTATTCAAGATGTACAATTGTCAAGAAACACTGTCGTGCGATGAATAGAAAAGATGTGTGGAGACACAACTGAACAATTGTTGAAGGATGTTTCAAATTGTATTGCTTTCTCACTCCAACTGGATTAATCTACAGACATAAGAGACATAGCCCAGTTACTAGTCTTTATCCGGATGTTTTTTGAAGACTTCAGTGTTAAAGAAGAACTACTTGGAATGATTTCTTTAAAAGGGAGAACTACTGGTCAGGAAATATTCAGTTCTTTCCATTCTTTTGTGACAAGGTGTAATCTTGCATTGCATAGACTTGTTTCCATCAAGGTGAGGTTAAAGGTTTCATAGCCCTCTGTAGACAGCATGATGACTTCCCAGATTTCCTTTCTTACCACTGCATCATTCACCAGCAAGTTTTGACAAGCAAGAGACTCAATACAAAGACTGTCATGGACATCACTTTCAAAATTGTAAATTCAGTTCATGGAAGATCACTTCAAAGATGGCTTTTCAATCTTGCTCTTGATGAAGGGGCAGCGTAAATCATTTTGCACACAGATGTAAGGTGGCTAAGTAGGCACAAATGTCTGCAAAGATTTTGTGATTTGCTGAATGAAATAAGAAATTTTTTGAAGGAGAAGGGAGATGACCAAGCAGAGTTGGAAGATGATGAGTGGTTATGTGATCTGGCATTTCTCGCTGACTTTACAGGCAAACTAAGTGATATGAACCTTGAACTACAAAGTAAAAATAAATGCATTGACAAAATGATGAGTACAGTTTCATCCTACAAGAGCAAATTTGAGCTAATGATGACTGACCTTGCAAACAACACTTTTGATCATTTTCCTAAACGTAGGACCATCTGGGACAATATCCAAGTTTTGTTTTTCAGAACAAGAAGAATGTGACAGAAATCTGTTCTTTTTGCCAGGAATTAGAAAATAGATTCTGTGACTTCCAAAAAATTGGAACAGATGTGGAGTACTTGTCATACCCATTCAAAGTAGATATGGACATTAAAGTAACTGCAGCTGCTATCAGTAAAAATTTCTCATTGAACAAGCCATCTCTTGAAAATGAAATATTAACCCTTAAAAATGACATTTTTCTCAAGACCTGTGCTGAGCAAGAATTGTTTTGGAAGCTAGTGCCTAGAGACAAATTTCCCAACTTGAGAAGATGCAGTGAAGCTGTACACTTCTGTTTCGGTTCAACTTATTTGTGTGAATCTGCGTTTTCCCCTCTGAAAATGACAGAGTACACAACATTCCAACATGACAGATGAACATCTCCAGGATTCCCTGAGACTGGCCCTCATGCAATATTCACCCAACTTCAAAAAGCTGGTGGATGAAATGCAGGCTCAGACGTCTCACTAATGAGCAAGAGCGAAATATTAAAGATTGTGCAAAATCAGCCTGGATCAATACTCAACCTAAATTTAACACAAATTACTCAATAAAAGTTAAAGAAAGTTATTAAGGCAGTTAAAGAAAGTTATTACTCAATAAAACTTTAAGAAAAACTTTACTTTCCATTTCCCCTCGCAGTTCTTACTGGATCTTCGTCTCTCTGTTTTGGTTTTGCTTAATTTGCTTAACAGCTGATCACATCCAAGTAAATGACAGAAGGTTCATTAAAAATGGGGAGGGGGGAATCCTCCAACTTTATTGGGTTAAAATTTAATTTGGAACTAATATGAAACTTAATTTTCATGGTGGTAGATCACCGGCACTTCTGGCCGGAAAAAGTAGATCACGACCTGATCTAAGTTGGATATGCCTGCTCTACAGTATTGCTATGCAGTACCTTTGCTTAGTGTTCATGAAATTCTCATGAACAATTAATCACATTCTCTTAATGAAGGGCCATCTCCCTCAGAAGCACTTTGCTCTCTGGCTACCACTTGGCCCTTTGGGAGGTAAGGGAAGAATCCTGAAATTAGGGTTTCATGTTCTCATGAGCAGTTCTCATGATAGTCTAATGTCTCTGCGTGGCCACCACATCTGCTGAGGCCGGGTCTTCCTCTCAACAAGTAAGTATACAGTCCAAACACTAGTCCACTCTCCTACCTGCTAGGCTTTGTTCAGAGTTTACTTTGCTGTGGTATAGACTTGTATGGCTTTTTCCTACAGACCAACCTTTATTGGCTCCACAATTTCTGAAGTCTCCGGTTCTATGGGCTCTGCTTTTGAAGACAACTTGTCCAGTAGCATTTCATTTGACCCCTCCCTTCTTTCCAGCTAGCCAACCACAGTGGACCTCCTTAGGATTTTATAACCTCTTTTTGATCAGAAGTCCCGCCCACTCTACTCTCAGGGCTTCTGCTGACAGACCCCATCTATCTCAACATTCCCTCTTGGTCCCGCCCCTACCCCTAGGGACGTAGGGAAATGTAGTTCTCTCACTCCTTTCATATTCTTTGATCTGTGAGTTCCAAGGCTCTGAGATCTGTAGGAGTGGCAGGAGGAAGTGGATCAGAAGTCCAGAACAGAGGTGAAATGGCAAATTCACAAGGAGGGCAGAAACATTGCTAGGCTAGGCGCAGGCCTAGTAGACCTGTGAAAATCCTGCCCTGTGTCTGCAAGTGTTGTGCAATATTTTTCCATATCCTCTTCTATTCCATTCAAATTTTAATTCTTTCTATGAACAGGGTATTTCCTATAAACAGGAAGCGATAGCCAAAGAGCTGATAATTAATCAGTTATTCAAAACATGGATGAATCACAGTACATTAACCCTGGGAATACCGATGGGGTCAAAAGTGACTCCATTGCAAGTTTCACAACACGTATCTCGGAAACTAGTTGTTCAAGAATGCAATCTTTTTATGACTTTTCACATGTCAATATTCTCTTTATATTGCGCCATGAGAGGAATAATTTTCATCTGCTAGGTGACGCTAGTGATGAATTGCAGCACAGAGTACCAGTGGGGTCATTTTTTATCCCAGTTGCTTACATCCGGTTTGGATCATGATACAATTTGCAGTTTTGTGAATTTTTTGATCTGACAAAGGTATTTATCATTAATTATGTATTATTTATTTTTTGTACTCTTATTTTATGAAAATTACACGTTTTCTGTAATTGATATCATACGTTCTCTCATTATTTCCGATGAAATGTAAAGGCTTTCAGCTCGTTCATCACGATTATTGTACACCTATTGTAAAACTGCTTTGCGTTTTATTCAACTTTATCTTTGTTTATTTATTTTAGGTTATTGTTTATGCTGTCAAAATGAAAGTATTCAGCTGCCCAAGTAAGAGAAATATTGCAATGAGATGCTGACAGTGACGGCTCTGAGTCGTCTGATGATGCAGCATATTCAGCAAGCGAAGAAGCATATCAGCCAAGTTCGGGCGATAAATCAGATGATGACAGTCATGATTCAGATGGCGACAGCAGTTGGTCGCCAAGTGAATGTGAGACTGATGTTGAGCCAGTAACATCGCCTGCAGCAAAGAGTCAAGTTACAGGTCGAGGCAAAGATCGAGGCTGTGCTGGACGGGGAAGAAGGCAGGAGTCCTCGGTGTCAGTATCATCTTGTGAGGAATTTTAGTTGTGGTCGTAGAGGAGCTAAGAGGTCATCAACTATAAGCACAAATGTTGCCATTGAAGCCTATGTATCTAAGGATGCCACATCATGGAATAGGAAACCTATAAAGCAAGCTGCTGGAAGATGCCCATACAACAAGGTCCTACAAGGTATGCTGTACGAAATGTTGATGGCCCTCTTGCAGCATTCCACTTGTTCATGAGGAAGAACTTATTGATGTTTTCTTGGACTTCTGATCCTCTCAGGTGTGTACAAGTCACGAAATGAATCCATAGTTCAGTTGTGGAACCTTGAATATGGTCGTTCTGTTTTCGGCAAAAATATGGCCCGTAACCGTTTTCAGCAAATTTCTTGTGCTCTAAGATTTGATGATGCAACCAACAGACGTGAACAATGAGGCGTGGATAAGCTTGCTCCAATCAGACACATTTTTGATACCTGGGAAGCAACTCTAAGTGACGCCTTTGTTCCTGGTGAAAATGTTACCGTGGATGAGCAACTGCTTGCATTTCGTGGCCGTGTTCCATTCAGACAATATATTCCCAGCAAACCTGGGAAATGTGGCATAAAGCTATGGATGTTGTGTGACAGTGCAACGTCATATGTTCTGCGTCTTCAAGTATATACAGGAAGGGAACTCGGACAAAACAGGGAACAGAATCAGGGTGAAAGGGTTGTGCTGCAACTCACTGAAGGATTAACGCGATCTGGCAGAACTGTTACTGTTGACAATTTCTTCTGTAGTTTATCCCTGTCACGGAAATTGCTAGAAAAACAAATGACTCTTTTGGGGACAATTCGAAAGAACAGAAAAGAATTACCTCCATAATTTGTAACAGCAAAGGGCCGAGAGGTATTCACTTCACTGTTTGCCTTTTGCGATGACGCCACTCTGGTTTCCTATTGCCTGAAGAAAGGAAAAGTGGTTGTTCTTCTGAGCAGTTTGCAAGATCAAGAAGTAGATAACACACGTCCAGACAAAAAAACACCATGATCTTGGACTATAATTCTAGTAAAGGTGGAGTAGATACGGCAGATCAAATGTTGTGCATGTATACCACAAAATGAATGACAAGACGCTGGCCAGTGACAATCTTCTACAACATGTTGGACATCAGTGCTTTGAATGCCTTCATTGTTTGGATGTCACTAAATCCAGAATGGCAGTCCAAGTCAATTCCTCTATTCCTCTTGGAACGTCGTCTATTCCTCTTGGAATTAGGAAAGCAGCTGCTTCAGAGTAATTGCAGCGAGACTTCTTCCAGCATTGAAGAAGCCACTGATGCTGTTTGCAATGTCGGGATCCCAAACAAAAGGGCAAGGTGTCACTGCTGTTCCAGAGAAAAAGACAAGAAAAGCAACATAGTTTGCACCTGCTGCAAGCGCAGTGTTTGCAAAGAACATTCAGAAATTGTCTGTGTCTCATGCAAATGACTGTAGTACTTTACTGTGTTCATCAAGTGCATGCAAAAACTGCTTTCATGGCAACTCTTCTTCATGTAATTTTATGATAAAGCATTACATTTCAAAACATTTAACCTTCGTATAATAAATAATTAATTCGGAATAATATTTTGTCTGTTTAGTTTAAATTTTTCATGATTAACAATTAAAATTCGTCATGGGGTCATTTATGACCCCAACGGTATTCCGTGTGTGCAAAAAAGCTCAGTAATTCCAGGGTTAAGAAAATCCTCTGTAAACACACAATAGCCTGACACCATCTGCAACATTTATTTTAAAATTGTTTATTTTGTATGAAATATATTAATCTAATGTTCTAAATGAATTACATTTCATGTCACTGGAGATTTGTTATGTTGCCTTGAAGATCAGATTAAATTTCGACAATGGCAGATTATGTTGCTTGTGTAAAAACTGCCTTCTATATTTGTAGAAAGAGAAATGTAAGTGCCATGTTAGTCAAGCCCAAAATAAAATCTATTATTAAAAGCCCATAAAGTGGCTGACTAGAGATGATAGCAAGGCTACAGATACCAGCTTTCAGGACCGATAAAGTCCCTTCCTTCAAAAGCATGACACTGACCCTGTTTCACATTTGTAGTCTCTCAGATTTACTTCTTTCGACATCTGAAGGTCTGAACGGTACTTGAGAAAAATGCTTTAATGGGGTTGGGGGCTCCTGAAACTCCCCCAGTCTCCCAGGGAAAGTGGGAGGGAGTAGGCTATTGGAAACATAGGATGGTACTATGCAGGGCTTAAGCGGCCAAGAAAGGCCGCAGCCATCTTGGTGCAACAGGAGATTCAAAGCATACCAGCCCACTCAGTCTGGTCTTCAGTGCTATCCATCATTTAAGACCAGTACCGAACTTTCCCCTTGTCACAAAGTATCTGTTATTGCAAGTTAGTTTAAGCATCTATTGCTATAACTCTGTTTTGAACATCAATTACTATAATTCTGCTAACATCTATATTGAAATTCTTCCTTCTTCTGATATGTGTGCACTAGATGCAAGGAGCTGTTTGCCCTCAGGGAGTAAGTCTGATCTCTGGAGGCTAGAGTGGCAGACTTGGAGGACATAAGGAAGACAACAAGGTATATTGACGAGACCTATAGTGACATAGGACTGAAGTCCCACATCCAGTCTGGCAGCCTCTCAGTTGCCATGGAGGAGAGATGGTGTGTACATGGAAAGCATCACCTTGGTATGGCAAAAGTGTTCCTGTAGCTAGGATCTGTCCTCCAGGTGATGTACAACCCTCTCGCACCAAGGAGGCTTCTTCAGGGCCATGTGCCCATGAGGAAAGGGTTAAGACAGCCGTTATAGTTGGTGATTCAATCATTAGGCAAGTAGATAGCTGGGTGGCTGATGGACATGAGGATCGCCTGCTAACATACCTTCCTGGTGTGAAGGTAACAGACCTCACGTGCCACCTAGAAAAAAATTTAGATAGTGCTGGGGAGAAGTCTGCTGTCTTGGTACATGATGTTACCAAATGCATAGAAAAGTGTGGGAGGGAGGTTCTAGAGACCAAATTTAGGCTTTTAGGTAGGAAGTCAAAATTCAGAACTTCTAGGGTGGCATTCTCTGAATGCTTCCCATTCCATGCGCCAGACCCAACAATCAGGCAAAGCTCTGGAGTCTCAATGCATGGATAAGACAATGGTGCAAAGAAGAGGGTTTTGGATTCCTTAGGAATTGGGCAACATTCTGGGGAAGGGAGGGGCTTTTCTGAAGGGATGGGTTCCACCTTAATCGGGATGGTACCAGGCTGCTGGCATTTGACCTTTAAAAAGGAGAGAGAGCAACTTTTAAACCAGATAATTGGGGAAAGCTGACAGTTGCCCAAGAGCACATAGTTTGGAAGGATGTAACCTTGAAGGATACTAGCAAAAGAGGGAAGTTAGGGCATCTTGATAAAGAGGTTCCAATAAAGATAAAAGTAACCCAGAGGCCCTTAAGTAGAGAGCTGAAAGTTTTCAAATTACCCCTATCAATTGATTAATATGAATGAAATACAACCTTTAAAATGCCTGTATGCAAATGCTAGCAGTCTAAAAAGTAAGATGGGAGAGTTAGAATATAGCACTGAATGAAAGGTTAGATAAGATTTGCATCTCAGAGACCTGTTGGAAGGAGGACAACTAATGGGACACTGTGATACCTGGATACAAACTATTTCAAAATGATAGAGTAGAGATCAAATTGGTGGAGGGGTTGTGCTCTATGTTAGAGAGGGCATTGAGTCACACAGGATTAAAGTTTTTCAGGAAACAAAATACACTATAGAATCTCTGTGGATAGAAATTCCATTTAAAAGGGGAAGGCGATAGCAGTGGAAGTGTGCTACTGACCATCTGGAAAGAATGAACAGATGGATGATGAAATGTTAAGAGAAATCAGGGAAGCTAACAAAAGCTCCAATAGAGTAATAAACGGGTGATTGCAATTACTCTGGTATTGTCTGGGTCAATGTCACTGCAGGACATGCTAGAAAGGTAAAGTTTCTAAATGAAATAAATGACTGCTTTTTAGAGCAGCTGGTTTATGAACCAACCAGAGGGAAAGCTATTCTGGACCTAGTCCTTAGTGGAACACAGGATCTGGTGCAAGAGATAAGGGTCTTGCGGCCACTTGACGATAGTGATCATAACATGATCACATTTGATTTAATAAATGGAAGAAGGATGGCACAGAAATCCACAGTACTACCTTTTTTTTTTTTTTAAACTTTTATTTTCATTTTGCAACAAACAAAAGAAACAACACACCAAAGGAGACAAAACAAGTATACAATAAGGAAAAGTAAACCCAGTTACCCCCCACCCCGATGCTTCTTCTCTAACCGATTATGTCAGCATGTAAGCGCTTCCAATTAACAATGATTATACATCAAAACGATCAAAAGAGTATCTACGATACAGCATGATCATGGGACAGAGATATATACAAATTTAGACAGTCAGATGAGGGCATTTAACAGAATGTACATAGTCATTGAGCATCTTCCATTGAAACCAATGATAAGGAGTCTGAACGGGGGAAGCGAACATACGAGGTATTTGTGCATATTTACTGTAAAGACAGACATGATTCCACCATTCATTGGGGCTCAGATGGGAGCTAGTTTCCAGTATTACTTAATTAGGGAAATAGCAATGCCAAGCATAAAGTCCAAAAGGAGATAAGCCGTTTTTGGAAGAGAGGGGATCCCCGCAACTGGGCGAAGTCCCACTATCCTCCAAGAAAGGGGCTCTTGAGAGTGCAAAATAGACTGGATACGACCCCAGACCCGACGCCAGTAATACTGTAGTGCGGGATATTCATACATAACATGAGGCAGTGAACCAATGGCCGCAAGGCATGTCCAGCAACTATTGCCCTGAGTAGTGTTCCATTTGTCTAATCTGTCAGGAGTGTAAAAACACCGGTGGGCTAGAAAGAAGAGGGTCTGAGTGAGTGAGGCGGATCGGGAACCCGTGTCCCTCTACTCCAGATAAGGCTCCATTGCTCCGAGGTCAAAGTCACATGCAATTCTCTCTCCCATGCTTTCTGCGCTATAGGGGTATCTCTAGTTATAGCATTACATAAGGTTTTGTAAAAATTGGATGCTACACCCGGTGAACTACCGATAGATCGGAAAGTCTCCGATCAACCTTATGTAGAGGATGCCGATGGCGGGAGTACCCTAGCACTCCGAAGGCAATGCTGAAGTTGCACCGACCAGAGTCGGGAGGCTAAAGATTGCATAAGAGTATTAAAGGCACCTAAAGTGTCTAAAAGCATTGGTGGATAGTGGGAGTCTGATGGGAGAGTCATACCAGGGAGAAAAGTAAGAGGAATCGGTTTGCAAAGGTCCTCTTCTATATCTAGCCACACAGGTCTACTCGGTACTGGATCTTCCAGCCAACGAGCGCCTTGTTTGAGAAGAAAAGACTGATGGAACACTTGGTTAAAATCACCACCAAGTATTAATGGAGCATTGGCAGAGGCCTATGCCAACTGCGCAATACTTGCATAGTAAGCAGGGTTGTCCACATTCGGGGCATAAATGCAAATACACGTGAATTCACTATCTCCAACCTCAAGGTGTACACGGGCCCATCTACCCTCCTTGTCAGCGCTAGTATCAATTACAGTAGCGTACAAAGACTTCTTAACCAGAATGGCTACCCCGTACCGTTTGGAAACGGTGGGAGAATAGGCAGCCACCATGTAAGGCTTAGCATTGAGTTTCAGTGTTTCAGCAGAGTTTAGATGCGTTTCCTGAAGAAACACTAAATCAGCATGCTCATGGCTAAGGTAGCGAAGGATTTTCTTTCTTTTGAGTGGACTATTAATGCCTTTTACGTTGAGTGATAAGATTTTACATAAGGCCATTCAGAAAAGTTAAAATTCTGAGCATGATAGCACACATAATTTCACTATGTCCCTCATATTGACTGTATCTGGCTGTACACATGACATAAAAAAAAATAAGCTAATATAATACAATGAAGCGCCCCACATTAACAAAGAAAACCGCAGTGCGGTAGAGGAGAAGCAAAACCCCAAAATTACTGGCGACCATGTGTCTGCGGGGAGAAACCCCAGAGAAGGCCGAAATTGAAAAAAACACATAACCTGTAGGACTGTGCGTGCTCCGAATCCGACCGAGGCACACATCATGGAGGGATAGGAGACCAAAAAACAAAAAAGTCATATAGAGAAAGAAAGAAAGTCCAGGTAGTCTCTGTGCTTGGCTATGACCGCCGCATCGGGCCCTTCAATATGGCGGACAGAGCCGGCAGATAAAAGTCCAAGTTTTGGGATTAGCGCATCTGCTCTGCTTCTTTGGAGTCTAAAAATGTTGATAGTAGATCAGGATCTTCGAACGTCCTGGTTTGGTTGTGGAGAGTCACTCGGAGCTTCGCTGGATACAACAGGCCAAAACGAGCCTGTAGCTGTTGAAGTCGAGGGCGAAAAGCAAGGAGTTTCTTCCGACGGTCAACGGTAGGCTTTGCCAAATCAGGGAAGAAGGAGACTTTGCGACCTTCAAATTCCAAATGATGATTCGCCCGGGCAGCATTTAAAATTTGTTCCACTTGTTGATATCGTAGCAAGCTAAAGATAATAGGCCGGGGGGTCGTTCGGTTAAGCGCCATGTGGGTAGGAACATGGTGTGCACGATCGATTTCCAGTTCTCTATGAAAAGTGATCTTCAGCAAGGAGGGAAGAGTTTTGAGCAAGAATTCTCTTATATCTCCTGCTTCCACCCCCTCCGGTATTCCGAGGAGCCTCACATTGTTGCGACGGGCTCGATTATTGCTATCTTCTAACTCCTTTTGAAGATTCTGTATCTGGCACTCAGCCTTGTCCAGTTTGCCCAAGCGCACCACGTGCGAGTCGAGGACCCCCGCCATGTTGTCCTGCCGTAATGAAAGACTTTCAAGTCGGTCCTGGAGCACTCCAAAGTCTTCTCGCATGGCTCGAAGCGCTTCTCCATTGGACTGCACCAATTCCTTCACGCCGCGTATTTCCTCCAAAATCTCCAGGTGCATTTCGGGGTTTTCACGAAATGGAACCATCTTCTGTGGGGAGGACACTTCTGTTTTGGAGCGTTTTCCGTGAGAAGAAGAAGGAGACCCGAAGTCCAAGCGCGCTGGTTTATGGGCCGCCATCCCCCCCGAGGTACCCCGGTCAGCTCGGAGCGAAATAGTAAGTTTGTATAGGTATTAAGTCAGGATTCTAAGTAGGCCTCTCGGGAGCTTCAACGCGAAGCGTCTTACCCGCTGGACATCAGGCTCTGCCCCCCCACAGTACTACCTTTTAATTTTCAAAAGGGAGACCATGATAAAATGAGGAAAATATCTAAGAAAAAACTAAGAGGAGCAGCTGCAAAGGTTAAAGATCTGTTTTAAGCATTGGAGGTGTTTAAAAATGCTATCTTGGAAGCCCAGATCGGATGTATTCCATGTTTTAATAAAAGTGGAAGGAAGGCCAAAAAACTGCCAGCATGGTTCAAAGGTGAGGTCAGAGAGGCTGTTGTAGCTAAAAAAGCATCTTTCAGGAAATGGAAAAAGGAGCCAAATGATGGAAATGGGAAACATAAGCACTGGCAAGTTAGAAGCAAGGCATTAAAAAAAGCTTGCTGTGGAAGCAAAAATGCATAATAAAAATGTTTTTGAGTATATTCGTAGCAAAAAACCTGTGAGAGAGTCAGTTGGACCATTAGATGATAGAGGGGTAAAAGGGGTGCTAAAGAAGGAGAAGGCCATAGCAGAGGGATTGAATGAATTCTTTGCTTTGGTCTACTGAAGAAGATATAGGGAAGCAACCTATGCCTGACATTGTATCTAAAGGTGATATATCGGAAGAATTGAAAAAAATATCACTAAACCGGGAAGATGTATTACAACTATTTGATAAACTGAAGAGTAGTAAATCACCTGGACTGGATGGTATACATCCAAGGGTGTTGAAAGAACTGAAATATGAGATTGCGGACCTACTATTAGTAATCTATGAACTACTGTATCATTAAAATCATCTGAAGTACCTGAAGATTGGAGAATGGCAATGTAACACCAATTTTTAAAAAGGGTTCCATGAAGGATCCAGGAAACTACAGACCGATGAGCCAAATTAAAGAGGCATGGGATAGGAAGCAGTATAGTATTGTGGATCAGGAAATGGTTAAAAATAGAAAGCAGAGGGTAGGGCTAAATGGCCAATTTTCTCAGAGGAGAAAGGTGAATAGTGGAGTACCCCAGGGATTTGTGCTGGGCCTGCTGCTTTCTAACATCTTCATAAATGACATGTAAATGGGAATAATGAATGAGGTGATCATATCTGCAGATGAAACAAAATTATTCAAAGCTGTTAAAACACTAGATGATTGTGAAAAATTGCAAGAGGACCTAGATAAATTGAAAGACTGGATGTTCAAATGGCAGAAAAAATGTAATAATAATGAAAGGAATGGAGAATAAAACCAAGGATATTATAATGCCTCTGTATTGTTCCATGGTGCGACCACAACTTGAATACTGTGTGCAATTCTTGTCATCATATCTTAAAAAGGATGTTGCGGAATTACAAAAGGTATAGAGAAGAGCCACTGAAATGGTAAAGAGCATGGAAGGCTACTCAGACAGCTGAGGGGAGATATGATAGAGGTCTATAAATTAATGAATGAAATGGAATGGGAAAACATAGATAGGTTGTTTACGCCATCAAAAAGTAGAAAGACTAGGGGACACACAATGAAGCTACAATATAACCCATTTATGACTAATAAGAGAAAATATTCTTTCTCTCAACATGTAATCAAACTCTAGTATGCGTTACCGGAGGTTGTAGTAAAAGTTGTTAGTGTAGCTGGGTTTAAAAAAATGGTTTGGACAAGTTCCTGGAGGAAACGTCCATAAACCATTATTAAAGGGGACCCAGGAAATCCACTGCTTGTCCCAACCTGTGTACCTTTTTGGGAACCTGCTAGATACTTGTGACTTGGATTGGCCACTGTAGGTAACAGGATACTGGGCTTGATAGACCTTCGTCAGATCCAGCATGGCATGTCTTATATTCTTATACTGTATTCTTGTTACTTTACCAAGACACCCAATAGTGCAGCCGGACATAGGAGTATGTTTACTAAACCGTCTTAACGTGCGCTCTTCGACGTTATCGCGCAATAAGGTACCTTATCGCCCGATGAAGGCGCCTTACTGGGCGATAAGGTACCTTAGTGGGCGATAACGCGCGCAGCGGCGCAAATGAGCGCTGAAGGCGGAGAAAGGCTCCCGGAGGGTGGAGGAAGGCTCCACAGGGGCGGAGAGAAGGGGTCAATGGGTGGAGAGTGGGAGGGGAGAGGCTCCCCGCACACTAACGCTGTGAAATCCGAGGCTCAAAACTAACGCCAGTGAAACCCTGGCGTTAGAGCTGATTTAAAGGGAAAAGAAACCATTTACGTCAGCAATGTACAGCAAAACCAGGGAAACCCAAAAAACGTGATAAGTGTGATACATGTGCACGGAACAAAAGGGCAAATAAACTTTGAAAATGTACAGAAGAAAATGTAAAAATAAAATAACCAAGCTGGCCAATAGTGATATCAATGGGAAACATCAAAAAACACTCCCAAGAAAGCTCCAAAAAAGATTTGAATTTTGGAAGGGTCTACGCTCCGTCCCCATACAAGGTGAATGAGCCCACAGTGTAATTGCGCTGAGCAGGGTTTCCGACTCCATTGGCCAGGTTTCCTATGACATACACATGTTCCACAACAGCAGGGTGGGCATGTCAGAACGGGCAACTGGACAGATGCTGGAAAAGGGGACACAGAGGGCTGCAGACGGCACATGCTGTGGTGCAGCTGGGCCACAGTGTGGACTAGGGTGATGCCTAGCTGGCCAATAGGAATGCTGAAACAGTAAAGCAGCCAGACAGCAACTGCTGAGGGCCCAAAATGGGCATGAGTATGCTCCCCACAGTGTCACAGGGCCAGCAGGTACCCCGAAGGGCACGGAACATTGGCATGCAGTGCTGGGGGGAAGCATGGACAGCTATGCAGGCACCCCTACCCCAGAACCCGCACCATTGGCAGCCGCCTACCTGCACACTGGATGGCCTGAGACTGCGTTCCACCAGAACCACCAGCAGAAGGGCATGTCAGCATGGTGGCAGAGAGATACTGGTGGTGGAGGGGGCAGTGACAGCTGCCCAGAGCAGACCGTGGCCTAGCCCTGTTTAGGTGGGTGCCGTGCACTTCAACAGACAGGCTCTGTCTGACAAACCGTCATGGTATCTCCAGGGAATACACTGTCTCTGTGGCAACACAGTGGTGCAGTGCACACAGCCAGTGTGTTCAGGAGCACAAAGTCACAGGTTCAAATCCCAGCTGTGGTTCCTGACAACCCAGTCCCCATATTTTACCCACTACTAAAACGTGCTAATACAGACAGAACCTTTATTGCAGATGACGTAAACATGCCCAAAACACCTACATTTTACCCTACAGAGCACAGACACCATAAACATGCGCATTACCTAGAGCAGAGTCTCCCAAATGCAGTCCTGGAGGGCCAAACACCATTCAGGTTCCATGCTGTCTCTAATAAAGATGCCTGTGCTGCATTTCTATGCGCCACCCCCATGGTATGCAGATGTATCTCATGCATATTCATGAGGGACAGCATGAAAACCCGAACAGTGTCTGACCCACCAGGACTCGAGTTGGGAACCTCTTCCCTAAAGCAGCGGCCAACAGGGGCAGACATACCCGCACCCACAGGCTCCATTATCCAATGCCTCCTGGAGAGGCAGGATGTTGGGCCCTGCGTGCATCTCCCAATACGAGCACTTGCATACCTTAGCAATGCCACCCTAAACCTAGGAATACGGTACACATATATCAAAAGGTTGCTGTGATTACTGGCAGATAGCACTTCCGAAGTTACGTACAATTTTCTGCGTGAGCTGCATCATAGCAACCTTTATGATGTCTGTGGAGTGTGCTACAGGTCTTGTGTCTGACAGTGTTTACCACCCTGGGGGGTGACCCCAACAGTATTGCGTACCATAGCCATGCTTGCACTGTGCCCAGGACTGGTGCGGTGGCCGGGGCTGCCAAACACCTCTATAGTTGCACAATGCTGGCATAGGTGTGGGGAGTGTGTGTCTGTCTATCCAGTGTGTGGTGGCTGCAAAAACCCTCCACAGCCCACACTGCTAGCACTGTTGCCAGTATTGGCCTGCCAATGTGCATAATGAGGAGCAAGATACAGTGGGAATAGCCAGGATAGGGTCGCCTGGCTTGGATTCATCTGTACATAGCATAGGGCAATGGCTCGGACATTGTAGTGGCCGGCCACCACCTGCACGGACAGGGTGGCCACAGCATGTCCTGCTGGGAGGTCACTCTCACCCTGACTGAGCAGTGACCACGGCATGGCTAGGTTTCCCCATAGTGCTATATAGCATTTCTCTCATGTGATGTTTATGGGTTCTCTTTTGGGGCCCAATCACTGACTTATCTGCTTGGTATGTATGCTGACATCCCAGTTCTGGGTATATGCATCTCCTCCAGGACCATGCACTATGGTTTAGCTAGCAGACTGTCTGCAGTTAGTATGTGTCTTGCTGCAACACCTTGCAGGGTGCAGCAGCTGGAGGCTTGCTGCTGGAGAATGTCAGATAGTGGTGGGGGCAGCTGAGCATTTCCAGGCCTACTGTCTGTCTGCTATTGCTTTATGGATGTGTACAGCTCTGCCTTGCCTGCCCTGTAGGAAGTCTGTTCCCTTGCAGGACTGGGGTTGATGGTCCCCTCTACTGCCACCATTGCAGAGAGGTAGAATGTGGATCTATTGGTGGGCGATCCTTTTTCACACCCTGAGCGTGGGTTGTGTGGTGATACATAATCCGCCATTGGGTCCTTCCCCCCTCCCCCCTCCCCCCCCTCCCCTACCATACCATACCATATCCCTTATGTCACAGACTATCTATGGTCAGGTATGGCTCTAGAAGGTGAACAAAACTGGGTTCTTTGACAAGTGTCTTGGTGGGGGGTCATAAATATCCCGATGAAGTGGTAGCTATGGAATTTCTTGGATATGAGTGAGTAAGCTTGCTGTGATGATCTGGTGGGATGATAATGCTATTTCTTTTTTCAATTGGTCTTGTTTTATTTGATTCTTTTATGTGTCAAATATGTATACATATATAGTCCAAAGCCATTTCACTAGCCATTTTTTTAGGAGATATTGGACATTAAGGTGTTGAACTGCAAAGGTGCCAATAATATTGACCACAACTGTAATTACCAACTAAAGAGTAACAAATCACTGTACCAGATAGTATTCATGCCAGAATTCTGAAAGAGTTCAAACATGAAATTGTTATCTTGTTACTAATAATCTGCAACTTATCACTTCAAGTGGCCATGGAACCTGAGGAATAAAGAGTGGCCAATATAATTCCACTGTTTAAAAAGGGCTTCAGGGGTGATCCCAGAAAACTTTAGATCAGTGAACATGACATCAGTGCCAAGCAAAATGATAGAAGTTATCTTAAAAAAACAAAATTACTAACCATATACATATTTATTTATTTAGCTGTTTTTATATATCACTTTTCATCAGGTCAAAGCATTGTACATATAACAAAGGATTATATTGGTTACATGGAACATCAACTTATGTACATTCATATTGAACTTATATACACTGAGTACATGGAGCAAAACCAGTGTCCATGTAGTTGTAACCTACATTCATTTATTCTCTCTTCATATTGATCTATGTACAGGCAGGAGTAATGTATGGTGTTCACAATGGCTTAGTGTAGCATGTAGTGGAGGGGGGATAAGGGGGTTGGGGAGGTGGGCGGTAGTATGGAGAGTTGGTCCTGCGGAGTGGATTATGGGGTGGGGCCAAAGTGCTCGGTGAATAGGTGAGTTTTCAAATCCAGGCTGAAAACTCACCTCTTCGCTGCTGCTTTTGGATCTTGACTCAACTGATCTCCTTGTTTCTTTGCCATCCCCCTTGTTTTATCTCTGTATATACCTTCTGTGTTGTCTGTCTTGACTAGATTGTAAGCTCTGATGAGCAGGGACTGCCTCTTACATGTTTGTACAGCACTGCATATGTCTTGTAGCGCTTTACAAATGCTCAGTAATAGTAGTAGTAGTAAGTTGTTTTCTAAAGGTGTAGAGTTCTGTCATGTTTCTGACTGTCGGGGAGGATATTCCATATTGTCAGTGCATATAGTTCAAATGTTCTTACAAATGCTTGCTGATTGCTCTTTTTTTGCATGAGAGATGATCAGAGTGTTCTTGGTGGATTGTCATCTGGCTCTTCTGGAGTGGAACATTTGGAGCAAGGTTTGCAGGTGGGAGGAGTAGTGTCAGTTGATGGTCTTGTGAATTGTCAGGGGGGTTTTGTATTTCATTTGGCAGCGGCAGCCAGTGGAGTTTCCTGAGAATGGGAATGATATGATTATGTCTCACTGCTCCTTGTAGGGTGTGTGCCATTGTGTGTAGGAAGATGCATAGAGGTCATAGGTTGGATTGTGGCAGGTCTTGGTAGATGGAGTTGCAATAGTCGATGTGCAGGAGAATGATTGTCTGAAGTGCGGATCTATAATTAGTTGGGTCCAAGACTGGGTGTAGACATTGTAGGGTTCTGATCTTGTGGTAGACTGCTTTAGTGGTGTTCCTCACTTATGGTTTGAAGGTGAGGTGTTGGTCCAGAGTGATGCCTAAGTATTTTATTACTGATCAGACATTGATTTAGGCATCGTTTAGTTTGATAGAAGTTGGAGATGAGAATGTGTTGCCTTTAGTGACGAATAGTGCTTCTGTCTTCTTGTAATTGATAGAAAGGTGGTTTGCTGTAAGCGATTGTGAGACATCAGTAAGGCAATGGAGTAGTTTCGTGTAGGTGGGTTGCTTTGTATTGGTTGGTGAGTAGAGCATGATGTCTGCGTAGATGTGATAGTTGATGGCGTGGGATTTGATGAGGGTGCACAGTGGTTAGAGGTATGTATTAATTAGGAGTGAGGAAAGAGTGAAGCCCTGTGGTACGCCTTGGGTTTGATGGTAGGGGTGGATGTGTTGTCCTTTATTGTATTTGCTGTCGTCAGTTGGTTAGGTAGGATTGAAACCATTTCAGCACAGTGTCTTGTATTCTGGTGGTTTGTAGGCGTTGAAGAAGAATGGTGTGGTTGACTGTGTTGAAGACTGCAGAGATGCCCAGGAAGACCAGACCTTGTTGTGGGTCTTGGAGTCCTTTTATGAGTGTTTTCATGAGGGAAATCAGTAGACATGGCTTAATGGGAAAGAGTTAGCATGGGTTCAGCAAAGGCAAGTCTTGCATTACCAATGTTAGATTTTTTTGAAGGTGTAAACAAACATATGGATAAAGATGAACCAGTCAACAGGGCCAGTGCTACCATTAGGCAAACTAGATTGTCGCCTAGAGTTCCGGTGTCCCTGGGGCATTGCCACTGCTGCCACCCCTCTCTCGGAAGCCTGTATTAGAGGGGGGGGGGCAGAAGTGGCAGCTCATACAAACCAGGAACCATGATGCAGTGCCGGTGAGTTAAGGTAAGCACTGCTTTGGGGTTTCAAACCTATTGCAGCAACAGCGAGGCGGGGGCGGCAGGATGGAAGGCTCATCTAGTGTGTCACTTATCCTTGCACCACCCCTGCTTGTTTATTTATTTATTTAACATGTTTTCTATACCACCTTCTCCTTAAATCAAGGCAGTTTACATTCAACTCTTAATGTTTACATAGAACGTTTCAAAGTAAAGGGTAATACATGTATGTAACCATAGCCGCGCAGCGACTTCCTGCCCACACTGTATATAGCCTGTATATAGCCTGTATTTACCTCCCCATGGTTATTAACCCAAGTTGTATTTCCTATTCAATGTAAGTGCGAAGTAAGCTCTTCCTGCTTTGCACAAAATGTTATCTGTAAACCACACTGATTTTAAAAAGTGCGGTATATAAAAGCATTAAATAAATAAATAAAAATAAAAGTGTAGGCTATAATTCATAGAAAGTGCTAAGAGGGATAATACATATGGTATATTGTCATGAAGGGAAAAATTAAAGCACTCTATCTTATATACAGTAATTTATATATAGTGGTTATCATGAAGAGGTAGTGAACAGGCTTTGTGTTGAGATATATGCAAAAGAGCTGTGCTTCAAGCACTGAACAAGGGGATTTCACAGTCACCCAACAGCAGATCAACAACAGATATGGGAGAGGGGGTATAAAGGGTCTTTAGAAAATGAGGTGTGAGCAAATCCCATAAGCCTTTGTATTCTAAGAGTCTATGTGGCGTTCTTACTGAAGCCAAGGGAAGAATTGTCACTAGGGAACTTTGCTTCATTTGCTGTCTCAAAGGAATCTACAGGAGCTCATCTGTACCTATTGGAAGAGAGTGTCTTTTACCCAGGATTCTACATACTAACAAGGAGACAGGGAAGTTCCAGTAGAATCCATTCTCCAGAAGAATTCCTCAGACGCTAGAGTGGGGGAGGTAAAGGAAGAAACCCCTACTTTGTGGCATGGGCAGATTCTACCTTCTGTGATGTTCTGAGAAGCTATTGTTGATATAGTATATTTGGATGTTCAGAAGGCATTTGACAAAGTCACTCATTAAAGGCTGCTCAGAAAATTCAAAGTCATGGCAGTAATGACGTCCCATGTTTTATCCAAGTTCTCTGACCTTGTTCTCTGTAAAACCAAACAGTTTGTTGTTCTGGTCTGTTGTTATATTGTGAACTGCGCTGATGCTGAATAGAGCGGTATATAAGAGCCTGTAATAAATAAATAATAATAATAAATAATAAATGGCGATAGGAAACTGCCCAGTCATAGATTGGAAATTGGCTAAAAGCCAAGAAGCAAAGAGTAGTACTAAATGGTCAGATTTCTACATGGACAAGTTCTTTGAGAAAAAGTCCATATCGCTTATCCCTGGAAATGAGCTATGAGAAATGGTTCTACTTTTTGAGATAATCCGAGGTACTTGTGTCTCAAACTGGCTGTCTTCAGAAACAGGATTCTGGACTTGGACCTTGGGCTGACCCAGCTTGGCTTTCCTTATGTTCTGAGCTGTAGTAGTTTGAGCTTCTTTCAAGAATTTTGCTGTTAACTTGGTTTATCATTTTGTATTTCTTGAGGTTGATGGGTACCCAGGACCAGTCCCAGAATTGGTAGAAAGTGTTGGCACCCTCTAGAAGTCTTAAGCTGTACAACCCCCTTTGCTGTCAAAATCTATTGTTTAGCTTTATACCCTTCTCTTTATCACCCCCCAGAGGTCGCTGCCCGCCTAGTTTGTCAACTGGTTGTGAGGCCCTGTGGGTAACCATGCTGAGGAGCAGAATAGGAATGCAAACAATACCTTACAATTTAGTCTATAGCTAGGTAAGGAGGGATTTGACTGTCATGACCAGGGGTAGGTTCCTTTTTCCAAACTGGTCAATCCTAGGGGGTGTGGATGGAAAAAGAGAAGAGGTCAATTTTGAGCTGCGATGGTGAGTGGTTTTTTAAATCCCGACCTCTACCGCTAAAATTATTTCAGATACTCGGTGCTGGTTTCTGGGTAATGGCTGGCGCTCAATATCTGGATGGAGTAATAAGTGCCACTGCTATCCGGATAGTGATAATATGGATCCCCTCCTGAATAAAAGCCTTCCCCACGGATACCTGAAGTCGTAATCAAGTGGGTAAGGTTCAGGTCGAGCTCTCTCAAGCTGGAATGTTCAGGTAAAGTCTCCCCAAAGTAAATTATTTTATATTAATATAAAAACAAATAATGTGTGATAGAGAAAATTAAATTTAAATATTAACATTTTTTTTATTTAACTCAATTCAATCAGACATTTAATAGAACTAATTTCTTTCTTAAGATCAAGGTGTTAAAGCAAATAATTTAACAATCTTTTCTTGGTTCTGCAGCAGCTAATCTGGGATTAACAACAAAGAGTCCGATAAGTACTGTATCAAGTGTCCCTTCTCTCATATATTGTTCTGTAACTCCAGGCACTGGATGCTACTAAGTACAAAGAATTGATACTTTGTGTATTCCTTCTTTCAACAGGTATTTCCTAGACTAATTCTTCTTTTGCAGCAGGTTAAGTATGTGCTCTATTCCAAATTTTAACTTTATCCTCCCTTCCCTATAACTCATGTGGTGCATGTATTCAGCAAACTCCATACCACTGGCAGCCAGGGCGACAATCGTTAGTGCACTGTAGTCTCACTGTTCTTGGGTCAGTAGCAGTCTCGCCGTAGCAGTCTCACCTTTTCCTCTCTCCTCAGTTTAACGGAGTCCTATGGAACCCACTAACCTATCTTTATAAAAGAAATAGGAAGCAAAATCCTATCTAATCTAACAATGGAATCTAATGTTTTTAACTCTCCAATGTAAGCGTCCCTCGAATACCTCCCTGGTTTACTTAAACTTTCTCTGTAACTTGAGTGGCATTCCCTTCACTGTCCCTAACTCAGAAAGAAAATAAATTTTAAATTCTCCTAATTTCATAGACCTTTATTGGCTGTTTTTCTACAGGCACCTCAAACCATCATCTCTCACATGTCATCTCAGTCAATTATCAAAATGTTATTGGAGGTTTTCAGAAATGTGAGTCTGCTTTGGCCCCATTAATCCAGGCCTGCAATGATCCTCAAGGGTTCTGACCTCATTTATTTATTTATTTAGCATATATTTGTATGCCGCTACTTCCAGTGATCAGTAGCGGCTTGATTACAGGTGTGATATTGACAAATCATTACATAAATTTAAAGGAGGATACAATTGATTTGGAAGGGAAAGCACGGCACAGCACACAGTGTAGGGTCTTAAGGAGAGGGACAGATATTCACATATTCACATATTCACATATATACATAACTGCATTAATGATCTGTCTAGGTGATGCCGTAATGGGATTGGAAAAGATGGGTTTTAAGCTTCTTCCTGAAGTCCTTTAGGTCGGTGATCTGGCATATCTCATAAGGCAGGTGGTTCCAGAGCATGGGAGCCGAGTATGTGAAAGCACGTTTGCTTGTCCGTGTGTTGACTGCTCTTATGCTACTTGGTATGCAGAGTGTGTTAAGGTTTGTGATCCGTCTGCTTCTGTTATTAGGTTGTGTGGTGATGAGGGTGGAAAGGAAAGAGGGGGATACTTTGTGGATGATCTTGAAAGTTGTTATTAGCACTTTGTATATTATTCGTGCTGGGATGGGTAGCCAGTGTAGTTCAATCAGGGTTGGTGTAATGTGATCAACTAGGTTCTTGTTCATGATGATCCTGGCTGAAACATTCTGTGCCAATTGCAAGATGTTCAGTGTTTTCTTTGGTAGACCCTGAAGGATGGCATTACAGTAGTCAAGGTGGGGAATGATGAGGGCCTGGGCTACTGTTCTAAAGTCAGAATGGTCAATGATGCAGCGTAAATGTTGAAGAACCCTCAGCTTGTGAAATATTGCTCTGTTGGTAGACCGGAGGTGTTTGTCCATTTTTAAGTTATCGTCAATCAGTACGCCCAGATATTTGATCTCTTTTTTAGAGAGATAGGAGTTATTGTTCAGGGTGATGGATGCCGGAGGATCAAAGTCTTGTTTCCCTGACATGAACATTACTTCGGTCTTCTTGTGGTTAATTGACATATTGTTGAGATGTAGCCAATTTTGCATTTCTAGTAGGCATTTTTCTAATTGGTTGTAGTCGGGATTGTTTATATCAAGAGGAGTGTAAATCATAATATCATCCGCATACAAGTGGTAGCTGATATTGAACTTTTGGAAGATCATGCAAACTGGTTGTATGTAAACGTTGAATAGAAGGGAGGAGATGGCTGAGCCTTGAGGTATGCCTTGTGTTTGAGGGAAAGGCTCAGCTTGTTCATTGTTGTAGCGTACCTGCTGCATTCGGTTTGTTAGGTAGGACTCGAACCACTTTAATGGGGTTCCTGATATACCTATAGATACCAGTCTGCGCAGTAGAGTTTGATGGTGAACTGTGTCAAACGCTGCTGAGATATCTATGAATATGAGTATGAACATCTTGTTTTTGTTTTCCAGACCCCGGATGAGGTTGTCAAGGAGAGCTATTAGCAGGGTTTCTACTCCATGGTGCGGTCTGAAACCGTATTGATGGTCATCAAGGATTTTGTTTTCATCTAGGTGGTCCTGTAATTGCTGTTGTGTCACTTTTTCGATGATCTTTGCAAGAAATGATATACTTGATATCGGCCGGTATGAGGTTGGATCTTCTTTGTTGAGTGCCTTATTTTTTAGAATAGGCCTGATTAGTGATCTTTTTAGGTGAACAGGCATGATACCTTGTTGCAGGGATTGATTCACTATGTGCGTTATAATATGTGCAATTTCGTGTTTCGTAGCTTTGATCCAGTCTGCTGGACAAGGATCCAGGAGAGAAGTAGTTGTATTTAAGTTTGAGATGGTATGGATGATGCGATTCTCATCAATTGTCTGGAACGTAGACCAACTTTCTATCGGTTTATAGCTTGTTTCCTGGCAGTTTGGCTGATTTGTGGTAATGTCCAGGGGTTGTCGTGGAGGATTGAGCTTTGTAGCATAATGATCAGCCAGTTCTTGGGCCGAGATTTTGCCATTGCAGTCGTGTTCGTGTAAGGGTTTTGTGAGCCCCCTAACTAGCTCAAACAGCTCTCTGGGTCTATTGATGGCCTTGTTGAGTAAGTTGGTGTGGTGCGTCTTTTTGGCAAGGTTAATCTCATGTTTGTATTTGGCTAGGAGTGCAAGGTATTCCAACTTGTGCAGATCATTTTTAACCCGTCTCAATTTTCTCTCAACTTTTCTTAATTCCTTCTTCATTTTGTGCAGCAGTGGTGTGTACCATGGTTCCAATTTTGTCTTTGTCGGTCTGGTTACTGATTTCCATTTTGGCTCCGAGTTGGCTTCTATTGAAAAGGTCCATTGTTGAATTAGGTCTTCGATATCTGTGTTGCTGTGGGTTATGTGCTTTTCAATAGAGTTTATTAATGTTTCCTTGTTAAATTGCTGGAACCTTCTTCGATGTTGTTCAGTCGAGCCAGATTCGATCTTGTCTGTAGTGGCACATAGATATAGAGTGAGGTGTATTTGGTAATGATCGGACCATGGTACTTGGGATACACAAGTTTTGGGTTGCTTTCCCTCTAATAGCAGTGGAAATTTGGGTAGGAATATCAAGTCCAGAGAGTGCCCTTTATTATGGGTCTCCCCTTGTATCACTTGTTTATACCCGAGTTGATCCATGGCTTCTAAGAAGGAAGTGGCCTGCATAAGTGGGACTGAGTTAAGATTAAAGTCACCCAGTGACACAACAGCAATTACAGGACCACCTAGATGAAAACAAAATCAGGCCTATTCTGTTATGTTTATGTTTATTTTATTTGATAAACCGCCCTTCAGTAATAAGCAGAGCGGTGTACAATCTACAAAAAAGTCTGAAATGGGCACAAGGCCAACGAAATTGAAAGGAAATTTACAATTCTATGATAGGATAGTAAGAGGAAGAGAGAGACAGGACAGGACATAGGCAAATATAGTATTGGGTGGGAGATACAGAGGCGGTCGTAGGAAGGCTAATTACATAAAAGGGGAAGGAAGGTCGAAGGCCAGGGAAAAGAGATGAGTCTTTAGGTTACGTTTAAAGGTGAGATGGTGGGGTTCAAGACGGAGAGAGGAAGGGAGGGCATTCCAAAGGGCGGGACCTGCAAAAAAGAAGGCAGAGGAACGTGTGGATTGTAGATGAGTGCTGGAGGGCGAGGGAAGGGTAAGGCGGTTGAGGTGAAAAGATCGGGGCGTGTGTCTGGGAGAATGGAAGGTGATGAGGTCTGCGAGATATTGTGGAGTACTGGTGTGGAGAGCTTTATGAACCAGAGAGAGGAGTTTGAATTGTGCGCGGAAGGGGACAGGTAGCCAATGGAGGTGGAGGAGAAGGGGTGTTATATGGTCTCGGAGAGTGGAATGCGTAATAAGTCGAGTGGCAGTATTCTGGTTTTAGTGAGATTATAAATCCCCCAGATTTATTTTCAGCTGGCGCTACCCAAGACAGTATCTCTGACAGGTCTTGCTATTATTACTTCAATACCTTAAATTGAACACTAAAAGGACTCCAGTACATGGGGTTACCAGTCACTCTCAACCACATTCATGGTGACAAGTAATATGCAGATCACTGTACTTATGTGCTCACACATCGTAGATTCAACCTTTGTACTCAAAACAGCACTACTTCTAACTTTAGGCTTTCTTGAGGTCTAGCGCCTCAGCCACTTAAACACAGGTCTGTACTCTTCAGTTCCCTGGTGGTCTCTGAGGTCAACAACTGCAGGTATCCAAGATGATACCTCCTGATTCCGGAATGTAACTATGGAGTCGTCATGGTATTTCCAAGGTGGCACCAATTGTGTGTCAAATGTTTAGCTTCTCTCTGGCTTGGGATTCCATCCCCAGTCTGAGATGAATGTTGGCCAGTTCAAATGATTGCTATGACAACTCCCATTGATTTTCATAAAAAAATGTTGTTGTTGTTGTTAAATGCTGTCAAGTTGGTGTCGACTCATGGCGACCCTCTGGATAGTTGTCCTAAATTGTGTTAAGTCTTCAGTCAGGTGGCTCATTGTTGACAGTCTGGCACCCATAACTTCTGTTATTGTAAATGCAAAAAAGGAGAAAGTGTGAGAGTGACGTCAGCAGTCTCAATCTTACATAAAAGATGTGAACGGACATTGCGCTCAATTCGCCTCTCCCCATTGAGAGTTTTGACCCCTGAAGAAGGCTCTTTATTTATTTATTCATTTCACAGTCTTGTATACCCCCTTATCCGGCAATCAAGGTGGTTTACAATGAACAGAACTTGAACATTACATCTAACACGGTTAACTTTGTACAATATAACAGTGCATATATATACATATAATAGTGAATACTGAACAACAGAAATTAACTTTTACAGTGTAACTGGCATGAAGGTGCTGCAGCGAAGTGCAATCAATGAATAAATCCAGGAGTCAATTGACAGGGTCCAAGCCAATTTATTGTGCACAAGGCCCAGTCATTCAAAGCTTCAAAAGGAACTGAGCAAAGTTTTTACAGAGACATACTCATTTATACCTCTTTTTCAGTTTGATACATGAGAACTTTCTATTGGTTCTAGCTTGATACATACAAACTTTTCATTGGTTCCAACGTCCCCTGCACCTGTCCAATCAGAGATCCCTCCGGGGCCTAGCAACCAGCCCCCTCCCTTAGAACTGTTCTAACAATGGTGCAGTTTCTAGGTTTGATACTTCTCTACTGCAAGGTCATCTCTAGCTTCAGGAATGCATGTATTGAAACATTTCTTTCTTTTGCACACAAGAGAATAATGAAAGACTTATGAATTCATGTAAAACTTCTTATTAAGCAATTTATAACAGTTTTCTCATTTTTCACAGATTTTTGATTCTTTTCTAGCTATAATGGGGGTTGGAATCCAGGCCTAACTTACAGGCCTTTCATATTAGCAGACCATTCTAGGCCATAGCCTGCCACATTCCCCCCTTTGATTATTCTCACCCGCTAGTGAGAAAGGGTGAGAATTAAATCACTCAATAATTAAATCACACATTATACTGGTGTAACAGCATCATCTTGGGGTATAGGGTAATATTGCCACATAGCTAGTATCTTTGTAGCTGCCTTCCGCTCTACAGTACTATCAATTACTGAGGTTACCATGCGTAAGCAAAGGGGTAGGAGACATGGGAGCAGCAAGCACATAGCTAATATGAATAATACAATAAATGCAAGGGTCTTCAGACCACCTAACCATGAAAATACTGAACCAAACCACCCATCTAGTTTCAGACTATGCCAGGTCTGAACAGGCACAAATGTTTGCTTTCTCATCTGGATAGCTAGATCCTCGACAACATGCCCATTATTATCAATTTGCAAACAACAATTGCTTAAATTTAATTTCCCACATACCCCACCTTCAGCTGCTAACAAATAATCTAGAGCTAAACGATTCTGGTAAATAGCTGTGTGCATTTGTGTACTTTGCTTAGCCAAAAGGGTTAGTGCTTTACTAGTTTCATTGGTTATTATTTCAACAACAGCTTGCAAACGTATTATACGATTTATCATATACACAGGGGTACGTTATCCCCATGTCCCATCTTGCTCCCAAGTAGCAGGTCCATAGTATGAGATAATTCTCTCAGGTGGCCATTCTTCAGATGTCACATCCCATTTGTCCCATTGGCCTATTTTCAAGGCCTCCTGTAGCTGTCGACTCCTGTACACAGGATATCCCAGTTGTTCTCCATGGGATGTAAGCAAAAGGAAAAAGGAAGGTCGTATGGTTCCCAATACACATGCACCTCCCCAATGGTGAGGGAGCCTAGCATATGCTCAAGTTCCGCAAATCCAGTACTGTCCAGGTGGTGCTTGCCAGGAATTATAAACTGCTAGATTAGTCCAGATGCTGGCAAGATTGGGGAAACGAACTAGAGGATTGGAGGGTTCTGAAGCGTTGACTCCTGACTACCAAGATGTCTTCTTAGTGGTACTGTTGTAGAACTTTTGATTGAGATAGACCAGCTGCCCCACCTCCATGTTAAACAGTGGTCCATAGTGAGCAAAACATAAGTTACCCACAATGGGGTGAGCCAATACCCATTCATTAGTAGTATTATGCAGGTCAGTCTGATTATAAGGAACAGAATAGTTCAGTTCTTGCGCCTCCCAAGGCCATTGGTCTCCCATCTTAGTCCCTCCACAGAATAGACAGTCTGAAATGTGGAGACTAGATGCTACTGCTCCCACTAGTTTGAGGAACAAGTTCTGGGAAGCAGGAGGAATCTCAAATTCTGCTTTCATGGCCTCATAGAAAGAGTGATGTATGCGATAGGGTGAGGATACATGGGCCTTGGTATTTAACTGTATGTGCAGGATGGTTCCAGGATCTATGCCTCCTCCTGCTATACGCAATCCAAATCTGTATCCTTGCTTCCATTGGCTGGGGTTGATTATGAGAAGTTGCAGGGGATTACAGGCACCTTTCTGGCATTTCTTGGGCTCAAGTAATCTGACCCTTGTCAGACTGCCTTTTAGACTATCACCATCTCGTCCCACAGATGCATTCTGCCAAGTAGCAAAGTATACACAGTCCCACTTTGGACAGAAGTAGGCGTCTTTAGATGCAGTGCTGTAAACGGTGGTTGGAGAGCTCTTTCCCGTACACCGTCCCCATCCGTAGGCTCCTTCCGGACACATATACTTATCATTATGGTAGTAAGCTCGTTCCCATGACCCACACTTGTGGTAAGCATTTCTGTTGTGGGGTCTGCAAGGGGACTTGTGGCATTTATAGTTCAGTTCTTGCGCCTCCCAAGAGAAAACTGCAGCCAATCTGAGCACTTTTCAAATCATTTAGAATCCCTTCAGCAAAGGCTCCAACGATCCTGTGAGCAGTGAGTGAGAATCAGCTGTGCCTACTTAGTTGGGAACTGTGTGTGAGAGAAAACTGCAGCCAATCTGAGCACTTTTCAAATCATTTAGAATCCCTTCAGCAAAGGCTCCAACGATCCTGTGAGCAGTGAGTGAGAATCAGCTGTGCCTACTTAGTTGGGAACTGTGTGTGAGAGAAAACTGCAGCCAATCTGAGCACTTTTCAAATCATTTAAAATCCCTTCAGCAATGGCGCGCCCGTGCCTTGCGGGCCCGCGCCTGAGGGCCTCGCAAGAGGGCCCTTTGGCGTGGCCCTTAGGCGGTGGACCGTGCGAGACCCACTATCTGCTGCTATATGCTCATTCTGTTCAGCGATATGCTGTTTGTAGTTAATGTAAGGTAATGTAATGTAAGTTATGTACTGTGTTCCCTGTTTGTACTCCTAGTGTTTTGTTGTGATGTAATGATAATGCAATGTATGTTTCCCTCACCTTTGTTTAACTTTGTGCTGTATTAACCGCTTTGATTGAAGGAAAAGGCGGGATACAAAACATGTTAAATAAATAAATAAATAAATAAATTTATGAGGGCCCCATCCTCATCATTCCAGCGTATCTCAAGCGTATAATATGAAGGGTTTTGTCGGGAGTTATAACAAGTCTTACTCTTTCCTTTCGTACAGATATTTAATTCTGTGCCATTATAAATACACCGGCTGACTGTACCAGTGCAAGTATAGTAGGAATGATAAAGTAAAGTCTGAGTGACCTTCTGTCCTGTTCGGGTGGTAGTTATGTAGGCTGCACAAGGAGGTAAAGCAAAAGTTTTTTCCAGAAATACGAGGATCACCACTCCCACAAGACAATAGTGGAAGAACATATTGCTCATAGTCTTTGAAGGTCAACTTGAGTATTGGATACGATGAACTTGTAGAACCTTTTTCTTCTTCGGTTCCAACGGTCACCCTTATGCAATAAGAGTAGAAATGCAGATGCTGAAGATTCTTATAATGCTGATTGTTTCCGCAATGTAAGTCGCAATGGAGTCTCGGGATCATTCACTGAAGTCCATTGGCCAGGATCAGGAGCGGCGGCTTCACTCGACTGTGGTGGATCCAGGGTTCGAATTCCGCAATTTTCACTGCAGTGAGAGTTGACAGGATGATGACATAGGGTCCCTTCCAATACGGCGCCAGTGGGGTCTTTCTTTACTCTTTAATCCACACGGATGCTCCTGGCTTGAAAGGATGCAGAGGCTCTGTCAGGTTGATGGGCAATCGATCTTGCACCCAGGTATGGAGATTCTGCAAAACAGAACCTAAAGCTAATAGTTCTTGTCTAGTTATTTCAGATCCTATTTGTCTCATGTCTCCCTTTATTCCCTGTACAATGGGGGGAGGTCGCCCATATAAAATCTCAAAAGGGGAAACTCCTAGGTACTTGGTGGGAGCTGAACGTATCCTAAGAAGAGCTATAGGGAGAACCTGAAGCCATTTTAGGTGTGTTTCTTGACAGAGTTTGGACAATTGAGATTTCAGGGTTCTATTCATACGTTCCACTTTCCCTGAACTCTGGGGTCTGTAAGCAGTGTGCAACTTCCATTGTATTTGCAAAGCTCGAACTAACTGTTGAGTCACTTGGGACACAAATGAGGGTCCATTATCTGATCCTATAGTCAATGGTATTCCAAATCGATGAATAATCTCATGGAGCAGTACCCTAGTAACTTCTCGGGCTTTCTCAGTTCGGGTGGGATAGGCTTCTACCCATCTGGAAAATGTGCAGACTAACACTAACAAATAGTGATACCCGTTTGCGCGGGGCATTTCAGCAAAGTCCACCTGCACATCACTCATCGGGGCCACCCCTACGGACTGGACTCTCGGGGGTGGAATGGGACCTTGCTTAGCATTGTTCTTGGCACATATCAAACATCGCTGTGCCACTGAGGTGGTCAGGGGTCCTAGTAGCGAGATACAGAAATGGGTCCTTAGGGCTCTCTCCATGGCTGCTTTTCCATAATGTGTGGCCTGATGAAAAGCATGGACGAAGGCCGGTCCTAATGCCTCAGGGATGACTGTGGGACCAGGAGGTGAACTACCTTCTGGAGGGGGCAACACTATCCAACCTGTTTCTGCCAGGACCCCTCCCTCCTTTTCACAGAAATAATCTAACTCTCTTACAGTGTATCGGGGTGCCCAAGAACTTAGGGGCACAGGAAAGAGAGCTGCTTGTATCGGGGTATCTTGGGTCCTGACTTGTCCTGTTGTGGCTGCTTTTCGGGCTGTGACATCAGCAAACCTGTTTCCTCGGGTGACTTCTCCTGCTCCTGCCTGATGACCTCGGCAGTGCATGACTGCCACTTGTTTGGGGGCCCATACAGCATCTAATAACATCAGTATCTCGGGCCCATACCTAATAGACTTGCCCCCTGAGGTGATCAACCCTCGTTCTTTATTCAAGGCTCCATGTGCATGCAAAGTTGTGAAAGCATACTTGGAATCTGTGTATACATTCAAACGGAGTCCTTCTCCTAATGTCAATGCTCTAGTAAGGGCTATCAGTTCAGCTTTTTGAGCTGAAGTTCCTGGGGCCAGGGCTGAGGACTCAACTACCAGATCAAGGGTCACCACTGCATATCCAGCACAACGATGTCCATTGATGACCAAACTGCTTCCATCTACAAAGAAAGTCCGTTCAGGGTCCTCTAGAGGGACATCAGTCAAGTCAGGGCGACTCGAGAATACAGTGTCCATGGTTTCTAAACAGTCATGATCAGGGGGCCCAGGACCAATTGGGAACAACGTAGCAGAGTTCAAGGCTTGACTGACCTTCAACTGTATCTGGGGGTTTTCACACAGCATGCTCTGATATTTCAACATTCGTGAATTGGTTAGCCAGAAGTTTCCTTTGTGTTCCATGAGAGTCAGAACAGAATGTGGTACAGTAACTTGAAGATTTTGTCCCAGGGTGAGCTTATCTGCTTCGCCCACCAGGAGGGCTGTCGCTGAAACAGCTCTCAAACAAGGGGGCAAACCTTTTGCAACTACATCCAATTGTTTTGACAAGTAGGCTACTGGCCATTGCCAAGTACCAAGAGATTGGGTCAGCACCCCCAACGCATTTCCTTGTGACTCATGGACGAAAAGATGGACATTTGGAAGACCTAAAGCTGGTGATGACAGCAGAGCACTTTTCAGAGACTGGAATGCTACATCCTGTTCAGGTCCCCACTCTAGTGGAGACTTTTCCATTCCTTTAGTAACTTGATATAATGGTTTTGCGATCAATGCAAAATTGGGGATCCATATTCGACAGTATCCTGCGGCCCCCAAAAAGGCTCTTACTTGCCTCCTAGTGGTTGGAGTAGGGATATTGCATACAGCTTCTTTGCGTTCTGGTCCTAAACGTCGGATCCCGCTGGACAGCTGGAATCCTAGATACTTGACTTCAGTTTGGCATAATTGTGCTTTGGCTCTTGAGACTTTGTATCCAGCATCTTTGAGAAGGTACAAAAGTTCACTAGTAGCTTGTAGACATTCACTTTCTGAGTTGGTGGCTACGAGCAGATCATCCACATACTGGAGGAGAACCCTTTGTCCTGGGTTCACTGGGTAACTTGAAAGATCTTGATTTAGGGCAGCACTGAAGAGAGTAGGTGAATTCTTGAATCTTTGGGGTAATCTGGTCCAGGTGAGTTGGCCCCGTCTTCCTGTTACGGGGTCTTGCCATTCAAAAGTGAATAAAAGTTGACTGGTGGGGGCTAGGCGTACACAGAAAAAGGCATCTTTCAGGTCCAGGACGGTGAAATGAGTAGCCTCAGCGGGGATCAGTCCCAAGAGAGTATAGGGATTTGGCACCACAGGGTGTATAGTTTCAACTGCGTCATTTACTCGCCTCAGATCTTGTACTGGGCGGTAATCCCCTCTCCCAGGTTTCTTAACTGGGAAAAGGGGGGTGTTCCAAGGTGACTGGCATTCCTTGAGAAGTCCATACTTCAGTAGTTTCATTAAATGGCAGTGGATACCTTCAATGGCTGGTCGGGGAAGAGGATACTGCTTCACATGCACTGGTTCCGCTCCTGACTTGAGGGTGACAATGACAGGGGCTATGTTCTTTGCTAGGCCAGGTAGATTATCTTCTGCCCACACTTCAGGTGGGGCTATAAGGTTGGTAGGTATACAGGAACTAGTTGACTTGATTGGAGGTGCGCTATAGAACTGCCATTCTTCTTCTCGGTGAACAGTCAGCACCATCAATCCAGCAGGCTTCGGGTTCACAGTCATTTTCATTTCTCCCCCTTCAGCGAAGGATATCTGTGCCTGGAGCTTGGTAAGCATGTCTCGGCCCAGAAGTGGAATAGGGCACTCAGGCATATATAGGAACTGGTGCGTTATTTTCTGTCCCCCTAGTTCACACATGTGGTTCTAAAGGAATGACTTTGTGGCCTTGTTCCCGGTGGCCCCAACAATGGTGACAGATCGAGAGGAAAGAGAAGCCACTGGCTTAGCCACTACTGAATGTTCTGCTCCTGTATCTACCATAAAGTCCATATATTGGTCCCCTATCTTTAAGCTGACCATAGGCTCCTGGGGACTCAGGGTGAACTTGGAGCCCGGTCTGGCCTAGTCTTCATCTATATCATCCATGTCATAGCCTGTTGCTACTGCCACTCCCTCAATGGCTTCTTCTCTCTCGCGCTTGAACTGTGCTCGGTTCACTCTTCCCCTCCTTCGGAATCGACCTCCTGCTCTCCAGGGACTCCCTCCTCCCCTTGCAGGGGCGGAGTCCAGATGCGGGCATTAACTTCTCCAATGTCCTTCTTCTTTGCAGTAGGCGCACTGATTTGCACCCAATTGAGGCCTTTCGCTTCTGCGGCCTCTTCCACGTTCTCTGGTCCTTTGATTAGGAAAGCCTCCTCCACGTCGTTCAACTATAGCGGCAGCAAGAAGATCTGCCTTCTTCGTCATCTTTTGTTCACTTTCTCTGTCATGTTCATTTTCACGATTCACAAACACTTTCTGAGCAACTTCCATTAGCTGTGCTGTATTCATGCCCGCAAATCCATCCAAATTCTGCAATTTTCATTTTATATCTCTCTGGGACTGACTAACAAAGGCTGCATTTACCATGCGCAAATTTTCCTGAGCGGCGGGATCATATGGGGTGTATAATCTATAAGCTTCGGACAACCGCTCATAAAAGGCCGCTGGGCTCTCATCTGGACCCTGGAGGACTTCCGATACCTTCCCGATATTCATGGCCCTCTGGCCTCCCTTCCTCAGGCCCTGCAACAAGGCCTGGCGAAATCTCGTCAGGGCCGCCGCCTTCCTTTCATCATTTGGGTCCCACCCGGGATCTTCATTTGGATAAGCCGCGGCGGCAGCTTGTGGGAGATTTATTCCTCCTCCTTCTACAGGGTTCTCTTCTAACCAACGGAGAGCTGCTTGCCCAATTCGCCCTCGCTCCTCAGTAGTAAAAAGGGTGGACAGGAGTTGGCGACAATCGGCCCAGGTAGGCTGGTGGGTTTGCATAATGCTGGACATTAATTCTGTTAATTCCTGGGGCTTTGCAGTATAGGATGCATAATGCGTTTTCCAGTTTAATAAATCAGTAGTGGAAAAGGGTACATAGACTAGACTAGTTGGTCCTGGTGCCATCTGGCCCTGATCATTTAAAACAGGTATTCCAGGCACTTGGCGTAATGGCATTAGGTGCCCTGCTTTCTCCTTCTTCTTCGGGGTTACACTTCTTAAATCATAAGGCTCCCGTGCACAAACTTCCTTGGCGGGTGACCCTGAACTGGCAGGAGAGCCTCCGCTCTCAGCTTCGTCGGAGGACTCGGGCCCCCATGACGTGCTTGGGCCTGACTCGGGACTATCACTCGGGGGGAGGAAGCTTCCTGGGCTGCTGCAGCGGCACTTGCTGGGGTTCCTCATCTGGCTCCGCTTCAGGCAGCGGTGCTGGGGGAACTAACTTATGTGGGTACTGTGGTAACCTGGTCAGGATATCTGGGGACTCTGGGGCAGAATACACAGGCGGCTTTTCCTCCTCAACTTTCCGGGTTCCCTTAGTGGTGGCTACAAATATTCTACAATGCTCCTCATAACAGCGCTTCATCCATGAGGGCTGCCCTTCTCAAGCATCTAACCAGGAATCTATATAGGGGAACTGGTCAGGATGTGCTTTTTGTACACGGAAAACTTTTTCTACATCAAACGTACCCCCGCGGGGCCATGAGGTAGCCAACGCAGGCCACTCTCTTTCACAGAACATTTTCAATCTAGACGGAGACAATTTTATACCGTAGTTTCCTGAAAATCCTTTATGGAAATTCTTGATCATACATTCCAACGGAGTTTGCGTGGACTCCGCCCCTCCCATAATCTAAACGTGACTACGTACACGTAATGACATACAAGACGACAAACAGTAAGGGTAGGTGGTATGGCTATAGGTAAGGGGTCCGTACAGCCCACAAGACACTGAGGGGGGACGTACACCACTCGCTTCCTCCTTTTCGTGACCTGGGCGTGGTCGCCCAGCCAGAAACTGCGCTACTCAGGAGTCCACTTTCGCTCGGTCTATATTTCAAGACCTCTCAATCACACAGGCAATCATATTATCACAAAAATCATTTTTCAAGTGCCCAGGTTTTCTGACTAACTGACTATTCCAAACAAGAAGGGTCGATGGCTTCGGCTTTCTCTTATGCGGAGCGTACTAGGACCGCCCTTATGAGAGGTGATCGGGCTCTCTTGTCTTGCGCAGGCTTATGCGAGATTTCTCCAGTTAGTCTATACCAAATCAGTCTCACGCATGCAAGACTCTTTTTCCCAGGCTGTACTTACTGACTATCAAATCACAAAATTGACTACTCACCGGATCCGGTTCCCGATACCACACCAGTTCTTGGGTTGGATCCTGGACTCCCCCTGGGTCAGAGGTGTTGGCCGGTCGGACCCAGTGGCCCACCGAGGTAGGCGGAACCCTCTCCGGCACAAATGGGCCGGCGGCGCCTGAGGTTTCCCCCGCGGTCGGACGGACACGGTTCCAATCGGGCCAAACCTCGAGGTGAATTGCGTAGATTATTCACTTGAATACCATTCACTACTCGCACTTCCCGGCCAATGCACCAAGAATATGCTGCAGCGAAGTGCAATCAATGAATAAATCCAGGAATCAATTGACAGGGTCCAAGCCAATTTATTGTGCACAAGGCCCAGTCAGTCAAAGCTTCAAAAGGAACTGAGCAAAGTTTTTACAGAGACATAACCATTTATACCTCTTTTTCAGTTTGATACATGAGAACTTTCTATTGGTTCTAGCTTGATACATACAAACTTTTCATAGGTTCCAACTAGGGTTGCCAACTGGCCGGTTTTCAGCCGGCCTGGCCGGTTTTTCCATGGCCAGGCCGGCTGCCGGCGCAGAGGCAAAACCGGCCCTTGAAAAGCCGGTTTTTTTGCTCTGGCCGCAAGATCGGGAGCGGCCAGAGCAAAAAAAACGGCTTTTCTCCCAACCCGGAGGGCTTCAGAGGGAGCCGGGGAAGCCCGCGCGAGGCCCCGGCTCCCTCTGTACAGCCGCCAGCGTGAAGAGCCTTTACCTTCACGCTGGCGGCTGTTCCTGTGAAGCCGTGATAGGTGGGAAAGGTTAAAGGCAATGCCCTTTAACCTTTCCCAGCATTCGCGGCTTCACAGGAACAGCCGCCAGCGTGAAGGAAAAGGCTCTTCACGCTGGCAGCTGTTCAGAGGGAGCCGGGGCCTCGCGCGGGCTTCCCCAGCTCCCTCTAAAGCCTCAGACAGCCGCGGGTTTGGGGGGGGGGGAGGCCAAGGACTGCCTGGGCTGTGAGGGGGGGAGGGGGCCGGGACGGGAAAAGGGCTAGGAGGGGGAATTTGACTGGAAATGGGTTGTGATGGGGGGGGGGGGACCTGGACCTGGACCGGAAAAGGGCTATGGGGGGGGGACACTTGGACTGGAAAGAAATGGGCTGTGATGGGAGGGGACCTGGACTGTAAAAGGGCTATGTGGGGGGGGGGGGACATGGACTGAAAATGGGTTGTGATGGGGAGGGGGACCTGGACTGGAAAAGGGCTATGGGGGGGGGGGAACTTGGACAGGAAAAGGGCTATAGGGGGGAACTTGGACTGAAAAAGGGCTATGGAGGAAGGAGGGGGAACTTGGACTGGAAATAGGCTTTGATTAGGGGGACACGGACTGGAAATGGGTTGGGAAGGGGGGGACGGACCTGGACTGGAAAAGGGCTATGGGGGGCATTGGACTGGAAAGAAATGGGCTGTGATGGGGAGGGGGACCTGGACTGTAAAAGGGCTATGTGGGGAGGGTGACATGGACTGGAAATGGGTTTTGATGGGGAGGGGGACCTGGACTGGAAAAGGGCTATGGGGGGGGACATGGACTGGAAATGGGTTGTGATGGGGAGGGGGACCTGGACTGGAAAAAGGCTATGGGGGGGGGGGAACTTGGACTGGAAATGGGCTATGGTGGAGGAAGGGGGAACTTGGACTGGAAATAGGCTGTGATTAGGGGGGCTAGGACTGCAAATGGACTGTGATGGTGGGGGGGGGGGGGTAGGACTGCAAATGGGCTGTGATGGTGCGGGGAGACTCGGACTGCAAATGGGATGTGATGGGGGGGCCTAGGACTGGAAATGGGCTGTGATGGGGGGGGGGCTAGGACTGGAAATGGTCTGTGATGTGAGGGCTAGCACTGGAAATGGGCTGATGAAGAGCTGGAATAGGACTGGAAATGGGCTGATGTGGGGCATGGGAGATTGGAATTAGAAGGGAGTGGATGCTGGGTGGGTCTAGAACTATAAGGGAACTGATTTTTGGGGAGGACTAGAATAGATGGGGAATGAGAATGGAGAGGGGAAAAAATATTTTGTGTGGAAGAAAAGTCTATGATGGGCTGGGTATTGGGAGAGGGAGGGGCTTGAGAATGGAAGGGTGAAATTTAAATGGATGATAAAGGAATAAGGAAAGAATTGGGGGAAAGAGCAAAAGGGAAACAATCAGTATGTTAAAGCAGAAATAGAGAGAGAATGGAAAACATCTAAAAGAGAAGAAAGGACAAATGGATAGCTCGCAGAAGACACGAAGAAACCAGAAGAAAGTGACTGGAGCAATTGCAACTGAAAATAAAACGCCCAAACAGAAGGTAGAAAAATACTTTTTATTTTGAATTTATTAGCTGGAATATGTTTGGTCTGGGAAGTGTGTGTTGATAACATCTTTGCGTTTTTGTTTAGTGCAAGAGGAAATTACTTTATAATTTTATTTCTCCAGTGTTGTACATTTCATGTTTGGATTTTGGGGTTCCCAGTTATTATATGACCAAGGAAGTTAGCCTACACGTATCCTCGGTAATTTTTGTGGGTGGGGCTGGGGGCGGGGCAGGGGTGGGACTTGGGGCGGGGAATGGGTGGAGCATGGCGAGCCACAGGTGTCGGGTTTTTCTCGGTGAAAAAGTTGGTAACCCTAGTTCCAACGTCCCCTGCACCTGTCCAATCAGAGTCCCTCCGGGGCCTAGCAACCAGCCCCCTCCCTTAGAACTGTTCTAACAATGGTGCAGTTTCTAGGTTTGATACTTCTCTACTGCAAAGTCATCTCTAGCTTCTCTGTTCTCTGTATTGAAACATTTCTTTCTTTTGCACACAAGAGAATAATGAAAGACTTATGAATTCATGTAAAACTTCTTATTAAGCAATTTATAAGTTTTCTCATTTTTCACAGATTTTTGGTTCTTTTCTAGCTATAATGGGGGTTGGAATCCAGGCCTAACTTACAGGCCTTTCATATTAGCAGACCATTCTAGGCCATAGCCTGCCACTAAGGCATAGGAGTTAGGTGGTAATATTGAAGCAGCGAAGTGCAGACAATGAATAAATCCAGGAGTCAATTTACAGGGTCCAAGCCAATTTATTGTGCACAAGGCCCAGTTCGTCAAAGCTTCAAAAAGGACTGAGCAAAGTTCTTACAGAGGCATATTCATTTATACATTTCTTTTCAGTTTGATACATGCAACCTTTCTATTGGTCCCAACGCCCCCTGCACCTGTCCAATCAGAGATCCCTCCTGGGCCTAGCACCCAGCTCCCTCCTCTAGGACTGTTCTAACAATGGTGCAGTTTCTAGGTTTGGATACTTCTCTACTGCAAGGTCGTTTCTGGCTCTAGGAATGCATGTATTGAAACATTTCTTATTTTCACAGCACAAGAGAATAATGAAAGATTTAAGCATTCATGAAAACTTCTTATTAAGCAGTTTAAACAGTTTTCTCAAACTTTTACAGACTTTGGTTCTTTACTGAGATGGGGGTTGGAATCAGGGCCTAACTTACAGGCCTTTCACATTTGCAGACTATTATAGGCCATAGCCTGCCACATTCCCCCCTTTGATTATTCTCACCCGCTAGTGAGAAAGGGTGAGAATTAAATCACATATTAAACTTGCATAACCGCATCATCTTGGGGTATTGGGGAATATTGCCACATAGCTAATATTTTTGTAGCTGCCTTCCATTCTACAGTGCTATCAATAACTGAGGTTATCATACGTAAGCAAAGGGGTAGGAGACATGGGAGAAACAAGCAGACAGCCAATATGAGTAATGCAATTAACACAAGGGTCTTCATACCCCCTAACCATGAAAATGCTGAACCAAACCACCCATCAAGCTTCAGGCCGTGCCAGGTCTGAACAGGCACATAAGCTTGCGTGTGTATTTGAGTAGCTATATCTTCAACAACATGTCCATTATTGTCAATCTGTAAACAACAGTTGGTTAAATTCAATTTTCCTTCAGCTGCTAACAAATAATCTAAAGCTAAACTATTCTGATAAATAGCCTGTACGCATTTGTGTACTTTGCTTGGCTAAAAGAGTTAGTGCTTTACTGGTTTCATTGGTTATTATTTCAACAACAGCTTGTAAACGTATAATATGATTTATCATATACACAGGAGTACGATATCCCCATGTACCATCTTGCTCCCATGAAGCAGGTCCATAGTATGAAATGATTCTCTCTGGTGGCCACTCTTCCTCCTTCCACTTGTCCCATTGGCCTATTTTCAAGACCTCTCGTTTCTGCCGACTCCTGTACACAGGAAAACCCAGTTGTTCTCCATGGGATGTAGGCAACAGGAAAAAGGAAGGTCGTATGGTTCCCAAGGTACATGCTCCTTCCCAGTGGTGAGGAAGCCTAGCATATGTTCGGGTTCCACAAATCCAGTACAGTCCAGGTGGTGCTTGCCAGGCATTATAAGCTGCTAGATTAGTCCAGATGCTGGCAAGATTGGGGAAACAAACTAGAGGGTTGGGGGGCTCTGAAGTGTTGACTCCTGACCACCAAGACGTCTTCTTAGTGGTACTGTTGTAGAACTTCTGATTGAGACAGACCAGCTGTCCAACCTCCATGGCAAACAGTGGTCCAAAGCGAGCAAAACACAAATTACCAACAATGGGGTGGGCCAGTACCCATTCACTAGTAGTCTGATTATAAGGCATAGAATAGTTCACTTCTTGTGCCTCCCAGGGCCATTGATCTCCCATCTTAGTCCCTCCACAGAAAAGGCAGTCTGAAATGTGGAGACTAGATGCTACTGCCCCGGCAAGCTCAATGAACAAGTTTTGGGAGGCATGAGGAATCTCAAACTCTACCTTCATGGCTTCATAGAAAGAGTGATGTATTTGATAAGGTGCAGATGCATGAGTCTTAGTATTCAGCTATATATGTATAAAAGTTCCAGGGTCTACGCCTCCTCCTGCTATCCGTAACCCAAATCTGTACCCCTGCTTCCACTGGCTAGGGTTAAATATGATGAGTTGCACTGGATTACAGGCACCTTTCTTACATTTCTTAGGTTCTGGTAATGATAATTTTTCCAAGATAGCTACTCGATTATCTCCATCTCGTCCCATAGGCGCACTCGGCCAGGTAGCATAATACACGTATTCCCACTTGGATGATGTACTGTAGACGGTTGGGGAAGATTTCCCAGTACATTTTCCTCATCCGTATGCTCCTTCAGGACACATGTATTTATCATCATAATAGTAGGCATGCTCCCAATATCCACACTTGTGATAGACATTTCTGTTGATTACCTCACAAGCATCAAAACTCAGGGTAACATGCTTCGTGGGATCAGGAAGCTGTCGGGTGGCATTTATGAGGGCTCCGTCCTCATCATTCCATTGTATCTCGAGTACATAATAAGAGGGGTTCTGCCGGGGGTTGTAACAAGTCTTACGTTTCCCCTTCGTACAGATATTTAATTCTGTGCCATTATAGATACACCGGCTGACTATACCAGTGCAATATAGTAGGAATGGTAAAGTAAAGTCTGAGTGACCTTCTGTCCAGTTCGGGTGGTAGTTATGCAAGCGGCACAAGGGGGTAAGGCAAAAGTCTTTTCCAGGAATCCCAGGACCACCACTCCCACAAGATAATAGTTGAAGAACATTATGATTACAGTCTTTGGAGGTCAACTGGAATATTGGGTACGTTGAGCTTGTAGAGTTTCTTCTTCTTTTCTGCTTCGACTGCCACTCTTATGTGACAGGGGTGGGATTGTAGATTCTGAAGATTCTTACAATGCTGGTTGTCTCCGCAATGTGAGTCGCAATGGAGTCTCAGGATCATTTACTGAATTCCATTGACCAGGCTCAGGAGCAGCTGCTGGCTTCACTCGACTGTGATGGATCCAGGGTTCGAGTTCTGCAACTTTTACTGCAGTTGGGGTTGACAAGATGACAACATAAGGTCCCTTCCAATGCGGTGCCAGCGGGGTCTTTCTCCACTCTTTGATCCATGCTGACACTCCTGGCTTGAAGGGATGCAGAGGTTCTATCAGATTGATGGGCAATCGATCTTGCACCCAGGCATGAAGACTCTGCCAAACAGAACCTAAAGCCAATAGTTCTTGTCTGGTTATTTCAGATCCTATTTGTTTCATATCTCCTTTAATTCCCTGTACAATGGGCGGAGGTCGCCCATACAAAATATCAAAAGGGGAAACTCCCAAGGACTTGGTTGGAGCAGAACGTATCCTAAGAAGGGCTATAGGGAGAACCTGGAGCCGCTTTAGGTGTGTTTCTTGACAAAGCTTGGACAACTGAGATTTCAGGGTTCTATTCATTCGTTCTACCTTCCCTGAACTCTGGGGTCTATAGGCAGTGTGCAGCTTCCATTGTATCTGTAGGGCTCGAGCTAACTGTTGAGTCACCTGTGACACAAATGAGGGTCCATTGTCTGACCCTATAGTCAATGGTATTCCAAATCGAGGAATAATCTCATGGAGCAGTATTTTTGTGACTTCTCGAGCCTTCTCTGTTCGGGTGGGACGGGCTTCTACCCACCCAGAAAATGTGCAAACTAGAACTAACAGGTAGTGATATCCATTTGCTCGTGGCATTTCAGTAAAATCTACTTGAATATCACTCTTGGGGGCCACCCCTACTGACTGAACTCTTGGGAGTGGAACGGGACCTTGCCTAGCGTTGTTCTTGGCACATATCAAACATTGCTGTGCCACTGAAGCAGACAGGGGTCCTAGTAGTGAGATGAAAAAATGGGGTCTTAGGGCTCTTTCCATGGCTGTTTTCCCATTGTGCATGGCCTGATGAAAAGCATGAACAAAAGCTGGCCCTAATGCTTCAGGAATGACTGTAGGACCTGGAAGTGAGCTACCCTCTGGAGGTGGCAGCACTATCCAACCTTTTTCTGTTAGGACCCCTCCCTCCTTTTCACAGAAATAATCCAACTCTTTTGTAGTGTATCGGGGAGCCCATGAGCTAAGGGGCACGGGGAATAAGGCTGCTTGCACTGAAGTGTCTTGGGTCACAACTCGTCCAGTCGTGGCTGCTTTTCGGGCGGTGGCATCAGCAAACCTATTCCCTCGGGTAACTTCTCCTACTCCTGTCTGGTGACCTCGACAGTGCATAACTGCAACTTGCTTAGGGGCCCATACAGCATCTAATAATATCAATATCTCGGGCCCATTCCTAATGGACTTGCCTCCTGAGGTGATCAACCCTCGCTCTTTATACAAGGCTCCATGTGCGTGGAAAGTGGTAAAGGCATTTTGCTTTTGTCCTGTTGCTGTAGTGGATCCCTCTACAGCAACAGGACAAAAGCAAAATAAACAGTACCATCTAACTTCTGAACTATCTAGCGTCTCAAGAAATAGGGGTGTCCTACATGGAGTGGTGGGTTCACCCCTAAACAAAAACATGGGGAGGGGTGGCCTGCACAGAGCGACAGGTGCACCTACTCTTGCCATCTTGCTGGGCAGACTAGATGGACCATGCTGGTCTTTATCTGCCGTCACTTACTATGTTACTATGTTACAGTCATTTTCATTTCTCCCCCTTCAGCAAAGGATATTTGTGCTTGAAGCTTTGCAAGCATACAATGCGGCTATTAACATAGTCTTTGTTAGTTAGTAATTGATTCTGAATGGTATTGCCCATAGATTTCTGTAAATAGTAGTGTTTTTATTCTTTTTCTGAATTCTATAAGGTCCTTTATTTCTCTTATTGTTGGTGGTAGGGAATTCCATATAATTGGGGCATAATATGAAAATGTTCTATTGCTCGTTGTTTGTTTTGTGGAAGTCAGCCGGTGTCGAAAGGGAGTTTTGAGTACATCCCCTTCTCTGTCTGGTGCCTGGGGTTTTGGATATTAGAGTGGTAAGGTTCTTGTATTTGCTGCTACTGGCAATGGGGAGTTAGTAAGATCGGTGTGATGTGTTCCGATCCAGATGCTTGCTTTATTACACGAGCTACTGTGTTTTGTGCCACCTGAAGGTGTGCTAGTGTTTGCTTTGGTAGACCTTGTAATACGCTGTTACAATAGTCTATATGTGGACTGATTATTGCCTGTGTGACTGTTCTGAAGTCTGATGGTTCTAATAGGGGCCTTAGTTGTTGGAGCATCTTAATCTTTCTATAGATGGCTTAGGAGGATTTATTTATATGTGTAGCAAGATCCAAGGATTTATCCAGGGTGATTCCTAGGTATTTTACTTCCTCCTTCACTGCAATTGCTGCTTCTCCAAGTTGTATATGTGGTGGGGGCGCTGAAATCTTTGTCCCTGGTTATGAAGATGGCACCTGTTTTATTGAGGTTTATCTTCAGGTGGTTTGATAAGAGCCATTGAGATGCTTCATGATAACATGCCGTAACTCACTCTAGGTTAACTTCTGTGGTGTTGATTGGAAGATACATCATTATATCATCAGCACAAATGTGGTAGCCAACTTTATGTTTTTGAAAGATTTTGCATATTGGTTGGAGGTAGATGTTAAATAATAGGGCAGATAGTGCAGAACCTTGAAGGATTCCTTGGTTTTGACTAAAGGGTTTTGATGTGTTTTGGCCAATTTTTACCTGTTGAGTGTGGTCCCTCAGGTATTAAATGAACCAGCTTAGGGCCGTCCCACTCTTGCCAAAACACGGCTTGTGTAGGGTCTGGTATTCTTTGGTTTTCCTACTGATTGACCTATGTAGTTTCAATAAACTCTTCTTTGAGTATCTCACTTCTTTGTCTGCCCCTGGAGGTCAGGATGGCTGCCCTTGAGTATAGCATCGCTTCCCTCCTGGCACTGCAGCAGGTCCCGATGATCAATACCTCTGGTTCCTCGGGACCAGCGACTCAACCCTCCACCGTGGGAGAGTTGCCCATGGAGTTTAAGCCTGTGCTGAAGCGATTCAAACCTGGCTGTGATTCCCCGTGAGGGTCCGGGCCTCCCCACTAAGTGATTCAGGGTCGGATCACTAGGAGCCTCTGACCTCAGTGACTCCCCCTGCCGGCCACCAGGCCAATGCTTGCAGGATCCTAGAGGGAGACTGATGACAAGTCCCCGGATTCTCATTGGCACTGGCACATTCCCTCGGATCCATTTACATTGCAGGAGCATCAACAGTTCTTGCCCGAGGACCTCTCCTTCCAGAGGTTCATGAGCCTTCGCCCCCAAGTCCAAGGACAAGCCTTGAGCAGAGGACCTTGAGATCCTCCAGCACAAGTCTCCCTCAAAGGAGGCACTCACATTGCTCATCCCTCCTATCTTTGAAAGGCTGCTCTTCAGGATGTGGGAGACACTGGTTATGGTGCTGATCATGAGCAAACGGCTCAATTCCATGTATTGGGTCCACAAGAGCCCTGGCTTCCAGAATACACGGCTACCACAAAACTCCATGGTGGTGGAGTCAGCCATGCATTGGATTAAGAGCCAGAAGATGCACTCCTTGCTGCTCCAGGCAGAGAATCTCACACCATGAATGCTTATGGTAGAAAGTGTTACCAGAGCTCAGTGCTCGTGACCCATATCCAGGCCTATCAGTTGTACATGGGCATGTACTTGAAAGATTTGGCAAAGGAGCTTACCGTGTTCTCAGCTTGTCTGTCTGATGAGCCTTTCCATGGTTCCAGTCCCTGGTATCAACAGTCAAGGAGTGCTCCAAATATATGACTCAGGTGGCCTATGACAGCTTTGACTCCATGGCTAGAGTGGCTGCAGTGGGCAATGGCGCCCGGCGCCTGGCATAGCTACAGTCCTCAGACCTGGAGCGATGGGTTCAGGACAAGTTTGTCAGTTTCCCATGCCAGGGAGAGAACCTCTTCAGAAAGCCCATGATGGACAAGGCTGCAGAATTGGTGTCCGAGTTCATGACCAGAACCAGGCTCTCCAGGAAGACTGCAGACCCTTCCTGATGGAAGGCTTTGGGGGAAAAAGGCTTTTTATCTGAAAAAAGAGGAAGGCTCATGGAACATATCCAAAATTTCTGGCCTATCCAGCTCCCCAACAGGGGCAGCAGTCCAAGGGCCTCATAAGCATAAGGCCCCCATAGTCTAGACAGCACCACCGCTACAGATCGGGGGAGCTTTTGACTCCATGGGCATTAGTTGCTCTTCCTCTTTGAGATCAGGAGCCACAATATACAGGGGGTCATTTGGTCTTCTTTGCTCACTGGTGGCCCAGCATCTCCACCAATGCTTGGTCTCTGAAGGTGGTCAAGGAGGGTTACCTCCTCCACTTTGAAAAGATACCACCTCCATTCTTCTCTGGGGAACTCTTCACCAAGGACTTCTGTAGCAGGAACTTGTGGGTCTGCTGGCAAACCAGGTAGTAGAATCCATCCCCCCCACTCAGTGAGGAACCGGGTTCTACTCCCGCTGCTTCCTGGTTCCAAAAAGAACTGGAGGGTTTCGGCCCATCTTGGACCTGCAAACCGCAATCAGTTCTTGGTGAATAAGAAGTTCAAAATGGTTTTCCTTGGAAAGTTGCTGCCCTACCTCCAGCAGTGAAATTGGCTATGCTCCTTGAATCTAAAAGATGCCTATACCCACATTCTGATCCATCCCTTGCATCGGCAGTACTTCCACTTTGTCATCGGAGGACAGCACCACCAGTACCGTATTCTGCCATTCTGGATGGAGTCTGCCCCCTGGGTGTTCATTAAGTGCTTGGCGGTGGTTGTTGCTCACCTATGCCTCCAAGGGGTGTTCGTGTTCCTCTACCTGGATGACTGGCTCATAAGGGGTGGCTGTGCCAATGAGGTCTGTCTCATGGGACGCCACACCATCCTCCTCCTGGAACATTTGGGGTTTCTCATCAACTACCCCATGTCCCACCTGCAGCATGCTCAGCGTAAGACCCCCGCATAAAATGGCACATGAACGGATGGAAGAACAGGGATCAGTGAGCTGCAGACCTTGGTGGCATGTGCTCCTTATACCAGGTTTTCATAGCAATAGGGTGGTCTTGCGCACGCTTCCCTGGTTCTAGCTTAAGGTGGTTTCTCCCTTTCATCTGAACGAAGAGGTGGTCCTTCCTACCTTTTTTTCCCTGACCTCAGTTGTAAGAGGGCATTGTCCTTCTGTCTCGAGCAGACAAAAGCCCATCACCGCTTCTTGCAGCTCTTCATCTCTTTTGACCCCAACAGGCTTGGGATCATGGTCTCTAAGTGCACTTTGTCCATCTGGGCGGCAGACTGCATCTCCTTCACCTTCACATAGGCTGGTCTCTCCCTGGAGCCGCACGTCACTGCTCACAATATGCAAGTGATGGCAGCTTCAGTGGCTAACTTGTGCTCCATCTCCTTGTCGGAGATCTGTGGGGCGGCCACCTCGTGCTCGGTCCATACCTTTACAGCACATTACTGCCTGGAGGTAGACTCCCAGCATGACAGCACCTTTGTTCAGGTGGTACGCTGTCATCTGTTTTGGGTTTAATACAACTCTTTCACTCCAACTGTTCTGTGAGTCCAGGCTACCAGAGAACTGTCTACCTGGTCGATGCTTGGATCATGTCGGAGGTCTTGGGGCCAAACTGTGCTCTCCGCTAGCATTCACACTTTGATTTTTTGGTTGTCTGTGGCCTTTTTACAAGTTTATTCGGTAGCCTGTAGTTTGGAAGTCTCATATGTGAGGACTGACTTCCTGCTTGTTACCAGAGAAAGCGTAGTTACTCACCTGTAACAGTTGTTCTCCAGAAACAAGCAGGAATCAGTTCTCACAACTCTCCCACCTCCCCATGGAGGTTTTTCTTTTTATGCTTCTTTAAGCTATGTCATCATACTGAGGTAAGACGGCACTTTTGGACGGGAAGGTGTGTGGTAGAACTCCCAAAGGCTTTCTATGAAAGCTGGGGAGTGGATTTTATGCGAGCTTCGTCGGTGTCAACATCACCCATTTGTGAAGACTGATTCCTGCTGTCCCCGGGGAACTCCTGCTACAGGTGAGTAACTATGCTAACAGGCTATGATAGTCCAAGAGCATGCAAAATTTTAGATATCGATCAAACACACTCCGCTGTATGGACAGTTCAAAAATATTTTACTCACAGAAAAAAATATGCAGGAGAAAGATTGTGTACAGAATGTAGAAATAAAAAACATGATAACCGTACAGTCAATCTACATCTAGAAACTATAAGCAAAATTGATATAATGTTGATGCAAAGAATAGTGTCACTATAGGAAGACAGTGACAACATTAATACATTGCTGATTTATACCACCTGTGTTAAGCAGGTTTCAGTAACAAACAAAAAACCCCCCCCCATGCTTTCCCCTTGCAGAATCACAGGACGTGTTTTCATTTCTTGAGCAGGCATGTATTATTCTAGCTTTCTCTCACTCTAACTTCATTCACTTCCTACTGGCGGTCATGCAGACAATGGACTGGCAGTAGGACGTGAAACTGGAGCAACAGAAAAGCAAGAATAACATGGCCACTTTCCAGCCAGACCAGGGAACAAGTTCCATGCTTTTTCCATTACTCTTAGGTTTTCAGGATTTCTTTACCAAAAGTATACTTTCCTCCAGAGTGAGGTGAGAGAGAGAACTCTCACACACAGGCATCTGCATTGTTGGCAGAAATTAATATAATGGCTCAGCGCAAGTAGTGTGAGCGCAGCTGATGCCATCTCAATGGGTGGCCTCCTGCAGCCGTTTTGCCACGTTGAAATGTGGTAACTGCAGGGGGATGTAACTATCTCCCTGAAGTTAACTTATGGCCCCGCGTCGGTAATGTGACCCACACATGTTACCATCACAGAGCTTAGGAAACATGCTGCTAAATGTGCAACAAGAGGGGCTCAACAGCGCCAACACAGCAGATCCCACTTCCACACAAACAAGAATGACTTGGCGACCCCAACACAGCATTTTCCACCCTCACAAAAAGAAGAGTCTCAATGGCCCCTACACAGCACTCCCATCTTCAGAAAAACAAGAGGGGCTTTGTGACCCCAACACAACACAACACATCCCAATCCAACATAAACACCAAAAGGGGCTTGGCATCTCCAACAATAATGCACACTGGACCAGCATGATGTTAATATAAATATATATTCCGCAAAAAACAAAGGAAATGCAAGATGTTCGTACACCAAGGAAATAAAAGAAAAAGTGAGAACCACAGCACACTTTATAACTACAAATTATAAAATTATAACTCATTTTATTTTATTGTTATAAACTGCATTATTGTTCTTGCTTTTTCTTTTTGAACATATATTCTGCATCCACAGAACCCCCCTCCCTCAACAATGGGTGCAGAGCAGAACTAGGACATTCACCCACAGAACTCAATATCTTAAAAAAAAATCAGATTCTGGTTATCTCACTAACAACAATTTAAACATTCTCTAGTACCAGGCATGTTGTTTTTACTCATGGCGGCCCTCTGAATAGTTGTCCTAAACTGTGTTTGGCTTTCAGTCAGGCGGCTCATTGTTGATAGAGTGGCATCCATAGCTGCTGTTATTGTATCGATCCATCTCATTGCTGGCCATCCTCTTTTGCATTGACCTCTTACCTTGCCAAGCATGATGTCTTTTTCTAATGATCTCTCTCTTCACACGATGTGTCCAAAGTATGAAAATCAAAATCTTGTCATCTGAGCTTCCAAAGAAAGCTTAGGTTTGATCTCTTCTGGTTTGCTCTTCGGCAGTCCATGGTGTACACAGTATTTGTCACCAGCACCGTACTTCAAAGGCATACATTTTCTTCCTGTCTATCTTTTTCACTGTCCAACTTTCGCATCCTTATGATATTATTGAAAATACCATGGCTTGAATGAGTTGAATCTTTGTATGGAGAGAGACATCTCTGCTCTTGAGAATCTTGTCTAGGTCCTTCATAGCCATTCTGCCAAGAGCAACATATCGCCTGATTTCTTCACTGTTTATCCTTTCCTTATTGATTTTTGATCCAAGTAGATTAAAGTTGTACACTATTTCAATTTCTTCTGCATCAACCATGAACTTACTGATTTTGCCAGTTGACAGAATCTTTGTCTTCTTTACATAAATGTGCAGATCCATTTTAAGACTATGTTCCTTGATCTTGAGAAGTAAAAGTTTCAAACCGTCTTCACTTTCAGACAGTAATGTGGTGTCATTAGCATAGTGAAGGTTGTTAATGAGTCTGCCACCAATCTTCACACCTCTGTTGTCTTCATACAACCCTGCTTCTCTGATGACTTGTTCTGTATATAAATTAAACAGGTAGCGGGAAAAGTATGCAGCCTTGTCATACACCTTTACTGATTTTAAACCATTCTGTTTCTCCTTGTTCCATTTGAACTGTTGTTTCTTGATCGATGTAAAGGTTGTGCAAGAGAACGATCGGGTGTCCTGGTATACCCATACTTCTTAATGAGGCCCAGAATTTCTCATGGTTTACAAAGTCAAAAGCCTTGCTGTAGTCAATAAAACACATATAGATAGCCTTTTATTTATTTATTTAACTAGTTTTATATACCACCTTTTCCTTCAATCAAAGCGGTTATAATACATTACAAGGTTACAAAGGCAAGGAAAACATACACTACTTTCTCATTACATCAAAGCAGTGACAAATGGGAAAATAAACACAGGGAAATACGTTAGATACAATACATTACATTACATTTAATAGGCATACCGGCAAACAAAACATATCCATGGAGCAGGTGCTTCCTTAGTCCCGCACGGTCCTATGCCTAAGGGCCACGCCAAAGGGCCCTCTGGCGAGGCCCTCAGGCATGGTCCTGCAAGGCACGGGCGCGCTCCTGTGCTGGCCGTTAGAGGCAGTTCTTTCACAGCTGATAGGCTATCTCCGGTGGTGAGGAGGGGCACAGAATCAGCTTCTCTCATGGTTGCCGCCGATCTGTAGTCTTTTCAAGGATCCATCTCACATCCATGATGATGTCTCTCATTTCCTGCTCTGTCCTGAACCCTGCTTGCACTTCAGGCAGTTTCAGTTCCAGGTATGGTTATAGTCTCTGCTGAATAATCTTAGTAGAATCTTGCTGGCATGTGGGATCAGAGTAATTGTGCGATAATTTCCATAGCCAGTTGGATCACCTTTCTTTAGCATTGATATAAGCACAGATCTTTTCCAGTCAGTTGGCCATGATACTGTCTTCCAAATTTCTAGGCAGAGCCTTGTAAGTACGGTAACAGATGCATCAGATTGCTGTAATACTTCTATGGGAATGCCATCAATGCCTGGTGCTTTGTTCTTTGATAAGGCTTTCAATGCTACTTCAACTTCTTCTTTCATCACCAATGGTTCCCAATCATAAGGTACAGGTTGAAATGGATGTTGGTCCACTTAATCTTTATCATATAATGACTCTGTATATTCTTTCTGCCTTTTCTTGATCTTCTCAGTATCATTCAACATGGATCCTTGAGCATCTTGTAACATTCCAGTTCGAGGCTGGAACGTTTTCTTTAACTCTTGTAGCTTTAGGAAAGCCAATCTTGTTCTTCCTCTAATAGTTTCAGTTTATTTAGATTTGATATACCGCCTTATATGACATCAGGGCAGTTCACAATAAGTTAACAATCAGAAAGAGGCACAAGGCCAGGAACGAGGAAAAGAACTACAATCTTAGACAGGAAAGAGGAAATCATAAAGCGTGCAAAGAAAATACTTAAGAGGAGAACTTAGACAAACAATAATAGACCAGGTCAGGATTGAGAGGCCGGGAGGTTATAAGCTGTGATGAAAAGATGAGTTTTCAACTGTGACTTAAAGGCAGGATAGTTTGTTTCAAGATGGAATGAGGTGGGCAAAGAATTCCACAGGGCTGGACCATGGAAGAAAAAAGCTGAATGCCGGGTTGATTGCAGGTGTGCACGTGAGGGTGAGGGGAGGTGAAGGCGATTGACATGGATTGAACGGAGGGAATGAGTGGGGGGAGTGTGAAACTGTAGAAGGTCAGTGAGGTACTGAGGGGTTTGGGTGTAAATGGTTCGGTGAACTAGAGTGAGAATTTTAAAATGAATACGGAACTCTTCTATTTCCTTGCATGTGTCATTTTAGTACTTATCCTTCTTCTGTCTTGCTACACGTAGGAAATCTCTGTTGAGTTCTGTGATTGCCTCTCTTTCTGCTCTGGTTTTAGCTTCTCTGCATTTCTGGGCAATTTTTTAGCGTTTCTTCGGTCATCCATTTTGACCGTTTTTGCTTTTTCACCTTTGTAGAGATTTCTCTCTTTCTTCCAACACAACCTTCTTGATATCATCCCATAATTCTTCTGGAGCTCTGTCATTTGTATCTAAAGCAGCAAATCAATTTTGTAGGCAGTCTTTAAGTTCCGGTGGTATATTTTCAAGGTCTATTTTGCTACATTCATGAGTGGCTTGTTCTTTTTCAACTTTAGCTTGAGTTTGCATACTAGTAATTGGTGATATGCACCACAGTCAGCTCCAGGTTTTGTCTTTGTTGATGTTATAGAGCTTTTCCATCATTGACTTCCACAGATGTAGTCAATTTGATTTTTGTACAATCCATTGGGTGAAGTCCATGTGTACAGTCGCTGCTTGTGTTGCTGGAAGAAGGTATTTGAGATTAATAGATCGTTGGGGGGGGGGCAAGGCAGAAGGGGTGAGCAGATCTCTAAGGTTCCTTTCTCTTGCGTATGCAACAATAAATTTCTTATCTTTAAAACATTCATGATTTTTCTGAATACGCCAATACATTTTCAAAATTTTGGAGATGCCGTGGGATTATGTTGGAAAATCCTAAGGTATATATCAGAGCAGGTGTGGCGTTTATCTGTCTACCTTTTAAGCAACTCTTCATGATCAGAGGCCCTTGCTGTGCAATAGCCCCCTAACACACATTCTCTCAGGTATCCTCTAGCTATGAATTTGCAGGCCATATCCTCTTCCTGTCAGTCATATTCATCAATGCTAGTACATAACCTTCTGAGTCTAAGAAATTGAGAGTATGGTGAATTTTTCTTTAAGCTCCTTGTATGAAAACTATCAAAACTTAAAAGTTTATTTCTATCTATCAGTTTCCTAAAAATGGTAGTTTTAAAACCATAGATATCTTTAAGAATCAAAATATCTGAAAAGGAGATCTTCTCCAAACTATTTTGTACCTGAAATTTCAAGTTTTTAAAATGATACAATGATCATCACCAGCAACATGCACTTAAAAATACGTACAAATGACAACCAATATTAACTAGAAAAAAAGAAAGAAAGAAAGAAAGCATATAAAAAAAGGACAGAGGATACTCTGAAACTATAAAGAAACAATACATGGCATTCAAACTTCAGCATACAAGAAATTGAGGCAGCCCCTTCCAATCTGTACACTAAGCACACAGAATTCCATCAGAAGATGACATTTAGAAAGGGCCCATTTTTCCAGTTATACAATACATGTTGCATTGCAAGAGATAGTATTTATTTATTTTATTTGACAATTCTTATATACTGCGCTATTTCTCATCAGTGCGGTTTACATTGAAACAATAAACACTTGGACGTACAAATAGTCCTACGTGTACAGAAAACAGGGATTTGAACTTGGATAACTGGGGAAACTATATACATTTGAGTTTAGCTACATGTAATTAACAGGGTGAGATCGTAATAAGGTTTTGCTGCCAAGTTTAGCTACAGTATGTTTGTACTCTGTTGGTAAAGAGGAGATAGAGAGCTGTAATGACATGTGGGGTAGGGTTAGGTTTTAGTTTTATTGTGGAGGTGTTTCAATTGCCACATATGAGTGAGTATGTAGGTGGGGGGGATCTCTGGGCTGAGTGAAGTGCATAAGGAACAGGTGATGTTTGATGGCTTTTCTAAACTGCGTGAGGTCTTTGATTGCTCTTATGTTAGAAGGGAGCTTGTTCCAACATCTGGGGGCATAGCTTGTAAATGCCCTATTGATGGTTGATTGGTTAAGTTTTATAGATTCTCTTAGTATTACCAGAGTGTTTTCAGCAGGTGCTCTTCTGGATCTGTTATTGGGGGTCTGGATGAGTAGAAGAGCAATTGAGGAGGATGATATCTTATTGAGTGCTTTAAAGGTAATGAGGAGGGTTTTGTATAGGATTCTGCAGTTTATTGGGAGCCAATGAAGCTCTTTTAGTATAGGTGAGATATGGTCCTTCCTGGATGCTCCACTTAGAACACGGGCTGCTGCATTCATGGCTAACTGCAGAGGGTTGAGTGTACTCTTTGGGAGACCATGCAGTATTATATTCGCGTAATCAAAGTGAGGTGTTACCAGGGTTTGGAAAACTGTTCGAAAGTCGTCTGTTTCCATCATAGGTCTCAGGTGGCGGAGGGTTTTTATTTTGAAATAGATAGTTTTTACTGTTCGTTTGATGTGGTCTTTGAAGTCCAAATGTTGGTCTAATATTACTCCTAAATAGCGTATGTTGGATTTGACCGGAAGTTCTGCGTCTCTAACTTTTAGTTTTGATGGTGGGGAGAAGTCTTTGTTCCGTGTGACAAATAGCACTTCTGTCTTCTTGAAATTTATACGTAAATTCTGTCTGAAGAGCCAATCAGTTAATGCATTGAAGCACTTAACATTGTGAGGTCTGGGCATGCGACCGTTATTGGAGTGAATAAAAGGACATCGTCTGCATACATGAGGCAGGATATGCCGAAGGAGCGGGTTATGTCGCAGATTGGCTGCATATAAATATTGAAAAACAGTGCGGATAATGATGATCCTTGTGGTACTCCCTGTCTTTGTCGGAAGGGTTCTGATGTTTTGTTGCCGATCAGGACTTGCTGCCATCTGCCTTGAAGGTAAGACTTGCACCAATCCCATGCACGGTGGTGGATTCCTTTAGCATGGAGTCTTATGAGGAGTTGTTCATGATCCACTGAGTCGAACGCAGCAGAGATATCTAGGAAGATCAGGGCAAAGCCTTCTTAATTTTATCTATCCCATTTGTGAGTGTGTTTATTAATGAGGTCAGCAGAGTTTCTACGCCATGCGCCTCCCTGAAACCATGTTGGCACGGGTCTAACGGAGAGGTTGTGTCTATATGCTGTTGAATCTGTCTTTGAGTTATTTTCTCCAGTATTTTGGCTAGGAAAGGGATACTGGAGATTGGTCGGTAAGAGTCCTCTTGATTTGGGTCTAGCTGATTGTTCTTCAGTAATGGTCGTATGGATGTTTTCTTTAGGTCCTCAGGGAAGATTCCAGTTATGAAGGATTGCTTTGCGATATCGGCTATGAATGGGCTTAGTTCTGAACTCATTGTTTTGATCCAGTGGGCAGGGCAAGGGTCATTTGGAGCTGTCGTGGTGTTGATGTTGGCAATTGTTTCCTCGGTGGTTTTCACTGGTGGGGGTGTCAGCTTCGTAAGTGGGGGTTGAGTGTGGTGGTTCTGATAGGATTCACAAGGTGTAGTAATAGTCACCTTTATTGCTTTGGATTGGATATAGTTAGCGTATGCCTGCGGCTGGATACACTCCTGTTGTGGTTGGGGTGGTTGGTTTGTCAGTGATTTTACTAAGTTGAAAAGGTCACGCGGCTTATTTAATGAGCGATTGAGGAGCTCAGTATGGAATCTTTTCCTTTCTGCCCACATTGAGTCTCTATGGTTTTTCAGATTTTATTTTATTTATTTATTTTATTTTATTTACATTCTCTAATATACCGTGCTATTCTGCATCAGTGCAGTTTACATTGAACAAACTGAAATTACATTGAACAGGGCATTATAACTTGGAGATAACTATTTTACAGGGAACATGGGCTATGAAGGGTTAAGTGGCTTGCCCAAGACCACAAGATGTTCTAGATAGGTGCTTTGGTCTGCTGGGCTGCGGGTCCGTCGCCATTTTCTCTCAAGTTTTCTCAGATGTAGTAGTGAGGAACGTAGTTTGGAGGAGAACCATGGCAGATTATGCTTTTTCGGTGTTTGCTCAGTTATAGTAGTAGTATATAGTAGTATAGTAGTAGTATATCAAACAACTTTCTCTCATATTTGGGAAGCCGATCCAATATCAGGAGAGAGCGAAACAGAACAATCTGCAGTGTCCACACTTTTGGATCTTGACTCACCTGATCTCCTTTGTGTTTCCTTACCATTTCCCCTTGATGTATCCAATGTCTACAGCTGCTATGTTGTCTGTCTTGACTAGATTGTTAGCTCTGATGTGCAGGGACCATCTTTTATATGTGTCTGTGAGTGCTGTATATGTCTTGTAGCACTATACAAATGTTCAGTAGTAGTAGTAATCGAATTTAAAAATATTGCTAATTCGGGACCAAACACCATCCCAAAAGTCTCTTAGTAGAACACAAACATAAAGCATATGTGTTGATGTTCCCAATCCAGCACCTGTTGGAATTCAACAGATTTGCTCTCTGCATTTTTAAAGGTGTCCAAACTCCACAATGGGCTACAAATCAAGAGACTGAGTCAAACTGCTCCAATTAATATCACCTTGTTGGATCGCAGCATCAAATTCCCATGTACGCTGCAATACCACAAAAGACTGACATTTGTACAGTGTCAAAACAGCATGAAAACCAGAAATAGATCTACCATTTACTAGAGTTTTTTCACAAATCATAATTAAGTCTGGGGCAAGACACATGCCCTCAGACCATGGCGAGTCCTGTGTCAAGCTCAAGGTCAAAGTGATGAAACCTGGAGGCCTGGGATTGCGTTAACTTGAATTTTTCCATAATGCATACAAAAGAGATAATTTGACCGTTGTCAAACGATTGACAAACATTTCAAATCCACTTGGCTAACCAAGCCTTCCACAACAGTTTACATCTATTTATTCGAACCAAGGGATTATGCCAGAGGGACATCTCAAAGGAGGCTAGATAGAAATTGGAACAACCCCCAACTAGCTCTCTCAGCACCCTAATGGTACTACTAATTAGAGGAACATTAAGTTTAGATCTAGGAAAATTCATAGTAGGTAGCAAATTCGTAGGGAATGGATGCATAATCACCTTTTCAACTTCCAGCCAAGGAGGAGCCATGACAAACTTAAGGGTGACCAACACTGCAGCAAGTCCTTCAGCTCAGATAAAATAATATTGGTGTTATACAAAATTGTATCATTCAAATCAGTGCAGAAGTACACACCTAAATACATTTAAAGCAGCGTCCCTGTCAGGCGCGCCCGCCAGAGGACCCTTTGGTGTGGCCCTTAGGCGGGGCACAGAGGCGACCACAACAACAGCCCCAGAAAGTCCAACAAAAGAACCACAACGTCGGCCTGCAGGCGTGGACCCTAGGAGCAACGAAAATGAAAAACACCAAACACCAAACGCAGCAAGAACACCTTAAAGTAAGTGCATCAAAGACTAGCATAACTGACGAAAACAACATGACTGCAACCCTGTATCTGCCCATAAGCCTTCTCCTCACTCAACTCCTTCCACATCACCCACCCTCCCACTACCTACCCACAAACACCTTATGGCTACCAACAACCCCACAGATCCACACCCCCCTCCAGTATACAAACTGGAACACACAGAAGAAACCCAAGCACAATAAGCAAACCAACCCCAAGACCGACACCAATGAAATGCCCAAAAAAGCCCCTAGAGCAGTAAACATGTCATCTGCTATCTCCATAGAGCTCATCAACACCAGATCCATATGAAACAAAATTAACACGCTAGCAGACCACATAGAAGCTCAACAACCTGACATCCTTTGCATCACAGAAACATGGCTCACCCCCACTGACAATGTACTCCTTAATCAATTAGTGCCCTCCACGTACTCAGCATTCAACTGCCCACGCACACACCGGAGATGAGGAGGGGTATTGATCATCACAAAGAACAGCCTAAAGCTCACGTCCCGAGGCTCCTCACACACAAACCAATGCAACACAATCATTGTGGAAAACAAACAGATGGCCCTGTGCCTCATCTACAGAGCTCCCCATGCTCCACCAGATGAGCTAGCCTCCACGCTAGAAGCTGTCTGTGCAGTCAACATCAATCATAAACCCCTGCTGCTATTGGGAGATGTCAACCTCAAATCCGCTACCATCAAGGATGCAGAAACCTTCCTGTAAGCAATGGCCTCCTTACAATACACTCAACTGATCAAAACAACGACACACAGACACGGATCCATCACCAGACCTCATATTTTCCCCCAACTACCTACTTGACAAAGGTAGCATATCAACACCCTCTGTCACACCTGTGCCTTGGTCAGACCATCACAAAATTAAAATAAAAATTGTGCCACAAGGGGGAAAACACAACGAACCTCAAGACAACCCACCCGTGCAAAGAAGATTCAAAAGCTTCGACAGGGACCAATTTCTACAGGACACTCTACCTCACCTGAACCCTGAAACAGATGATTTAGACGAGCAAATCAACAAATGGAACAGTACCATCAATGCTGCTGCCAAAGCCACTGAATACAAAGCCAAGAAAACTCACTGCATCAAAAACCATCGCACACCGTGGTACTCAAAAGACATATGAAACGCAAAAAGGGACCTAAGGAAACTAGAACTGCGAAGGAGATGCACCGAATCTCCCACCACTCAGGTCCTATACCTAATGAAGCAAAGGGACTACAACGAACTCTTCAACCAAATGAAAAGAGAATACCACACAAACATTATACTCAAATCCTACAACAAACCAAGAGAATTCTTTGAAATAGTGAAAACTCTTACTAACGAACCCAGTACTGAAAGAGAGGTGCAAATAGATCCACAATCCTTCGCAGGCTACCTCCAAGAAAAATTCGATACCTCACTGCAACCAACTACAAGCAAAACCACTAAACCAACCACCTCCTTAAAAACTTGGGACAAATTCAGCACTCCATCTACAGAGCAGCTCTCACGCATCATCACCGCGCTGAACACAAGCATTGCACCAACAGACCCATGCCGAGTGACATGGATTAAAGCAACGAAGGAAAACTTCATCCACGCCATCCACAGCATGGTGCACAGCTCACTGACCCAAGGAATCATGCCAAACCGACTAAAGCTATCTACAATAAGACCAATCCCGAAGAAATCCCCACTGGACAAGAGCAACCCAGCTGCCTACAGACCCATCTCAAGCATACCACTACTGGCAAAAATGATAGAAAAAGTGGTACAGCATCAGCTCCAGGACCACATTGACAACCATGGTCCACTGGACATCAACCAACACGGTTTCCGCCCTAACCATGGAGTCGAAACACTCCTGTTATACCTCTTTAACAACATAATCCAAATCATAGACAACTGCAAGAGAGGAATACATATGATCTTCATAGACATCTCATCAGCGTTTGACACAGTGGACCACAGAACTCTACTAGCAAGACTACAGAACATTGGACTACATGGCACCACCCTAAAGTGGTTCAACTCATACCTAACGGATAGACAGATCCAGGTCAAGATTGGCCCCAGCACCTCCCGACCTATAAAAATCAAGCAAGGCGTCCCACAAGGATCCGCCCTATCAGCATTATTATTTAACCTCTACATTCAACTGATCTGCAACATCATGAAAGAACACGAGATACAATACACAATCTATGCCGACGACATCATGATATTTACCCCAGTCAACCTCGACAACCCAGACTACACCAAAATAACAGACTGTCTTAAACATATGAACAGCTGGTTTCAAGACAACAACCTGACCATAAACTACAAGACTGAGGCACTACTCATCACCTGAAACACCAGCTTCGTCCCTCCACCCTTCACCCTCCATCATGATCAACAACACAACAATACCCATAAAACCGGAAGTGAAATACCTCAGAGTGACTCTCGACAAAGAACTAAACCTACATTCCCACATCAGCAGAACCACCAAAAATGCATACCTCAAGATGAGACTAATCTGACGCCTCAAGCCCCTCCTCTCTCAGGATCATTTCTGCACAGTCTGTCAAGCACTAATAACTCCCATCCTAGACTTCTGCAACCCAATCTATCTTGGCCTAACAAAGCAGACACTCTGGCCACTGCAAATGGCTCAAAACACAGCAGCACGCATAATATCTGGCTTATCAAGACAAGATCACATCACCCCCATTCTAAAACACCTTCACTGGCTCCCAATCAGCTCCCGCATCAGATATAAGACAGTCTTAAATATATTCAAAATCAAACACCAGACCTCAGCACTCAGCCTACCACCACTCATATAACCTGACATCAGCACAAGAACGAGGAGGAGAGGCACCTCTGATCTCATCAATACACCAAAAGACTTCACCAAGGTATGTAAGAACACCGCAAGAAGAGCTCTATCGCTGGCGGCACCTGCAATATGGAACGCCCTCCCTGATGACCTACGATCGACGAAGGACATCAAGGACTTTCGGAAACAGATCAAGACAACGCTCTTCATTGAGCACTATGGTGAAATCACATAATTCTGTCCGCCAGCTCCCTGGCTACATACCAACCCCCTCTCCCTTTCTCATTCATGTACATAGCACTGTAAAGTAGTGCACACTGTAAATAGCCCACCACGAATCAATGCCAACTTACACATACACAAATTCACTGTATCACACTGCATGCACACACAAATGTCATTATACTTTGATTGGTTGCTGTGTAAACCACCTTGATTACAGGAGAAGGCAGTATATAAATCCTTTTAAATAAATAAAAATAAATAAATACTTAATGTTCTGCGGAGGGTGGTGAAATCATTCATAGGTAGTATTTCTGTCTTCTCCAAGTTTACTTTGAAAACTGAGAAGGAAGAGAAATTTTCAATTACTCTAAACAGGCATGGGATTGAGGCCACAGGATTAGAAAGAAACAACAAAACATCATCAGCATAAACTACGAGTTTCCAATTGCCGAAGGAGGAACCAACTCCAAGAATATCATGCTCCCTCTTGATTGCCACCAACAAAAGGCTCTAAGGCCAGATTAAACAATAACTGTGATAGTGGACACCCCTTTCTAGTACTCCTGGCTAGGGAAATAGGCTGACAGCAGACTCCATTCACAACAATACGTGATCAAGGGCAAACATATAACAGTGGATGAAATCAGATCCATACCCAAACTATTCAAATAGGGCCACTCAATATGATCAAATGCCTTTTCAGCATCAAGAGACATAGCAATCATGGAACTGCGCTCGATCATTGTAGATCAATTGTTTTTTAAAGGTCTGCACACAGTGGAAGCACACTATAGATGTAGACAGCTTCACATGACAATGGATGCCATGTGTGCAGAGAAGACATGGCAAGTGTCAGGCACTTATGGCAAGTCTTAGAACCCCTGCCCTTAAGTACAGGGTAAAACAGACTGTGGCAGTCCTGCAGAGCACATATCTACAGAAGGAAAAACACACTTAAAAGATGCAGCCTCCTGCCCCTACATACAGGGTAAAACAAGCTGTGGGGGGGCTTTGCAGAGCACATATCTACAAAGGTTAGAAACTCATAAAAGCCCTGTCCCTCACCATCCTCCTACCCCTTTACGTGGTTACTCTCTCCTGTGTGTCTGGATACCACCTGCAGAGGAAACAGAGAAAATATTCTTAGCACTACACTGAGCAGTCTCACCCACCACCTTGCCCTCCACTCCCAGCACCCAGCCATACATTGTGAGGGGCAGGCTCCTGGGGATACAAGCAGGTATGGCAACATTTGTTGGTGTACCAGACAACAGCAAACATAGCACACCCTTTACACGTGTGGTCCTTTGCAAGGACCTGTGCACTGCACACATATCTCTTAGATGAGGTGTTTAAGGTATCACTCCACCTGCTGTTAATGAGCTGGCTATTTTGCATTGGAAAATATGCAGCTTACCTACACAACTCCCCCATTTTCTAAAATGGTCATCGCACATGTTTATATCTCACAGACATGCTCACCTGTGCTCTATTTCATAGAGATACACGTGCAAATCGGGGATGTACAAGCGACACCCCAATGCATGTTTATATAATGGGAAAATAGATATAAGAACATAAGAAATGCCATAGTGGGTCAGACCAAGGTCCAACAAGCCCAATATCCTGTTCCAACAGTGACCAATCCAGATCACATGTACCTGGCATGTTCCCAAAAACACACATAGGTTCCACAATGCTCGTCTCATGGGTAAGCAGTGGATTTCCTGGGTCCTCGTTAATAATGGTTTATGGACCTTTCCTCCAGGAACTTGTCCAAACCTTTTTTAAACCCAGCTACATTAACGGCCTTTACCACAACCTCTGGTAATGAATTCCAGAGTTTGATTGTGCGTTGAGTAAAAAAATATTTTCTCTTATTAGTCTCAAATGGGTTACATTGTAGCTTCATTATGTGTCCACTAGTGTTTCTACATTTTGATGGTGTAAGCAAGTGATCTACGTTTACCCATTCCACTTCATTTATTAATTACTCTCTGCTTTCTATCTTTTAATGAGTTCCTGATCTACAATACTATACTGCCTCGAATCCTGTGACTTTTTAATTTTGACAAGAATCTCTCATGAGGGACCTTGAAAAAGGCTTTTTGAAACTCCAGATACACTATATCAATCGGCTCACCTTTGTCTACCTGTTTTTTCATACCTTTAAAAAATATATAACAATTTAGTAAGACAAGACTTTCCTTGGCTAAATCCATGTTGGCTTTCTACTATTAAACAATGACTATCTACATGTTCAGTAATTTTATTCTTTATAATGGTTTCTATTGTTTTGCCTGGTGCTGACATAAGGCTTACTGGTCTGTAGTTTCCTGAATCACCTCTGGAACCCTTTTAAAAACTTTTCATTAAATTGGCCATTTTCCAATTTTCTGGTACTACAGATAACTTTAATGATAGTTCACAGATTAATAACAGTAGGTCTGCAGTCTCATATTTCAGTTCTTTCAACAACCTTGGATATATACCATCTGGCCCAGGTGATTTGATACTCTTTAGTTTATCAAATAGATTTAATACATCTTCACAGTTTATCGACATTTCATTTCTTCCGATACATCACCTTTTTCAATTCTTCTGCGGCATCACCTTTAAATACCATTTCAGTAATGGGTAACATTCCTACGTCTTCCTCAGTAGAGACCGAAGCAAAGAATTCATTCAGTCTCTCCATATTGACCTTGACCCCTCTTAGTGCCCCTTTTACCCCTTTATCATGTAATGGTCCAACTGACTCCGCCACAGGTTTTCTGCTATGAATGTACTTGAAAAAGATTTTATTACGTGCTTTTGCTTCCACAGCAAGCTTCTTCTCAAATTCTGTCTTTGCCTGCCTTATCAATGCCTTACATCTAACTTGCCCGTGCTTATGATGTTTCCATTTTTTGTCATTTGGCTCCTTTTATCATTTCCTGAAATATGCTTTTTTGGCTACAACAGCCTCTCTGACCTCACCTTTAAACCATGCTGGCAGTTTTTTGGACTTCCTTCCACTTTTCTTAAAGCGTGGAATACAGCTGATCTGGGCTTCCAAGATAGTATTTTTAAACAACACCCATGCTTGATGTAAATCTTTGACCTTTGCAACTGTTCCTTTTAGTTTTTTCTTAACTATTTTCCTCATTTTATCATAGTCTCGCTTTTGAAATTTAAAAGGTAGTACTGTGGATTTCCTTACCATCCTTCCTCCATTTATTAAATCATACTTGATCGTACTATGATCAGTATTGCCAAGTGGCCCCAACACCTTTATCTCTTGCACCAGATCTTGTCTTCCACTAAGGATTAGGTCCAAAACGGCTTCCCTTCTGGTCAGCTCCTGAACCAGCTGCTACAAAAAGCAGTCGTTTATTTCATCTAGAAACTTTATCTCCCTAGCATGTCCTGCCATGACACTGACCAAGTCGGTACCAGGTTAATTGAAATCACCCATTATTATTACTGTGCTGTAACTTTTGTTAGCTTCCTTGATTTCTTTGAATATTTCATCATCCATTTGTTCATCTTATTTTTTAGACTTCTAGCATTTGCATACAAGCATTATAGAGGCTGTATTTTATTCATATTAATCTGACTATCGGTAGGCAGGGGTAATTTGCAATCTTAAGCTCTGGCTGCTCTGTACTTAAGGGCATTTGGGTTACTTTTGTCTTTATTTTTACCTCTCTGTCGATATATCCTAACTTCAATCTTTTGCTATTATTCTTCAAGGATACATTGTTTCGAACCATGCACTGTTGGGTGACTGTCAGCTTTCCATTATTATCTAGTTATAAGCTGTTCTATCTCTTTTTTAAAAGGCTAATGCCAACAGCCTGGTTCTATCCTGGTTAAGGTGGAACCCATCCCTTCGGAAAAAAACCTTTCTACCCCAGAATGTTCCCCAGTTCCTAACAAATACAAAACCCTCTTCCTTGCACCATCGTCTCATCCACGCATTGAGACTCTGGAGCTCCGCCTGCCTTTTGGGTCCTGCATGTGGAACGGGAACCATTTTGGAGAATGCTATCCTGGAAGTTTTGATTTTCAACTTCCTACCTAAAAGCCTAAATTTAGTCTCTAGAACCTCCCTACCACACTTTTCTACGTCATTGGTACTGACATGTACCAAGACAGCGGACTCCTCCCAAGCACTATCTAAGACCTTGTCAATGGTGCAACTGATTCTCTCAATTTTTTTTTGCTACAAATATAGTTGAAAAAGGTTTTATTATCTTCCATGGCAAGCTTCTTTTCATAGTCTCTCTTTGTCTGTCCTATCAATGCTTTGCATCTAACTTAGCAATGCTCACATTGTTTCCCGTTTTCGTCATTTGGCTTCTTTTTCCATTTCCTGAAAAATGCCTTTTTGGCTATAACAGCCTCTTTGACCTCACCTTTAAACCATGCTGGCAGGTTTTTTTTGGCCTTCCTTATACTTTTCTTAAACCATGAAATACGTTTGTTCTGGGCTTCCAAGACAGTACTTTTAAACAATGCCCATGCTTGAAGTAAATCTTTAATCTTTGCAGCTGCTCCTATTAGATTTTCTTAACTATTTTCCTCATTTTATTATAGTCTCTCTTTTGAAAGTTAAAAGGTAGTACTGTAGAATTCCTTGCAGTCCTCCTTCCATTTTTTAAATCAAATGTGATCATGCTATGATCACTATTGCCATGTGGCTCCAAAACCCTTATCTCTTGCACCAGATCCTGCATTCTGCTAAGGTCGTAGGTCCAAAATAGCTTCCCCTCTTGTCAGTTCATGAATTAGCTGCTCCAAGAAGTAGTCATTTATTTCATCTAGAAACTTTATCTCTCTGGCATGTCCTGCTATGACATTGATCCATCAATATCGGGCAAAAGGGAAGAACTGGGATCTTGGACCTCTGAAAGCAGCAGATATCACCTAAGGTCCCTAATAGGTACCAAAGAACCCAGGAAAGGAAGATATACATGGGGTAAGGAAAAGCCAAAAGGAGGGATTTGGAACTTAGAAGTGAGAGCTGGAGTTGTCTGCTGTTACAGTTTATTTTTGACTGAGTGAATGGATTGTATCCCTGTTTATTTATTTACATTCTCTTATATACTGTGCTATTCTGCATCAGTGTGGCTTACATTGAACAAACTGAAATTACATTGAACAGGGCATTATAACTTGGAGATAACTAATTTACAGGGAACATGGGCTATGGAGGGTTAAGTGGCTTGCCTAAGACCACAAGGAGCACCTGTGGGACTAGAAACCCCAGTCCTTCTGGCCCAAGGTTGCTGTCCTCTAGTGGGATTTGAACCCCTGACCTTCTGGCCTGAAGTACCTTGCCCCAACCACTCGGCCGCTCCTCCACTCCCTGATGAAATCAATTCCAGTAAAGATTTTTGTTTACTTTCTATAATGTCATTCACTCGAAGAATCAGTCATCATGTTTTAGGACTTGAAAAGATATATCCCTCCCCTACAGAGAATCTATGGCAAGTGCTTTACAATGGGAAGGAGTGAAAAATGAAAACCTGAGAGCCCCAGTTCATGACTTGGGGGGGGGGGGTTACATATACACAGCACTCTTCTGTTCAATGTAAACCAAGTTACTGTTCCATGTAAATCTCCTTGATGTGTCAAAAGGCAGTATATAACACCGGTTAAATAAATAAAATAAATAGTTTCCTTTGGCAATGCAATTCCTGGGTTCTCAGAGTCACCCTTCCGGTTCTCTTCTGTATTACAATTCCTCTTACATGGTTTCCTCTTCTCTTCCTTTACCCTTGTCCTCTGGATGACAGTTAGACACTTGGGTTTACTTCTCATTCACCACCGCCTACTTCTCAATTTCCCAACTCTTGCTGCTGCTTCCTGCGTGCTCCACGCCTGTGATCCAAAGCTCCTCCTGGACACATTCTATACATAGAGGATAACACCACCATGGTCACTTCTATGGGGCAGTACCATACCTAGTGGTCAGTACCTACTCTCACTCTTCTCTTTAAGGCCCTCAGACAAGAGAGGCACTATGGTAGGAAGAGCAGCCTAGCGGACCCCCTTACATCTGTATTTGCATACCAATACTTGTGGGACTTATGTGTGAATCTCTAACTCTGTGTTTGGGCCTCTCTATTTTTACTTGTGTTTTTAATGTGATAATATATGAGTAATTATCAAAATACTTTATACAGATGCTGGTGGCCAGGATTTGTATAACTCCTCTATCGCCTTATTTTCAGCCCATGTGCAGATAGTGGTGGGTGGACCAAATATCTAATTGCTCTACCATTATCTAGGTAGGGTTAGGGTGAGGTTGGGGTGGCATTAGATAGAGACATAGAAGATGATGGCAGATAAAGACCATATAGCCTATCCAGTCTGCCCACGTATAATTACAAAGCTCTACGCTCCCTTCCTCAGAGATCCTCTGAGCTTGTCCGATGCTTCCTTAACCTATGGGGTCAATTTTCAAAAGATTATCCTGATAAAGGCATTGAGAGAGAGATTCTGCGACTCTAGCCCCATAGGGTTGCTGAATATCTCCTTGGCGCTAGCTTGGTTAGTGCAGGGAGATGAGGCTAATTTCTGGACACTCACAGCCACTATCCGGCTAAGTGATATCCAAGTTGGCCTAAGTTGATATCCAGAGAACTTATCTGGAGAGCGGCTGAAAATCACCAGTAACTGGATAAGTGTCGTGATTATCCGAATAGTGGACCCATAATCCAGATATTCAGCAGCAGCTGCTACCCAGATATTTCTGCCAAGCATCCAGAGGAGATTTGAATATCATGGCTGACCGCCATGGCATATAAATATCTGGGGCTTCTTTGAATATCGGCCCCTATGTGCTTACTTCAGACCTACAGAATACAAGCACTAAAGTTCAATGCATCGGTTATTGATATAGCAGCTAGGAGTCAGTAGCAAATATGTAGATTCAGTGCCACCAGTTATTCATATCAAACCATACAAAAAAATCCCTAGGGGCCACGGAACACCACCGGCCCCAACAGAATCAATACAAAAATGGCAGGTTCCAACCCACAAAAGACCCCCTTGAAAATAAATATATTTTTTGTCAGACAAACAGTCTCCAGTCAAGAAAATCTTAACTGGAGACCTATGTCCCTTTTAATCAATTGCAGTAAAACATTTATAACTGCTTAACAGAATTTCTGTCCTTTCATTAGCAATTTGTACTTAGCTGAAATCTCGGCGCAGAAAATCCAAACAGCGGTGCTAAAACGACACAGTCCTACATTTCGGGTCACTAAATTTAAGGACCCTGCTTCAGGCTTGTCTCCCACCACAACAACTATATTGCTCACAAAGGAAGCCCCGAAAGGAGGTCTTTTAAACCCGGCGTCTGACGTCACCAACAGATCAGAGTTTAGAAAAACAAAATGCAAATTTAACACTACTGAATTGCTGGCACTTCTACACCTAGGTTTATAGAATGACTTCCCCACACTGTATACGCGTGAGTGCTGACACGTCTATGGGGGAGCTGCAGAATCGCCACTTCCATGTGTGAGTGCAGCACTTGAAGGTCATGGATGCTGCCCAGTTGGAGCTGCTCTTTTTTGTGCATGTGTGAATTTATTAAATGGCTGTAGATACATGTACACTCTGCATGTCCTCGTAGACATATGGATCCTTGTTCTTCCTGGAGGAAAAGTTAATAAACCATTATTAAAGAGGATTGGCGAAATCCACTGCTTTACCGCTGTCTACCTTTTGGGAACGCGACGGGTTCTTGTAACCTGGAATGGCCACTGTTGGATACAGAATCCTGAGCTGGATGGACCCTTGGTCTGACCCATTATGGCATGTGTACTTATATATTCTTATACAGAGGAAACTGGACATGTCCAGTCCTGAATGCCTCACTTTCATTCTCAACAACCTTTCTAGAAAGGGCCTTTAGGTGTCTATAAAATTGTCCCAGAGAAGCTGCATAAATCGTAGTTCAAATGCAGCTTCAGAAATGTATATATGCTTATAGAAATTGTGACTCTGCCTACGCTCCGCCAAAACCTGCCTGTGAACACACCTACTACAGAGTTGCATGCAAGTACGTGTTCTTGTCATGACTTGTACTTTTATATGTGGCGTATCGTTTTTCCAATATATACAAGCCCACGAGGCATCTCACTAAATACATTATAAAACTAGATGTACTAGGGTTGCTCAGAAAGTAATGCCCCACAAGTTTCTCAGTCCAGAATGCAGATAGAGGTGTGAAATTGAAAGGGTAGTAACTTGGAACTTCAAAGGACACATGTGTGTAATTTTACAGTCGTCTGCGAGGTAGTAGTGATCCTTCAAATGGCATCTGTGAGTGACACATGGTACAAAGAACAAGCTGTAATTGAATTATTGGTGGAGAAGAAAGAAAGTGTGAGAAACATTCACAAACAGTTGTGTGCTGTGTATGGAAGTTCTGCAGTAGATAGGAGCACCGTTGGATGATGGGTGAAGAGAGTAAAGGCAGTAAAGGTGACGATCCGGGATAAAAAGGCCTCCCCCTCAGCTTCAAAACGCTCCAACAAATTAGAGCAGATGTCTTTCCTTTGGTGTTTGTGTTCAGTTGTGAGACTTCGCGGAACCCATCTTGCACACACCTTTGAATGTCCCATAGAGTCAATAATTGTCATTGCACTACCTCTACTGACGGAAAGCTGTATGGACAATTCCTGACTCGTGATGCGCCGATCCGCATGAATAATGTCATCAGCGCGCTGCAACTTGTCTGGACTGGTGGCTGAGGCAGGATGCCCAGACCGCGGCCGATCTTCCAGTTCCGTTTTACCACTTCCTGAAGCCTTTACTCTCTTCACCCATCATCCAACAGTGCTCCTATCTACTGCAGAACTTCCATACACAGTACACAACCATTTGTGAATGTTTCTCACACTTTCTCCTCCCCCAAGAATTCAATTACAGCTCGTTGTTTGTACCGTGTGTCACTCACAGACGCCATTTGAAGGATCACTACCACCTCACTATTTGTTGGACGACTGTAAAATTACACACATGTGTCCTTTGAAGTTCCAAGTTACTACCCTTTCAATTTCACACCTCTATCTTCATTCTGGACTGAGAAAAAACATGTGGGGCATTACTTTCTGAGCAACCCTCGTACATAAAGTGTGATAATGCAACATGTAATCAGATAGTGAAATTCACCCCCCCCCCCCCCCCCGTTTTTCTGGTTATTCAGTACTGAACAGCATCAAGATGCCAGCATTAAAGATCTGGAATAATTCTAGCTGCGGTGGCCCACATTTAAAAAACAAATACTGACCACTGTGGTTCAAAGCTAACCAGGCAGAGTTTTAGCCTTTCTTTCCACTTAATACCAAAGAGAGCTTATACTCTTAGTAATTTAGGTGAAATAAGTCCATTCCCCAAAGAGCTTAAAAACTAACTGGCAAAAGTTAAACTCCATAGTTGCATTAATATGAAAATGCCACTTGTTGTATTTAAATAAAAAACACAGATTCAGTACCAGTATCCTAATAGTGACTGGTGCTGATTATTCGGATATAGCATTGGCCACCCTGCACTCTCAGGATAGTGGTGATTGTCAGCCCACTACCCAGGCAGCATTTTTGCTAAGTTCAGGGCCAATGTTACCATTAGGTGAAGTAGGCAGTCGCCTAGGCCACCAATGGTCAGAGGGCGTTCCATTGTCTCTGCTGTCATGCCGCACCAGAACTTGCAGCAGGGACAATTACTTCTAAACCATGACACAATGCTGACCATAAACTCTGACCCTCTGTCATCGTTCCTGCTTCTGCCCCCTCTGATGCAAACTTCCTGTTTGGATGGGGGCATAAGGGGCAGCAGTGGTGATAATGGGGGCGGGGGGGGGGGCAGCAGGAATGAGGTTTGCCTAGGGTGTCTCATATCCTGGCATCAGCCCTGTCAACGTTATCCAAATAGCGATGCTAAAAACAGATGCTATCCGGATAAGCTCCCACCCCTCCCCCACTCCACCTCCAGACAATCCTTGCATCATCCAGGTGCCACGGCGGATTGTGTCGACATTTAACAGCACTATCTGAATTGGGCTGCTGAATACGCCGGTCATCGGGGCTAATTAAATAAGCCCTGCTGAATTTTGCCCTGTAAGGATGTACCTGAGGGAACAGGATAGAAAGTAACTTTCCCAGGGTCACACGAAGTGTTAGTGGGGAAAGTGGCACTTGATGTTTGCTTGCTGCAAGGGTAGCAGTGATATATCTCTTGGTAGTTTACGTGCAAATGGTATTCCTGTTTAGAAGTGTCATGGGATGTGAAGAGATGTGACGATTTTTATGGTCATGTCATAGTATGAAAACCTGAAAACCCCTACAGTGGGAGGGATTTTGTCTTTTTGCTTCTTTCCTGCTGCTGGCTCAGAGGACATAGGACTCAAGAGAAGAGTCCATACCTCATGGGAATTTGGTCCTGAATACCAAACTGGTTGAAGTGCAAAGGGAAAGGAGGCGTCTGTTCTTTTTCATTCAGATACGAGTTGGTGCTTACTTCTGAAGTAACCAGTCAGATGAATGAGATCCTGTGACCAGAAGGCAACAGCAACCAGTTAAAAGACGTCCAGGGAGCTTGTAAGATCTTCTTTTGCTTTGCAAGCCTTTCTGGGTAGGTTCACCTTTCAAGGTCACACTGATTGGACTACATGGAAGTCACCTGAGAGCCTTGGTGACTGAAGGACGGAAAAAACAAAGAACAGAAGTGGTTGAGATTTCTGCGACTTCTGGTGTTGTTGCCCCATCACTCCTGGTTTAAATAGAAAACCCAACCTCAAAAACAGCGACCTTTATAAATAAATATTTTTTGTCGAAGCTGGCCGTAGGAAGATCGGATGGGGAACCGACCCACACCAGGCGGGCAGCCGCTTTTATTTTATTTTATTAAGGTTCTTCACCAAAATTTTAGTTTAAAATCTGGTATCTGAAAAACAGAAGACTTATCTTAGATTGAAACGCTGGTTAGTAGATAATTTTCAGCACGACGTGCACGTTTCGGGCATTAACGCCCTGTATCAAGTGCAAAGTCAAGGATTCCAGGTACATCAGCCATCTACAATAACGCTGTCACCGCAGCACAGGTCATAACTTTTAAATAAAGGCAGAAAAAGCGCCATTTTTTAAAAGGAGAACCAACCAATGAGGTCGGGTAAACCCCCACATGACGGGGAACCCCTGATCTGATTGGTTAAAAAACTTGAGTTACGACAGAACTTCAGTCAGAGCAAACTCTGCCATTCAATTTCCCTGTTAAGACCTCCCGGCTCCATTGAATTAAGACGGAATATCCATCGTTGCTCTAAAAATTGAAGGTTATCCTCCCTTGGCCCACCTCGAGGATTATTAGGAGCTCGATCTAATATAGTCCAATGGAGTTGATCAAAAGTATGGCAAAATTCAATACAATGAGAAACCAACGGAGCAGACAGTACTGCACGGCGAAGTCGGGAGGCATGTTCGCTCAAACGACGTTTCATAGAGCGAATCGTTCTACCGACATAAATGAGGGGGCACGGGCATTGAATTATATATACCACAAAGGTAGAGTCACAGGTGGTATCCCAACGACGTTGATATATATATTGGGTATTAGGATGTCGCCATTCTACACCAGTAATTGCTGAGGCACAAAAACCACATTGATGACATACTGTATGACCAGTAACTGGAGGACAATAATGCAAACGATATTCTTGCATAGATGTTTTAACCAACATATTACCCAAATTATGACCTCTAGAAAAGGCAATCTCTAGAGGAACATTGAAACATTCATGAAGTTGAAGTATAGGCCAGTGTTTTTTAATACTACGTAGTACATCCCGACTACGGGTCGTATAAGGCAGTACTTTTCAATCCCTGGTTTTACGCGATCTGTTATCTGCTGAGCAGAGTCCGATGAAATACTTCCCTAATTTGACACGGGATGAACGATCTGCTTTAAATGAGTTGAGTGCTGACTCCTCACTGATTGTTCGGAGAGCGGATAAAGGTGGTGCATTGGTTCTTCAGGATTTATCGAAATATGAAGAAACTCTTCATGAGCATTTGAATGATGTTGCTGTATATAAACGTCTGTTAGAAGACCCTACGCCTTTGTTATTACAAGAAATAAAAACCATCTTAGGTTTTGCTTTAAGTAATGGATGGATAACTAAACGTGAATTTTCATTCCTACTTCGGATGCATCCACTCTGTCCTGTTTTGTATCTTCTTCCGAAGATACATAAGTCTATAACAGCTCCTCCGGGATGACCTATTGTCTCATGCCAAAACTCTCTACTGGAACCACTCTCTATTTTTTGTGATGAATTTTTGAAACGAGAAGCTTGCCTGGTGCATTCTTATATTAGAGATTCAACTCATTTCCTGCAAATGATTTCTGCTTTAGATGTTCCATCTGGGGCTATGTTAGTGACTCTAGATATAGTTTCCCTATATACTAAAATTGATCAGCTTGAAGCTCTTGGTTTATTACAACATAAATTCTCCTTTGCGCCCGAACGTATACCTAAACAATTTTTATTACAATTAGCAGAATTGGTTCTAACTCGCAATTATTTTGTTTCTGAAGGAATATATTATCAACAATTATCGGGGATAGCCATGGGTGCTACGATGGCTCCTTCGATTGCTACCCTCTATCTGGCTGATATGGAGATATCTTTCATTGAACAATCAACTTTATACCAACATGTATTGATATGGAAGCGTTTCCTTGATGATGTTTTCTTCATATGGGTTGCAGATCTGGAGTCTCTTCATACAATTATAGATTGGCTAAATGGACTGAAACTCAATATAGCCTTTACTGCACACATAGAAACAGCCAGTATTGAATTTTTGGACCTTCGAATTTATTTGGAAAATGGGCATTTATATACGTCTTTATATCGCAAATATGTCCAAAGGAATAGCCTATTGCATTATAAAAGCTTCCACCCGGGCCCCCTTCGACGTGGACTTCCCTATGGGCAGTTTCTCCGCCTTCGGCGTTTATGTCATTCTATTGAAGAGTTTAAATATCACGCTAATGACCTTCGTTATCGGTTAAAATCTCGGGGTTACCCAGACTCTGTAGTAGATCAAGCCTATAAAAGAGCATGTCATACCCATAGAGAATGGTTGTTAGATCCTGCATATACCGCTTCAAGATCTGCCGAAGAATCTAAAGTAACAGGGGTTCTGCCTTATACGACCCGTAGTCGGGATGTACTACGTATTATTAAAAAACACTGGCCTATACTTCAACTTCATGAATGTTTCAATGTTCCTCTAGAGATTGCCTTTTCTAGAGGTCGTAATTTGGGTAATATGTTGGTTAAAACATCTATGCAAGAATATCGTTTGCATTATTGTCCTCCAGTTACTGGTCATACAGTATGTCATCAATGTGGTTTTTGTGCCTCAGCAATTACTGGTGTAGAATGGCGACATCCTAATACCCAATATATATATCAACGTCGTTGGGATACCACCTGTGACTCTACCTTTGTGGTATATATAATTCAATGCCCGTGCCCCCTCATTTATGTCGGTAGAACGATTCGCTCTATGAAACGTCGTTTGAGCGAACATGCCTCCCGACTTCGCCGTGCAGTACTGTCTGCTCCGTTGGTTTCTCATTGTATTGAATTTTGCCATACTTTTGATCAACTCCATTGGACTATATTAGATCGAGCTCCTAATAATCCTCGAGGTGGGCCAAGGGAGGATAACCTTCAATTTTTAGAGCAACGATGGATATTCCATCTTAATTCAATGGAGCCGGGAGGTCTTAACAGGGAAATTGAATGGCAGAGTTTGCTCTGACTGAAGTTCTGTCGTAACTCAAGTTTTTTAACCAATCAGATCAGGGGTTCCCCGTCATGTGGGGGTTTACCCGACCTCATTGGTTGGTTCTCCTTTTAAAAAATGGCGCTTTTTCTGCCTTTATTTAAAAGTTATGACCTGTGCTGCGGTGACAGCGTTATTGTAGATGGCTGATGTACCTGGAATCCTTGACTTTGCACTTGATACAGGGCGTTAATGCCCGAAATGTGCACGTCGTGCTGAAAATTATCTACTAACCAGCGTTTCAATCTAAGATAAGTCTTCTGTTTTTCAGATACCAGATTTTAAACTAAAATTTTGGTGAAGAAACTTAATAAAATAAAATAAAAGCGGCTGCCCGCCTGGTGTGGGTCGGTTCCCCATCCGACCTTCCTACGGCCAGCTTCGACAAAAAATATTTATTTATAAAGGTCGCTGTTTTTGAGGTTGGGTTTTCTATTTAAATTTGTTAATTAGCCCTTACCTATAGGCCCTTTGCGTTCGGCCATCACTCCTGGTGGCTCAGTAAGCATGAGGGGTAAGGATGATCATGGTAATTATGTATACAGATACTTCTGTGTGTTCTGAGAGTCCTGGAGAAGAGGGAGAAGGAATTTCAGACGTTGTGAAGTATCTTTCATGTTCCAGATAAAGGAGGTAGAAAATGGCTGTGAGATCATTGAAGAAAGAGAGGCAACCCATCTATGTAATTGGAGCTCTCCTTGTATCAAGCTCCAGTTTCTTGGAAGAAAAGGTAAAGAGATCTTAACTTCAGAAGAGTGAACTAGGGTATTTCAATGATTTTGTACCTTTGATCACTTTTTGTGAAGTGAACAGATTTTTGCCTGTTTTTGAGTAATTACCCAATAAAATTAATTATTCAACCAAACAGGATTTCTACTTCATTTGGATGAGGAAAAAGTAACCATATTCTGTAGAGAGAGTCACCATGGAACGTAGGAGTTGGAGCTGAAGAATCATTCCTCCATCCCAGACCAGTCCGATTGCAAAACAAAAGTCTTTCCTTTCATTTAAACCTCTGGATACAAACAGTAGCTTAAAGTGGCTGCCAGTGAAGTCTTGTATCTAGAATGAATAAGGATGAGTCCTATTTAATACCTACACAAGGTCTCCATTATGTACAGCCATATCAAGTAGATATTTCTTGCATCTAGCCTGAAAATTTTCCCCCTTAGGCGAGAGTCAGTGCTCTGTCTGGAAAACTAACCTTTGTGTTTCACCTTGTCTAGTGGATAAAGAAGGTAAACATCCTGGTGGTTATTAAGCAGGTAAGACTTTCATTATCAGAAAGAGTGAACATAAAGGGTTGCAGAGCAGAGATGGCATCCATCTGTCCAAGAAAGGTCAATGCGTCTTCAGTAGTAGACTGGCTAATCTACTGAAGAGGGCTTTAAACTAGATTCTTTGGGGATGGGTGAAGAAAGCCCCCAGATAAGTGAAAGCCCCCAGGTAAGAAATACATTAAATACCTTTATGTAAATGGGTAACAGGGGTAACATATGGAAAGCAGTGTGTATAAATGCCCGTAGCATGGGAAATAAGATCCCTGATGTTGAAGCTTTGGTGGGAGTGGCCGACTTGGATTTAGTGGCAGTTACAAAAACATGGTTCACAGAAAACCATGACTGGGATGTAACTATACCTGGCTATACTTTATTCAGAAAGGACAGGGTAGGAAGAAGGGGAGGAGGAGTGGCACTATATGTAAAAACTACTATTAAAGCTTTGGAATTACAGAGCTTAAAAGGGAGAGAGGAGGCATTGTGGGTTAAACTAGAAAGAGGGAAAGAGAAATCTATTTGCATTGGTGTGATATACAGACCTCCCTCACAAGAGGAAGAGGTGGACAGAGAATTAATTGAAGACATACGCAGCATTGCTAGGAAAGGGGACATGCTACTGATAGGGGATTTCAATATGCCAGTTGTTGATTGGCACATTCCTGCTGCAGTATCATCTAGAAGTAAAGAGATCCTGGATTCTCTACAGGGAGAACTATTCAAGCAATTGGTAACAGACCCCACACATGAAGGGGCCATACAGGACTTGGTGCTTACCAATGGTGAAAGTGTTTCTGATGTTATAGTGGGAGATCATTTTGCATCCAGTGATTACCAGATGGTGTGGTTCAGTATTAGGACTAGGGCTGTTAGAATCCATTCAAAGTTGAGGGTCTTAGAATTTAGGAAGACTAACTTTGCCAGGATGGGCCAATACCTCAGGGAGTCGTTAGCGGGATGGGAACAGCTGAGGGATGTAGAAAAACAGCGGGCAAAACTGAAAGGGGATATTTTAAGGGCAACAAACCTTTTTGTTAAAATGGTAAATAAAGGTAAAAGGAAAAGGAGACCGCTATGGCTTTCAAAAGAAGTAGCTGAAAAAGTGAAGAAAAAGAGGGAGGCCTTCATGAAATACAAGAGATCACAGAGAGAGGAAGACAGGCATCTATATTTAGAAAAACTTAGAGAAGCTAGCAAAGTAGTCAGGAAAGCAAAGATTCAAAAAGAGGAGGAAATAGCCAATGCAATAAAATGGGGGGATAAGACATTTTTCAGATATATTAGTGAGAAGAGGAAGGGCAAGAGTGGTATTGTCAGACTCAAGGGTGAAGGGGAGGAATATGTAGAAGCTGATGAGGATAAAGCGGAATTGCTTAACAAATATTTCTGTTCTGTGTTTACAGATGAAGAACCAGGAGCAGACCTCAGAAAACACCCACAAACAGGAACAGAAGCGAGGGACATCTTGAAAAATTTTCAGAAGACACCCAGGAAGGTGTAGATAACATGAGGAGGGATCTAGCTAAGCTTGAAGAGTGGTCTAGAATTTGGCAGCTGGGATTTAATGTAAAAAAATGTAAGGTCATGCATTTGGGCTGCAGCAATCCAAAGGAGCAATAATAGTATAAGGGGTGAAGTGCTTTTTTCCACTAAAGAAGAGTGGGACCTAGGCGTGGTTGTGTCTGATGATCTTAAAGTAACTAAACAGGTAGAAAAGGCGACAGCAAAAGCTAGAAGGATGCTTGGGTGCATACGGAGAGGAATGGCTAGCAGAAAAAAGGAGGTGATAATGCCTCTGTATAAGTCTTTGGTGTGACCTCAATGGTTAGTGGTCTTCATTATAAAGCATATGAGGACAGACTTAACGATCTTAATATGTACACCTTAGAGGAAAGGCGGGATAGAGGTGATATGATTGAGATGTTTAAATACCTCCGTGGCATAAATGTTCAGGGAGAGAGCCTCTTTCAATTGCTACGAGGGGACATGGGAACTCACAAACAAACATAACCGCAAATACCAGAAGATTTCACCCATTTAACAAAGAACGCATCCTGGCTGAAACAAACTCTCTCCTTGACAATACCTCACAAGACCTAGATGTCCTAATCTCCACGTGGAACAGCAGACTCAGCTCAATCGCAATCCGTCCCCCCACATCTAAAGCCCCAAAGAAAAGACCATCCGCACCATGGTTCACAGCTGACCTAAGGGCATCACTAACCCTCCTACGAAGATCGGAAAAACGCTGGAGGAAATCACGTACCAGCAGTGACCAATCAGCATACATCCAACTCCTACACACACATCGCAGGGCAGTCACAGACAAGATGAAACAACATCACACTGACACTCTGAAACGTTCTTTAAACAAACCGCATGACCTCTTCAACCTGGTCAAATATCTTGCCAAAGAACCGACCCCGGAACGCACAGGATCTATACACCCACAGGATTACGCCATATTTATGCAATCAAAACTATGCAAGACTGACAAGATGATGATACCAGACCCTCCTGATGACAAAGCACGCACAGCGTTTCTAACCACTTTTACCACTCCGTCTAAGAGAACTATCAAAGATACCATTGCTACCCTAAATACCTCCACCTCATACTCAGATCCATGTCCAGCATTCTGGATAAAAGATCTGCGATCCGACCTTGCCCCAATCTTAGCTAAAATGATAGGATTATCATTCAGCACCGGGTCATTCCCATCCACGCTCAAACAGACCTCCGTTAGACCGCTGCTTAAAGACACCAAATTAGACCCTCAAAAGGTCGAGTCTTACAGACCCATATCCAGTATCCCGATGCTTGCCAAAATCGTTGAAAAAATAGTCTACAGGCAGCTACAAGATCATGTGGACACTAACGCACCTCTAGATCCATCACAACACGGGTTCAGAGAGTCACACGGAGTGGAAACACTACTCACTACTCTTTTCAACACCATAATCTCAGGCATTGACAACTCACGTACAGGTTTCGCACTTATCTTTCTAGATATTGCGGCAGCCTTTGACTCAGTCCGCCACGAGATTCTCCTGATTCGACTAAGAGAGAAAGGCATTACCGAAACAGCGCTTGAGTGGTGTAGGTCTTACCTGTCTGGAAGATGGCAACATGTACGAACAAACGGAACCACATCCGAGCCATTCCTACAAAGTCAAGGAGTCCCTCAAGGATCCTCCCTATCGTCACTTATGTTTAACATTTATATCCAACCCATCTGTAACATCATCAGATCCTTCAATGTGAGTTGCATGATCTACGCAGACGATGTCCTACTGTACCTGCCAATATCACTGGATTGCCCGGACCTCACCCCACTAACCAACTGCTTCAATGCAATATCAGAATGGCTCCTCTCCCAAAATCTGCGTATCCAACATAAGAAAACTGAGGTCCTGTTCATCTCTAGAAATCCAGAATTCACTCCACCTAACCAACTGGAAGTAGACAACGCCAAACTACAAGTAAAATCAGCCATACGGTATCTCGGAGTAACATTGGATCAGAACCTCAACATGAAGCAACACATAGCAAAAATAGTAAGAGCAATCTACTTCAAGATCAGATCCCTCAGACACATACGCCCTCTACTCGAGCTGAGCGACTTCTGCACCATCTACCAAGCCCTCATCATCCCTCATTTTGACTATGCAAACGCCATCCTACAAGGACTCCCCCAGACAACATTACATCCCTTACAACTCGCCATGAACTGTGCTGCGCGAATCCTCTTTGGGGCACCAAGGAGAGAGCACATCACACCCCTCCTGATGCAGCTTCACTGGCTCCCCATCCAAGCCAGGATTAGCTTCAAGACCTTAGTGATGACATTCAAAGCCATCAACGGGTTATCCGCCTCTTCAATATGTGACCTCATACAACCACCCACACCCAACAGGATAAGAAGAACCTCTGCAGCCAACATGCTAGCAATACCAAACGTTATGACAAGATGCGCCATATCAACTTCAAACAGAGCCTTCAGTCTGAGTGCCCCAAGCCTCTGGAACTCCCTACCACCACACATCAGAGCTATACCCAACTTGAGCCAGTTTAGGAAGGCCTTAAAACACTTCCTCTTCATTAAATACCTCACAGCCTCCCCCCAACCCCAGCCACCATGTATGAGCAACACACAGTAATTCCATCTCTCATATATACAGTTACCTTGTTCAATGTTCCACACGTGTAGATAGTTTCCCCTGTTATCCAAGTTTACTGCTCCTGTTCATTGTAATGACCTGACTCTTGTTTATTGTCGGATATTGTTTGTTCTATGTAAACCGCGCTGATCGCAAATAGTGCGGTATATAAGAGATGTAAATAAATAAATAAATAAATAAATATGGGATGAGGGTGAAGGGAGATAGATTCAGGAATGATATGTGGAAATATTTCTTTATGGAAAGAGTAGTGGATCCGTGGAATAGTCTCCCAGTGGAGGTGGTAGAGATGAGGACAGTAACTGAATTCAAAAAAGCATGGGACCAACACAGAGGATCTCTAAAGGTAAAAAGGGGACTGTTGTAGTTGTTGATATGGAAGGACAGACTAGATAGGCCATGTGGTCTTTTTCTGTCATCATGTTTCTGTGTTTCTATAAATCACTTCTTGGGACTTCCGGTGGCACATGAGCGAGTGAGGACGTCTCTCAGCTCGCTCCGGGACCGCCTCGGGATTAATCTTTGATTTTCATCTGCAAGACCCGCAATTTCTCGTTCTACAGCCCGAGGGGGCACCTTTGCAAGAGTCAGCACCCTGAGGTAAAGTTTTGGAGCGGACCGCATTTACTGAACGATGCCGATGCCGGCGCGGAAAGAGAGGGAGAAGGGCCCCAAGCCGGGAACCACGCGGCTGACGGCGTCGAGTCCGGCCTCGCCGGGAACTGAAAGCACGGAGTCGGCTTCTGAAGAGATGGCGAGAGAGGTAGTGAAACTACTTGACCCGAAATTTGACCAAATACTGGGCAAGCTGGAGGCGGTGGGCGCTACGCTGGGAGAGATAGGACAACGCGTGGATGAACTTGAGCAGAGAGTGTCGGCGTTGGAGGATGATGGGGGCAGCATGACGCGAGTGGACAAGGCCCGTGCAACCCAAATAGCAGCCCTGTTGGACAAAGTTGATGATCTTGAGAATAGATCACGGCGCAACAACATCTGCATCGTCGGGATTCCAGAGACTACCTCAGATGCTATGCTGCTGCCCCTCATAGAATCATGGCTCCCTAACGAATTGGGCCTGCCTGCCCTGGTGGGGGATCTTAAGGTGGAAAGAGCCCACAGGATCGGGTCTAAAGCAGATGCACGCCAGCGGCCTCGGGTGGTGATAGCCCGCATTCTAAACTTCCAACATAAAACACAGCTGCTGCAGGCTTACCGTAAAAAACGGGACCTACAGCTTGAGAATCAAAAACTTTTACTGTTCCAGGACTATTCGGCGGCGGTGGCGGGAAAATGGAAGGAGTTCGCCCCCATCTGCTCTGCTCTGCTCTATTCCAGAGGAAGGTGAGATTTACTCTGGCTTTCCCGGCAGTCCTCCGTGCCACTCATTTGGGACAGAACCATGCTTTCGCCTCGGCAGGGGCGGCTAAAGCCTTTCTGGAGACCTTGGGTGAGGGTGCCGGGCCGAGCTCGTGACCACGGCACTGACTGGCTGCGGACGCTGTTCCTGTTCCTACTATCACCACGCCGGTGTAGCGTGAGTAGGATTGTCAGCGTTAACGCGGTGAAGGAGAGAGAGTGCCGGGACTTGGACTTTGAGGCTTTCTTTGAGACTTTCTTCAGAGGACTCTGAGCCCTGTACCTCAGGGTGCCCCTATTGATAAGTTTGTGGTCTTCTCCTCCCTATGGTTCTTTGTTGGGGCGGCGGGAGGTGGGGGGGCCTACTCCGGGCTCGGTACTCCGAGTACGGTACTGCAGCAGGATTGTGGCGGGACTGAGTGTGATGTTTGCTTTGGAGTGCCCACTGCAGCCTTATTTATTTATTTATTTATACATCTTTTCTATACCGCCACTTCCAGAGATCAGTGGCGGTTTACAGGTAACATAAACTTTAATAATAGAGTACTATTATTTTACATAGAACATATTTAGAACAATGAACTATTATACTATTTTGAATCTATTATACTGTTTTGTGTTTCAGTTTTGATGGTTATAGGGGGTCATGGATACCTGAAGCCGAGGTGGCCCTGCAGTGTCCACACAGGGAAGCCAGGCCGCGGCCTAGTGGGCTGTGGCAATAGATTTGTGGGTATTGGGTTAGGGAAGAGGTGGTAGTGCATATGATTAATGGGGAGGGAGGGGGAGGGGAGGGGGGATGGGACAGGGGAGGAGGAGGGGGTTGGGGGTGGGGGTTGGGGAGGGGGTAGCCTGCCTTCTGGAGGGAGAAGTTCTGCCTTTGAAAGCCCTGTACAACCTGATGGGACTGTGGAGTAGATGCGAGCATGGGGGGAGTGGGCCGGAGGCTGAGGCTGGGCAGCCACCGGCTCTACCACACAGGGAGACCCGTAGGGAGTTGGAGTTAACCTACACCCACTATCACTCTGGGAACTAATGTGATGGTGCTCTTGTGGAATGTGGGTGGCCTTAATACCCCGGTCAAGCGTACCAAGGTTCTCCAGGCCTTGAAGAAAGAGGGAGCCCAGATTGCCCTGCTGCAGGAAACTCATTTAAATGCTCTCGAACACCTTAAATTACGGAAAGATTGGGTGGGTCAGGTGTATGCGGCCTCCGCAACGGGGAAGAAGAGGGGAGTGGCGGTTTTGATTAGGAAAGGAATCCCGGTGGAAGTGCTGCGGGAGGATGTTGACCCCCGGGGCCGCTATCTGTTCCTGCACATGCGATTGTATGGCGAAGAAGTCTTCCTTGGCAATATCTATGCCCCTAATGTTTATGAGCACGAGTTTTTTCGTGGCATTTTGCAGAGATTGGAGGCGGCTCCGCGGATCCCTGTCATTCTGGCTGGTGATTTTAATTGCCCGCATGACCCGGCCCTCGATAAATCCCACCCAGTGCAGGGTGCTGGGTGGACGAGAAGAGGAGTGAATTATCTCTGCCGCATGGGCAGTCTTTTAGATGTGTGGCGCGTATTGCATGAGGGGGAACGCGATTATACTCACCTATCTAGAGCGCATAACACTTGGTCGCACATAGACTATATCCTAGTTTCAGAGACGGCTTTTGGGAAAGTGCAACGGGCAGAGATTAGGCCTATTGTGATATCGGACCACGCTATGGTCTGGATAGACTGGAGGGGCGCTGGCGCAGATGGGTTTCGGTGGTCCTTCCCCCGGCAGAAGGGACAAGATCAGGAGTTTGCGTTATTTTTACGGCAGAAGTGGGCAGAATATCTGGAATTTAATGAGTCCAGCTGCCCGTCTGTAGCCACGGTGTGGGAGGCGGGAAAAGCGGTCATGCGGGGCCATATCATTGCGTATATGGCAGCAGAAAAGAAGCGGCTTAATGGCGCTATCGTGCATCTCACCCGGGAGCTTGAGCAGTTGAAGAAGGGGGTAGGACGAGACCCGACGGGACAGCGTACACGGGCATATTTAGCTTCGCAAAAGAAGCTGAACGCCCTCCTACAGGATAGAGCGCTATACTCCTTACATTATTATCGACACCAACTTTTCCGCTATGGTAACCGTTCGGGTAAATTACTCGCTCACTTAGTGCGGGACGGGGGGAGCTCGAAGGTTATTACGCTCATCCGCGATGCGGAGGGGAAGAAGCAGAGTGATTCCAAGAAGGTAGCGGGGATATTTAAGCAGTTTTACGAAACCCTGTACACCCCCGGGACGGAGGATCGGGAGGAGGAGCGACGTTTCTTTGAGGGCCTTGCGCTCCCACAAATCTCACAGCAGGAGCTGCTGGACTTAAATAGGCCTATCTCAGGGGGCGAAATTCAGAAAGTTATCAGGAAAGGCAAGCCTCATAAGGCTCCGGGGCCAGACGGCTACGGGGCGGAGTTTTATAAGGTGCTGGAATGCCAGGTTACGCCGACCCTAGCGGCCCTTTACGCGGAAGCGTTGGAGGTAGGGAGGTTTCCCAGAGACATGCGTACGGCCTCTATCTCTCTCATCTACAAAGAGGGCAAGCACCCAGAGGATCCGGCTGCTTATCGGCCGATCTCGTTGATCAATTACGATATGAAAATTTTGGCTTCGGTGTTGGCTGGACGGGTGCAAGCAGTCCTCCCCAGGCTGGTCGGACGGCATCAGGCTGGCTTCGTGCAGGGGCGAGATGCGGCCAAAAATATTAATAGTGTTGTGTTGGGCATGGAGCGCTGTATACATGCAGGTACCCCGTTGCTGTTGGTTAGTTTGGACGCCGAAAAGGCTTTCGATAGGGTATCCTGGGATTATATGTTTGCGGCACTGCGGGGATTCGGTATGGACGGGGCCCTTTTGGGGTGGATACGAGCCTTATACGAGGAGCCGCTTGCATATGTGGTGGTGGGAGGGGATCAGTCTGACACTTTCCCCCTGCGGCGGGGGACTAGGCAGGGCTGCCCCCTCTCCCCTGTTCTGTTTGTCCTCCAGCTGGAGCCGCTGTTGCTCAAATTATTACACTTGGAGGAGGTGCAGGGGATGGAGTGGGCTAAGGGCGGGCTGAAGGTTAGTGCGTTTGCGGACGATATGCTGCTGTGTCTAACGAACCCCCAACGGTCCCTCGTAGCTGCTTTGGCGCTGATTGAGCGGTTCGGCTCGTTCTCCGGCTTGAAGATAAATGCGGCGAAGTCCTTAGCATTGGATGTGGGCGACAAAGTCAGGGCACTTTGGCGGCAGGACTTCCCTTTGGTCTGGGCGGATGGTCAATTTCGCTACTTAGATATTCAGATACCCTCCGAGTTAGCACAGTTGTACCGAGTGAACATTGGGCCCCTGCTTGAGCGTACCATTGACCGATTGAAGCGTTGGCGAGAGTTGCCGCTTTCTTTGAAGGGCCGCATTGCTCTTTTTAACATGGTCGAGATTCCTAGGTGGCTGTATTTAATGCGGCATCTCCCACTTTGGCTTATGAGGCGGGACCTACAGTTATTACAGAAGCATTTATCGAAGTTTTTCTGGAGAGGCCGCAAGCCTCGTATTGCTCTGGCGGCTTTAATGCGGGAGGGCGAAGTAGGCGGGGCGAAATTGGCCTCCCTTCGTGAGTATAATGTGCTCTACTTAACGACAGCCCTTCGGGATTTATTTGAGCAGACAGGCGAGGTCCTCCCGCTGGACTTACTAACCGACCTGTCGGGCGGACAGTGTCCAATTCGGTTGCTCCACTGTCCTCAGCGGGAGCTGCCAACCCCTTGGCGGCGGTCCCACTGCCTGCGCGGACTTGGACTGGCTTGGAAAAGCTTGTGCCATATTCGTGGCTGCGCTTGGCAGTATACTGATTGCCTGCCACAGGTAGGGAACGCGGATTTTGCCCCCGGCGGTGAGGGTCGAGTAGTGCGTGACTGGGCGCGGAAAGGCATCAAATATATTGGGCATTTGAGATTGCAGGGGTTTGCGGAGATGGACTCCTTTGCCTCGCTAAGGGCCCGCTACCAGTTGCAGAAACATGACTTCTATTTTTATTTGCAGGTCAGGCACTATGTGCGTACCGTGCAGCGGAGGGATGGCTCTCTCTTGAAGCTGGGCGGTATGCTGGAATTGTTCGAGGCCCTTGCTGGTACCTTGACCGTCAAATCTTTGCGGGGCGAACTCTACCCTGGGGGACGTCTTGCTGTGGCAGACCAGGCCTTGGAGCGCCTGGCTGAGTGGTGGAGGCGGGACCAATTGCCCACTGCGACCGGGGAGTTGTTGGGTACAGTTTTTACAGCTATTAAAACACTTTCGGAGTCTGTGCTGCTGCAGGAGACTCAATATAAGTTTTTGTGGAGAGCGTACAGACATAATGTTTGGGCGGCGCGGATAGGTCTCGTGGAGACAGATAGTTGCCCTCTGTGTCAGCGCGAGCCTGGTACTTTGATTCATAGATTCTGGTACTGTGCCCACCTTCGCAAATTCTGGGGCGCGGTGGGCACTAAGCTGAGTGAGTGGGTGAGATGCACGATACAGATTACTCCCATCTGGGGCCTGTTGGGAGTTTATAGTAGAGACACCCGCTTGCCAAAGGCGGTACGGAGTCTCTGTGAACGAGGCTTTGTCATAGCGAAGCAATGTCTTTTGCGCCACTGGCTAACAAGCACACCACCAGGGATTGGGGAATGGGAGCAGGCTATGGGCGATCTTAGAGCTTTGGAGACACGGACGGCGAGAGCTGTAGGGGGTACTGTGGGAGAGCATATAGGGCGAGTCTGGGATCTGTCCCCTGGGTAGGTCCCGGAGTCTATCCATCAAGGCGGGCCATCGGGTGGTGCTGGGGGAGCGCTTGCAGTTAAGACAGGCAGGTAGGTGGGGGGGGAGGAGGGGTGGGGGGGGACGGTTGGCGGGCGGCAGGGGGGGGGCGGGGGGAGGGGGGGCACGGGGGTGGGGGGTGGGGGACCAGTAGGAGCCGCAGGGACAGCCCCGGTGGACATGAGTCATGGGCGCCTGAGGGTGGACGGGCACCATCCAGCCCCACCCTATGTAATGTTGGTGTAGCCTCTGTGCAGCCGATATAGCGTGTGGGAGGTGGGGGGGGGGGGGATTCGGGTGACGCACTAGCCTAATGTATGTTAGATGGTGATGTTCAGCCTTTAGGCTTCGGGTTTGGTTTCTGGTTTTGTTCATGTCTCTGTATGTTTACAATGTTTGAAATAAGCTAATAAAAATGATTTTTCTAAATCACTTCTTTTGGTTTTCTTTATAAATTATGGCTATTTATGACTCCACTACTGCTCCCAGAAAAATAAGTTACTATGTAAAAAGTTAAACCATTGTTCTATGTAAAATGTTCTGTTATCTGTAAACCACCCCTGATCTTTGGAAGGGGCGGTATAGAAAAATAAAATAAATAAAAAAATAAAATAAAACATGAATCTGCCCAGAAAGTATTGGCTTGAGTTCCTCAGTGGTCTGCCCACTTCAAGAAAACCATCTGATTATGCATTCTTGAATCTTTCTATAGGTAAAAATACAAAGAAAAATCAGAGAAGGCTGGTTTATTTAACAAAAACTCCAGCTACTTTATGCATTGAATTAAACTGCAGGATGATAGATTGGATGCTGTGTTAGAGGATCACCACTAGATGGAGATGGTGGAGAATGAACCCAGAAAAAAAGACAAGAGCCTTACTGGGAGAAAATCGCAGAGCCAAGTTGTGGCTACTGGTGTTAACAGCAAGAGTCCCTATTTTAATTACCCACTTTCTGCTGCGCTTGGTATAGATATAGTAAATACTATATGACTTTCAGTTTTCCAATACACTGTACACATGATACATCCGAAAATATAAAAAAGCTGTTTTTATGATTAAATAAGTGCGTATAAGTATTAGATACTTTTTATTTTATTTATTTTATTTTATTTATTTATTTAAAGTTTTTCTATACCGCACTTTTCAATTTCAGCTCGGTTTACAGGTAACAATAACTTTGTCCAGTCTTGGAGGACCGTACTGGACTTACAGAGAACAGGGTTGGTAAACTTGGGTTGAACTGGGTAAACTATACACAGGTTTTAGGCTCTCTCTTTACATTATAGGATATATTTATAAGCATAATACCGGTTAACCCGGGCTATCTGCCACTAGGTCCCATATTATTCAATGGGACCTAGTTGCAGATAGCCCGGATTAACCGTTAGCCCGGTTTAGTAAACATACCCCTTTATATCAGTAGAAAAACAAAACGGCAGATTGATATAAAGGCTTTGTCTGGTTGCAACTAGCATGCTTCAATGGGTATGTCAACCAATTAGCATGTATCTGTGTAAGTCAGCCACTTTCAATGAAATCCACTTATTTAAGAGCTGTCATTTTTGATGAAACACAGGGCCATATTCACAGTTTCCAACCACAGAATAATTTAAGAGAAAATTGAAAATATAGGCTATGTTTACATCCGATCAACTTACAAATAATGGTGAGAGCCAAGGGTGGAAGCAGATGAAACCAAAACTGTGTTTTACACAGAAAAATTGCAGGGTGTCACTTTGGTGGGCGACGAAGCTGAGGTTGGGACTGAAGGGCTGTCCCTGTGGGTGCGCTGAGTTGGAAACTCGCAAAACCCTTCCCTGGCTCAGGCCACTTCAAGACCACAGAGTTGCAGTGCTAGGAGATGAAACTTAACATAGAAACCCCATGGTTTCTGAATGAACGTTTAACAAGAGAGCGGCTATCTGCATGTTGTTTGCTGGGGGAAAAAAGCCGGCGCTGCTCTTTGGCACAACCAAGGTGACAATGTTTCTGAGTGTCTGCAAATCTGGCTTGAAAACTGGGAGTAAGCATGTATCATGGTGTAACTTAACTTTTCAAGCAAACAAGTATATCATTTCAGGTCAGCTTTAGTACTGCTTGGAATTGGGATCATGTTTCTTTTAACTGAAACCAGCATGTTTTGATTTAATTACAGGATTAAAATGCATGTTTTTCTTTCAGTTAAACACATGATTTATAAGCAGTTGGTCCTGGACTCTTCCAGTGTGTTTACAAAAGAAAGGCGGAGGAACTACTCGGTGATGGTTAACCCTATCGCTGCCCCAGGATGGCAGTGGGGTGTGAAATGAAGGTGGTTTTGGGTGGAGGTGGGGATAATGTTCTCTGTAAATTTGTGCTGGGGTTTTTATTGGAGTGGAGCATGGTTTGATATATATTGATAGTGGGTGTAACATCTTGTTTTTGCGTAATTCCCCTTGGGCTTAAATTGTGATAAATGAGTTAATAACATAAGTGAAAATTCTAGTTCTTGGCCCATTTCCATGACCAGGTTACATCAAGAGGCTCCTTTCAGACTGATGCAAAGTGGATGTCACCTTCTCCAGCAGATGGGATTCTTTCCTCAAATGACACCAAATTTGTCTACCTTTTGGGAAACCAACAGGTACTTGTGAACTGGATTGGCTATTGTGGGAAACAGGGTACTGGGCTTGATGGACCTTTGGTCTAACCCAGTATGACGTTTCTTATGTTCTTCTAGCTCATTAAGCTAATGATGCCAGTCATGGCAATCTTAGGTTCAGCAATTAATTGCAACCTTCTGCTTTCCGGTCTCCCTTAGAATCATCTCTCTCCCCTTCAGTGTGCTCAAAGCTCAGCGGCGTGACGAACCTTCCGCCATTCTCATCATGCTCATATTACCCCTCTTCTCAAGTCACTTCACGGGCTCCCTCTCCATTTCCACATTCAGTTCAAACTTCTCCTACTGACCTACAAGTGCCTTCACTCTGTGGCTCCTCACTACCCTTCGTCTCTTATCTCTCTCTACAACCCTCCTCGGCAACTGCGCTCCTCTGCTAGATCTCTCTTATCTGTGCCCTTCTCTACCACTGCCAAATCCAGACTTTCTTCATTCCAACTTGCTGCTCCATATGCTTGGATCAAACTATATCTGAGTTAGAACTACTGCTACTACTGATCATTTGTATAGTGCTACAAGGACTACAAAAGGGGACTTCTACTTCTGGAGAGAGATCTGCATAGTGACTATATACTTCTGGGAATTTTTCTGAAAGGAATTCTTTGGATTAAAGCTAATTAATCTGTAAACCCAGCGTATTTGTTAAATCAGTCAGGGCCGAGTAGCAGCAGTTTAAGTTTAAACATATTAGGCACACTTTTATTAGTATAAGTATCCACAGCAACCCTTAGTAAGTAAAGAACTTAAAGATCTAAAATACAAGCTTAGAACTAAGATGCAGACAGCAGTCCAGCAGCAAGATGGGGGCTTTCCAGTCTTTTGCATTGAGTGTCACATGTATGATTTTCTCCCAGTTGGTGAGAGGTCTTACGTGTGTACTAGGTGCAAGGAGCTCTTTGCTCTGAGGGAACAAGTCCGTTCTCTAGAGTAGCAGACTTGGAAGACATAAGAAAGACACAGAGATACATAGACGAGACCTACAGGGATATAGTCCTGAAGTCCCACCTCCAGTCTGGCAGCATCCCTGTTGCCACGGAGGAGAGAGGTCATGTGACAGGTCAGCATCACCCTGGTGTGGCAGAAAGTGATCCTGTAACTAGGACCTGTCCTCCAGGAGATGTAAAACCCTCTCGCACTGAGGAGGTTTCCCCAGGGCCATGTGTCCATGAGGGAAGGGTTAGGACAGCTGTTATAGTTGGTGATTCAATCATTAGGCATGTAGATAGCTGGGTGGCTGGTGGACGTGAGGATCGCCTGATAACATGCCTGCCTGGTGCGAAGGTAGCGGACCTCACATCCCACCTAGCTAAGGTCTTAGATAGTGCTGGGGAGGAGTCTGCTGTCTTCGTACATGTCGATACCAATGACATAGGAAAATGTGATAGGGAGGTTCTGAAGGCTAAATTTAGGCTTTTAGGTAGGAAGTTGAAATCGAGAACTTCCAGGGTAGCGTTCTCCAAAATGCTTCCCATTCCATGCACAGGACTCAAAAGGCAGGCAGAGCTCCGGAGTCTCAATGTGTGGATGAGACGATGGTGCAAGAATGATTGTTTTGGATTTGTTAGGAACTGGGGAACATTCTGAGGAAAGGAGGGGCTCTTCCGAAGGAATGGGCTTCACCTTAATTGGGATGGAAACAGGCTGCTGGCATTAACCTTTAAAAATGAGATAGAGCAGCTTTTAAACTAGATAATAGGGGAAAACCGATAGTCACCCAAGAGCACATGATTCAGAAGAATGCATCCTTGAAGGATACTACCAAAAGCAGAGAAGTCCCAAAAGAGAGTAAAGTAGCCCAAATGCCCTTGAATATGGAGCAGACAGAGCTTAAAGATTCAAAATTACCCATGCCTACCAATAACCAGATTAATATGAATAAAATACAGTCTCTAAAATGCTTGTATGCAAATGCTAGAAGGCTAAGATGGAAGAGTTCGAATATATAGCACTAAATGAGAGGTTAGATATGATTGGAATCTTAGAGACATGGTGGAAGGAGGACAACCAGTGGCACACTGTGATACCTGGGTACAAACTATATCATAATGATAAAGCAGATCAAATTGGTGGAGGTGTTGTGCTCTGTTAGAGAGGGCATTGAGTCATTAACGTTTTGCAGGAAATACAATTTGCTGTAGAATCTCTATGGATTGAAATTCCATGTAAAAAGGGGAAGGCGATGGCAGAGGGAGTGTACTATCGACCGCCTGGCCAGAATGAACAAATGGATGATGAAATGCTGAAAGAAATCATGGAAGCTAACAAATGTTACAGCACAGTAATAATAATGAGTGATTTCAATTACCCCAGTATCGACTGGGTCAGTATCATGGCAGGACATGTTAGGGAGATGAAGTTCCGAGATGAAATAAATGACTGCTTCTTGGAGCAGCTGGTTCATGAACCGACCAGAGGGGAAGCCATATTGGACCTAGTCCTTAGTGGAACACCAGATCTTGTGCAAGAGATAAGGGTGTTGGGGCCACTTGGCAATAGTGATCTTAGCATGATTGCGTTTCATTTAATTAGTGAAGGAGGGATGGTAAGGAAATCCACAGTACTACCTTTTAACTTTCAAAAGGGAGACTATGATAAAATGAGGAAAATAGTTAAGAAAAAACTAAACGGAGCAGTTGCAAATGTTAAAGACTTACATCAAGCGTGGGTGTTGTTTAAAAATACTATCTTGGAAGCCCAAACCAGCTGTATTCCACACTTTAAGAAAAGTGGAAGGAAGTCCAAAAACCTGCCAGCATGGTTTAAAGGTGAGGTCAGAGAGGCAGTTGTTGCCAAAAAAGAGCCAAATGATGAAAACTGGAAACAGCACAAACACTGACAAGTTAAATGAAAGGCATTGATAAGGCAGGCAAAGGGAGAATTTGAGAAGAAGCTTGCTGCAGAAGCAAAAACGCGTAATAAAGACTTTTTCAAGTACATTCGTAGCAAAAAAGCTGTGACAGAGTCAGTTAGTCCATTAGATGATAGAGGGGTTAAAGAGGCACTAAGAGGCGACAAGGCGATAGCGGAGAGACTGAATTTATTTCTTTGCTTCGGTCTTTACTGAGGAAGATGTAGGGATGTTACCCATGACTGAAGTGGTATTTAAAGGTGCGGAAGAATTGAAGGAAATATTGATACATCGGGAAGTTATATTACAACTATTTGATAAACTGAAGAGTAGCAAATCACCTGGACCGGATTATATACATCCAAGGGTGTTGAAAGAACTGAAATATGAGATTGCAGACCTGTATTAGTAATCTGTGAACTATCATTAAAATTATCTGTAATACCTGAAAATTGGAGGATGGCCAACGTAACGCCAATTTTTATAAAGAGTTCCAGGGGTGATCCGGGAAACTATAGACTGGTGAGCCTGACGTCAGTACTGGGAAAAATGTTAGAAACCATCATAAAGAACAAAATTGCTGAACATGTACATAGTCATGGCTTAATGGGAGACAGCCAACATGGTTTTAGACAAGGAAGATCTTGTCTTACTAATCTGTTATGTTTTTTTGAAGGTGTGAATAAACAGGTAGACAAAGGTGAGTCGGTTGATATAATGTATTTGGACTTTCAGAAAACCTTTGACAAGGTCCCTCATCAGAGAATTTGACAAAACTAAAGAGTTATTGGATAGGAGGCCGTGTACTATTCTGGATCAGGAACTGCTTAAAAGATAAAAAGCAGAGGGTAGGCTAAATGGCCAATTTTCCCAATGGAGAAAGGTGAATAGTGGTGTACCCCAGGGATTTGTGCTGGGTCCGCTGCTTTTTGACATATTCATAAATGACCTGGAAAAGGGAATAAAGAGTGAGGCTATCAAATTTGCAGATGACATGAAACTATTTAAAGTTGTTAAAACCCAAGAGGATTGTGGAAAATTGCAAGATGATCTTGATAAATTGGAAGACTGGGCATCAAAATGGCAGATGAAATTTAATGTGGACAAGTGCAAAGTTATGCACCTAGGGAAGAACAACCCAAACTATGGTTACACGATGCAAGGTTCCACATTAGGAACCACCACCCAGGAAAAAGATTTAGGCATCATTGTGGATAATATGTTAAAACCCTCGACCCAATGTGCAGCGGCAGCCAAGAGAGCAAATGGAATGCTAGGTATGATAAGGAAAGGAATGGAAAATAAAACAAAGGAAATTATAATGCCTCTGTATCGTTCCATGGTGCGACCACACCTTGAATATTGTGTGCAATTCTGGTTGCCATATCTTAAAAAGGATATAGCATTATTAGAAAAGGTTCAGAGAAGAGCCACCAAAATGGTAAAGGGGATGGAAGGATACCCGTATGAAGAAAGGCTAAAAAGGTTAGGGCTCTTTAACATGGAAAAGAGACGGCTGAGGAGAGATATGATAGAGGTCTATAAATTAATGAATGGAGTGGAACGGGTAAACGTAGACCGATTGTTTATGTTATCAGAATATAAAAAGACCAGGGGACATGCAATGAAACTACAGGGTAACCTATTTAAAACTAATAAGAGAAAATATTTTTTCACTCAACGTGTAATCAAACTCTGGAATTTGTTACCGGAGGATGTAGTAAGCTGTTAGTGTAGCTGGGTTTAAAAAAGGTTTGGACAAGTTCCTGGAGGAAAGGTTCATAAATCATTATTAAAAGAGACCTGGGATATCACTGCTTGACCCAATACAAGCATTGTGGAAATTGTGTCTTTTGGGGAAACTGCTAGGTACTTGTGACCTAGATTGGCCACTGTTGGAAGCAGGATACGGGGCTTGAAGGACCTTTGTCTGACCCAGTATGGCATATGTTATGTTATGTTCTTATGCATATGTGGCACTGTACAGAGACATGTAAGAGACAGTCCCTATTCATAAGAGCACCAGAATGAGACATCCACATTGAATGAATTAAAATGAAATAACACATAATGTAAGCGGACATCAGTCATTGTTAATAATTGTGTTTGTCCCTACTGAAGTTTCTTTTATGGTTAATAGGAGGGGGCGGGGGGGAGAGAGAAAAAACGTACTCTGCTGTTCTCACGACTTTGTGTGGACAGTGCGGGAGCACTGATAGGAAACTTGTAGGGAACCAGGAAAGTACTGTAACAAAAAATGTGTGCGGGATTATTATAGGTCAACTGTTTTTTTCACTTTTTAATTCTTTGTATTCATGTACATACAAATATGGTTGACTTATAATGATCCTGCACACATTCTACATTTTTTGATGTATTAAACTCTATGGGGATCATTCCAGTCCTCATTTAGTGGGTCTGGACATCCGGTCCGGACTTTCAGTCCCGCTAAAGATCCGTATCGTGCTGCCAGGGATAGAGCTCCCCGCAGGTATAGAGTACTTGTGCGGGGAACTCTTTTCATGGGCAGAAAGGGATGGGCCAGGAGAGGATTGAGGGCCGACAGTGAGCGGCGCCTGAACCTGGACATACAGGGTCAATTCTGAGGTTGGCCCTGTATGTCCGGGGTCGGCCTGGAAGACAGTGGAATTATTCCACCTCGGACGTGGAATAAGTCCCCCTGGATGTAGGTGGACCGCTGAGCCCAGCAGAGACAAAGAGGTGAGGGGTACAGGGGGTCCCCCTTGCCCGACTTTGGTCATGGATTGGGGATCGGGCTGCGGGGAAAGAAGTTTGTCTTTTGCGGCCTGTGATTGCGGCTCCAGAAGGGACACCGTGGCACTGTGGCTCCATTCTGGTGCCTGGCTGAGTTAGTCGGGTAGGTGCAGGACATGCGACTGATCTGAATCACGTCCAGCCCCCGCACGTCTAGCCCCCATGGGATCGGAATCAGGTCTACCACTGAACGTCGCGATTCTGAGGCCATACAGGTGGTGGACGGCCAGCACAGAGTAGACCCATATGCCATTAGTTTATAGAGGCATTTCTAAGTGCAGTTTATGCCCGTTTTGATTTTGCCCATGATTTCCATCTGCACTTAATTGAAGTGAAGTTTTATCAGTGTTAAGTCCTTGAGGGTCTCTCTTAAAAATTCTTGTTATAGTACTTTCCTGGTCCGCAACATGACAGTGCCCCACACAAAGCCGTGAGAACAACAGAGTAAATTTCTTTTCTCCCTCCCACCATCATGTCAAAACAAATATTTCTATGGCCATTGAAGTTTCATAGCTGGCCATTTACGTACCTGCGTGCTAACAACCATGCAGAAATGATTTCATTAAACAAAGCCCTTTGTGTTGTCTTCTCCAGAACCTTTGCAGCTTAATGACAGAATATTACAAAGGGGCTTTTTTCAAAATTAGGTTGAAATAAATGGGCTCTAAGTATTATTAGGCAGGCACTACTATTACTACTGATCATTTGTATAGCACTTCAAGGCATACGCAGCACTTTACAGACACATATAAAAGACGGTCCCTGCTCATCTGAACTTGCAATCTAGTCAAGACAGACAACACAACAGCTGAGGACAAGGATATATCTAGGGGAGCGGTAAGGAAACACACAGGAGACTACGTGGATTAGGATCTAAAAGCGGCCTTGAAGAGGTGAGTTTTCAGCCTGGAATTGAAAAGGGCTAGAGATGAAGCCTGATGCACAGACTCAGGAAGTTTGTTCCAGGCATGAGGAGCAACAAGGTGGAAGGATCGAAGTCTGGAGTTGGCAGTAGAAGAGAAGGGCACAGATAGAAGAGCAGACATCCCAAGGAGGGGTGTAGGGGGAAATAAGAAAGGAAAGGTAGTGAGGAGCAGCAGAATGAATGCACTTATAAGTCAGTAGAAGTTTCAACAGAATACGGAAATGGATAGGGAGCCAATGAAGCACTTTGAGAAGAGGGGTTATATAACTAGAATTAGAAGGGTCTGGCTTGAAGATGCCATAGAGAAAAGTTTCAACTGCTCCTGGGTCATTGAGAAGGAGACATTAGAAGTGGGATTGGTGGCTTGCGACTGGAAGGCTGAGTCTAAACTGGGAAAAAATAGTGTCTAGAAAGTAGTTGCCTGAATTGGGTCTCAGGTTTCCTAAATCCCCTTGTGTCCCAAGCGTACCTCCATTTCTCCATTCTGAAGCACATTAAAGTTTTTGGACCATTTCTGGGAGCTTGGCAGCTGTTTCTCACGGTGTGGCTCCTCTTCCTGCACTCATGATGCCTTTCACCTTCCTCCCCTCTCTATGGTTGTCCTTTGGTGGTTCCTGCAGTCTTCTGGTGCTGTGGATCAGCTCCTCACCACTATGAGTCCAGCCGCCACCACCCGTGGTGAGACCAGGTAGCCACAGGCTGCATTTATACAAGGTAAGAGATGTTCTCTCACCCTAGGAGGGGCATCACATGATTAGTGTGAAATGATACCTTCTGTCACCGTAAGAAACAATGCCGGCAGTAGTTCAGAGCGTCCACAAATTTGCACGGCCTTGTCATTTGGAGAAGTTATTAACTTGTGATAGTAAAGAATGAAGAATATAGACCATGAACCCTTCTTCTTATACTGCTGTAACAACCCCAATATTCTTCCCTTGAAGTGGGGTCAATATGATGCTATGATTTATTCTTACATTTTGTTAAAACCGGCATGTATAAGCTACATTAGAAGGAAGGTGTTGGCAAGTAGGAAAAAGGCAGATTATTTTTTTAAATCACCTGCTTCTGCAACTCCGGTGTGGACACATTTCTGTGCCAATAGCCATCAGACATCAGCTCTGAGCTTCTTCTGCAACAACTTATTTACCTTAAATACCCCAAATCCACATGGAAATTTGTGGGTTTTAGACTATACAACTCTGAATTGCGTTTGAAGCAGTAAGAAACCTTTTAGAAAGCAATGCAAGTAAGGTAATTAGTGGCCAGAGATGTCTTCAGTTTGAATTACACAAGACTGGAGAAATATGAGACCAGCTTAAACATGGAGGGGACAACTTCAAACTACACTATAAAGGCAAAGTCTTTGGTTGCTTTTTCACCACAGACTTTGCATTAATTTTTGAGATGAAATTATGAGCGACTGTACTTTTACTTCCAAAATTTCTTAAGAGTTCCTACACTCTTGCATTATCTTTTCATGTGGGGAAACTTCTATAAGATGCGCCTTCACTTCTGCATGCCGTTCCAGGCGTAAATCACAGCATTTTAGTGGGTTTTGAATGTAAATGGCCACTTCTGTAGTTGTTGCTGTTTGGTAAGCATGGCATGCAATTTCATAGTGGGCATGCTTGGGGATGGGATGTGGAGATTGCTTGTGTAAATGATCAAATACTGTAATTTACGTGCGTTCTTGCAAAAGCTAGGAGCAGACATTGACACCAGCCCTAGGACGGGCATAAAGTGCTTATGCCAAGTTTGACATGCTTTTTTTTGACCACTTATGCGCCTATTTTGTAAAAAAAAGGACGCGCGGGTCTTATTTTATAAAGTAGGAATGAAATACTTGTGTAAAATGCATGTAAATCGAGCTGATCCTTGTGAAAATTACCCTCTTTTTGACTAAAGCACGTGTACTTTTCAAAATACAAAAATGTAGGTGTATAATGTCTGCCCTTGTGAGCACCTCCCTCAAAGGCAGGTGAAAATACTCGTGCCGTGAAATGACTCACTTGTAAGGTGGGCAGTTTTCCCATTGCTGATTTGTGTAGTTGAAATGCTTTTCATCCACAGAAATTGCTTTGAAAATCATTCACCCCATATTGAAACTGACCAGAGAATCTCTCTGTCACGCACTCAAAGTTGGCACCTTTCGACGTGTCTTTTTATTTATTTTTCTTAAACAAAAAACCCCCCATCTTCATCTTTACAAACCCATTTCACAGACAGATGGTATCAGAGCTGGATACAGAAACTAGTAAAAGTAGATGGCTCTGGGTAGGGATACAGGGATGTCGAGCCTTAAACCGCCGGGCAGGGCCAGCTCAACCACTGGTCAAGACTAGGCGACTGCCTAGGGTGGCAGCTTCTGAGTAGCAGGGGGGGTTGAAGACAATCTGCTGCCTGATATGAGAAATGAACTGGCTCCCCTCCCCCCAGCCAAAATGGAGGGGCCTTCTCAGAGTTCTAGCTAGGGAATAGGGAGGAGGGCCCTCACTGAAGACACTGGTCAGGTGATTGTCCCTACAATAAAGAAAATAACATTCCTAGGGTATATAAATGTTTTTAAACTTTGCAATGATGGTTATATGTAGCAAAAACTATAGCAGTTTAATTATGTAGCCTGGGAATCTAACATAAAACATATTGACTCCTGACGCTGCATACTGGACCGGCATGGTATTTAATGTAAATATATATTGTAAATATATAGAGTGGAGGAGTGGCCTAGTGGTTGGGGCAAGGTACTTCAGGTCGGGGGTTCAAATCCCACTAGAGGACAGCAACCTTGGGCCGGAAGGACTGGGGTTTCTAGTCCCACAGGTGCTCCTTGTGGTCTTGGGCAAGCCACTTAACCCTCCATAGCCCATGTTCCCTGTAATATAGTTATCTCCAAGTTATAATGCCCTGTTCAATGTAATTTCAGTTTGTTCAATGTAAACCGCACTGATGCAGAATAGCACGGTATATAAGAGAATGTAAATAAATAAAATAAAATAAAAATAAAATATCCTGCAAAAGACAAAGGATATGCAAGGTGATCACACACCAAGGAGCAAAATCACAGCGAGAACCATGGCGCAGTTTATAATACCAGAATAAAATTATTATAATTCATTTTGTTTTGGCATTTGAAACTGTCCTGTGGGTCTCACTTTTTTCTTTTTGAACAGATATTCTGCACCCCAAAGAAACCCCTCTCCCAAGAATGGATGCAGAGCAGAACTATGACCTTTCCCACATAACTCAACATACCGAAAATAATTTCTGATTCTGATTTCATCTCAGTTAATGGTTATCAGATGCTTTTGCAGGTAAATCTGGGATACTTACCGAAGTGTGCTGGTGGCGGGGAAAAGGGGGAAAAGGACGCTTTAGTTCCGGATATGAGCAACAAGACATGAAGTAGGGAAGAGGCATCACTACCTTCCCTCACCCCCCCCCCCACCCACCACCATCCCATGGCAGCAACAATATTGCTTCAAAGCAGACAAACTGATATAGAAATAAAAAGAGTGATGCATTTCCTCCGTGCTATGTAAAATATAAAGATAATGGATGGAAATTCTAAAAACTGACGGATTCAAATCACTAAATTGAAAATCATTTTTTTCTATTCCCTCTGTCCCCATTGCTAGAATCGGAGACAGGAGACTGGGGCACAGTTTTAAAATCGGGGACAGTCCTCGGAAATCGAGGACATCTGGTAGCCTTAGTTAACCCTCTCCTGTAGTGGACATATTGTGAAGTGCTAGAAAACCTTACAGAAATGACTCAGGACCTATAGAGAGTATCTACAATACTATAACAGCATTAACATCCAAAACCCACACACAGGGTCTACCCAGAAAAGAGCAGCACCGTAAATATTGCAGCTGCCCCTAGAACATCCATAAACCTCTTCAGAAAACTCAACAAGCCGGATCCCTTTGTACAAACTCCATGATAACTGAACACTTGGCCTAGGTCACACACTCAAAAAACAGATAGATCCTCACTAAGTACAGAACACATTACCACAAGCTAAAAAGAGACGTATGTAGACAAAAAATTAAACTGAAGTCCAAAGAAGCCAAACTCTGCATCAGTGGCACAGCTAGGACTGAATTTTTTTTAGTGGGGCCTAGTGGACCTGCCCCAACCATTAATTAGGTGTACTAGGCAGTCACCTAGGATGGCAGCTGTTTTGGGTGTATGTGTTTCAGCAAAGAGCAGGGCATTCAAAGCTACAAAAGGTGAAATTTCACTTGCCGTTAATTTCCTTTCCTAGAATACTGCTAGACCAGTCCAGACAAACGGGTTGTGTCCCCCTGCCAGCAGATCCTGGAGACAGAGAACTCTACCAGAGCTCTAATAGGCTGATCCCTGGTGATGCTGCTGAGATGATGAAACTGTACCCCAAGGGGTCTCCCTCAGTATCGTCCACAAGCTGAACTTCATGAAAACTAAACAACTACATACAGCCAGTCAACTGACCCGGCCTGAACTATGTACAAGGTGCTGAAAGCATTCCCAGAAACTGAAGGCCGCCGAGAAGGACAAAGGGACTAGAGGCTCACTTGCCAGGCCTCTGGAAGGAAAAAACAAAAAGCAAAAGAGAACGGCGGCTCCGCTGCACCAGCAGGACTGAAACTGACAACAGGGTGGGTCCTGGACTGGTCTAGCAGTATTCTAGGAAAGGAAATTAACGGTAAGTGAAATTTCACCTTTCAATTCATACTGCTAGACCAGTCCAGACAAACGGGCAGTACCCAAGCTACCGACCTCTAGGGTGGGTCCAAAGCCGCTGAAAGCACTGATGTGCCAAAACTGATCTCCTGCCGAGCGTGGACGTCCAATCGATAGTGACGGACAAAAGTCGATAGCGATGACCAAGTCGCCGCCCGGCATATGTCGAGGGGTGCCACATGGGAACGCTCGGCCCAAGACGTCGCCTGGGCCCGCGTGGAGTGTGCTCGGAGCCCTACAGGCACTGACTTGCGCTGAAGAATATAGGCTGTTTCAATAGCTCCTCTTAGCCACCTGGCGATAGTAGCCTTAGAGGCTGCAAACCCTTGATGGGAGCCCGCAAGAAGGACAAAGAGATGATCCTTCTGCCGAAAGGAATTGGTGACCTTAAGATACCGACAGAGGACCCGTTTGTGATCTAACGCACGTAAGTGACGACGCCGACCCGTACACTGCTCTGGAGAGAAGGACGGCAAGAAGAGGGGCTGATTGACATGAAAAGGCATAACCACCTTGGGCAAAAAGGATGGAACTGTCTGAAGAGTCACGCCCTCTGACGAGAAAGAAAGATAAGGATCCCGACAAGAGAGTGCTTGGACCTCGGAAATGCGCCGCGCTGAGGTAATTGCCACCAGGAACACCATCTTCAAGGTTAAGTCTTTGAGCGAAGAGACCCGTAATGGCTCAAAAGGCGAAGCCACCAAGGCCCGGAGGACCAGGGCGAGATCCCAGGCTGGGAAGACCGGACGGCACGGGGGCCGCACGGACTTAACTCCTCTGAGGAAACGCGAGACGTCGACATACGAAGCGATAGAGCGCCCCAAAACCGGATCACGAAAGCATGTAAGGGCTGCCACCTGAACCCGAAGAGTACCGAGAGCCAGCCCCTTGTCCAGGCCGGCCTGGAGGAACGCAAGAATATCAGGAATGCTGCTACTCCAGGGAGACACCCCACGCTGTGAGCACCAGGATTCGAAAAGACGCCACACCTGAGCATAGGCTAAGGAGGTGGAAGAACAGCGCGCCTTAAGCAAGGTGGATACCACGCTAGCTGAATATCCCTTCCGAACTAGCCTGCGGCGTTCAAGAGCCAAGCCGTAAGTGAGTAAGGAGCCGGGTCTTCCATGGCAATTGGCCCCTGCTGCAGAAGCACTGGAAAACCCTGAAGCAGCAGAGGAGCTGCTCGCTTAAGCTGGACGAGATCCGCATACCAGGGCCTGCGAGGCCAATCCGGAGCTACCAGAATCACCGGCCCGTGATGCTCCCTGATCCGTTGAAGAATCTTGCCGACCATGGACCACGGAGGGAAGACATACAGAAGGAGTCGGGCCGGCCACGGCTGCGACAACGCATCTATTCCATGCGACCTGCTGTCTTTTCATCGGCTGAAGAAGATCGGTGCTTTGGCATTTTCCCATGTCACCATGAGATCCACTGCTGGCTGACCCCATTGGCGGACAATCAGCTGAAAATGCGCCGACGCCAGAGCCCATTCTCTGGGATCCAGCGTATGGCGGCTGAGGAAGTCTGCTTCGATGTTACTCTTCCCCGCAATGTGCTGCGCCGAAAGGGCGAGATGCCGCTCTGCCCAAGGAAGGAGAAGCCTCATTTCTTTGGAAACCCCCGGACTCTTTGTGCCCCCTTGGCGGTTGAGATACGCCACCATCGTGGCATTGTCGGAGAGAACGCGACCTGCTTGACGATGTACGAGAGGCAGGAACCTTTGCAAGGTTAGATGAACCGCTCTCACCTCGAGGCGATTCATGGACCAGCGGGCCTCCTGAGGTGACCAGACCCCCTGTGCTGCGTGTGTGCCACAAAGCGCTCCCCACCCGGAGAGACTGCCGTCCATCGTCAGAAGCAGCCAACGTGGAGACTCCAACGGAACCCCCTGTAGAAGGTTGCGTGCCCAGAGCCACCATCGAAGGTCGAGCCGGACCGACGGCGGAAGTGGAAGTCGAACCTGATAATCCTCCGACACCGGCGACCATTGTGACAGGAGCACCCTCTGCAACTCTCGCATATGCGCCCGTGCCCAAGGCACCACATCGATGGTAGCCGCCATGGACCCCAGAAGCTGGAGGTAATCCCAAGCTCGAGGTGCCTCTCGCCGCAGGAATCGCTGGAGCTGATCTACAATTTTCTGGACGCGAACTTGTGTAAGCATCACCCGCCCGTGGCGAGTGTCGAACCAAGCCCCGAGAAACTCGAGGACCTGAGATGGCTGGAGGCAGCTCTTGGAGTGATTGATCACCCACCCCAGGCCCTCCAGAAAAGCCACCATGCGGTCTACCGTCTCGCGAGCCTCTGCCAGAGAGTCCGCCCGAATCAGCCAATCATCCAAGTAAGGATGAACTTAGATCCCCTGCTTGCGTAAGGCCGCGGCCACCACCACCATTATCTTGGAAAATGTCCGTGGCGCCGAGGCCAAGCCAAAAGGCATGGCTTGGAACTGAAAATGCCGGCCTAGAACCGCAAATCGGAGGAACCGCTGATGCTCCATGCGGATGGGAATATGAAAGTACACTTCCGTGAGATCGAGCGATGCCAGGAACTCGCCCCTGCATACCGCCTGGATCACGGAACGCAACGTCTCCATCCGAAAATGAGGAACCCGAAGGCTGCGGTTTACCCCCTTGAGATCTAGAATAGGTCGAAAGGAACCATCCTTCTTGGGCACCACGAAATAATAGAGTACCAACCCGTCCCTTCTTCGAGAGGCGGGACGGGATGTATGGCGTTCAAAAGAAGCAGGCATTTGAGTGTTGTCTGGACGATGCGGCGCTTCTCGGGAGATCCCGCCAGAGAGACTAGGAAGGCCTCGGGGATCGGGCGAGAGCACTCGAGGTGGTAACCCCGAGAGATGCTGTCGAGAACCCAAAGATCGGAGGTAATTCGTGCCCACTCCTGAGAAAACAATGCCAGCCAACCCCCTACGGGCGGCACAGACTGGAGTGGACCTAGCGCCCCGTCAGCGGGAGGACCTCGCGGTCCCTGAGAACTTTCCTCCTGCTGAGTAGGAGTCAGAGCCAGAGCGGGCCCCCCGAAAGGACTGACTTCCTCTTCCAGAGTGATTAGGCTGAGTTGGAGGCTTGGAGGAGCGATACCTTCTAAAGTCCCTGCTTCTGGAGAAATGGCGAAAAGATTGTGCCCGCGAAGACCGGCGAGCCGAAGCTCGCAGCCTATCCTCCGGCAAGCGTTGGGGCTTAACCTCCCCAAGATCCTTTACGAGCTTGTCCAGCTCCTCGCCGAACAGAAGCTTACCCTTGAACGGCAGCTTAGAGAGCCTGGACTTGGAAACGACATCTGCTGCCCATTGACAGAGCCACAGCCACCGTCACGGCTGCCACCGATCAAGCCGAAAGGCGGACCAGATCATAAAAAGTATCTGCCAAAAAGGCCGTGGCAGACTCCAAACACCTGAGAGAGGAATCTTCAGGCAAGCACTGGATCCAGCGCAACAGCGCTCGGGCCGTTAGCCCCCCACATACCGTCGCCTGCAGAGCCATGGAGGACACGGAGAAAGCCATCCTCAGGAGGTTTTCCACCTTCCGATCCTGTGGATCCTTGAGAGCCGCTCCTCCCTCCACAGGGATGGTGGTATGCTTAGTCACTCCGGAAACCAAGGCATCTACCTTAGCGTACACGAGCCACTGCTCCAGAAGCTCTGGCGGCCAAACATATAACTGCCCTAGGCGATGAGCGTTTCGCAAGGGCGTGTCCGGAGAGTCCCATTCCCGGGACTCCATTTGCTGTAATTCCGTAGGGAAAGGAAAAGCCTTAGAGGGCTTGCGAATGCCCAGCACGATGGGATCCACCTGAGATTGAGCCTGAGAGGCCGGAGGCTCCGCCGGCGCCGAAAGACGGAGAGCTTCCGTCACTTGACCGATGAGGGCGGACAATTCTTCTTTGCGGAACAGTCGGATATCCTGTGACTCCTCCGGCCCCGGAATAGAAGAATCCGATGCAGAATACTCCCCATCCTCGCACCCAGAGAGGTCCTCGGACTCTCCCGCAGAAGACAGCTCCTCATCAGGGTCACGATCATCCTGCACAAGCAAATGTAATGCCTTAGACCTACCCTTGCGAGCTACAGCACCCTTAGAATGCTTATGGCCAGCTGGAGCACCCAGGCGCTCAGGTGTCTTTGGCTGAAGCCCCACCGAGGGAACCGAGGATTCAGCCTGCCACAAAGCCCATGCCTGGCAGAAAAGATGGAGTAGTTGTTCCTCGGAAGGAGAGCCAGGCGCCAAGGAACTCAGGGCAGTTGGAGAGACCCCCGTAGGGGCTCCCTGCAAAGCCGCCACCGAAAAAGGAGGTAACAGACACTCTATTGCAGGTAAGTCAGGAGCCGTAGCTTCCTGAGTGGCCAGCAACAGTGAAGACTCCCCGGGGTGCGCCAAACAGGATGTGCATTGCTGATTTTGCAGCTCCTTCTGCTTCCTGTTACACACAATGCATCTATGCCCAGAAGAAGGCATTGTGTATGAAAAATAATGATTTTAAATCTTATTCTCCGGAGCACTCCTTTTTCTATAGTAAAATCCTAGTAAAACCCCCTTAAGAGAGGAGAAGGAACAGAGGTACATACAGCAGGGCAGAACTGAGCTTCCCTCCAAAAATCGGAGCGCCGTGGAAATTCAAAATGGCCGCCGGACAAATAAAAGTTAAATAAAAGGTCAAAAAAGCAGCGAATTTCTGAAGAAAAGGCAGAAACCAGCCCCCCAGGCCAGGATTGACCCCTGTGCCAAAAATGGGACAATTCTGAGAACGCGAAAATTCGGCGGATTCGGACCCCTCAGGAGCTTCATAGGGTTGCCAACCGGCCGGTTTTCAGCCGGACTGGCCGGTTTTTCCATGGCCAGGCCGGCTGCCGGCACAGATGTCAAACCGGCCGTTGAAAAGCCGGTTTTTTGCTCTGGCCGCAAGATCGGGAGCGGCCAGAGCAAAAAACCGGCATTCCTCCCGAAGTCCGCAGCGCGAATGCGAACGCGAACGCGATTCCCCATAATAGTGTAGCCACTGCTTATGCTTTGTACAGAGCAGCGGCTGCACTACACTTACTTTGAAAAGTAAAGAAACTGTATGAGGAGCCCTCCTGTCATGGCAGAGCCCGAGGAAGTGATGTCATGGGGGCGGGTTCCTCACAGGCTGTCTTTCCTTTCAAATTTATTTATTTATTTATTTATTTATTTATTTACATTCTCTTATATACCGCGCTATTCTGCATCAGTGCGGTTTACATTGAACAAACTGAAATTACATTGAACAGGGCATTATAACTTGGAGATAACTATTTTACAGGGAACATGGGCTATGGAGGGTTAAGTGGCTTGCCCAAGACCACAAGGAGCACCTATGGGACTAGAAACCCCAGTCCTTCCGGCCCAAGGTTCCTGTCCTCTAGTGGGATTTGAACCACCGACCTTCCGGCCTGAAGTACCTTGCCCCAACCACTAGGCTACTCCTCCACTCCACTATGATTAAATTAACTTTATTGCAGCTAAAGTTAATTTGAAAAGGAAAGACAGCCCGTGAGGAGCCCGCCCCCATGACATCACTTCCTCGGGCTCTGCGATGACCGGAGGGCTTCTCACACAGTTTCTTTACTTTTCAAAGTAAGTGTATTGCAGCCGCTGCTCTGTACAAAAGCAGAAGCAGCGGCTTGGGCAGGGCAGGGGTGTGAGTGAACCAGCAAGGGGGTGGGGGGTGATGGTATGATTAAACCAGCAGGAGGGAGGGAGGGAGGGGGGGGTTTGGTGTGAGTGACCCAGCAGGAGGGGGTGAGTGAGTGACAGGGGGGTGGGTGAGTGAACCAGCAGGGGAGCGGGGTTGGTGTGAGTGAACCAGCAGGGGAGGGGGGGTGATGGTGTGAGTGAACCAGCAAGGGGGGGTGAGTGAGTGACACGGGGGTGGGTAAGTGAACCAGCAGGAAGGGGAGGGGAGGGGTGGTGTGAGTGAACCAGCAGGGGAGGGGGTGAGTGAGTGAACCAGCAGGGAGGGTGGGGGCGAGTGAGTGAACCAGCACTGAGGGGAGGGGGGGTGAGTGAACCAGCACTGAGGGGTGTGTGTGAGTGAATCCTCGGTAATTTTTGTGGGTGGGGCTGGGGGCGGGGCAGGGGCAGGACTGGGGGAGGAGAATGGGTGGAGCATGGCGAGCCACAGGTGTCGGGTTTTTCTCTGTGAAAAAGTTGGCAACCCTAGAGCTTCAGCATGCATTAAACAAAGGAAAGCTGTACTCACAGATGCCGGCCAGTGCAGGGATTCCAAGGGCAGGATCAGGAAAACCACATCTGATGCCAAGCGAGTACTAATGCAGAGGTAACCCTCGAGTGTTAGTGAGCCCTTCTTCCAGCCAAGGCTGCCCTCATGGCTAGCTGCTGGGAATGCCTTCAGTCAGCGAGCGTCACTGTTTCTATACAGGAGCTCAGCTGAAACACCATGCCAATCTAGGGGATCACTCTCAAAGTAGAGGAGCCCCCGAGCTTCGTCCTGAAATAGGGAAATTAATCCTTTCTCCAAAGGAGCAAAACAAAAAAGCTACCAGGTCTGCTGGAGACAGAGAAATACTGAGGGAGACCCCTTGGGGTACAGTCTCATCATCTCAGCAGCATCACCAGGGATCAGCCTATTAGAGCTCTGGTAGAGTTCTCTGTCTCCAGGATCTGCTGGCAGGGGGACACAACCCATTAGTCTGGACTGGTCTAGCAGTATGAATTGGAATAGATTCTTACAGCCAGGGGGGCATAAGGCTTAAAGTCTGCCTAGGGTGTCACCACTGGACTGGCCCTGGGCCTGAGATTAACATGTATGGGCACAAAGCAATTTCCTTCCGTAATCCGGAGTAGCCCTTGAAGCATCTGTACCCGCTGCTTGGCAGAGAGTGGTCACAGTCCTTCCAGAGCAATGCAGTTTCAGTCTCTGGGAGAATTTAGTATTTACATTTCTATTGTGCCTCATTGTCTTAGATATTTACGTGGAGGCTGATTCAGGTCCCTGCATATCTACCCACAAAGCCCGGTCAAAACCCGTATGTGCTCGAGATGGACCCGATTCTGCCACCACAGGGCCAGGCATACCCGCAATGGCAGAATTGGGGACATACACATCTGGGCGCTCCCCGTATGCTGAGAAGATTGACGTATGGAGAGCTGCCCATCCCCGTGCCAAAACACCACTGCTGGATCGTGGATGCAGGGGCATGGCACTGCCAAATCCACAGGGTTCCGGGGTGTGCAATGCACGAAATGACAGGCCCCTGATCCTATTCCACTGTTGAGGTGGAGTAGCTAGGACATCCATGTCGGTGCCGGGGTACGGTCCACAAAAATGCACATCCTGTCTCGCTGAAGATCAGGAAACATACAAGGGTGAGAAGGTAAATAGGACCTATTTATCTGCTCACCCTTGTGTGGTGCCGGGGTATGTCCAGAGGCCTTTCCTGAATAGACTGTGTATGTCCCAGCACCTGATCACTCCCTCGCTCTGTCCCCTCCTGCCCGTGTACAGTGCTCCCTGCACAAACACTGTGTACATGCGTGGAGAACTGGTGGTAGAATCAGGGTTAGGAGCTGAGCGTGGGTTGGATGTTCAGCCAGCACGTCCAACTCTGCTATTCGCAGCATGGAATGCCCCCTATACTGCACTTATTTGGTGAGTACTATGATCAGGTTAATGATGAATAGGGAAGTGAGAACAAATTATTCTGGTAGCTGTGGATGGATTAGATCATATCAGAGCTGGAAAAGCCTAGAACAATCTGGGCCAGCACTACCATTAGATGAACTAGGTAGTCGCCTAGAGCACTGCCCCCCGGGCAGGGGCGGCCCAAAGGGGGTGTGGGGCCATGTGCAGAGACTCGGTGCGGGGCCTCATTTGCATAAATATTTGCATAATGTTACCATACACTAACTTTTAGTAAACATGCCTCTTAATGAGTGTATGGATAAAGAAAGACTAAAAGACTTCTACATTACTATAATCCAGTGCCAACCGCCAGGCACATTAGGAACTACTACAAACACTGCCCATTTAGAACCCATAGCAAACCCACTGTATCGTAACAGCACTACCAGGACTCACAAAGCACCAAATCCTACCTATCAAAAGGCAACACTGCAAATATTAAACCAATACATTTCAGAGAACAACAATACATGACCTACTGGGGAAAGAGAACAAGTGGCAATGTCAAATAGGAATTACATAAACAGAATACCTCAGCTCAGTTACACATGCAGAACATAGACCATCACCAAACAAGGAATCACAATTTAGAAACAGGAAGACAATAATTAAACTGGGAATCCCAAAAACCAAACTTGGAATGTACAACACTGTAGAAATAAAACTATACATTAATTTGCTCTTGTACTAAACAAAACGCAGATGTTAATGATGCACATTTCCCAGAGCTGACATATTCCAATTAATAAATTCAAAATAAAGAGATATTTTTCTACCTTTTGTGCATTTTTTTTCAGCTGCAATTGCTCCAGCCACTTTCTTCTGGTTTCTTTCTTTCTTCTTCGTGTCTTCCGCTAACTCTTCATCGTCTGCTGTCCATTTGTCTTTTCTTCTCTCTTCTAGTTTTTTTCCATTCTCTCTCTACATCTGCTTTAACATACTAATCTTTCTCCTTTTGCTCTTTCCTCATTCCTATTTCATCCACTCAAATTTTACCCCCTCCATCCTCAATCCCCACTTACTCTGCCAATATCCGGACAATTGTAGATTTGTCTTCCCTCCCACACAAAATATTTTTTTCTCTCTCCATTTCACTCTCCCAGCTCCATCCCATTCTAATCCTCCCCCAACATCAGCTCCATTCTAGTTCCAGTCCCACCCAGCATCCGCTCCCTTCTAGTCCCCGCATCAGCCCATTTCCAGTCCTAGCCCCCCATAAGCCCATTTCCAGTCCTAGCTCCCCCATCTATTTGCAGTCCCATCCGAGTCCCTCCATCAGCTCATTTCCAATCCCAGCCCCCCATGAGCCCATTTCTAGTCCTTTCCTAGCCCCACCATCAGCCCATGTCAAATCCTAGCTCCCCTCCACTCAGCCCATTTCCAATCCAAGCCCCCCATGAGCCTACTTCCAGTTCTAGCCCCTTCATGAGTCCATTTCAATCCAAACCCCCACCACAGTCCATTTCCAATCTTAGCACCCCCAACAGACAATTACCAGTCCTATTCTAGCCCCTCCATCAGCCCATTTCCTGTCCTAGCCCCCCCACTCACCCATTTCCAGTCCTAGCTCCCTCCCCCTCACAACCCATTTCCATTCCAAGCCCCCGTCCCCATCATCTATTTGCAGTTCAAGCCCTCCTTCCACTCAGCCCATTTCCAGTCCTAGCCTCCTCATAGCCCATTACTAGTCCTAACCCCCCATCAGCCCATTACGTCCTAACCCCCCATCACCCTATTTCCAGTCCTAGCCCCCCCATCAGCCTATTTCCAGTCTTAGCCCCCCCATAGCCAATTACCAGTCCTAACCCCCCATCAGCCCATTTCCAGTCTTAGCCCTCCCCATAGCCCATTACCAGTCCTAACCCCCCATCAGCCCATTTCCCGTCTTAGCCCCCCCATAGCCCATTACCAGGCCTAACCCCCCCCTCAGCCCATTTCCCGTCTTAGCCCCCCCATAGCCCATTACCAGTCCTAACCCCCCCATCAGCCCATTTCCCGTCTTAGCCCCCCCATAGCCCATTACCAGTCTTAACCCCCCCCCCACCACCACCACCACCACCACCACCAGCCCACTTCCAGCCTTAGCACCCCCCATGGCCCATTACTAATCCTAACCCTCCCCCATCAGCCCACTTCCAGTCTTAGCCTCCCCCCCATAGCCCATTACCAGTCCTAAACCCCCTTACCCCCTATCATCCCAAATAGCCCATAGCCAATTACCAGTCCTAACCCCCCCATCAGCCCATTTCCAGTCTTAGCCCTCCCCATAGCCCATTACCAGTCCTAACCCCCCCATCAGCCCATTTCCCGTCTTAGCCCCCCCATAGCCCATTACCAGTCCTAACCCCCCCATCAGCCCATTTCCCGTCTTAGCCCCCCCATAGCCCATTACCAGTCTTAACCCCCCCATCAGCCCATTTCCCGTCTTAGCCCCCCATAGCCCCTTCCCCGTCTTAACCCCCCCCCCCACCACCACCACCCCCACCACCACCAGCCCACTTCCAGCCTTAGCACCCCCCATGGCCCATTACTATGCCTAAACCTCCCCCACCAGCCCACTTCCAGTCTTAGCCTCCCCCCATAGCCCATTACCAGTCCTAAACCCCCTTACCCCCTATCATCCCAAATAGCCCATAGCCAATTACCAGTCCTAACCCCCCCATCAGCCCACTTCCAGTCTTAGCCCCCCCATAGCCCATTACCAGTCCTAACCCCCCCCCACCACCACCACCACCACCAGCCCACTTCCAGCCTTAGCACCCCCCATGGCCCATTACTAGTCCTAACCCTCCCCCAACAGCCCACTTCCAGTCTTAGCCTCCCCCCCATAGCCAATTACCAGTCCTAAACCCCCTTCCCCCCTATCATCCCAAATAGCCCATAGCCCATTACCAGTCCTAACCCCCCATCAGCCCATTTCCAGTCTTAGCCCCCCCCCATGGCCAATTACCAGTCCTTACCCCCCCATCAGCCCATTTCCAGTCTTAGCTCCCTCCCCACAGCCCATTACCAGTCCTAACCCCCCCCATCCGCCCACGTCCAGTCTTAGCCCCCACACATAGCCCTTTACCAGTCCTAACCCCCCCCCACCACCACCACCAACAGCCCACTTCCAGCCTTAGCACCCCCCATGGCCCATTACTAGTCCTAACCCTCCCCCATCAGCCCACTTCCAGTCTTAGCCTCCCCCCCATAGCCCATTACCAGTCCTAAACCCCCTTCCCCCCTATCATCCCAAATAGCCCATAGCCCATTACCAGTCCTAACCCCCCCATCAGCCCATTTACACTCTTAGCCCCCCCCCATGGCCAATTACCAGTCCTAGCCCCCCCCATCAGCCCATTTCCAGTCTTAGCCCCCCCCCATGGCCAATTACCAGTCCTAACCCCCCCCATCAGCCCATTTCCAGTCTTAGCCCCCCCATCAGCCCATTTCCAGTCTTAGCCCCCCCCATCAGCCCATTTCCAGTCTTAGCCTCCCCCCCATAGCCCATTACCAGTCCTAAACCCCCTTCCCCCCTATCATCCCAAATTTAAAAACAAAAAACAAACAAACCGGCTGCTTCTGCCGTGGCAGCATCAAGAGTTCTGCCGCGGGGCCCCCCCTGCCTGGCAGAGCCTCCCTGCATCATCAGCTACCTTCAAGTCCCAAAACGCGGGCTTCTTTCAGAGCCGTGAGAGTTTCCTTTCTCGCGGCTCTGTTAATCCCGCCGGGGCTGATGGAATCAACAATGCAAAAATGGAAATCTCAAAAACACAGTAATATAGTAAATGATGGTGGATAGAGACCAGTATGGCCCATCTAATCTGCCCAGTAGAGGTAGCTAGAGTTGTACCTGCCACTCCATGAAGGTTATTTTCCACTCCCCCCCCCCCACCCAATGTCTTTGGATTGCCCAAAAGAGAGGGAGGTAAACATATTCCACTACACCCCCATTTACACCTTTTGAGTGGCACCATGCAAGGAACCAAAAGAAAGCGAGAATTTCAGCACAGGACCTTCAGAGCAAATCTAACATCAGAGCATTAACTTCTACATAACAAAGAGTGGTTAAGGAGGGACAAACTCAAACCTAAGGGAAGACAAATGGATAGTAGCAACCGAGGACAATGGATTATGTACAGGATAGTTCACAGATTATAGAAAAAAGATGGTTGTTGTTGTTAAGTGCCGTCGACTCATGGCGACCCTCTGGATAGCTATCCTAAATTGTGTTTGGTCTTCAGTCAGGCGGCTCATTGTTGACAGACTGGTACCCGTAGCTCCTGTTATTGTATTGATCCATCTCATTGCTGGCCTTCCTCTTTTGCGTTGACCTTCTATCTTGCCAAGCATGATGTCATTCTCTAATGATCTCTCTCTTCGCATGATGTGTCCAAAGTATGCAAGTCAAAGTCTTATCATCTGAGCTTCTAAAGAAAGCTTAGGTTTGATCTCCTCTAGTACAGACTGGTTTGTTCTTCGGGCAGTCCTTGGTATACACAGTATTCGCCGCCAGCACCATAATTCAAAGGCATCAATTTTCTTCCTGTCTGTCTTTTTCACTGTCCAGCTTTCACATCCATATGATGTTATTGAAAATACCATGGCTTGAACAAGTTGAATCTTTGTATGGAGAGAGACATTTCTGTTTTTGAGTATCTTATCTAGGTCTTTCATAGCCATTCTGCCAAGAGCAATGCGTCATCTGATTTCTTGACTGCTTGTTGCTTCTTTATTGATAGTTGATCCAAGTAGGTTAAAGTTGTTCACAATTTCAATTTCTTCTCCTTCAACGATGAACCTGTTGATTATGCCAGTTGTCATGATCTTTGTCTTCTTTACATTAAGGTGCAGGCCCATTTTGAGACTATGTTCTTTGATTGTGAGAAGCAAATGTTTCAGATCATCTTCACTTTCAGCCAGTAATGTAGTATCATCAGCATAGCGAAGGTTGTTGATGAGTCTTCCACCAATCTTCACACCTCTGTTGTCTTCATACAATCCTGCTTCTCTGATGATTTGTTCTGCATATAAATTAAACAGGTAGGGGGAAAGTGAGAAACAAAAAGGAAAATAGGGCAATACCTTTTTTACTGGACTAACTTAATCCATTTGTAGACAAGCTTTCGAAGGTTAAAACCTCTTCCTCCTTTTTGTTTCTCTTTTTATTTAACTTCCATTATGGGAGGCTATCATCCTTCTTTATCTGAAAAAATGTGGAAAACTGACATGCATCACAACACACACACTACCTTATAGGTTTCTGGTATACAGTGGTAAGGGTTAAACGGTCTGGAAGAGCCAAAATGATTCTGCAGTGTTGTCTACAACAGCACCATCAATCATCAAGCAATTATTTATAACAGTAGCTCTGATGACTAAGGAAAAGGACTATGTTAAAACCAAACGCTTAACAGAACTACAAGGTGCCCCGATTTCCGAACACAAAACCTCACCCATTCTTATTTTCTGAACATGCATCTCAATGATGCATTGGGGTATTTGTAGCTCTGCTTGTTGCATTTATGCCCTGTGCCAGAAATACCAAAATGCATCCCAGCCAACCAGCAGTTTCCAGATTACATGGCTGGGATCTTGTATCTAGATTACAGAGATGAGGGCCAAGCACCTGTCCCCTTACCAAAGCATCCTGCCCCAGGATGTCACTGTCCTGAAACACGTATTGTACACCCATGTGCTGACCTCCTACATCACAGGTCAGATCCAGAGCAGCTCTCAATCTGAGGCTAACCAGACTGAAAGATGCTATTGGCCAGCAGTGGGTCCGGAGAGCGGCAGACCCTGACTAATATTAGGTGGCAACTGGTTGAGCCGGCCACAGACTCCTCAGATCCCTCTTGGGGCACTGATAACGTTGCCGACTTTTTGAAGGAGAAAAACCAGCCATGTGCCACTCCCCTTGTGCCTCCCTTGCCCTGCCCCAGTTCAGCCCCCTTGACCACCTCTTCAGTAAGCAGGTGAACACACATATATTTAAGCCTCGATATCTGCTGGTAAAATGACATTTTGCCAGTGGAAAGGGCTTTGCTTAATGCCTTCTAAGGGGAAGATGCAGTTGCCTTACATTGGAACAGTGGTTCTCAACCCAGTCCTCTGGGACCCCCCCCCCCCTCCTCAGGCCAGTCAGGTTTTCAGGATATCCACAATGAATATGCATGAAATAGATCGGCACACACTGCTTCCATTGTATGCAGATCTATCTCATGGATATTCATTGTGGATATCCCGAAAACCCGACTGGACTAGGGGTCCCAGAGGACCGTGCACAAACATGGAGGAGCATGCACAGACCCATGAATGCAAGCCAGATGCATGTCCACTTGGAGTTCCATGTGCTGGAATAATATTGCAAAAACTGATAGATGCCGAATAACATTCCATCACCGGTGCTGACCACAGAACAATAAGCTGCCCCTTAAACCCCTCAAAAAAAAAAAATAATATTTTTCTTAAATGATTAAAAAGGATGGGCCACAGTGGTAGATGGTGTTTACCCTTTCTACTGTGATGGCTACTCCGACAAAAAATTAAGTATATAATTGGTTTGTTTGCTTCACTGAGTATTGGTATTTGGCTCTTTATTTGAACTCAGGACGAAGGTTCTTTTTGGAATTCTCCTTAAACCCCTCAGACATTGCATGAAAATATCAGCATTGCGCTCGGTCTTCAGGTCTTCTATGCACTCCTCTGTGTCTGTGCTGCATCACTAATCACTAATGACCTCACTGCTATCAATTTAAAGGGATTTAAATGTGTCATATGCTGCTACCTGCTCAAGGTTTTGCACACAGCTAGCTCATATGCACACAAAATTGTATGCTAAAACTGAGCTAACTTGTGTGCAAAGCGTAATGCAGTTTATTGCACTGGCCTGTCCATTTTTATATAATATCTTTGTCCAGCAGCTCCCCAATCGGGTTTGAGCGCCCGAGGGGGAGAGGAGCTTGATTCTCCTGCCCGGAGGCTCCTGCCCAATCGGGGCAGTGGGAGGTGCAGCAGAGCCAGCATAAGAAGCCGGCTCCAACAAGCGCGCCCGCGCCTGAGGGCCTCGCCAGAGGGCCCTTTGGTGTGGCCCTTAGGCAGTGGCCAAATACCAGCTAAGAACCATCACAATGACCCAGGAATAAGCTACAATCCTCGACACGAACGCAGGTACTGTAAATCACTACTTATCTCGTTAGTGTCTCCCCACAACGCTGAACATATCTGCCATGATACCTCATACAAATACACACGAAACGTTCGTCATGTAACTCGCGCTGATATAGCTGTATTTAGCTTGCTGCTGTAACCTGCAATGCCAAGAACCACCTATAGAGCAGCTTCCGTGAGTGACCTTACTTACATACCACTTGCCTGTTCATGACTTGCCACTTATACTACGATACTGCTTGTATTACTACACTGCCTGTATTCATGCTTCACCTATATTTCCGGATAGTGCATGTACTCATGGTATTGTCTATATTATTGCATGTTTTCATGGTACTGTCTGGATTATTGCATGTATTCACGGTATTGTCTATATTTCTGCCTGTACTTCTAATATATTCAGTACATTGCCACTAGTATATTCCGTACTTTCCACTTATATTACGACACTGCTTGTATTACTACATTGCATATATTCATGCTTCACCTATATTCCGGATAGTGCATGTACTCATGGTATTGTCTATATTATTGCATATATTCATGGTATTGCCTATATTAGTGCCCTACTCCTAGTATATTCCGTACATCACCAGCTACTTTAACACAGCATTGCTGTATGACTGCATCCCATACTGCCAGCCTGGCAATCAACTTGCATTACCTAACCCCTAGCCCACAATTAAGCTAACGCAGAAAGGTAGTGACCCTACTAATACATAGCAGCGACACAACATGGCCCTCTCATGCCTTTACATAGTAACACTATACCTCATAGCCTGATGGCTGGGTAATACCGAAGGATTTTCCACAAGCCACAACCAAATACCCATCCTTCAAAACCACAGGAGGAGGGGGGCAAGCACGCCCCACCACTCATCCGATGGCGAGGCGCACCCTCGTCAACCCTACCTACTACATATAGTACTGCAACACAACACGAAAACTAAAAAAGAAATACCCACTCACCTGCAAAATATAAAATGTGCCCTCATAAATGTACGATCTATACGAAAGAAATGGCCAGTCATACATGACATGAGTTCCCTCCATCGCCTAGACATACTCTTCATAACTGATACATGGCTCTCTGATGATGATAACGCCCTCCTCAATCAGCTACTACCTAACAACTTTTCAATACACACATGCCACAGGAGCGGTAAACGAGGTGGAGGTGCACTCGCTATCACCAAAACTGACCTCCATTTCCACCTGAGTCATGTAACCAACACACCATCCATAGATGCAATCACAATTACCAACAAACACTGCTCCATCAACCTAATATACAGGGCCCCATCTACTGACCCCGACTCCCTTGCAACAACAATTGATCTCGCATCCAACTCACAACACCCAAACACACCAAGCTGGGTTATAGGAGACTTCGATTTACCATCTTTGCCAGAGGCACAAGCCTCAGCTTTCCTCGATGCCCTCGATGAATTAGGATACACACAGCTGATCCACGAGCCCACCCATGTGAAAGGTGGTACACTTGACCTTGTCTTTGCCCCACAGAATACAGGCAACACAATAAACACTACTATACTCTCCAATACTGCAGTCCCCTGGTCCAACCACAGGTTAATCATTTTTCAGATATTACTGCAAAACAAACCCCAGAACAATCCCGATAAGTCCAACAATACCACAAAAGCAGCACCACATAAGTTCCATGCCTTTGACAAAGACGCGATCCTCGACCAAACTCGCTCACTCCTCGACTTGACATCGATCGACCCTGATGAGCTGGTATCTGCCTGGAATGAAAAGTTCACTGCTATTGCTCTGCGACCACCAGCAAACAATCCAACTAAGAAAAGAACCCCTGCAGCCTGGTACTCCGCTGAACTTAGAGCGTCATTAACCTGCCTAAGAAAAATGGAAAGATGCTGGCGCAGAACCCACTCCACGGATGATCTAAAAGCATACAATGTGCAACTGGAAAAACACCGCCAAGCAATATCCGAGAGCATAAAAAGATTCCGCACAGACACACTAAAGTGGTCCCTAAACAAACCACACGACCTATTCACCCTGGTAAAGAACCTAACAAAAGAGCCAGCACCTGAGAAACCTAGCCTGATCCATCCTCAAGTCTTCGCTGACCTCTTACAAACGAAGCTGTGCCAGACCAATAAGTTCACTGCCCCAACACTTCAATCAAACCAGGATCACTAGCACCACTATCCATTTTTTCCAAGCCATCTAAAAAACAAATTGAAGATATAATCGCCGGAATCAACACAACCACTGCACAAACCGACCCTTGCCCGGTGATCTGGATAAAAGAGCTACGATCGACTGTCAGCCCTTTTCTATCCAAGCTAATGGATTGCTCCTTCACAAATGGGACCTTTCCCCAATCCCTCAAATGTACCTCTATCAGGCCACTACTAAAGAACAGTAAGCTTGACCCTAAGAAGCCAGACTCATATAGGCCGATATCAAGCATCCCACTCTTGGCGAAAATCATCGAAAAAGAAGTTCAAACACAAATCCAAGAACATATTGATGCTTCTGCCCCACTTGATTCTTGTCAGCACGGTTTTAGAGCTGCTCACGGCGTGGAGACTCTCCTCACCATCCTCTTCAGTACCATAATAACAGGAATTGATAACATACGCCAGGGATATGTGCTCATCTTCTTAGACATCGCAGCCGCGTTCGACTCAGTCTGCCATGATCTCCTCCTACACCGCCTCCAGGAGAAGGGGATATGTGACTCTGCACTTAAATGGTGCAAGTCGTATCTCTCCAATAGATGGCAACACCTACGATCAGGAGACACAACATCAGAACCTTTCCACCAGAGTCAAGGATCATCTCTCTCTGCACTCATGTTTAATATATATATGCAACCTATCTGCGAAATCATCCGGTCCTTCAAGGTGAGCTGTCTGTTGTACGCTGACGATGTTCTCCTATACATTCCATTCACTACTGAGAACCCTGACCTTTTCCCACTGACAGACTGTTTTGACGCAGTATCCAGCTGGCTCCAAACACAAAATCTTCAGATACAACATAAGAAAACCGAAGTCCTTTTCATCACAAGGAACCCAAATTTCATCACTCCTCCTTACTTGAAGGTCCAAGATGCAGAACTTCTGACCAAACCCTCCATCAGATACCTGGGAGTCACACTTGACCAGCGACTAGACATGAAGACCCATATAAGCAATGTAGCAAGAGCCGTATACCATAAAATCCGATCCCTCAGACACCTACGCTCCCTACTTGAACCAGATGACTTCCGGACAGTGTATCAAGCTCTGGTCTTACCACATATCGACTATGCCAACGCAATACTCCATGGTTTACCACAATCCACTTTGCTTCCATTACAGCTAGCAATGAACTCAGCAGCATGAGTTCTCTAGGGCGCTGCCATGAGGGAACACATGACACCCATCCTGAAACAATTACACTGGCTCCCTATAAAAGGCAGGATCACATTCAAGACCATACTAATGAACTTCAATATCATAAACGGACTCGCCCCATCTTCCTTATCCGATCTCATACTGATAACCCCCCCTAATAGATCTAGAAGATCTCATGCCGCCAATAAACTAGTAGTCCCAAAAGAAATGATCAAGTGTTGCCAAAGCACAACGAACAGGGCTTTTAAGCTCACCGCACCTAAATGCTGGAACACCCTTCCACACAGTATCCGTGATATCACCAATCTAACCCAGTTTAGAAAAGCCGTGAAACATTACCTCTTCCTCTTACATTACCCAGATGACAGCACCACTGATCACTCACCATCCAGCTAGGCAAATCTACGCAAATGTCCAATCAATTCGCATTGTACAGATGTAAATAGTTACCCCTGTTTCTTTCCAAGTTCCTATTCCTGTTAATTGTAAACACAAATCAAGTCATTTGAAATGTGTATGTAAAATGTTCCATGTAAACCGCACTGATGGAAAATAGCACGGTATATAAGAACATGTAAATAAATAAATAAATAGTTCACAATATTGTGAATATTAACCTACATAAAATCTTTTAGTCCAGTTAAACTTGGTTAAGATGTGTAGGATTGTTAATAGACCACCAAGAACTCCCAATACAAATGATCCATCCCCTAGCTCTCCTCCATACATATGATCCCCCAAACCTGGGGTCTGGAACCTTTTTATATTGTGCAAAATACCTGAAGAGCCACGGACCATCCTTATCATGAAATGGGACACTCATATAAACTTCCTGTACAGTATCTCCTCATCGCCAGTAGTCACATTCTGTCTCTCGCTCTCTCTCTCTCGCCATCCTCAACAGTTACATTCTCTCTCCTCCTCCCTATCCCATTCAGTCACATTCTCCCTCCATCTCGCCCTCCTCCTTGTCCCCAGCACTCTATTACTCCCCCTCCCCTCTCTGTCCTGGTCAGTTTCTTTTTTTTTTTTAACTTGGTTGGTATCCTGTAGAATGTTTCTCTTGGGTACTTCATTCCTTCGAGTTTTTTCTAGCACATTGCTTTTTACACCGTGGAAACTTCTTTGATTGAGCTACATTTCACAGCTCCCCTCTCCTCCTGCCCTGCCTGCCGCGAGACCTCATTAATTCGATCAAGCCATGCAAGGTCTTTTTTTTTTTAAATTTTATCTTTATGCATTTTACTTATAATAATCCAAAAAGCATCATTATACTGAAATTGAGTGGAACAGCAGAAGTATTAGCCAAGTAAAACAAAACAATAAAGAAATTCACAACCCTGTGAAAACAAACTGCCCACACGCTCCAGCCCACAACAAAGGGGGAGGAGAATATAGAAGCAATTATTTTTTATAAATCATATACAAGGAAAAGTGGTTAGACAAACAACCAGCCAATAATAATCATGAAACATTGAGAGGATCAATAGGGGCTTCCAAGTGTTGAGCATTCACAAAGGCCAGCAGCTGGGAGGGCTCATAAAAAATAGAACAATATTTCACCATGCATTTGCATGGGTGTTTAAGAAAAAAGAGCATTTCCAGCTGCTGGACCCCTTGACAAAGAAGGACAAACTTCCTACGACATTGCTTTGTTTTCTTAGCGAGATCCGGAAATATTCGGACTGACAAACCATGGAATAACAAATTCTTCTTCCTAAAAAATAATTTTAGTAACCTTCTTTTTCAGATAAGAAGGCAAAAGTTACTATTAAAGTAGATGGTGTAACAACATCTTCCTGTGAAGTTTCCAACAGTTCAGATATATTAACGGCATCTGCTTGCTGTGTCCCGACTATTTCTGACAAGGGTGCCTTTTTCCCGGTGGGGAAATACGTAATGCATTTTGACCACTGGAGGATGAGACACAATCAGAACAGCCAGAACCTCAGACAGGTATGCCTGGAACATATCCAGTGCAGACACTGTAGTAAGCAGAGGAAAATTAATCAGCCTGAGATTCGTGGCTCTAGATAATTTTACATTCACAGCGTCAAAGTACTTTATCTTGGGTCTCTGACACCGAAGCCTGAACCGCCACCACTTTAGAAGTAATATCGTCAATCGCCCTGGAGTTACTTGAAACTTTAAAAGTGAGAGATAAAACCTGTGGTATCACAGCTTCCCCCAAGGAAACAATAGTTGACCAAATGGCTTCAAGAGTAAAATTCTCAGGATGTACTAGGGCAAAAGAAGCCAAAATTTCCAAGCTGTCTAAACTCTCCTTTGATGTTGCTCGACACCATTTATTTATTTATTTATTTAACAGCTCTTATATACCGCACTATTTGTCATCAGTGCGGTTTACAATGAACAAAATTGCACTCAGACATGGAAATCTAGTTGAGTTTACAGGTAACAGGGAGTAAAAACAGGCGTTAACTGGGGAATAATATACAATAGTTAAACATTTAACAAAGGCAACTATTTACAATGCTTTAGTAAGGTTGAAAAACATTTCTATCGAAAGGAACTCTGATTTGAAATAGTCTGAGATATATGCTAAAAGAAGTGCTTGTTTAACCATAGTCATTGGTTTGGGTTGAGGGGGACAGATAGGGGGGCGTATTGCTGTGAGAGAAGTGTTGTAAGAAGAGGTGAGTTTTTAGGGCTTTCCTATATTGTGCTATATCTTTTAACAATCTGATGTTGGTAGGCAGCTTGTTCCAGCATCTGGGGGCGAAGGATGCAAATGCTTTGTTGGTAGTTGTCTGGGTGCATTTTACTAGTTCCTTTGGAATCGAAAGTATATTTTCCGCTAAAGGTCTTCTAGACCTATCGTTTTGGGTGTGGATTATGAGGTCCGATATGGATGATGGTGAGATTTTATGGAATGCTTTGAAGGTCATGAGGAGGGCTTTGTAAGATATCCTACAGATTATCGGAAGCCAGTGAAGTTCCATCAGGATGGGGGTTATGTGTTGTCTCCTTGTAGATCCACTTAGTACTCTGGCTGCTGTATTCATGGCCAACTGTAACGGGCTTAGGGGCTTGTTTACAAAGCCGCGGTAGTGGTTCGCGATCGCGATCGCAGCCGCGGCCCCCATTGATTTCAATGGGGCCGCGGCTGCGATCGCGATCGCGAACCACTACCGCGGCTTTGTAAACAAGCCCCTTAGTGTTCTCCTGGGTAAGCCATGTAGTATAATGTTCGCATAGTCAAAATGTGGGGTGACGAGAGCTTGGAATGTTGTGCGGAAGTCAATAGGATCCAGCATGGGTTTGAGGTGTCGTAGCGTCTTGATCTTGTGATAGATGAATTTCACTGTGCCTTTTATATATAGATGTTGGTCAAGTATGACACCTAGATAACGAATCGTAGATTTGACTGGTAATTCAGCGTCCCTTACTCTTAGTGTCGGTGGAGGAGAGAAGACTTTATTCCTTGTGACAATAAGGACTTCTGTTTTTTTAAAATTGATTCAGAGGTTCTGCGTAAGCAGCCAATCAGCTACTGAACTGAAGCAGTTGATTAAAGCCGTGTAATCGGGACTTAGCACATTAACAGGTGTGAATAACAGCACATCGTCAGCATAGATAAGGCAAGATATTCCAAATGTCCGGGTGATGTTGCAGATTGGCTGCATATAGATATTAAAAAGCAGAGCTGATAGAGAGGAACCTTGTGGTACTCCTTGCTTTAGTTGGAATGGATGAGATGTATTGTTACCAATCCGAACATGTTGCCAGCGATCCTTCAGATACGATTTGCACCAATCCAACACAGTTCCTTGTATTCCCTTCTCATAGAGTCGAGCTAGAAGTTGTTCATGGTCCACTGAGTTGAATGCTGCCGCGATGTCTAGGAAGACCAATGCAACTCCATTCTTGATGCTGTTTATGGTATTAATGAGGGTATTCATTAAAGAGGCAAGAAGTGTCTCAACTCCATGTGCCTCCCTAAATCCATGTTGGCATGGGTCGAGTGGGGCTTCGGTGTCTATGTGTTGCTGGATCTGTCTAAGGGTCACCTTTTCTATGATTTTGGCTAATAGTGGGATACTTGAAATTGGACGGTAAGAGTCCTCTTTCTTTGGGTCTAGTTTATTATTCTTTAATAGAGGTCGTATAGATGTCTGTTTGAGGATTGATGGGAAAACACCGGTGTTGAATGACTGGTCCACTATGGCAGCTATATATGGGCTAAGCTCAGCTCTCAATGCCTTGATCCAGTGGGCTGGACAAGGATCATTTGCTGCTGTGGTGGTATTGATGGTGGCAATGATTTCCTCGATGGTACTTGGTGATGGGGATGAAAATTTGTTGAGTGAGAATTGGATGTGGGGAGGTTGGGAGATTTCTTTTGAGATAGTTGTTGTAATTTTGATCGCCTTTGACTGGATATAGTTAGCATATAGTTAAGGTTGTATTTGTTCTTGATATGGTGTGGGAGGCTCTCTGGATAGGGATTTCACTAACTGGAAGAGTTCACAAGGTTTGTTGAGTGATCGATTAAGAAGTCCCGCGTGGAATTCCTTTCTCTTGGCCCAGGTTAGATCGTGGTGAGATTTCAGATGAACTAAGTAGGTGTCCTGGTCGGAAGGGTTTAGCGAGCATCTCCATTTCCTCTCTAGTCTCCTAAGTCGAAGCAAGGAAGCTCGTAGTTCAGGGGTAAACCAAGGAACATTCTGTTTTTTGGGAGTCTTCATGTTAGTAGATGATCAGATGTCTGAGGTGGATTGTTGGGAGGACAAACTGAGGGCGTTGTTCCAGTTTATTACCATCTCGTTGATGTTGTCGGTCAGTTGAGTCAGTTTTGGGATAACTTGGGAAATAATTATGTCTTTGTTGAATGTTTTAAAACGCGCGAGTTTTAGGGGAGGAGAGATATTTGTACGGTTGATCGCATCTTCATTGGCTGGTAATGAAAATGTTATAAGATTGTGGTCAGACCAGGGGACAGGAGTTATTGTGAGATCTAGCTGACTGATCGAGTCGCTGTCCATAGCTGGAGCGAAGATGAGATCGAGGAGGTTTCCTTGTTTGTGGGTGGGGTCACTTACAATTTGTTTGTAATGAAGGTTGGTCATTGCTTCAAAGAAGGTGTTCGATAATGAAGGTTGTGAGGATGCAAGGTTAAAGTCACTGAGAAGCCAGTTGGGTTTGCTGAGGGCTTTAGGGTTGCAAGCGAGGTCAATTATGTCAGAGAGCTCGTCAGCTGGAGCATTTGGCGCTCTATAAACAAGGTTGATAGTGTTGACTTTATTGGAGATAGTTAATGTATTCAGGTGATGTGTGGCCCTGGATAGAGTCATCCGATATTGTAATTCAGTTTTTGCTATTATGCAGACTCCGCCTCCTCTTCTATTTTCTCCGTTGCACGTGTAAATCGAGAAGTTAGGTGGGTGAGTTGGTTTAATAAAACATTATCCATATCGGAGAGCCAGGTTTCTGTGACCAATAGAATGTCTAGTTTAAGGTTGGTTATTAGATCAGTGATGACTGGCCATTTATTGCGGGCTGATCGTGCATTGATGAGAGCGCATTTGAGGTCTTGTCGAGTGGTGGTAGTGTTAGTTCTTTTGGCATTTGTTGTATCGAGTGATACATAAAGTAAATGGGTCTGTCTCTTGTGGTATGGGTTCTGTGGAGATTAGTGTTGATCCTGGTAGGGTTTTCTGTTCCTGCTTTGATGTATAGGGATAGGATTGGAATTACTTGTTAGGGCATTAGAGTCGTGGAAGACGTTGGAGAGGGTAAAGAAGAGTATGAGGGCAAGTGTAGAAGTAGCCATGGTGTGGTTTGTTGGCGTGGGGGTTTAGTAGTATACTACTGCAGTAGTTAGTAAGAAATGTCTATAGAGTTTTAAGAGTGGAGACTTTATGTGATAATGAAGGGGACTCAGGGTTTAGATTTAAGTTTCATATGATTCAGGTTGTTGTGTGGCGGTGAGCCTCGACAATGAAAATAAATTCAATGTGTTTGAACAATGCGTTATCAAGATGTTGTTCCTCTTAAGTAGTTGTATGGAACAAGCATGAGGCTAGGCACACAATTGGTGGATATATACGAGATGCAGTGCTTAAAATAAATGAGATTGCAATATAGAGTAGCTTACAACTTACAATATAGAATAGCTTACAATTTTGTTGTCTGAGAATTAGGGTGTTTCTTTGTAGGTCTAATTGAGGGTAGGGTAGCCGTTGAGGCGTTCCACCTGTGGTACAGCGCACGAGCGGTCCACGCGTAAGGGCCAAGCCAAAGGGCCCTCAGGCGCAGGCCCACCAGGCGCGGGCGCCTAGGAGGTGCTCCTTTTTTAAAGCGGCGATCCTGCTGCCCCGATTGGGCAGACCGTCCTGGTGGGGGTGGCCTGGTGCTCCGGCCCGCTCGATCCCCGCTGGGAGAGCAGCTGGAGGGCCGGAGTGCTGGGCTGGAGAGTGGAGCCTCGTGGAGGGGCAGTCAAACTTACTGCTGCACGTCCTTCCCATGACGCCAAGGGGAGAGTGTGTTGAGGATGTTCCGGGGTCAGAGCACCAACCTCACTTGCTCCAGAGTCTGGCCCTCGTAGCTGAGAAGACCCACTCCCAGGTAGGGAGATACTCTGCAGACTGTCACCGGGAGAATGCTGAAAACTTGCAGCCAGGCTTTCCTCCCCTGAAACTACTGGTTGCTGAAGCAAACGTGGAAAATCATTATCCATGGATCCAATGTCCAAAAAAGGAAAAGGAGAAGAGTTAGCAGGGGTTTGAGAAGGCTGCAGGCCCTCCTTTGCCTTTTGTTTCTTCCACTTAGATAAAACCAGTCTGCTTCACTAAGATATGACCAGTACCATCTTGACTCCACCCCCTCCCAATGACTGCATCAGCCTAAGCCGTGCAAGTGCGACCAGAGGCAGTGTAGCAGAAGTTACCAAGCAGAAAATAGTTCAATGTGCACTGCAAGCTGAAGGGGTCTGTAAGTTTCTGACCACAGCTTGAGCCTATGTGGTAGACCAGTCAACTCGCATTTGCTACCTGCAGTGCTGCTCAAGTCTCTCTCGGGATCGTCTGGGCTGAAAGGCTCTGGCTGTCATCACCTAGCTGGAGAAATCAAAGGAGACCAGAGACCTGGTCTGGGTCGCAGTGGTCTTCGCAGGGCCATTGTGCGAGAATGTTCACACAGGGACCCGCGCTTTAGGGTGCCCCATGCCAACTTCTTTCTGCACATGGTTGGTTTGTAGGGCCGACTTTAGAGGGAACCTACGGTGCCAGTGGGCTTCATGAAAATACAGTTGCTGGAGTGAAAGGACATGCCGCTTTTCACTTTGGTGGCTGTGCAGAGGTGAGCCAGGGCTTTGGGCCTTCCCGGCTCCCTCTGGAAATGGTCAGACAGGCATGGGGCTCTTTGGGCATGACGGGGGGGGGGGGGGTGGCTAGGATAGGAAATGGGCTGATGGGGGCTAGGACTGGAAATGGACTGATTGGGGGGGGCTTGGACTGGAAATGGTCTGATGGGAGGGCTAGGATAGGATTGGAAATGGCTGATAGGGGGGCTAGCATTGAAAGGTGGGGCTTGGACTGAAAATGGGCTGATGGGAGGCTAGGATAGGACTGGAAATGGATGATGGGGGATTAGGATTGGAAATGGGCTGATGGGGGGTTAGTACTGGAAATGGGCTGATGCAGGGGGATGGGAGAATGGGACTAGAAGGGAACGGATGCTGGGTGGGGCTGGAACTAGAAGGGAGCTGATGTTGAGGGAGGACTAGAAGGGAATGGGGCTGGGGGAGTGAGGATGAAGATGGGAAAAGATATTTTGTTTGGGAGGGAAGAAAAATCTACAATTAGCCAGGTATTGGGAGAGTAAGAGGGGATTGAGGATGGAGGGGTGAAATTTGAGTGGATGAAAAAGGAAAAAAGAAAGAAATGGAGGAAAGAGAAAAATGGGAAAGATCAGTATGTTAAAGCAGATGTAGCGAGAGAATGGAAAAAAAACTAGAAAAGAGAAGAAAGGACAAATGGACAGCAGACAATGGAGAGTTAGCAGAAGACACAAATAAACCAGAAAAAAAGTGACTAGAGCAATTACAACTGAAAAATAAAATGCCCAAAAAAAGGTAGAAACATGTTTTTTCTTTTGAATTTATTAAGTAGAATGTCAGCTCTGGGAAATGTGCATCGCAAACATCTTTACATTTTGTTTAGTACAAGAGGAAATTAATTTATAGTTTTATTTCTCCAGTGTTGTACATTCTAAGTTTGGCTTTAGGGGTTCCCAATTTAATTACTATCTTCCAATTTCTAAATTGTGATCCCTTGTTCTTTGTTTGGTGACGGTCTGTGTTCTGCATGAGTAACCAAGCTGCGGTGTTCTGTTCATGTAGTTTCTATTTGACAGTGCCACTTGTTCTCTTTCCCCAGTAGGAGGTGTATTAGTTTAATATTTGCAGTGTTGCCTTTTGATAAGTAGGGTATGGTGGTTTGTGAGTCGTGGTAGTGCTGTTATGATATGGCGGGTTTGCTATGGGTTCTAAATGGGTAGTGTTTATAATACTTGCTAATGTGCCTGGCAGTTGGCACTGGAGTATAGCAATGTAGAAATCTGGTAGTTTTTCTTTATTCAGACACTCATTAAGATGCATGTTTACTAAAAGCTAGTGCATGTTAACATTATGCAAATATTTATGCAAATGATGCCCCTTATACAAATGAAGCCACTAGAGTTGGGAGTGCAGTGGCTGGCATATGGTTCCACCTTCCTAATAATATGACTGGTGGTTACTTTATCTGGGTGGTGATTGGGGGGGCTGATATTCTAAGGTTGTGAACTGTTATTGTTACTGTTTGTTTGAAGACTATGCTGTTAAGGTTATTTTGGAATAAAGCTGTGACCAGTGGTTAACTATTATATGATCTGTGATGTGTTTTTTGTGGTTGTGTGTGGTGGTTCGGGGGGGGGGGGGTTGGGGGAATTTTGAGAGGTGGGTGTTTTGGGGAAGTATGGGTCCGGGCTACCTTGGTTACATGCTGGAAGATGCCTAGGGCCAGCCCTAACCGCTGATAACAACAGCAAAAGCACAACTGGCAGAGACAACGACAGAACTACGAGGAATTAACTCCTTTTCCTTTCTGTCAACTATCTTACAAGCAGATTAATTCTCACTCTGTTATACTACGACAATTTACTCGTAGAACTCCTTCCTGGATACTGGACTGTTACTCCAAGCCTCTCCACTCCTTCATTGCTGCTACTCTTTGAGGTTACCCTGAGTGGGAACCCTGCTCTGCTCTGGCAATATTTCTCTGTGCATCTTAGAGCAGGCAGCTTCCATAGATGCTGGTCCCCAATACTGCCAACAACATCTCACACATGCTGTTTGGCTCCCGGCAGGACCAGCTTCAGAGGGAACCAGGAAGACCTGAAGCCCTGGATCACCTCTGTACAGCCACCGATGAGCACTGTTTTTCTTCACTTCTCCAGCTGTGTTCTAGAGCAGGCTGCTGGCACGCCGGAGGTCAAAGGGCATTTCCTGTTTCCTGGCACTCAGCGCACCAGCAGCCTATACTGTCTAGAACAGCGATGGCGAACCTATGGCACGCGTGCCAGCTGTGGCACGCGAAGGCCTTGCAGCTGGCACGCGGGAAGGTCCGCAATCGAAAAAAAAAACAACAACCCTGTCTGCTGCCGTTGTCGGGGCCGCCGCGGCAGAATCGAGTGTGCCGCGGGGCCCCCCTGTACCCACCCGGCAGAGCCTGTCCTCCCCGTAGCAGCTCTCTCTTTGGAGCTGCAGTCAGACGCGCCGGCTTGCAGAGCGCGAAGGGAAGAGTTTCCCTTTCGCGACTCTGTTAAGCCCGCGGGGGCTGATGGGAACTTCCCATCAACCCCCGCGGGCTTAACAGAGCAGCGAGGGAACTCTTCCCTCGCGCTCTGCAAGCCGGCGCGTCTGACTGCAGCTCCAAAGAGAGAGCTGCTACGGGGAGGACAGACAGGCTCTGCCGGGTGGGTACAGGGGGGCCCCGCGGCACGCTCGATTCTGCCGCGGCGGGCCCCGACAGCGGCAGCAGGCAGGTTTTCTTTTTTTTTTTAATTTTCCCTGGGCTGGGCTGGGCTGGGCTGGGGGGGGGGTGGTGGGGTTAGGAGTGGTGATGGGCTGGGCTGGGCTGGGCTGGGGGGGGTTAGGAGTGGTGATGGGCTGGAGGGGGGGTTAGGAGTGGTGATGGGCTGGGCTGGGCTGGGCTGGGGGGGTTAGGAGTGGTGATGGGCTGGGCTGGGCTGGGGGGGTTAGGAGTGGTGATGGGCTGGGCTGGGGGGGGGTTAGGAGTGGTGATGGGCTGGGCTGGGCTGGGCTGGGGGTGTTAGGAGTGGTGATGGGCTGGGCTGGGGCTGGGGGGGTTAGGAGTGGTGATGGGCTGGGCTGGGCTGGGCTGGGGGTGTTAGGAGTAGTGATGGGCTGGGGTGGGGGGGGGGTTAGGAGTGGTGATGGACACTGGGCTGGCTGGGGGGGGTTAGGAGTGGTGATGGGCACTGGGCTGGCTGGGGGGGGGTTAGGAGTGGTGATGGGCGCTGGGCTGGGGGGGTAGGAGTGGTGATGGGCACTGGGCTGGGGGGGGTTAGGCGTGGTGATAGGCGCTGGGGGGGCTTAAACTAAAAATGACTGATGGGGTCTTAGGACTGGGAGTGGGCTGATGGGGAGGTTAGGACTGGAAATGGGCTGGTGGGATTAGGACTGGAGTGGGCTATGGGGGGCTAGGACTGGTAATGGGTTTGGGGGGGTTGGTTGCTAGGACTGGAAATGGGCTGAGTGGAAGGGGGCTTGAACTGCAAATAGCTGTTGGGGATGGGGCTTGGAATGGAAATGGGCTGAGGGGAAGTGGGGGGCTTGAACTGCAAATAGCTGATGGGGACGGGGCTTGGAATGGAAATGGGCTGAGGGGAAGGGAAGTGGGGGGCTTGAAGAAGGGAATGGATGCTGGGTGAGACTGGAACTAGAAGGGAGCTGATGTTGGGGGAGGATTAGAATGGGATGGGGCTGGGAGAGTAAAATGGAGAGGGGAAAAATATTTTGTGTAGGAGGGATGAAAAATCTACAATTGGCCAGGTATTGGGAGAGTAATTGGGGATTGAGGATGGAGGGGTAAAATTTGTGTGGATGAAATAGGAATGAGGAAAGAGCAAAAGGAGAAAGATTAGTATGTTAAAGCAGATGTAGAGAGAGAGAGAATGGAAAAAAAAACTAGAAGAGAGAAGAAAGGACAAATGGACAGCAGACGATGGAGAGTTATCAGAAAACATGAAGAAACAATAAGAAAATGGCTGGACCAATTGCAACTGAAAAAAAAATGCACAAAAGGTAGAACGATATCTCTTTATTTTGAATTTATTAACTGGAATATGTCAGCTCTGGGAAATGTGCATCATTAACATCTGCGCTTTGTTTGGTACAAGAGGAAATTCCTATTTGACGTTGCCACTTGTTCTCTTTCCCCAGTATTCACTGAAATGTATTGGTTTAATATTTGCAGTGTTGCCTTTTGATAGGTAGGGTATGGTGCTTTGTGAGTCCTGGTAATGCTGTCAGGATACGGCGGGTTTGCTATGGCTTCTAAATGGGCAGCGTTTGTAGTAGTTCCTAATGTGCCTGGCGGTTGGCACTGGATTATAGTAATGTAGAAATCTTTTAGTCTTTCTTTATCCATGCACTCATTAAGAGACATGTTTACTAAAAGTTAGTGTATGGTAACATTATGCAAATATTTATGCAAATAAGACCACTTATGCAAATGACGTGCTGGCACTTTGAGGAAATTCTTTGGTTTTGTGCGGCAGTTTGGGCACTCGGGCTCAAAAAGGTTAGCCATCACTGGTCTAGAACAAAGCTACCGAAGTGAAGAAAAATTGCACTCTTCAGCGGCTGTACAGAGGTGAGACGGGGCCTCTCCAGCTCCCTCTAAAGCCAGTCGGACAGGCGATGGTCTCTTTGGAGAGGGGGGGGGGCGCTAGGACTGGAAATCGGTTGATGGAGGGGTTAGGACTTGAAATGGACTGATGCTGGGGCTAGGATAGGACTGCAAATGTGCTGATGGAGGGGCTAGGATATGAATGGAAATGGCTGATGGGGGGGGGCTAGAATTGGAAATGGGATGATGGGGGGCTTGGACTGGAAATGGGCTGATGGGAGGTTAGGATAGGACTAGAAATGGCTGATGGGGGCCAGGACTAGAAATGGGCTAAAGGGGGGGGGGGCTAGGACTGGAAATGGGCTGATGCTGGGCATGGGAGAATGGGACTAGAAGAGAGCGGATGCTGGGTGAGGCTGGAACTAGAAGGGAGCTGATGTTTGGGGAGGACTAGAAGGAGATGGGGCTGGGAGAGAGAGGATGGAGAGGGGAAAAGACATTTTGTGAGGGAGGAAAGAAAAATCTACGATTGGCTGGGTATTGGGAGAGTAAGTGGGGAGTGAGGATGGAGGGGTGAAATTTGAGTGAATGAAAAAGGAATAAAGAATTGGAGGAAAGAGCAAAAGGGGAAAGATCAGTATGTTAAAGCAGATGTACAGAGAGAATGGAAAAAAGCTAGAAGAGAATAAATGGACAGCAGACAATGGAGAATTAGCAGAAGACATGAAGAAACCAGAAGAAAGTGACTGGAGCAATTGTGACTGAAAATTAAAATGCCCAAACAACATAAGGTCGAAAATTTTTTATTTTTTTTTTAATTTTGAATTTATTAACTGGAATATGTCAGCTCTGGGAAATGTGTGTCTTTAATGTCTGCATTTTGTTTAGTACAAGAGGAAATTAATTTATAGTTTTATTTCTCAAGTGTTGTTGTACATTCCAAGTTTGGTTTTTGGGATTTCCAGTCTAATTATTGTCTTCCTATTTCTATATTGTGATCCCTTGTTCTTTTTTGGTGATGGTCTATGTTCTGCATGTGTAACTGAGCTGAGGTATTCTGTTCATGTAGTTTCTATTTGACAGTGCCACTTATTCTCTTTCCCCAGTAACATAGTAACATAGTAAATGACGGCAGATAAAGACCAGCATGGTCCATCTAGCCTGCCCAGCAGGAGATGTATTGGTATTCTCTGAGATGTATTGGTTTAATATTTGCAGTGTTGCCTTTTGATAGGTAGGGTTTGGTGCTTTGTGAGTCCTGGTAGTGCCGTTATGATATGGCCGGTTTGCTATGGGTTCTAAATGGGTAGTGTTTGTAGTACTTCCTAATGTGCCTGGCGGTTGGCACCGGAGTATAGTAATGTAGAAATCTTTTAGTCTTTCTTTATCCAGACACTCATTAAGAGGCATGTTTACTAAAAGTTAGTGCACATAAATATTTTGCAAATATTTATGCAAATGTAGACCATTATGCAAATGAGGCCCCACAATGAGTTTCTGCACTTGGCCCTGCACCCCTCTTTGGCTGCCCCTGGGTATAGGCTTTAGCCTAAGTCACCTTCCTACTCCCTGCTCTCTCCTCTGCTGCTCCTTAACCTGTGGCTTCGTCTGGATGGTGTGAAGGGCTTGGGAATGGCCTCCATGGGGCAGATTGTTCCTTCCTTCTTGATGCTACAGGGGCTGGCTGTCAAAGACAGAATTTTGCCGTTGGGAGTGGTTTTCATAGGACCTGTTTTTTCCCTCCCAGAGGAGTCTCCTTATAGCCTTGGCAGAAGGTAACCTCCCCTGTTCTGAAAAAATTACCAGGTCATCTGTAGACTACATTATGGTAATTTAGGAAGGACAATGGACGTCTCTGCTGCTCCAAGGGATCTCTATATTTGCACCTGTCCTGCCTTCAGGACTTAATGGCTCAGAGCATGGGTGGGAATATATCCAGCGTGGGAATGTATCCAGTACCTGCTTATAGTGACTGTAAACCGCCCTGATGCCCTTCAGCCTGGGCGGTATATCAAGAAATTGCATAAACATAAACATAAACATGGGTGTAGAAATACAGGGCCATTCACCTTGAGGTCTGGAGGGCTTCTGGGGCTGGCACAGAATACACTGCTTGTCATTTCTAGGCCTGGAGGGTTCAGTAGATGGACACAGGAGCAAAGAGCCTGTCAGCTTTAGGACTGAATGATCAGAAATACAGAACTTTTCACCTATAGAATTAATTGCCTAGAAGTATAAAATTTGATGTGCCTGGGATCGGTTGACTAATTGCACTGGAATAGGGCTAGCCTTTCAATTGAAATCATAGCCTAGGCTGGGAGTAAATGGAAAGCAATTCCCAGCATATATATAGCCATAAATGCTGATCTCAGATTAGCTCTCACCGGGTCAGGCTGAAACCCAAACTAGCTCTTTCCTTAATCCCCTTTTCCACTTGGTGCTTTCTAGTGACCAGAAAGAATTACTTTGTTTAATGTAAAAAAATGGTTCCTCCACATGAATAATACATTTTGGATGATGCACAAACAAAACGTTATGCTAGAAAATCGAATCAGCCTCAGGGGATCCTAGTAAGCATAACCAAGAAGAGAACTTGTATGTAAGGTTATATTTGGTATAATTTAAGTTTTGATATTTGCAAGTATTGATGCACAGATTGGGAATGTAAAACTCTTTAAAAATTATAAATTTAAAAAAAAAGAAGAGAACTTGGTTTACTTCTGTGGATGTAAGGTTTTCTTAGAATCAAAGCACGGTTCATGAAAAATTATAGTCAAACAAATGATATTTGTATATACTTTTCACAATGTTGTTCCCAAGTAGCTGGCTTCTTGCTTTGGCATGAGTTTAGAGCCTTATTTAACAAGGTTATTTTCTCCTTCAAACTGAAGACAAATAAATTTGGGTTTTATGTTGCATGGTACAGAGCCAAGCAGAAAAGCAATTGCTACATTGTAATCAAACTCTGGAATTTGTTACCAGAGGATGTAGTAAGAGCTGTTAGTGTAGCTGCGTTTAAAAAAGGTTTGGACAAGTTCCTGGAGGAAAGGTCAATAAACCATTATTAAAAAGGGACCCAGGATATCAATGCTTGACCCAATACAAGCATTGTGGAACCTGTGTCTCTTGGGGATACTGCTAGGTACGTATGACCTAGATTGGCCACTGTTGGAAACAGGATACTGGGCTTGATGGACCTTGGTCTGACCCAGTATGGCATATCTTATGTTCTTACATGACAAAAATTTAGCAGCTTGGTATTCAAAACCTGAGATAAGAGAACTCCTTTCAAGTTAAGTTTGACCTGGCTGAAAGGACTCCATTTCTGGCCTGGATATAATCTGTAGCCCCTTCTTTGAAACTGGTAAGTTTAACACACAGAGGGTAGGCCGTAGCTGACTTAGTAGGTGAAGAAACATTAGTCCTACGTTTGTGCTGGGCATTCTGGTTTGGTGAGGATCCTCTGAGAGCCTGGAAAAGGAGTTAGAAAAACATAAACAATAGAAAAGGAGTAAAAACTTCCACCCAGACAGCGTGGTGATTGGACTGTACAGAATTATACAGTGATCTAATAGCTGTTCGGCTTATGGAGTAAACTGGGTTCTGTAGGCTGAATATTGTCGGATTACAAAGGAACTACTCAGCTGTCCTGTCTTTCCAGGCCACACATACAGAAAGAAATTTAGACTGAACTTCATATATGAAAAAACATAGGCAGACGACTTGGAACAATTTTACCCATTTCTTCTCTTTACATGAAGCTTTATATATCCCCTTGTTCCTATGGACTAAGATGTTGCTAATGGTGATCTTGGGGCCTTGTTTACGTGGAAAACGTGAGAAATAAGGCAGGTTTCCCATCCTTTTGCAACTTGTAGTGGGTATTTAATCTCCCCCATATGACATACTATGATATATATTTTATTTATTTATTTATTTATTACAGTTGCTTATATACCGCACTATTCGGCATCAGCGCGGTTTACAATATAACAAAGTGACCAATACACACATTCTGTTTGGTTTTACATCGAACAGGAATATAAACTTGGATAACAGGGGCTGAACTATATACATGAACTATTTACATGAAATATGCTATATACAAGAGGTAAAATTCCTATAACATTGCTGAATTGCACAATAAATGATGAATCCGTTTTGAATACTTGAGACCTTGTGAGTATGTGCTGCAAAAGGGCGGTGATTCTTAGGTGGTGCTAACTAAATTCATCGCTGGTTGGGTAGTATTGGAGGAAGAGGTGATATTTGATTGCCTTCCTGAATTGGGTCAGGTCTGCTATAGCTCGAATGTCTGGTGGGAGTGCATTCCAACATTTGGGGACGTAAAGGCTGAAGGCCCTATTTGCTGTTGTATTATTGCATTTTGTCAAGGTCTTCGGGGTTGCTAATAAATTTAGGGCTGTTGACCTCCTAGCTCTGTTGGGGGGCACTGTATGGATGAGATCCGTAAGTGCTGTGGAGGAAAGGCGCTTGATTGCCTTGAATGAGAGGATTAATGTTTTGAAGATAATCCTTCCGTGTATAGGTAACCAATGAAGCTGTTTTAATATCGGAGTCACGTGGTCTCTTCTGGAGGCTCCATGAAGAATCCTTGCTGCAGCATTCATGGCCAGTTGTAGCGGGTTTAGTGTGGATTGCGGGAGACCTTGTAGGATGGAATTGGCAAAGTCAAAGTGCGGCAGGATCAGTGCTTGGTATATGGTCCGGAAATCATCTGGCTCCAGTAGGGAGCGCAGATGTCTGAGTGAACGGATCTTAAAATAGACCGCTTTGACAATGTTGCTTATATGACATTTCATGTCCAGATGTTGGTCTAAAGTGATCCCCAGGTATTTTATTGTTTCTTTGGTTTGTAATTCCGCTTCCTTTACCTTTATATGTGTTGGTGGGGTGAAGTCTGGGTCTCTAGCGATGAACAATACCTCCGTTTTCTTGTGTTGGATGCGGAGGTTTTGTGCTTGTAGCCAATCCGATATGGTATTGAAGCATTCTATAAGAGGTGTAAGGTCCATTTGAATGGTTGAAAAAGGCATATATAGTAGGATGTCGTCTGCATATATCAGACAGCTCACGTTAAATGATCTAATGATGTTGCAGATGGGCTGCATGTAAATGTTGAATAGTAAAGATGACAATGAGGATCCTTGCGGCACACCTTGTGTTTGATGGAATTGTTTCGACTCTTCTGCTCCAGATTTAACATATTGACATCGGCCATTTAGATAGGAACTGCACCAATTGAGCGCGGTATTACAAATTCCCTTTTCTTTCAGTCGCCCGAGGAGAATCTCATGATGGACCGAGTCAAAGGCTGCAGCGATGTCTAAAAATATGAGCACAAAGCCTTGTCGGATGTTGTCAATGCCTGTGAAAATGTTATTGAATAAGAAGGTGAGAAGTGTCTCTACTCCATGGTACTCTCTAAACCCGTGTTGGCAATGATCCAAGGGCGCTGTGGAATCTATATGATCCTGGATTTGCCTTTGGACCTCTTTCTCCAATATCTTTGCTAGTATAGGAATACTAGCTATTGGTCTGTACGATTCGGCTTGTTGTGGATCAAGTTTAGTGTTCTTCAGTAACGGCCTGATAGATGTTTGCTTGAGGGTTGTAGGGAAGGAACCAGTAGTAAAGGAATGTTTTGTCAATTTTGCGATGAATGGACTAAATTCCTTGCGTAGCTCCTTGATCCAAAAAGCCGGACAAGGGTCTGTTTGTGCAGTGGAGGTATTGAGGGAAGCTATTGTATCTTCAATGCTTTTTCTAGATGGTACGGAAAACTTACTTAAAGGGGTTATGCTGGTATGGTCTTGGAGTGAGGCTGTTGATATTTTGTCGGTCTGTATGATCTTTGACTGGAGGTAGTCAGCGAATTTTTGTGGATGGATATCCACGTGTTGTTCAGGAGTTGGTTCTTTAGAAAGGGCTTGCACCAAGTTGAAAAGATCCCGTGGTTTGTTCAGAGATCTTTTCAAAGTGTCAGTGTGGTGCTGTTTCATTTTTATTGAGATCGCTTCCCTGTGCCTTGTTAGGTGGAGTTGGTAGGTTGTCAAATCTTGTGTGGAGAGTGATCGGCGCCATTTTTTCTCTAGTCTGCGTAGTTGTGTTAGAGAAGTTCTCAATTCTTGGGAGAACCAAGGGGCCGCATTTCTTATTCTCTTGGATGTGTTATTGCTTTGTGTACGTTGTGAGATAGCCTTGAGGTTGAGGTTCCATGCGGTGACTAGTTCTTCCGGGTCTGATGAGGTTATGGTGAAGAGGGATTGGGTTTGCGATAGTATTAACTCTCTGTCAAATGCGCGGAAGTTTCTTGTTGGGGTTCGAGCTGTGTTGTAGCATTTTTGGGTACTGTGCCGCTGGCTGTCCCTGGTGGGTATTTGAAAAGTGATAAGTTTATGGTCAGACCAGGGGACGTCAATGATAGACAACATTGTGTTATGGTTTTCCTCGAGGGCTGCGTGAGGTGCGAACACCATGTCCAAGATATTGCCCTTATCGTGTGTGGGTTTGTCGATGATTTGTGTAAAGCCCAGATTCTCGATGGCTTCGAGGAATGCAGTTGCATGGCTTTGATGAAGTGAAGGGAGGTTAAAGTCTCCCATTATCCAAATAGGTGGGTTGAGGTTGTGAGCATTGGCAGCAAGGTCGAGAATTGTGGGGAGGTTCTCAGGTGATGAAGATGGTGATCTGTATAGTAGAGTGATGGAACATTGCTGGTTTTTGATGGAAAGCGAGTCCAGGTCACTTGTACTGGAGGCTTCAGTGATATGGAAATGAAGATCTGATTTTGTAAGTATTAGTACTCCCCCTCCTTTTTTAGTTTCTCTGTGTCTTATATGTACAGAGAAGTTGGGAGGTAGGAGTTGGTTGAGGATGACGTTATCCTCCGATGATAGCCAGGTTTCCGTGATCAGAAGTATGTCCAGGTTATACAGGGATATTATATCTAGGACAACGGGCCATTTCTTGCGTATGGAACGTGCATTAATCATGGCACACTTTAGGTTGTGGCAGTATTTTAGTTTCTTGTGGTCGGGTGTCCTGGAAGGTTGCAGTGGAATGTGTATAAGGTGAGAGCGACGTGTGTCGTGACTTGGGTGGGGTCCAGACCATCTTTTCCCACAGTTGCTCAAGATGGGTATATGGTTCTGGGATTGAGATAGTGCATTGGATATTCCCAGCCAATGTGTAAGGAGATACAGGCTGGCAAGAGTCAGGATGTGTGAGGCCATCTTGTGTGTATAGGAGAGAGTGATTGCAATATGGATAGGTTCTCACTGCAGATTACACAGCAATAGTAGAACTAGTAAGTATTGAAGGGGTATAAAGCACTAGATGATGATGTCAAACGGTTGTAAAAGCAAACATGCTTACATGTTGTAGTGGGGTAGTAAGATATAGGTTGATGTTTGATAGGTGGTATAGAAATACATTCTTATAGCTATGCAGATCCCTTCTCCAACAGGTGGACGGCATAAGGAGCCTGCTCTAGGATACTGGTAACATGGAAAGTTCTTCATTGAAGAAGGACTCCTTAATAAAAGGTGTCTCAGTATTACAACTGTTGCCAGACTCTCACTAGGGCATGAGGGTGACCCCGGAGTCCTACACAACAGTAATTTATATGAGGTGGCTGCACTCAAGTAGGAAAGAAAACAGGAAATAGAAAAGCAGTGCATCCATACCATACAAAGGCACCTGGTCAGTAGAGTAGCCTCCACTTACCCCAAAGAGCTTACCGTCAGACTCACATGCAACGGCACCAATGATGTTTAAATGTAGTCAGATGGCTCAAGTGATCGGAGTCTGGTGGTTTCTTCAGGTGGAAGCTGACAGATTTCACTAACCTCGTCTTACTCTCCCTTTACTACGAGGCGAGTAGAGAACAAGAGGAAAATAAACTAAAGGATAAGCCACTATCAAGGTGGTGATACAGGTATTAATTGTAGCTAGGTATTGGCTTGTAATAATGGACTATATAGATGACATTTACTTTCAGGAATAGGATTTTTAGTCCAATTTATTAAATATTACAATGGTGTAACCATCCAAAATATTCTTTTTAACTCACAGTAGCATTTTGCTCACATCAACAAAACAGTAACTCAGATAGGAGTATTCAGTCATATCAAGTAACAGGCAAGTCAAATTATTTCTTAAATCTGCTGGTGAAACTTTTGCACAAAACTTTCCAGGCCAATTCCTACTAAGGAATTCTTATTTTCTTTTTCAAAACCTTCCCCTCTAACAGGTAAATTTCCTTTTTGGAATTCCTAATGTTCCTGGTGGGTTTTTTCCAGTGTCTGTTTTATTTGAGCTCAAATATATTTTCCCTGTTTTTCTCTATGTAGGGTGCACCAGTACCTCTTCCAGTTCTCTAACTTGCGAAGAGGCCCAAGACTCCAGATCTTTCTGCTAGTGGATTGAAGATCTTCCCAGGTTCTTCAGATGTCCTCCTCTGTGCTGGATCTTACTCTCTATCTTTGAGAAATCAATAAGGGAAAACCCTGTCTATCCTATAAACTGAGGCAAAATGTCTTTCTCTTTAAGAAAGAATATTGTGGGGGGCTTTTTCAGCAACTATAACATGTTCCCTATCTAATTAAATAAAAGGATAATTGATACACCCTGTCTTCTTTTGTTTCTTTGCATACATTCACACCACACCTCCACAAACTGGACTGCAATTGAACAATAACGCGCCAGGGCATTGAGTGTGGCCTGGTGATTATACATAGAACATGGAATGAAATAACATGGTAGTAGATAACAGAAGAGTGATATAACAGGTCAAACATGTTCGTGACCAATTTACATAGAAGTTGGATCAACAAGCAACAGTCATTTGTAAGGCGTTCATAGAGTCTGTAGGTGAGAGCTGGTGGAGAGGGATCATTATTGCTGTAGTTTATGTCTCTAGGACCGGGCAAGTGTTGTCGTGGACCTGAAAGAGATATGTTTTTAGATTCTTTCAGAAGGTACTCAGATCAGAACATGCCCCAAGGTTTGGGGGTAAGGAATTACACAGGGTGGGTGAAAATATTGAGAATGCTCATTCGCAGATGGACTGTTTCGACTTGGTTTTCAGCCTGGGGATAGAGAGAAGGTTGTTGGTGAGGCATCATCGGGGCATCTCCTGTTTGTATCTGAAGATCAAGGACTGCAAGCAGGTGGCTGGTGCACTTTTCAGGACTTTGAATGTAAATGTCAGTGCCTTGAATCGGATTCTTGTGGTAATTGGTAACTAGTGAATGCTCTGTAGGATGGGGTAATAGGATCTTGACGAGAGGTGCCGTAGATTCAGTGCTGCACTACAGTAAAACAGAAAATGGAGAAGGGGATCCTGGGCACTGTTTGGCTGAAGTAGAAGTAGTATAATATTGTGTAATGGGAGAGGGAGGGAGGGAGCATCAAGTGAATACAGTGTGCCGTCACCTATAGGCCTGATTATTTTCATTGCTCTACGGTATACATTTTCTCTTTTGAGGAATTAAACAAGTATTTTTACTGCATTTCCTTTGCCTGTGAAGATTTGTTTGTTCTTGGCACTTCCGGTGTTCCCCTCACATGCTATAGTTCGTGCATACCCTTAGGAACCCTTACTAGTGTCCTAGATAGAGAGTGAGACTTGAGTGGCAGTGAACATACACACCAGCCTTTTATTCTATACCCAGCCTGTGGGGGTTCAACCTCAGCTCCGCTGAACGCAGTCCCGGCTACACAGGCAAGCTGATTATCCTCCAATACTTTATACTGCAAGAAGGTCACTTAGGAGCAGGGACTCCAGAATGTTCCTGTCCAGAATGTGGACAGAGAGCATATTTTAGTGATGCATCTAAAGATTGGAAAGAGACCTTCCCACAGCTCAAGTTCTTAGTTTCTTGGTGCACAGTTCTAAGGGCAGAATAGTATCAGGCCAGAATGGTGATAAAGTGAACATATGTTTCCTGTCCAACTCAGCAGCTTTTGCTCTTAGTGTGCACTGCCTTTGTAATCAGGAAGCATAGGGAGGGTGACAGAAGCAGCAGCATAGACTGCAGGAGTTGGGAGGTTGTTGGCCTCTGGGATCATTTTCTCTGCTTGCTTCCATTTCTACAAAAGGTAGTCCAGTCCAGGGTTTGTTTTGAACCACTGCTGTTGGTAAGTGCTGTTGAGTTGATGTCAACTCATGGCAACCCTGTGGATAGTTGCCCTAAACAACGTTCAGTCTTCAATCAGGTGGCTAATTGTTGATTGAATGGCATCCATAGCTGCTGCTATTGTATTGATCTATCGGATTATTGGTCTTCCTCTTTTGTGTTGGCCTTCAAACTTGCCAAGCATGACATCTTTCTCTAATGAATTTTCTCTTTGCATGATGGGCCCAAAGTATGAAAGTTGCAGTCTTTTCATTTGAGCATCTAAGGAAACCTTAGGTTCGATCTCCTCTAGTACCAATTAATTTGTTCTTCAAGCAGTCTATACATACAATATTCTTTACCAGAATCATAATTTGAAGGCATTGATTTTCTTCCTGTCTTTCTTCTTCACTTCAACTTTCTCATTCGTATAGCATTATTGAAAATATCATGGCTTGCACAAGTTGAATGTTTGTATGCAGAGATACCTCTCTGCACTTGAACTTCTTAAGAACATAAGAAATGCCATACTGGGTCAGACCAAAGTCCATCAAGCCCAGTGTCCTCTTTCTAACAGTGGCCAATCCAGGTCAGAAGTACTGCCAGTTTTCTGAAAAGATACACAGATTCCATGATGATTATCCTGGGGTAAGCAGTGGATTTCTCTGGTCCTCCTTAATAATGATTTATGGACTTTTCCTCCAGGAACTTGTCCAAACCTTTTTTAAACCCAGCTACACTAATTTTTACCACATTCGCTGCTAACGAATTCCAGAGTTTGATTACATGTCGTGTGAAAAAATATTTTCTCCTATTAGTCTTAAATGGGTTACATTGTAGCTTCATTGCATATCCCCTAGTCTTCCTACCTTTTGAAGGGGTAAACAACCAATCTTCATTTACCTGTCCTACTCCAGTAACGTGATATCAATAGCATACTGTAGGTGACATAACATAGTATATGACAGCAGATTAAAGACCAGTATGGTCCATCTAGTCTGTCCAGCAAGGTGGCAAGAGTAGGTGCATCTGCCGTTCCATGCAGGTCACCCCTCCCCATGCCTTTTTATAGGGGTGTACCCACCACTGCGTGTAGGTCACTCCATTTGTTCAGATACATCCCTATTTGTTCAGATGGTTGATGAGTCTTCCAGAAATCTTCAGAGCTTGGTTGTTTTTATACAGTCCTGTTTCTCTCATGATTTCATCTGCCTATAAATTGAACAGGTATAGGGAAAGTATGCAGCTTTGTTGAACACCTTTGCCAATTTTAAATCTTTCTGTTTCTCCTTGTTTCATTCAAACTGCTGCTTCTTGATCAATATAAAGATTGTGCATGAGAACTATCAGGTGTTCTGATATACCCATGCTTCTTAATGTGGCCAGATGTTTTCATGATTTATGCAAAGGCATTGCTGTAGTCAATGAAACATGTGTAGATATCCTTTTGATATCCTTTTGACTTTTCTAAGATCCATCTCACATCTCGATGTTGTCTCTTGTTCTTTGAATCCTGCTTGCACATCAGGCAGTTTTCATTCTGTGGGGAGTCTTCAATGAATGATCTTGAGTAGAATCTTGCTGGGGTGTGGGATCAAAGTGATTGTGTGATCATTTCCACAGTCTGATCACCTTTCTTCAGTATAGGTACGAACATAGATCTTTTTCAGTTGATGATTTTATTTATTTATTTATTTAAATGTATTTCTATACCGCCTTATCCTGCAATCAAGGCGGTCTGAACAGCAAACAATCAATAAGATACAGAGTACAGAGTGCACATGCAGTGAGTAGTGTATGCGTGTGAGTGTGTCTGGACGTTGATTCTTGTGGTGCTATTTACAGAGTGCGCTATTTACAATGCTATGGGTGTCAGTTCCTTGCTTAATTACAATTATAGTGACATGTGGGGGGAATTGAGGTGTCTGTTGCATGGTTTAAGTAATGTCACCGTAGTGTTCTATGAAGAGGGTTGTCTTCAGTAGTTTCCTGAACTCCTTAAGGTCTGTTGTTGAACGCAGTTCGTTGGGGAGGGCATTCCAGATTGTTTGTGCCGCCTTTGATAAGGCTCATTTTTCGGTGTCCTTGCGTACCCTGTTGAAATCTTTAGGTGTGTTGACACGGTTGGATGTGCCTCTTCTTCTCGGTCTTGTGCTGTTGTCTGGTTGTATGAGTGGGTGTAGGCTGAAAGCTGATGATTGATGTTTGATTTTGAAAATGTTTATGATTGTCTTGTATCTAATGCGGACACTGATAGGCAGCCAGTGGAGCTCTTTTAGGGTGGATGTGATGTGTTCTTGTCTTGTGGTGCCAGCAATTATGCGTGCTGCAGTGTTTTGTGCCAGTTGCAATGGTCTTAGTGTCTGTTTCATTAGACCTAGATAGATTGGGTTGCAGAAGTCTAGGATTGGGGTTATTAGTGCTTGACAAACTGTGCGGAAGTGTTCCTGAATGAGGAGGGGCTTGAGGCATCGTACTAGTCTCATCCTGTGGTATGCATTTTTGGTGATTCTGCTGATGTGGGACTGAAGGTTAAGTTCTTTGTCCATTGTCACTCTGAGGTATTTCACTACTGATTGTATGGGTATGGTTGTGGTGCCTATCTTGATGTCACGGGGGGGGGGGGGGATGAAGTCGGAGTTTCATGTGATGATTAGCGCCTCGGTCTTGCTGTAGTTTATAGTCATGTTGTTGTCTTGAAACCAGGTGTTCATATGTGTGAGACAGTCTGTTATCTTGGTGTGGTCTGGGTTGTCGAGGGTGATTGGTGTGTATATCATTATGTCGTCTGCATAGATTGTGTATTTTAATCCATGCTCTTTTATGATGTTGCATATTGGTTGGATGTAGATGTTGAATAAGAGAGATGATAGTGCGGATCCTTGGGGTACGCCTTGCATGACTTTTATGGGTCGGGATGTGTTGGGCCCAATCTTGACTTGTATCTGTCTGTCCATTAGGTAAGAGTGGAACCACCTCAGTGTGCCTCTGTGTAGTCTGATGTTCTGTAGTCTTGCTAGTAGTGTTCCGTGGTCGACTGTGTCAAACGCTGATGATAGGTCAATGAATATCATGAGTATTCCGTTCTTGCTGTTGTCTATGAGGTGTAGTATGTCGTTAAAGAGGTATAGCAGGAGTGTTTCAACTCCATGGTTGGGGCGGACACCGTGTTGGTTGTGGTTGAGTTGTGCGTGGTTGTCGATGTGGTCTTGTAGTTGATGTTGTACCACTTTCTTGATAATCTTAGCCAGTAAGGGGATGCTTGAGATGGATCTGTAGGCTGCTGGGTTGTTTTTGTCGAGTGCTGATTTCTTCGGGATTGGTCTTATTGTGGCGAGTTTTAGCTGGTCTGGCATGATACCTTGTGTTAGAGAACTTTTCACCATGTTGTGTATGGTGTGGATGAAGTTTGACTTTGTCGTTTTGATCCATGTGACTGGGCATGGGTCTGTTGGGGCCGTGCTTGTGTTGAGGGCGGTGATGATGTGTGAGAGCTGCTCTGTGGATGGGTTGCTGAATTTGTCCCAAGTTTTTCTTGGGGTGGTGGTTGGTTTGGTGCTTGTGTTAGTATTCCTTCATGGAGCTGAATGGAATTTGTCTTGGATGTGGTCTGCGAATGTTTGTGGGTCTATTTGCACTTCACTGTAGGATTTGTTCTCCTTGGTGAGTGTTTTCACAATTTCAAAGAGCTCTCTTGGTTTGTTGTTTGATTTGAGTATGAGGTTGGTGTGGTATTCTCTCTTTGTTTGGTTGATGAGATCGTTGTACTCTTTTTGTTTTGCTAAGTATAGAGTCTGTTTGTTGGGAGACTTGGTGTGTCTCCATTGCCGTTCTAACTTCCTGAGTTCTCTTTTTTTGATCCGTATGGTTTTTGAGTACCAGGGTGTGTGATGTGCCCTAGTGCGGTGATCTTTCTTGGGTCTGTGTTCGGTGGCTTTGGAGCTGCATTGATGATGCTGTTCCATTTTCTGATTTGATCATCTAAATCCTCTTCTTCCATGTTCAGGTGTGGTATCGTGTCCTTGAGAAATTGGTCCTTGTTGAAGCTTTTAAATCTTCTTTGATGATGATTTATTTATTTATTTGAATGCTTTTCTATACCGCCCCTTCCAGAGATCAGGGGCGGTTTACAGAGAACAGAGAAATATAAATGGCATAAAACATTTTGAAACATATTAACTATTTACAATGAACAGGAAAAGCTTATAGTTCAATGAATACATAATAACTATTTACACCAAACAGGAATATATCAGTTATTTACAGGTTTGCATATTACAGCATGTATATATATAGCTTTGATTTCGAGTGAATTGTGTGCATAAAATGGTATGGACTACGGCCGTGAGTAGGCTGGAGTCGGGGGAAATTAATACATGTATTAGGTAAGGCCAACTTGGGCTTAATGATCAGCATGCTCTTGTGCTACCTGATCAATGGTGTGCTGTAGGTTATTCAAGTACTGGATGAAAAGGTATGTTTTAAGCTCTTTTTGAAGGTTAGGAGGTCTTTCATCTATCTTAGATTGGTTGGTAGATTGTTCCATAGACTGGGTGCATAGTATGAGAAAGCAGAATTGCTTGTTATCTGCTTTGGGGGATGTTTACTAAAAGCCGCAAATGTGCGCGCCGCAAAATAGCGCACGGAAACGCGGCACTGAAACGCGAATAAACGCGTTTAAATGCCCCGCACACGTGCGTGTCACCCCCGCACAGGTACGCGGCTCACTAACGGGCCCCGTACAAGTGCGGGCCCGCAAATGTGCGATAGAGGCGTGGAACGGCGAAAGGAGGGCGGAGGAAGGCTCCGGAGGGGCGGAGGGACGGGGTCAATGGGTGGAGAGTGGGAGGGGAGAGGCTCCCCGCACAGTAGCGGGCCCGAATTTGCATGTAAAAAACTACCGCGAGTGAAACACTCGCGGTAGAAAGCATTTAAAGGGAAGAGAAACCATTTCCGTCAGCAATGTACAGGAAAACCGGGGAAACCAGCAAAACGTGAGCAGTGTGATACATGTGCACAGCACAAAAGTGAACATAAAAATAGAAAATGACCACAACAGAACTATTACAAATAGTAAGTCAGCTGGGGAACAGTTATAGTGATGGGCAAATACAGAAATCACACCCAGCAAAGGTCCAGAAAAAAGAAATGAAGTTTGGAAGGGTCTACTGAGAGGAGACTCTTCCAAAAACCATTTCCACGTTATGGAGCTTTCCTGGGAGTGTTCGCTATGGTTGCCCATTAATATCACTGTTGCCTAGCGTGGTGATATTTTGTCCCACAGTTTCCCGTGGTCATTTCCGGGGTTTATGTGCACGTTTGTCACCAGACAGGGTGCATATGCCCACAGTAGAATTGCGTAGAGCAGGGTTTGTGACTCCATCCTGCCAGGCTTACTGCCTCCAGGGGCTGCACTGTCTCTGTGGCCAAAGTGTGGTACAGCGGACAGAGTTATTACCTCTAGGACCAGAGGGCAGAGGTTCAAAACCCAGCTGGGGCACCTGCCAGCCCAGTCCCTATATTTTACCCACCACTAAATAAAGATAGCGCAGACACCCCTGTATGCATGGGGAAAACACCCATATTTTACCCAACACCGCACACACCCCACAACAATGGGCATTACCTACAGCCAAGTCCCCCAAATGCAGTCCCATACTGCCACATTGCAATCAGGTCAACTGCTTTTTCTGAGAGAAGTTCATGCCAGCATGTTGGCGGACATGTACATGTGGTGCAGGGGGCAGTGGCTGCTAACCACAGAAGACAGAGGCCTAGCCATGTGCAGGCTGGCACAGCCCACTGCAACAGACAGGTCCTGCCGGATCCACAGTCATGGACAGTCCAGGGAATCCAACCAATCTGTGGCTACACAGTGGTGCAGTGCACACAGACAGTGCATACAAGAACAGAAGGTCACAGGTTCAAAGCCCAGCTGGGGCTACTGCCAATCCTGCCCACATATTTTTCCCACAACTAAACAGTGATAGTAAGGACACACCTTTCATGGTGGGGACATATGCAATGGTAAGACATCTATCTTTTACCCCACTGAGCACAGACACCATGAACAGGGGCAGTACCTAGAGCAGAATCACCCAAATGCAGTCCTGGTGGGCCACACACCAGTCAGGTTCCATGCTGACACTCATACAAATGCCTGTGCTGTATATCTATGCACCACCCCCATGGCATGTAGATGTAGCCCATGCATATGCATGAGGGATAGCAGGAAAACCCGAACAGTGTGATGCAAACCTGGACTGCAGTTGGGAATCTGTGCCGTAAAGCAGCAGCCATCAAGGGCAGACACACCCACACCCACAGGCCCCATTGGCCAATGTCTCCTGGAAAGGCAGAACATTGGACCGTGCATGCAGCACCCACAACGAGCACTTGCATAACTTACCAATGTCACCCTACACCTGAGGTATACGGTACACAGCTCGGAGACGTTTGCTAGGAGCACAGGCAGGCAGTTATCCATACGTTACGTACATACTGCTAGTTGACCCCATCCAAACAATCTGTTAGGTGTTTGCGGGGCATGCTCCAGCCCTGGCCTCTGACGGTGCTTACCACCCTGGGGAGTGACCACCAGCTGTAATGCGTACCATATCCATGCCTTGCCGTGCTCAGGACCGGTTTGGTGGGCAAGGCTACTTACCCCCTCAATCGTAGCACCATGATGGCAGAGGTGTGGAACTGTGTGTCTGTCTATACAGTGGGTGTTGGCTGCAAGCCCCTTCAACAGCCCGCACTGCCAGCACTGTTGCCAGTATTGGCCAGTCAATGTGCATAATGAGGTGCAAGGTACCATGGGTATAGCCAGGGCAGGGTGACGTGGCCAGGATGCATCTGCACTGGGCATAGGGCCCTGGCAGGGACATTGGCTGGGATATTGTAGTGTCCGGCCACCACCTACACAGACAGGGTGGCCAAAGCATGTCCTTCTGGGGGATCACGCTCACCCTGACTGTGCAGTGACCACAGCATGGCTAGGCCCCCCCATAGTGCTGTATAGTAGTTCTCTCATGTGATAGATATGGGTTCTCTTTGGGGCCCAGTCACTGATCTATCTGCCTGCTGTGTATGCAGACAGCCCAGTTCTGGGTGCATGCATCTCCATTGGGAACATGCACTATGGACTAACCAGCAGACTGTTTGTAGCTGGTAAATGTCTTGCTATAATGGCTTGCAGGGTGCAGTGGCTGTTGGCTTGCTGCAGGGGAATAACTGGTGGTGGAGTGCAGCTTACCATACCCTGGGCTTATGTCTGTCTGCTATTGTGTTATGGCTGTGTATGGAGCTGCCTGCCTGCCTGGGGGGGGGGGGGGGTGGGGGTGGTTTTCCTCAGCAGGACTGGGGTTGATGTTGCTCTCTACCGCCACCTTTGCAGGGAGGTAGAGTGTGGATGGAGACCATGTTTGCCACGGGGGGGGGGGGGGTGCCTGATGGCGGCAGACAGGGATATCCATGGTGTTTGTGCAGAAACTAGCTATCTTACACATTAACACTGCTTTGGAACGCCCGCTTGGCCTCCATCAGCCATGGCAGGTGTTGTTGACCTGGTCCTGGCCACCTCATTGCACAGTCAGGGTGAGCACCGTACCCGCACGATGTAACGGTGTGTGGCTACTCTGTGCCAGTGAAACACCCGGTCAGTGCCCCCTACTAGGCCAAGGTGCTGTGTGGGTGCACCCGGTCACTTCCCCCAACAGGGCCGAGGTGCTGTGGGGGTGCATTCCCCATCTTGTGTCCATCTGCGGACAGCTAATTTGCATGTGCAGTGCATCATGGGTACGGGTGGCCTAACCCTATCCTGTTGACACCAGCAGACTGTCTGTGCGGTGACGTGTAGGCTATCTGCAGCCAGCCAGGGGCCTGCTTACAGCTATGGAGCTGTAGCGCAATGGTTACATCACTGCCTGTGCAGCCAGAGGTCATGGGTTCAAACCCACAGTGGTGCCCTTTGGTAGGGCTGTCCACAGCTTTATTTATATTTACTGTACATATGTCTATGCCGGCAAGACCACCCTCAGCTTACTATACCCATTAGGTGCCTCTGAGGGTGCTTCATAGGGCGCCCTGTAGGCCACCTTATGGTTGCCATCCCTATAGGGTGCACTATACATTATCCTGTGTCGCAACATACATGCTGCCCTATAGGGGTCATTCAAGGGTGCCTTGGCGAACAGTGCACTGTAACATGTGCCTTATGGGCCGCCGTATGGTAACATGCTGGGAGAGTGCGTTTGCGAGTAGTGATAACAAAATATAATTATACAGCCTCCTACAGCACTCCTCAACATAATACATACTGCCTCAGCAGGCATTTTTCACTGGGCATTGTGAGGAGTTGAACCCCTGATCCCTGCACCATTGGTCAGTGTTTTCACCATTGTGCTGTGGCTCTGTTCCTGTGCTTGTGCATCAGCGCGCCGCCTTGTGCCTCTCAGCGCGCCGCCTTCTGCCGCCCAAGGGGACCAGTGCGCCGCCTTCTGCTGCCCAGAAATAACTGTGCGCCGCCTTATGCCGCCCAAAAATAACTGTGCGCCGCCTTATGCCGTTCCAAATTAATTTGCCTCCTAAAACAATGTTAATCATTACAGTTACTGCCTCAGCTGACCTTTGTCGTTGCACACACTGGGGGATTGAACCCATGGCCCCTGCACCATTGGTCAGTGTCTTCACCGTTGTACCACGGCTCTGTTGTTTTGTATACTCAGCAGCGCGCCACTTTGCCTTTCCACGCGGTAATGTCGACCCCCGCACATTAGCGCGACGCACACACGTCCGGTTGCTTACTACCGTTTATTTTCTATTTTCTGCCTGAACCGCCCACTCCTTATATGGCACACGCTCACTAGCGCGGCCCCGCACGTTAGGAATGTTTAGTAAACATGCCCCTTTGTTTTCTGTATAGAGTCAGGGTTTAGAAGCATGTTAAGATTCATCCTTCTTCTCGTTCTGTTTTCGTGGGGGGGGGGGGTTGGGGGGTTGGATTAAGGCTAAGAGATGAGAAGGGGCTATTTTGTTAATGAGCTTGAAAGTGGTCACTATGGATTTATATTGAATCCTACTGGCAACAGGGAGCCAGTGAAGAGAGTATAGAATGGGAGAGATGTGGTCAGATAGTTTGGCTTTAAAAATAATCCGGGCCATGACATTTTGGGCCATTTGTAGTATGTGTAGATTTTTCTTGGATGTTTCTTGTAGTATACCATTGCAGTAGTCTAGGTGTGGTGTAATAAGCACTTGGACAATGGTTCTGAAATCGTCTATGTCAATGAGGGGTCTGAGCTGTTGAATGGTCCTAAGTTTAAAGAATATGGTTCTAGCAGTATGTTTTATATAGGAAGTTAGGTTGAGTGTCCTGTCAAGGGTAACTCCTAGATATTTTACCTCAGATTTGACTGGGAGAGTGATGTTCCTGAGCTTGACAACTGAAGGGGGGATGAAGATAGAGTTTCTGGATCCAAAAAGCACTTCAGTCTTTTTGAAATTAATGTTCATGTTCATTGAACGGAGCCATAGTTCAGCTTCAGAGAGACAGGTTGCTATATTGTCATAATTAGGGTTAGCTATGTCAAATGGGGAGAACAACATGATGTTATCCGCATAGATGTAGTAGTTTATATTACGGCGTTTAAATATGGAGCAGATAGGTTGGAGATATAGATTAAAGAGTAAAGTGGAGAGAGCGGAGCCTTGTGGAATTCCCTGTTCTTGTGGAAAAGGTAGTGAAGAGACTTGGTCTATTTGTACATATTGGATTTGGTTAGCCATATAGGATTTGAACCAATCGAGTGTTCTTTCCTTTATACCTAATTGAGTAAATCTAGTGATGAGAGTGCCATGAGTTACACTGTTGAAAGCTGAGGAGATATTGAGAAATATGAGAATAAAGGCTTGCTTAATATTATCCATGCATTTGATGAGTTAGTCAAAGAGAGCTAAAAGTAAGGATTCTACCCCATGAAATAAGCAGAAACCGTATTGGTGCTCATCTAAAGGAGAGGTTGTTGTCGATATAGTCCTGCAGTTGAATTTGGACGACCTTCTCAATAATTTTAGCGAGGAAAGGTATACTAGCGATGGGGCAATACGAGGAGGGGTCACTATTGTTAAGGGTTTTATTTTTTAGTAAAGGGTGGATTGCTGTACGTTTGAGGTCATTTAACATGAAGCCCTGAAGTAGTGATTGATTCACTATATTTAAGATGTAAGGTGCTAGTTCTGATTTTGCCGCCTTAATCCATGCTACTGGAGATGGGTCAAAGAGTGATGTAGTTGTATTGAGTTTTGAAATGGTCGCTAGAAGTTGCTTGTTTGTAATTGTATGGAATGAGCTCCATTTATTGGAGTTATCTGCTGTAGGAGATAAAGGGACAGGGGCTGAAAGGCTACTCTGCTTAAGCTTGTTAGCAAAATGATTAGCTAAGGTCTGAGGGTTGACCGGAATTTTGTGGGGGTTGGCCTCCGGAGCTTTAGTTAAGGATTTAATGATCTCGAATAGCTCCCTTGAAAGGTTAATTACTTTTGATAGGGTTGTTGTATGGTGTAATTTTTTTTCAGAGTTTATAGCTTCCTTATATGAGTTGAGGATTGCAAAATAGTGTACTCTGAGTTCTGTTTTTTTTTTCTTTCTCCATTTAGCTTCCAACTTCCTGAGTTCCTTCTTTAAAGTAGATAGTTCAGCGGTATACCATTTCTCAGTTGCTTTACGTTGAGGTGCTTTATTTGAGGGAAATGGTTCAGCCTCTGCCATTATAATAGAATTCCAATTTATTACTAACTTGCTGAGATTGTTTGAATCATTGTCTAACTTTGGGATAATTGATTCCAGGAATTTTTCCTTTTTAAATTGATGGAATCTTTGCCCTAGATGTGTGGTGTTGGTATGAGTTATGGGAGAAAGCGGGAAGTGAAGAGAGAGGCGTATCATAAAATGATCAGACCAGGGTACCTGAGTTACGATAGGTGGACTATATTGGGGTAGCTGGGTATAATGTACTGGGAGGAATACCAAATTGAGGATGTTGCCTTTGATGTGAGGAGGGTGGTTAATTATTTGTCTGAAACCCATTTCATCCATTGACTCGAGAAAAGATATTTCTTGTTTTTTGGATAGGGAAGCAAGATTAAAGTCTCCCAGGATAATATGAGGTTTTCTAAAAGGAGTTACATGCAGACTCAAGGATTGTGGCTATGTTTTGAGTAGAAGATGTGGGGGGTCTATATATGAGACAAATAGCTATATTTTTATTTTCTGTTTTGAGGATATCCATTCCATCTTGATTGTCACATATGGTGGGGGAAAGATTTAGGTTAGATTTTGCTGTTGTGAGTACTCCCCCACCTCTCTTGCGATCCCTAGTGCAGCTGAACATGGTGTATCCGTGCAGCTTTAGCTGATTTAGGAGAACTGAATCACACTCACTTAGTAAATGTTTCAGATATACAAAGGAGATGTGTTTTTTCATCCATAATAAGGTCGATTATAATTGGGATTTTAGTTCTAATTGACCTGACATTGATGAGGATGCATTTTAGTTGTGCAGGCTGGTTAGGGTTTTTCTTGCGATTATCCTTTGGAGTTAGGTTTATATGGATTAGCCTCTGATTCTGGGTATGCTGGTAAGGGAGTGTTCTACCCATGAATGGATGTCTGTTATCATACTTATAGTGGCCGTGTCGGGCGGTATGGGATGATGTGAATCAGAGTCAGGGTCAGGGAGGTTCATGATGATGTTGTCTTCCAAATTTCCTGACAGAGCCTTGTAAGTATTGGAACAGCTGCATTTGATTGCTGTAATATCCTCTGTAATGTCGTCAACTCCATTAAATTGCTGCAATGCCAGCGATGCCCAGTACTTTGTTCTACATATAATGTTTTCAGTGCTGCTTCGACTTCTCATGACCAACAGTTCCTAATCATAAAAAACAGGTTGAAATGGCTGTTGATCTACTTGATCTTTATGGTAGAATGACAATATATTTTTTCTGCCTTTTCTTAATCTCAGCTTCAGTGTGGATCTTTGAGCTTTGTTTAGCATTTCAATTTGTCTGTAAATAGGGAAGACAAGCAGAATTAAATAATAGTTCTCAGACTATAGCATAGCAAAAGTTATAGTTCAGTTCCTGTTATCTCCAGCCTTAAGTTGAGAAAATGTCTTTTCTACACTGTCTGTGACTCTCCCAAGTAAAGTGGGCTCCATTCTTCTCTGAAGACTCATCTAATACCTCTAAATTACTGGAGTCCAGAAACAGGGTGAAGGACCAGGCAATGTTTTCATCGAACCCTGACCCTCCTGAATCCAAGTCATAGGGTATTCTATTGAATGCTCTCCACTGGGTTCAGGGAGCCCTTTTCGTCTTCTTTCTCCGGAGGCCTAATTCTGCTCCAGTTCCTGGAAATATTTAGTTAATAGTAGTGGCTTATTTACTCCTTCAAAAAGTATGAAGACTAGGGGACATGCAATGAAGCTACATAGCACATTTAAGATTAATCAGAGAAAAATATTATTTTCACTCAGTGTGTGATTAAACTCTGGAATTTATTGCCAGAGGAGATAATAAACATTGTGAGTACATCTGGGTTTAAAAAAGGTTTTAGCAAGTTCCTGGAAGAAAAGTCCATAAACCATTATTAAAGTGAACGGTGCAAAATCTGCTACTTACCCCTGAGATAAGCAGCATGGAATCTGTCTACCTTTTGGGATCTCGCCAGGCATTTGTGACCTGAAATGACCACTGTTGGAAACAGGATATTAGGCTTGATGGACCATTGGTCTGACCCAGTATTGCACATCTTATGTTAAAACACAGAAGCATGGTAGTGCAATGACTTAGCCAGCCAAAGACAAAATATAGCAGTGGTTCTCAAGCTTGGGGTTGGGACCCCAAATGGAGTCACATCATCAGTGAATGGGGTCACAGAACCATAGTCATTCCCCCTTCTCTCTGGGCTTTCATTGTGACCTATGCCAAGTAGTGGCAGTCACCAGTCAGCATGTGACCTGTGAACCAGTGAACATTCATAGGCCGTTGCCCTCTCCTGGATAAGCTTCCTGTTAGGCTGGAAGCCCCTGCTGAGCACTGGGGTCTGTAAGCACACACTGCACACTGACACAAGGGCCCCTGTGCTGACTGCTGCTATTGCTGTTGCCACTGCTGTTGCTGCTGCCATCCTGCTTTAGAGGAGTGGAGGGAGGGGAAGGAGGCTGGAGATCTGCCGGTTTGATTTCATCATCATCTGGGGTCATGTGAATTTTCAGTTGTTAAAATGGGAGTCATACAGGGTAAAAGCTTGAAAAGCACTGGAATACAGCCTATGGGCGGTAACATTTATACTATCAGTTTTTCCTCCATTTTGAGGAAGGTCTAGTAGCTCCTTTGTAGGGGAACCCTCCTAGTACTGGAAAATTCTGAGTGCATGAGAATCACCTATTATTCCTGGTAGAACCATTAGGTGTCTCTACACACGAAAACATCCAGTCAAATATTAAAAAATGGCCGAGTACCTAAATTTAGGAATCAAAGGAGTATATTTACTAAGCTGGGTTAACGGTTAATCCATGGTATTTGCAACCAGGTCCCATGTTATTCGATGGGACTTAGTAAAAAATAGCACCAGTTAACCATTATCCGGCTTAGTAAAAATACCCCTAAACATGCAACCACTCCAGTTCTCTCATATAAATGCTCGATCCGTGAGGAATAAGCTCCCCACAATATCAGACCTCATCACATCCCAAAAGATGGATATCCTCTGCATAAGTGAAACATGGCTATCTGAAACAGACACTATACTCATGATTCAGCTCACCCTACATAGCTACAATCTCTTCCAATATTCATGCTCCCATTGCAGAGGAGGAGGAATGGCCATAATAGCAAGAACAAGCCTTCACCTCCGGAACCATAAATCTGAAAGCACTGAGGAATCCGATATACTCACGATCACCAACAAAAAGCTCACAATCTGCCTGATATACAGAGCTCCCACAACAACCTCTGACCTCTCCGACATTCTCAAGCAAGCAACTAACATCGCCAATACCGAAAAGGATCTAGTAATTCTTGGTGACTTCAACCTCCCCTCTGTACAAGAAAAACATATGACTGCCTTCCCTGAAGCAATGGAAGCCATGGAACTGTCACAAATTATCCAGACACCAACACAAGAAAAGGGTAACATCCTCAATTTTGTCTTTCTCAACTCCCAAACCACCCGAGCAATCAGCAACCTCCAGACCACACCTGTACCTTGGTCAGACCACAGTCTCATCACATCACATTCACCACTCCCAATCAACCACATACCATTACCAATAATGCTCAACCAAAGAGACAATTCAAATCATTCAACTAGGACAATCTTCTCAAATATGTCTTACCAAATATACAATCCGGACACTCAGACTCCAATACATTAACCCACAACTGGAATAACATAATAACTAAAGCAGCACAACCAACTGTAGCTATGATGAGAAAGAATGAAAAACCATCCAAAGCACCCTGGTACACCCCCCGCCTTACGCAGACAAAAAGCGCAACTTCAAAGAATTGAGAGAAAATACAGAAAAAGCTATATGGATGAACTAAACAACTATTGGACTGAAATTGACAATGCAAGAAGAGACCACCACTCAAAGCTACTTAACACAGCTCTTAACCATCCACGTGAGCTATTTGATATTGTCAAACAACTGGCCAAATCCCCAAACCATACTAATTCACTCTCAAACATTCCCCCTCAACACCTTGCTGCACAATACAAATAGCTCCACTCAAACCCTAATATCCCACTAATTCCGATGAGGAATAGGCACCTCTCCACCCCCAACAGCGCATGGTGCACGTTCAATTTGGTTAGCAAAGAGGGGATTGAAAACATTATCACAACCATCAACACCACCACCTCCCTTCTAGATTCATGCCCAGTCAGCTAGATCCAGATGGCAAAACAGGAACAAAGCCCAGCACTCACCGTCATCATGAATGGATCACTCAAGCAAGTCCACATTCCCGCTAGCCTCAAGATGTCCATCATCTGCCCCCCATCAAAATGCCTGATCTCAACCCATTAGATCCAGCTTCATTCAGACCCATAGCAAGACTCCCATTCATCGCTAAGATTATTGAAAAGACAGTACAGCAGCAAATTCAAGATCACATTGACAGGAACAATCTGCTTGACCCACAACAGCATGGCTTCTGGCCTTCACACGGAGTCAAAACACTCATGGTCTCCTTGCTAAATAGAGGAACACAAAGGAGGAAGAACCAACAACCCTCCACAGAAACCAAGAAGTCCACAAACAGCAAAGGAAGGACATGGCCACACCACTAAAACAATGAAACCTTTATTTCAAGAAACCTTCAAGATTCGAGACCCATCGATATTCAGACACTAAAAGATTAAAACTAGCAGAAAATAGAAGAAATCATGCATTATTTTAGTGGTATGGCCATCGTCTTCCTTCACTGTTTGTGGATTCCTTGCTAAGTACACCGATAAAGGGGATACAAATCAAACAAACCAGATACATACTCATCTTCCTAGATATATCATCAGCATTCGACACAGTTTCCCACGGCATCCTTCTCCACCGTCTACAAGAATCTGGCATGAAAGATATAGTTCTCCAGTGGTTCCAGTCCTACTTAGCAGACAGGCACCGGCTAATGCAAACAAGCTCTGGCACCTCAACCCCCTATCACCAGACTCAAGGAATCCCTCAGGGCTCTGCACTCTCAGTCATGCTTTGCAACCACTCTGCTCAGTGATACGGTCACACAACATCAACTACCACATATATATAAATGCTTAATAATAATAATAATAGTAATAATAATTAATAATAATAATAGTAATAAAATGTTATCTGTTTAAATGTATATAGTTTTCCCCTGTTCATACCCAGTTTATATTCCCTGTTATCTGTAAACCTATGTCAGTTTATTCTGTCTAGGTAGTATGTTGTTTGATGTAAACCGCACTGATGATAAATAGTGCGGTATATAAAAACTGTTAAATAAATAAATAAATAATATGCAGTTGACAATATATTATATGGAACAATCACAGCCACAAACCCAACAAACACACAGTTACTACATTTTTTCAATGATGTATCCATTTGGCTATCCAAGAAAACAATCTTATGATCAACCTAAAGAACATGGAAGTATTATTCATCACAAAAGATCAAATCTTCATTCCACCAACCTACTTCTCCCAGGGAACAACTCAAATGTGAGTTGAAATGCAAATAAATACCTAGGAGTCACTCAAGCAACAGACAAATGATCACACAAATGATATTCATAGAAACCATCATAAAGAATAAAATTACTCAGCATGTAGATAGTCATGGCTTTATGGGAGACAGCCAACATAGCTTTAGACAAGGAAGATCTTGTCTTACTAATCTGTTATGTTTTTTTGAAGGTGTGAATAACAGGTAGACAAAGGTGAGTCAGTTGATATAGTGTATCTGGAATTTCAGAAAGCCTTTGACAAGGTCCCTCATCAGAGACTTTTGGCAAAACTAAAAAGTCGTGGGGTAGGAGGCAGTGTACTATTGTGGATCAGGAACTGGTTGAAAGATAGAAAGCAGAGGGTAGAGCTAAATGGGCAGTTTTCCCAATGGAGAAAGGTGAATAGTGGAGTACTCCAGGGATCTGTTCTGGGCCTGCTGCTTTTTAACATATTCATAAATGACCTGAATATTGGAATAACAAGTGAGGTTATCAAATTTGCAGATGACACAAAACTATTTAAAGTTGTTAAAACACATGAGGATTGTGAAAAATTGGAAGAGGATCTTGATAAATTAGAAGACTGGGCATCCAAATGGCAGATGAAATTTAATGCGGACAAGTGAAAAGTTATGAACCTAGGAAAGAAAAACCCAAACTATGGTTACACAAAGCAAGGTTCCACATTAGAAACCACCACCCAGGAAAACGATGTAGGTGTCATAGTGGATAACATGTTAAAACCCTCTGCCCAGTGTGCAGTGACGGCCAAGAGAGCAAATAGAATGCCAAGTATGATAAGGAAAGGAATGGAAAATTAAAACAAAGGATATTATAATGCCTCTGTATCGTTCCATGGTGCGACCGCACCTTGAATAGAGTGTGCAGTTCTGTTTGCCGTATCTTAAAAAGGATATAGCGTTATTAGAAAAGGTACAGAGAAGAGCCACCAAAATGGTAAAGGGGATGGAAGGATACCCCTATAAAGAGAGGGTAAAAAAGTTAGGGCTGTTCAACCTGGAAAAGAGATGGCTGAGGGGAGATATGATAGAAGTCTATAAATTAATGAACGGAGTGGAACGGGTAAACACAGATCGATTGTTTACATCATCAGAATATAGAAAGACTAGGGGACATACATTAAAGCTACAGGGTAACCTATTTAAGACTAATAAGAGAAAATATTTTTCACTCAACTCTGGAATTTGTTACCAGAGGATGTAGTAAAAGCTTTTAGTGTAGCTGGGTTTAAAAAAGGTTTCAACAAGTTCCTGGAGGAACAGTCCACAAACCATTATTAAAAGGGACCCAGGATATCACTGCTTGACCCAATACAAGCATTGTGGAACCTGTGTCTTTTGGGGAAACTGCTAGGTACTTATGACCTAGATTGGCCACTGTTGGAAACAGGATAATGGGCTTGACGGACCTTGGTCTGACCCAGTATGACATATCTTATGTTCTTATAAAACCAAAATGATTCAGCGCCTCCGACCCCTCCTAGACCCCAAAAACTTCAGATCAGTAATTCAAATATTGACGCTCCCCCACCTTGACTACAGTAATGTGATTATATCAAGGACTCCAGCTCTCAACTCCTCTAACCTCTATGAACAGCCCTTAACACCAGGATCATACAAAGAGCAAGGAAGTATGACCACATCATCTCAATACTGAAGCATCTCCACATCCTTCCCCTCGAATACTGGATCAATTATAAAACATTATTGTTGATTCACAAAGCGCTGCACCAACAACATACATCCCATCGACACACCCTCCTAGCATGAACAAACTGTGGAGTGGAGGAGTGGCCTAGTGGTTGGGGCAAGGTACTTCAGGCCGGAAGGTTGGGGGTTCAAATCCCACTTGAAGACAGCAACCTTGGGCCAGAAGGACTGGGGTTTCTAGTCCCAAAGGTGCTCCTTGTGGTCTTGGGCAAGCCACTTAACTCTCCATAACCCATGTTCCCTGTAAATAGTTATCTCGAAGTTATAATGCCCTGTTCAATGTAATTTCAGTTTGTTCAATATAAACCGCACTGATGCAGAATAGCGCGGTATATAAGAGAATGTAATTAAATAAATAAATAAACTATGGGATATCCACAAGACAGACCACAGACAAGGTTCTGACCATACCACATGCAAGGACAAAACACGACATCCAAACTTGTTCTCATGCATTTGACCTCTATGCCCCATCACTAAGAAACTCTCTCCCAACCAAACTCATGGACCTTGCTTCCTTTTGGAAACAATTGAAAACACACTTGTTCAGGAACCACTTCAGCACAAACTCCTGGGATACCCCATGAACTCTAGAGTATGATATACACAGCATAAATTACAACTGTAGGAGAGATAGGAATTAGAAATGTAAATAAGTTAAGAATCCTAGATGTATACCCAATTTGGATTGCAAATAAATTGCAACTATGTTGACTGCTTAACCCATCCAACTTCCTTGACCCCAGTTCAAACTGTAAATATGTTTTATCTGTTCAATGTATCACTTGTTGTTTAGTGGAAACTGCTTTAACCAGGTGAAAAGTTGTTTATAAACATTGTTGATGTGAAGTGCAGTCAAATTAGTGTCGACTTCTGGTGACCCTCTGGATAGTTGACCTAAACTTTGTTTGGTCTTCAACCAAGCAGCTCATTGTTGATAGAGTGGTATCCATAGCTGCTGTTATTGTATCAATCCTTCTCATTGCCGGCCTTCCTCTTTTACGGTGACCTTTTACCTTGCCAAGCATTATGTCTTTCTCCAATGATCTCTCGCTTCGCATGCTATGTCCAAAGTATGAAAGTCAAAGTCTTGTCATCTGAGCTTCTAAGGAAAGTTTAGGTTTGATCTTCTCTAGTACTGACTGGTTTCTTCTTCGGACAGTCCATGATATACACAGTATTTTTCGCCAGCACCATAATTCAAAGGCATTAATTTTCTTCCTATCTTTTTCACTGTCCAAATTTCGCATCCATATGATGTTATTGAAAATATCATGGCCTGGACAAGTCAAATCTTTGTATGGAGAGAGACATCTCTGCTCTTGAGGATCTTGTCTAGGTCCTTTATAGCAATTCTGCCTAGAGCAATATGTCGTAAGATTTCTTGACTGCTAGTCCTCTCTTTATTGATAATTGACAGCTTTAACTTACTTGGATCAACAATTTCAATTTCTTCTCCATCAGTAATGAACTTATTGATTTTGCTAGTTGTCAGGATCTTTGTCTTCTTAACGTTAAGGTGAAGACCCATTTTAAGACTATATTCCTTGATCTTGAGAAGCAAATGTTTCAAATCGTCTTTACTTTCAGCCAGAAATGTGGTATTATCAGCATAGCGAAGGTTGTTGATGAGTCTTCTACAAAACCTCACACCTCGGTTGTCTTCATACAGTTCTGCTTCTCTGATGGTTTGTTCTGCATATAAATTAGAGCGGTAGGGGGAAAGTAAGCAGCCTTGTTGCACACCTTTGCTGATTTTAAACCATTCTGTTTCTCCTAGTTCGATTTGAACTGTTGCTTCTTGATCAATGTAAAGGTTGTGCAAGAGACCAATCAGGTATTCATGCTTCTTAATGTGGCCCAGAATTTCTCATAGTTCACACATTCAAAATCCTTGCTGTAGTTAATAAAACCCCATGGATATCCTTTTGGTATTCTTTAGTCTTTTCAAGAATCCATCTCACATTCGTGATAATGTTTCTTGTTCCTCGTCCTTTCCTGAACCCTGCTTGCACTTCAGGTAGTTATTTATTTATTTATTTATTTAACCAAATTTATATACCGTCTTTCTACAAATCAAGACGATTTACATAGAACATTTAAGATAGAGTGTTTCCACTGTTTACATAGAACATAGAACCAAGTAAAAATGTATATAACATGTCTATAAATAACAAAACATAATGATAGAACTATTTACAAGGTAAAATTACCAAGTTCTCATTCCAGGTATGGTTGTAGTCTCTGCTGAATGATCTTGAATATAATCTTGCTGGCATGGGGGATCAGAACGATTGTGCGATAATTTCCACAGTCAGTTGGGTCAGCTTTCTTCAGTATTGCTATAAACACAGATCTTTTACAGTCAGTTGGCCATGAATTTGTCTTCCAAATTTCCTGGCAGGACCTTGTAAGTATGTTAACAGTTTCATCCGATTGCTGTAATACTTCAATGGGAATGCCATCAATGCCAGGTGCTTTGTTAGTTGATAAGGCTTTCAATGCTACTTCGACTTCTCCTTTTATAACCCATGTTCCCGTGAAACTGCACAGGAGTCCTCCAGCTAGATGGGGGAGGTGCTGCATTATCACAGTTTGAATATATGACCCTTATGCTTCTAAGTTTTGCAGAAAATAGGGGACAAATTTAGAAAGATAAGTTCCTAAATTTAGGTCCTCAGCCTTTTTTGAATATTGGCCTCTGTTTTCAGCTGAAAATTCATCTAAATTTAGGACTTTAAAATGTATGCAGCTAAATTTTGGATTGACATTCATTTGCCTATATTTAGGAGCCTAATTAGGTACCTAGTGCTGAAATTCAGTGCTAACCACTAATTTACTCTTTGTTTCTAGGCAATGAGGGTTGCATGTAGCTGTAGTCAAAAGCTGCAGGTAGGAAGAACGTTTTTTTGTTCTCTTGCGACCTAAGGGGCCCTTTTATTAAACTATGTTAGGTTTGAGGTGGACGAAAACGCGCCCGCACTAATTGCAACATTGACAGCACGTTATATGTCCCCCCATACTAACTAAGCAGACGATGAAAACATAATAATGATATAACTTTCTTAACTTCCTGCACATAAAAAGACCCTACAGAGCCAAGTTATGGCGATAATACACTTTTGCTTGCTTGGGCAAATAATGCGCATTGCTTGCTAAATTTAATTATTACGCAGCGTACCCAGTGATTGACAAAACAGGACCCTTTACAGCTCAGTCCTAAATGGGTGCTGTATTTGTGTGTGTATATAGTCCAAAAGCATTTCACTGGCCACTTTTCTTTAGGAGATATTGGACATTAAGGGACTGAACTGCAAGGATGCCAATAATGTTGACCACAACTGTACTTTTAAGCATTATTTTTTTTTTAAATCTTTATTTTGAGTTTTAACAAACAGAAACAAAAACAAAGCTGGACATAATTATCATAGAAAAATACTATCACAAGAAAACGTACAAAACATAACAAACCAAGTCCCCCCTCCCATCCCCCAACCCCCCACCCCCTGGTTCTCTGAGGATCTGCTATACGCCTAATCAACGATATGTCCATCACTGAGAGCTGTCATACCAGCATGTGCTACCCTACTAAGTCTAATACCCAGAGCCTCCCCATCAGATAACAAAGGAGCAGGCACAGTATTGATCTAGAGGTAGCCATCTATCCACATTTAATTCAGCTTTGCCCGGGTGGTGTAAAGTACTATACAATTTCTCCAATTTAGCATAGTAACATACTGAGTTCCACCAGCAGTTGAAATTCAATGACCGGAAATGTTTCCAGTGAGAAAGTATAAGCTTTAGTGCAACAGCTACCATAAAATCCAACAAGAACGCTTTCCCCTTAGGTAGATTCAGTGAGGGCCCAGCGGACCTTAACAGTATCGTACTCATAGAAACACAAGAAGAGATATTTAAAATCTTCTGGATCCTACCCCATATGCTCTGCCAATAAACCTGAAGCAAAGGGCATTCAAAGAACATGTGTGTGTATGTGCCCATCTTCTGTTGGCAAGACCAGCATTTACCTGACGATAATTTATCCCACTTAGATACCTTTACAGGGGTGATATAAGCCCTATGCAAGAAAAAATACAAAGATTGGGTAATTGTAGCTGATCTCGAAGTCCTCGTGATGGGGCCCCAGAGGACTTTCCAAATATTAGGCTGGATCTCATCTGATAAATCAGACTCCCAAGTCTTAATCAGGCCCGTAAGACCATGTGGAGCATAATCCCTGATTGATCTATAAATGAGAGATATGGCTCCCTTCTGCCCAATCGACCCCCTAACTATGCTAAAAGAAACCACCACAGGGGCCATGTCCACCCCCCTCACACCCCTTGCGGCTAAACAATGTCTAAGTTGCTGCCATTGGAAATAGCAAGACCTTGGGAGGGAGAATTCCTTCTGCAGAGAGGAGAAATCCTTCCAACCATTTTCTCCTACTATTTGCCCCAACGACCATATGCCGCAATCTAACCACCTTCGTCAGGCAACCTCACAGCCCCGGATCTTAAACAATGGGTTCCACCACAACGGAACTTGCCTTGAGAGATGGTCCCTGCTGCCCACTAACCTGACTAACTGCAGGTATGCTGCTTGGGTGGCCAAAATAACCCTCCCCACTTCAGAGTCTTGTGGAAATTGCATACCCAGCAAATGTCGTAAAGGGTAAGGAGCTGCTATCCTCTCTTCCACTTCCAGCCACGTCGGCCTTGGCCCTGAATCATCTGCCTCCACCCACAGAGCCCCTTGCTTTAAAAGGAGTGCTTGGTGGTACCATTGAAAATCAGGAAATTGGACACATCCCCTATCTTTAGAGGCCTTGAGCTTTTTAGTTGCTATTCTCGGTCGCTTTCCATTCCAAAGGAAATCCGATAGAGATCATTTAAGATCAACATAGGCTCCCACCGGTAATTCAAAGGGAAGCATGCCTAATACATAATTGATTTTTGGGGTTAAAGACATTTTAATTGTCTCCAGTCTGCCCCACCAAGAAAGGTGAAGGGGCGACCAAGTGAGGGTCAATTTAAGAATCAGCTGTAGAAGCTCTGCTAAATTTGATTTGATTGTGTAAACCCGAGAGGGACAATACTGGATGTCCAAGTATGTAATTTTATCTGACACCCACCTGAAGGGGAAATCCGCCAAAAGATGTGAATTGGAATAACTATTTAATGGGAATGCTACTGATTTAGCCCAATTAATTTTATATCCAGAAATAGAGGAATAGAAGTTAATTAAAGTTAAGATTGATGACACCTCCTCCGGCTGAGTAAATAGAAGATCATCAGCGTACGCTGAAAGTTTCACCTGCAAGTCTCCCAGGCAGAACCTAGCAATATCTTTCTTTTGCCTGATAGCAATAGCTAAAGGTTCCAGTGCTAAATTAAACAGGAGGGGGGAGAGAGGACAGCCTTGTCTCGTACCCCTATGAAGTGAGAACGGGCGAGAGAGAATACCATTGGCAAATATTCAGGCGCTAGTACTCGCATATAGGACTTTAACCATGTTGATAAAACCATCCCCAAGGCCGAACCATTGCAACACCGGGAAAAGAAAGGGCCACTGCAGCCTATCAAACGCCTTCTCAGTGTCAAGTGAGAGGCCAATATTGGATAAAGGACTAACTGAGGCCCTCTCCAGTAGATTACATAACAGTCGGGCATTATCCGAAGTTGATCTCCCAGGGACAAACCCACATTGGTCCGGGTGAATTAAGTCTTCAATGACCTTAGTGAGCCTTTGTGCTAAAATGCTCACATAGATCTTATAATCAGAATTTAGTAGGGAGATCGGTCTATAATTCATCACATATTCAGGATCTTTGCCAGGCTTTTCCAAAACTACTATTGTGGCTTCTGAAAAATTACCCGTGCACCCCTGCTCCTTCACCAGCTCTGAGTAATACACCATAAGGTGTGGAAGCAGGTCCTCACAGAACACCTTATAAAATTCAGCTGGGATACCGTCTGGGCCTGTGGCTTTACCCCCTGACATGGCACCGATGGCTGTCCGTAGTTCCTTACTTGAGAAAGGGTTGCCCAGGCTCCTGACTTGTTGCACCATCGCTGTAGGGTGCAGCAGTCCCCTCACAAAATTTGTAAATGTGCCCGGGTCTGGATTAATGTCTGAGGAATATAACTTGGCATAATATTTAGAAAACTCATCTAATATTCGCTCACTTTTAGTTTGTTGTACTAAGTTATCATCCAAAAATAGATACAATTCTCCTCTTTTCCTGTTTCCCCCTCAAGGCGGTGGCCAGGAATTTGCTAGCTTTATTCCGTTCAATATGGAATCTAGCAGTTTGTTTTAAAAGTACTTGTTCTACCTCTAAAGAAACTATTTCATTATACTGGAACCTTAGCCTTTGAAGCCTAGTTAATATGCTTGAGTCTGGTTGTTTGGACCATAGCCTTTCACCAGCTTTGATCTGACTTTTGAGCACTAATAATTGGGCTTTATTCTTTTTATGCTCCCGGATCGAATAGCTAGTTATCACAGCCCGGAGGGTGGCCTTAAAAGCCTCCCACCAAGCCCAACTCGCCGTATCCCCCACTTTATTGGTATCAAAGTAAGAACTAATAGCCGCCCTTATTTCCACTTGGAAGGAGGGTACAGCCAGCCAAGCTCTGTTAAACGACCAAAGCGAGGCAGGCCTCTCTATCCCAGGAAGGGCGATTTGCAGGGTGACCGCAGCATGATCAGAGATGCATATGCCCTCGATACCTGCCTCACACTCTAAGGCCACCAGGGACTTTGACACTAAGAAAAAATCAATGCGTGAAAAGGATTTGTGTGAAGGGGAGAAGAAAGTAAAATCTTTTTCTACCGGGTGAAGCACTCTCCATACATCAACCAGACCATTAACCTCACACAGGGCCTTGATCGCTAGGACTGCTCTGGAAGGCTTCTCAACTCTCCCAGGGTTACGATCCACAATCGAATCCCCCACTACATTGAAGTCTCCACCCATAACAATTGGGACCTGTTTCTCCATCTGCAACCTACCCGAGATAGAGCGGAAAAAGAGAGGATCATCACAATTGGGTCCATAAATATTTAAGATTATGAGTGCACCCCCACCTACCTGTATTAGGGATTTAACCCACCTTCCTGAATCATCATTACTTGTGCTTTCAACCTTAGCACCCAGCGCCCTCCTCATTAAGGTTACAACCCCATTTTTCTTGTGGATCGCAGGGGAGGAGCCAATTACCCTAAAGTGTTTGCTCTCCAGCTTGCTCGTCTCTGCTGCAGCAAGATGTGGTTCCTGTAGTAGGATTATAGCGGCCTGTTGCCTCCCACAGTAAGACAATATCTTCTTTCTTTTAGCTGGGGACTTAATGCCATCTTTTCAGAATACGGTGAGCATGGGGACGTCCACTGCCATTTGCTGCGTATCCCCGTCTCTCATATGCCATAGTGCTTTGTTTGTGCCATGCTGTAAATGACTATGTCCCTGATTCCAGAACCACGGGCGTATCTATAAGCGCGGGTGCAGGATTAGGTTTAAATTGGGCCTGTTTTCGGTTTGGATGTGCCCATGGACCGGACGTGCATGTTATGGAATTGGGCTCCACGTATCTTGGATTTTTTGGGATTGCTGGTAAATCTGAGAGTAAGTTGAAACAGTCCATAACAAACCTAGCTAAGAAGAGTACGCGTATTGCACAGCATAAATTGTTTTTGTGGGGGATAATTTTAAAAACGAAATTTTTGTTCATAAATCCTGTTATCTGAGTGCAAAAAGCCTCTTCTAAATTTACCCTATGGGGTATATTTACTTAGGCATGTTAGGCTTTTGCAGCCATGGTGCTTTTGTGCAAATCGTGCTGCATTAGCTGCAAATGTGATTCGCTATTGCAGAGAGCGCGGCCCAGCAGCACTGTGATGCGCATAACATCTCCCATTGAGGTAATGTGATCTGCATCCACACTGTCTAGCACTTGGACAATTACCGCTCTTTGTTGACATCCATAGTAACCGCACATGGCAGACACACCCCCACTCTCAGCCCATTTAGTAAGCATTGGCCGATTGGGATCTATGTTGGAGCACTGCCATTTCTAGCTACACTAGGGCATGTGCGCTTCATCCTAGAGTGCTGACATTCTAGGCTGCACCATTTATTTTAATGCACATGAGTTCTTGTTGATTATTCCAGTGGAACCTTTCGGAGAAACGCCAGGGTGATTGTTCCAAATGGATTTTGTTGTTATGGAAATCCACGTGCAGATTTGTCAGCTGGATTGTTGAGAGTGAAGTATCGCTAATGGATGCATGGGAAACATCATACAGCTGATACTTTGTATTCCATTGAAGAAGAATGAATTGAAAACGTTTTGTGTTGTTGAATATAAAGACTTGGTGATGCTGTTTATTTTTGGGATATGTTTTGAGTGTTTAAGTGCATTTGGTATAAAGCACATGGAGGGGAATTTTAGAAAGAATGTCCAAGCGCAATCTGGGACATCTAAGCTAGAACTTCTGAAGAAAAGCAGGCACGTCTAGGTGCAGACACAATTTCATAAATGTGGACATGCTCAATTTGGACATCTACAGGGGCATCTATATAGACATTCCCAGAGACATATTTCAGAACCTGGTTGGCTAGGATAGCCTAATAGCTGGAGTAGTGGGTTCCAGGACAACGAAGGTTCATATCTCACTGCTACTATCGCTGATGATGTGCTGAGTACTGGGGACGATGGAGTACCGTCTTCTCTACACCCTCTGGATGTTTTTCAGTCAAAACAGCCACTTCTTTACAGATGCCTCTTTGTGCCTGGAGCAGGTCTAAACTTAGATGCGATGCTAAATGTCCATGACCTTTCTGAGATTCAGCAGGGATGTTCAGGTTCCTGGAAACGTCCCAGCCATGCCTCCACCACTCCGCTGTTCAGACTTGGTTGTCCCCAGAGCCAGTTTCTAAAATGGCTTTGGAGACATCTCTATGCCCATTTTTGGAATCCAAAATTGAATAGGGCTTCCAAAATGACCACCAAGGTGCTCAAGGGTAAATGATGAAACACACTTGAAGACACTGGTGGACTCTGGACAGTGTTTTTATACTGAAGGAAGTCCTTTGATTTGTCAGATTCTATCTTGTGTTGATACTCCTTTAAAAATAGAATTTTTATATATCTTTTATAAGTTTTTTGTTTGTTATTTGTTTTGTGAGTGCATGCGGTACAGGATAAGAACTTGTGTGGTGCTGCTCATTTTTCTTAGTTACATTTATTGAACATACAACCTTTTCCCTTTTTTATTTTTCTTAATGTAAATTTTATAAGGCATCTATGTGTCTTTAGAAAATAGCTTCAAAACAGGTGCTTACTTGGCTTCCTAAGCTACATCTCTTATAGAATTACCCCTGACATGCATTTATTAATAAGCCAATCCATCATGACTGTGGTTTTCTACTTTCACTTGACAGTCTGGAATGAAATAGCAGAGCTGATGGAAGTCCTGTAAACAGGTCACACAATCTCAAAGCCCCATATCATTCACAGAGCAATTTGCAAGATGAGTCCCAGCTAAGGTTACCAGTTTTTTTGCATGCAAATCTGGGACACTTATTCAAAGTAGGGGATGGGGGGACGGTTCCTTTAGTTCCTGGACTGTGCAACAGGGGATAGAGAAGGGAAGATAGGTCATTTTCTTTCATCATTTTGCTTCCAGTCTCTGGTTTCTGGTTTTGTCGGTCTGTCTTCTCTTAATACTGCTCCCAGGGTGCCTGCTCATTTGCCTCTTCCCAGTGCATAGTGTACTTACAGATATAGTAGATACCAGGCCTGTATCTAGATATAGGCAACTGCCTAGGCTGCCAGATTTTGAAGGCATCAAATACCCAGCCCAAAGGCGAGCCCGATCCCACTCATTTTACTACCATGTGCATGTGCTGCTTCAAAAGACCACCACTATGGCACTGTTAATGTCCTCTGTTCCTCGTCTGGCTTTCTAGTCTTTGGGATGTCTGATGCCCCTCCCCCCCATACTTCCTGCTTTCTAGATCTGCTGCCTGGTCTTGTCCATGGGTGCCAAAATATTAAATCAAGCCCTGGTAGGTGCAAGACAAGTGGATACGTTTGTACCTTCCTACTTTTCAGACAGTTTTTGAAGAGAAAATTACGCTATTGTTTGAATGTTCATTGAAATGTAGGCAGGCATGAAAGCACCCGAGTATCTGGCTGCAAGCTAGCATCCTGAAAATTGCCTCCAGGAACACTGTGAAGTTTCTGAAGCCAAATACTAAACCATCAACATCTGTCTAGAGAGGAAAGAGGCATGGAACTTGCAGTTGACTCCAAGCCCTTAAAAAATCTAAGCCAGCCCTTCTTTAGTTAACATTTTTTTTTTTTTTTAGTGCCATCAAGTCAGTGTTGACTCCTAGCGACCCAGCTACCTCTGGGTTTTCTTCCATTGTCTTGGAAGAAAAGGCTGGAAATCTACTTCCGGTGATACATTGCCAAGAAAACCCAGAGGTAGCTGGGTCGCTAGGAGTCAACACTGACTTGATGGCACTAAAAAAAAAAAAAAAAGTTAACAAAAGAAGGGCTGGCTTAGATTTTTTAAGGGCTTGGAGTCAACTGCAAGTTCCATGCCTCTTTCCTCTCTAGACAGATGTTGATGGTTTAGTATTTGGCTTCAGAAACTTCATAGTAATAACAACGGGACCTTTTCATACCAGTAGTACTAGGGCAGTAAACACAACTGGAAAAACGCATAATTTTAACATGGTGTTGGCTAGCTTCACTTCCAATTGCTCTTGGCTTCTCTATATATCTCTCCTCTATTAGACTGCTTGTTCTTTTGGTCACAGGGCATTTGGAAAGGAGAATCAAGCTCTGGTGCCACAGAAAGATTAGAACTAAGGTTAACAGAATGATAGTCTGCAATAATGAAATTTGTATTTTTAAAGTGACAATTTCTATAGTCCTTACAGTAGAGATGTATTAAAGACCTCAGTTGAAAACAAAAGTAATTTGCAATGGATTTCAGAGCACTGGGGAATCATGGGCTGACCACTGGAATGTAGGAAGTGATTGTGCAGTGATACCAGCTCCCGAAAGGGTCATCCTTGGGCCGCAGGTGATTCTACCATGCAGTACCTGAATATGTGGAATTTTTAACCATTAGATGGAACACTCAGTCACTGAAAGAAACACGGGGATTCCTCTCTACAAAGTAACATTTATAGACAAGAAGAAAATATTCTTCAGTGATGTCTTCTGGTACATTCCAACACAGTAATACTGTCTAATTAAACTCACTTTTTTGTATGGTGCAGTTCCAGTCACTACGTCGGTCCTGCAGAAAGTCTTGGTGGGCTGTGAGACCTTTAAAAGAAACAGTAAAGAAAGATATTACAGTACATGAGGACATACAAACTGTCATACTGGGTCAGACCAAATGTCCATCAAGCCCAGTATCCTGTTTCCAACAGTGCCCATCCCAGGCCACAGTCCTTCAAGGTCAGATATGCCCCTTCTTCATATATGATACTGTGCTGAAAGCTTATGACCTACCCACCTAGATACTGGATGAACCACTAGGAGCATAAAGAAGTAAATTGCACACCCTAAATGCAGCAGACAGATGCAACCCAATTTTATTTTGTCAATGGGCTGCCATATATCTATAGACAATACTGTCAGACATCATATCTCTGTAGCGGTTTCAGTTATAATGTAAACTGCTTTGATTTTATGATAAAACGGTATAAAAAACTTGTTAAATAAAATAAATATCTGACTCTTTCAGTCCACACCATTTTATATTTTCCCTTTTGAATGTTCCTTTGTTCTGCAGATGAATGCTACTTTACAACAGGATTGAACCTGACTTCTCAGTCTCATGGGAGTACTGGCTATAACAGGCCTTCTTAGTGCCAGCACAGCTTCTAATTACACATAAAGCTTCTCAGCCCTGGTACTTAGCTTCAAAGCGATGTTCTTAATCCTGACTTGGCCGAATTTCGACAATCACAAGCCTTCTTTGAGGGATGTAGTTTTTATTCCAATGTCAATTAGCAACACTGAGAACTTCCATACCAGTATTGTCAATATGGTGGCGTGTAGCACTACTCTGGCCTCCTCTGTGAATCTTAATTCTGGCAAATGAACAAAGGTTGGAAGAAAATGTAAAAGATGGACTCGGGTGGACACAGCTTCTAATCACATCCCAATTTGCACACTTAACTACCGGGTTAATTGTCATTCATTCATAAAAATTGTAACAGGGTGTGATTATTCTCTAATGTATAGTTTGGATGTATATGTAGAGAGGGCTAAGGTTCTGTATTTTATTTTATTAGGCCTTCTAGTGGCTCCACCAGAGAAGCTCTAGCTAACCTTTCTGTAACCTGTCTGGGAATTTTCTGACCTCTCGCTCATGCAGCGGATCTCAATGAGGTAATGCTGAGACGGTCATTGACCTGATGATGTGAGTGGGAAGGAGGAGTGTAAATCTGAGGGAACGTGTAGAGGTATAAAACCCCAGTGCTGATTCAAATCTGGGTTTTTGTTCACACAGCCATTGCGCCAAAGTGTAGTGACTTTGGACAAGCACCTAAGAGACAAAGGAGAAGAGCTACAACCCTGAGTTTATTCAAAGGATTCCTGGAGGAGAAGCAAGGAGCTACACTAGGGAGCTTCTCTGTTACTACCAAAGGGCTTCAAGCCAAGGCACTGCAGGAAACAGCCGGAGACAACATCCATGGAGCCAAAGGAAGCATTCAGGGGGATGGAGAGATTTTGGGACTTGAGGCACAGAAATGGCACACACTGAAGGGGAGCAGTATTTGTCACATGCCCCCCCCCCCCCCCCCCCGCTGCCCCAATCCATCTTCTCAACTTTTGGGTGTATGGTGGTGGCTGTGGCGGCACGACCCTTTCCTCAATTTAAAAATGGCGGCACTTGTGCACAGACTTATAACCTTCTGCTCCTATCCTCCTTTCACAGGAAGTTGCATTGGTAGGGGACAGGATCAGCAGGACGTGATTTTTGTACCACGGGTGCTGAAGTGCATGGCATGCCAGGGCTCCAAAATGGCGGTACAAAACCACTGCTTTAAAAAATCATGCTGTGCCACCCACCAGGGTCTGTTGCCCTAGGCAGCCAACTGGTCTATCTGATGGATGGGAAGGCCTTGCTGTGATTCCATCACTCTTCCAATAAAAAACCTTTACTGGACCCTAACGTCTCACTTTCATCCCATTTCCTTCCTTCCTTTTGCATCCAAGCTACTGAAACATGCTCTTCACCTCACTGTCCTGACTTTCTTTCATCTCAGGCTATTCTAGATCCGCCCCAATTTGCCGTTCACTCTCTACATTCTACAGAAACAGCCCTTGCGCAAGTCAAATCTCCAGTGAACTCTCCCTGCCCAACCCAAGGATCTTTACTCAAGCCTCTTTGTTCTTGACACTGTTGATCACCACCTATTCCTTAATATTTTGTCCTTATTTAGATTTCAGGGCTCTATTCCTTCTTTGTTTCCTTTCTTTCTTTTCTCTCCCATCAGAGTTAGGTCAAGGTGTTGGCCCCCTAGGCAGACCTTCGGCCTCCAATCACTCTTGGCTTTCAAAATCTATTGCTTATCTTTGAATGCCCTACTCTTTGCCTTCCCTCTAGAGGTTTCAATCCTAGGCATCTGCCTAGTTTGCCTAATGGTCGAGCCATTACTGTCTTTTCTTTCTTTATAACATCATCAAAATCTGTCCCTTCCTTTCTGAACACACTACAAACAATTATCCATCTCCTGTTTAGACTACTGCAACCTGCTCCTCACAGGTCTCCCACTGAACACCTCTTTATTTCAGTTTATTCAAAATTCAGTTGTATGACTTATCTTCCACCAGCATCACTGTACTCACATAACCTCTTTTCTCAAATCACTTCATTGGCTCCCTATCCGTTTTCGAAAACAACCCCCAATTCAGTGATAATTCTCAATAATACCAAAAAATCACCAAAGTAACCCCCGTGGAAATTTTCAAAATAATTATTTTTGTCGGATGTTACAGGAAAGGAACATATAATAATGAGTGGTGGACATAGTACCATTATTTGGAAAATTTCCACGGGGGTTACTTTGGTGATTTTTTCCCTATCCGTTTTGGCATCCAATTCAAACTCTTAGTCACCTGTAGGTGCACTCATTCTGCAGCTCTTCGTTATCTCTCCTCTCTTATGCCTCCCTACACCGCTCCTTAGTAACTACACGAGTTGGGTAAGTCACACATCTTTGCTCTTCTCCTTCACCTCCAGACTCCATTTTTTCCACCTGGCATATATTTCCTGAGTCGATGTGTCATGCCTCTTCTCTGGCCTATTCAAATCTAGGCTACCAGCTCACCATTGAAGCTGTTTTCAAATCTTAATCCTTTATTCACCTTTTAACCATTTCCCATAATAAATAAAATGCCCTAATCTTTTATCTTTCCTATTTGTCTGTCTTGAATAGATTGTAAGCTCTGCGCGAGAGGGACTGCCTCTTATGGGTATGTATACAGTGCTATGATAAATAACAGTCCTAGTAATCTTTTAGAAGGTCTGTGTGATTAAATGTTATGCTGAAACATTGATTATAAAAGAGAGTGGACTAAAAATTCAGATATGATATGATTTATGGCAGTAGTGTCCATGAGTATATACTATTGCTGTTGGGGTTTTGACAGCAAGGGTTGTATACTGAATGTGCTGTCCGCTTCATCTCTCAATGAGATCATGAACTATGGCATTTTTGTTGGTCCTCCAAAGACACCCTGGGCTTCATTGGTGATACTAAACTCTTCTTTTAGCATGACTGGCATTTTTTCAAATATCTATTTGGTAAAAGAGTAGAACATCTTTTTCATTTTGTGTTACTATTCTTTCTTGGATCGTATTCATAGGCCTTGGTATTCCATGGTCTGGCATGATAGACTAGTTATTAGAGCACAATACTGGGAGACCTCAGGTCCTTTCCCTTCCCTACGACCCTTAGAAAGACCTTGAGCAATTGTAAGCAGAGGTAAACCTTAAAAACAGCAAGAAGCATGCAGGGTCAGACCAGTTCTTCTTCAAGCTCAGCATCCTGTCTCCGACAGTGGCCAATCTGGAAGACCACCTCCCTGTTACTTGTTCCCAGATGTAGGAGGTGGTGATCCCTGTGGCTGCCTAGCTAATAACTGTTAATGGACCTGTTCTCCAGAAACTTATCCAAATCTTTTTCTAAAACCAGCTATGCCATTAACTTTGACCACATCCTCCAGCAAATTCCACAGCTTAATTGTGCAGTGACTAAAATAAATACTTCCTCAGGTTTGTTATAAATCTGATACCTTTGTAGACTGAGATATAACATGTGGAAATAATTCCTTATTTAATAAAAAAAAATGGGGATACATGGAACAGTCTCCTAAAGGTGGCGCTAGAGTCCAAAAAAGTAACAGAATTTGAGACAGTCTGGGATCTTTTGATCCTCAGAAGAGAAAATAAAACCTGAGATCATGTAGGGTCTATATTATCAATCAAATCAATTAGCTTATTAATGAAAATATGAAAATTACATTACAAATCAAAAACTTCCAACCCAAACATTCAATTGTTTGTAAGGTAAACGAAATAGGAGGAAAAGACCTCTGAAGAAAAATAGCCTAAAATACACTTGTACAACACTGACTATCAGTTATGCTATTGCAAGAAACTGCACATCTCCAAAGATTGGGTATTTTTCAGTTATCAATCTAAAAAACCCTCCCAGGTCCAAATGTATCATTAATAAATATGGAGAAAGTTTCATTTTTTCGTCACTTATGCACACTGAGGAAGAAAAAAATCTTTCCTTTGTATGCATCAAAGAAAAGAATCAACGCAATGGATTGCAGGATCCGCGGCAGCATGGATTCACCAGAGGCAGGTCTTGTAAGACAAATCTGATACATTTCTTTGACTGGGTGATCAGGGAGTTGGATCGAGGGAGAGCCCTAGATGTGGTGTATTTAGATCTCAGTAAAGCCTTTGACACTGTTCCACACAGGCGACTTATAAACAAACTGAGTGCCCTAGGGATGGACCCTAAAGTTACTGATTGGGTTAGAAATTGATTAAATGGGAGGCAAAAAATAGTAAAGGTAAATGGAGCTCACTCTGAGGAGAAGGAGGTTACTAGGGGTGTGCCGCAGGGATCTGTCCTTGGTCCGATTCTGTTTAACATCTTCGTTAGTGATAGTGCAGAAGGACTTTTGGGTAAGGTTTGCTTGCTTGCAGGCGACCCCAAAATCTGCAAGAGTAGACACACAGGAAGGAGTCAATAACATGAACAATATGGCAACTGAAATTTAATGCTAAAAAATGCAGGGTCATGCATTTGGGCTGCAAAAATTCAAAGGAGCTGTACAGTGTAGGGTGTGAGGTACTTCTGTCCACAAGAAAAAAAAGCAGGACCTGGGTGTAATTGTGTCTAATGATCTTAAAGTAGCTAAACAGGTAGAAAAGGCGACTGCAAAAGCCAGAAGGATTTGGGGTATATAGGGAGAGGAATAGCTCGCAGAATAAAAGAGGTGATAATGCCTCCGTATAAGTCTCTGGTGCAACCTCATTTTGAGTATTATGTGCAATTCTGGAGAGTGCACCTCCAGAAGGATATAGGCAGATTGGACTTGGTGCAGAGGGTGGCTACTAAAATGGTTAGTGGTCTTCATTATGAAGCATATGAGGACAGACTTAAAGATCTTAATATGTATACTTTAGAGGAAAGGCGTGATAGGGGCAATATGATAGAGGCATTTAAATACCTCCATGGCATAAATGCACAGGAGGATCTCTTTCAATTGAAGGCAAACTGTGCTATGAGGAGACGTAGGATGAGTGTGAAAGGGGATAGACTCAGGCATAATATGTGGAAATATTTCTTTATGGAAAGAGTGGTAGATGCATGAATAGTTGCCCAGTGGGGGTGGTGGACATGAGGACAGTATCTGTTTTCAAAAAAGCATGGGACAAACACAGAGGATCTCTAAAGGTAAAAAGGGGACTATTTATTTATTTATACAGTTTTGTATACCGCCTTATCCTTCAATCAAAGCGGTCACAACACAATTGGGGGATACATTTAACAAGCGGGGATATGAGACACATACACTAATACTTACAGGGAACATGGGCAATGGAGGGTTAAGTGGCTTGCCCAAGACCACAAAGAGCATCTGTGGGACTAGAAACCCCAGTCCTTCCGGCCCAAGGTTGCTGTTCTCTAGTGGGATTTGAACCCCCGACCTTCTGGCCTGAAGTACCTTGCCCCAACCACTAGGCTACTCCTCCCACAATTCATCGTTCATATGGAAGGGCAGACTAGATAGGCCATGTGGTCTTTTTCTGCCATCATGTGTCAATGTTTCTATCATTTCATCTACATTTGAGGTTAACATCATTGGTACCCTTGCATTTCAACCCCTTAATGTCCAATATCTCTTTTGAAAAAGCGGCTAGTGAAATGTCTTTGGACTATATATGCACAATCAAATAAAATCAAATAAAACAAGACCAATTAAAAAAGGAAATAGTATAAAAACTGGGACATTGCTAGGACATGATTATTGTCACTCTTATAAACAATTCAAATCAGTTTGAAAAGAAGAATCACATTCCCATTGTAGTAAAATTACATGCACCTATGATCAATTGTTAGCTCTCACATCACTTTAATCAACCAATGAATGATGGCTCTAATGTTTAAAATGACAACATTCACTCCCTGTTCCATTTTCAAAATGGTGAAGACAAAAGAGCTGCCTGAGATCATCAGAAAGGCCATTGTCATCAAACATCAAACTTCAAAGGGGTACAAGGCCATCTCCAAAGACTTTGGGATTGTTGTGACTACAGTTCACAATATTATTAAGAAGTTTTCTGCTCATGACACTGTCAAGAACCTCTGGGACATGGTGGGAAGAAGGAAATTAAACTGAGAAGTCTTCAAAGATTAGTGCAAACTGTTGGAATAACACCACATACAACATCCAAAGAGCTTAAGGCTGATCTGCCACAGTCGTACCTATTATCTGTTACATTGTTAATTGTTACTTGTTACCTAGTTATATTACTTATATTGTTTTCCTTGTTCCTTGTAAACAGTTGTAATATACTGTATTATAATGTTTCATGTGAACCGTCTTGACTTGTAGAAAGACGGTATATAAAAACTGTTAAATAAATAAATAAATAAATTTTGGTGGCTCTTCTCTATACCTTTTCTAATAACGCTATATCCTTTTTAAGATATGGCGACCAGAATTGCACACATTATTCAAAGTGTGATCACACCATGGGATGATACAGAGGCATTATAATATCCTTTGTTTTATTTCCATTCTTTTCCTTATGATACCTAGCATTCTATTTGCTCTCTTGGCTGTCTTTGCACACTGGGTGGAGGGTTTCAACATGTTATCTACGATGACACCTAAATCTTTTTCCTGGATGGTGGTTCCTAATGTGGAACCTTTCATCGTGTAACCATAGTTTGGGTTGTTCTTTCCTAGGTGCATATCATTTGCAAATTTGATTACTTCACTTGTTATTCCCATTTCCAGGTCATTTATGAATATGTTAAAATGCAGCAGACCCAGCACAGATCCCTGGGGTACTCCACTATTCACTTTTCTCCATTGGGAAAATTAGCCTCTGCTTTCTATCTTTCAACCAGTTCCTGATCCACAATAATAAACTGCCTCTTATCCCATGACTTTGTAATTTCACCAAGAGTCTCTCATGAGGGACCTTGTCAAAGGCTTTCTGAAAATCCAGATACACTATATCAACCGGCTCACCTTTGTCTATCTGTTTATTCACACCTTCAAAAAACATAACAGATTAGTAAGACAAGACCTTCCTTGGCTAAAGCCATGTTGGCTGTCTCCCATTAAGCTATGACTATCTACATGTTCAGTAATTTTGTTCTTTATAATGGTTTCTACTATTTTTCGCAGTACTGACGTGATGCTCACCGGTCTGTAGTTTCCTGGATCACCCCTGGAACCCTTTTTAAAAATTGGCGTTACATTGACCATCCTCCAGTCTTCATTTATATGCCTGACTGAACTATCCAGGCAGTGCCTGTATGTGCAGGCCAGGACTGAATCACAGTCCTGGCCTGCATGTACAGGCTTGATCGCGATTCTGATCCCACGGGGCTAGACGTGCCCGCAGGATAAGAATCACTTTCCCCTTTTTATGTCCGGCTCAGACCGGATGAACAAAGGGCTATACATGTGGACAGAATCAGATCTTCCAGTAAAAAATGAAATAAAATATCTTGGAGTCACGTTAGACCAGTCTCTCAGCATGACCACTCATATAAAACTCACCACAAAGAAAATCTACTACAAATTTAGAATGATACAACAGCTAAGACCCCTACTCCCAAATCATGACTTCAGATCAGTCCTCCTAGCACTAATCACCCCACACCGACTTTTGCAATAGTATCCTACTAGGTCTATCTAAACATATCCTAAACCAACTTCAGATGGCCCAGAACATAGTGGCAAGAATAGCCTGGAAGGTTCATATAACTGAACACATCACACCAGTCCTATATAACCTACACTGGCTCCCAGTCCAAAGCCGCATAAACTACAGAATTCTAATGACAACATTCAAACTCATTAGAGAAATAGCACCATCCTACCTCACAACACTCATCAACAAACCAGAAGACTCACGCCTAAGAAGAGGTTCCACACAAAACAAACTAGCAATCCTATCTGACTTCCGTATATCCAACTGGTCCACTAACAATAGAGAGTTCACACACTTTGCACCTGTTCTATGGAACAAATTACCTGATGTACTAAGAACAATCAAAGATCTATCCACATTCTGCAAAAAAAATTAGACCATATCTTTTTAAACTGCATTTTGGACACTCACATGAACCCATAAATACTGACTCTACCTAGACCAGATCTAAATTACACAGACCACAGACACAACCACATACCGCAAGCTTACTCTCATTTCCCATACTCCCCGAAGTACACTCTCATTAATTAATCTACTACTGGACCATAAGCCAACACTCAAGTTATGCCTCATTGTATATAGTTCAAGACTCCTATACCAATCACAAGTTCTTTCTTTGCTGTTCATTGTACATAGTTATTGAACTGTTATATGTAATTTGGCTTATTATTCTTGCTCAATTTAAGCCACATTTGATCCTTGGAAAATGCGGTATATAAATGTAAATAATATTCATTTATATTCATGTTTATATTGTAGATAGTTGTAGATAGCTGTAGATAGTTTCCCCAGTTGAAAACCAAGTTGTATCACCCGTTCAATGTAAGTGCATAACAGTTCCCTTGTTCTGCACAAAACTGTTATCTGTAAACCACACTGATTTTAAAGAGCGCGGTATATAAAAGCAATAAAATAAATAAATAAATAAATAAATAAAATAAAAATCAATAAAACAAACAAATAAATAAATGTAGTAAAAGCTGTTAGTGTAGTTGGATTTAAAAAAGGATTGGACAAGTTCCTGGAGGGAAAATCCATAAACCATTTTTAAAGAGAACCCGGGAAATCCACTGCTTACCCTGGGAAATGCATTGTGGAACCTTGTACCTATCTGGCAACCTGCTAGATACTTGTGACCTGGATTGGCCACTGTTGTAAACAGAATACTGGGATTGATGGACCTTGGTCTGACCCAGTAAGGCATTTCTTATGCTCTTAAGTGTGAACTTGTCCTTATGTGCTGCCCTTTCATCCTACAGGCCATTCCAGAAAACCAGGGCAATCTATGAATAAAATTACAATTAATTGTGCCTTCTCAATTCCCTCTTAGACTCTCTAGGACACAGGCCCTCTGTGGTACTCTTAGCTTCTGTCCTAGGTAACCTCTAGCCACTCATCCCTCGCCATGGGGTCCAGGTGCCCTTTATGGACCCTGGAAGCCCACCAGCAGAATGAGAATTCCTCACACGATCTCTCTCTCTCTCTCTTATTCCAAGGACACTGTGGCCTATGGACCCCTCCACTGCAAGGTTCAGCTACTCCTCCTTGCTAGGGGTTTATAGACCGCTGCATTAGATCGATGCAACTCTTCCCTTTAAATGTGTCACACACCATACACCTCCAAGCATACTGATCCTGTGGGGATCACATGCCAATCCTCGTCATTTTATGATTGTCCTTTTCCTGGATTTCATTTCACTGCTTGAGCCCACCACCTCTTAGAGAAGGTTATTCCATGCACCTACCACCTTTCCTGTGAAGAAATATTTCCTTATGCTATTCTTTGGTCTATATGCTTTGAGTCTCACATCATGACCCCCTTGTTCTGTAAGGTCCTTTCTTCTATGCAGGTGGGGAAAGCACGTAGAGCATGGCTTACAGAATTCTTTCCTTCCTCTCTCCATGTGTTGTCCCTGTTCTTCTCACAAATGCATCTGCCTTTTCCTACACCTATGAGAGGTTCAGAATATTGAGCTCCTCTTTTATATCCACCCCTCTCTCTTATTTCAGGGCATGCAGGGCAAACCCTTCATACATTTAAAGATGTGTCCTGCGTCACGTTGATAGTTACCCTCAGGGCTGCCTGTGCTCTGTCCATGACTTCTTGAGCTACTAAAAATGTGTTGGTACTGCTGTCGCTCCAGTGAGAGAGAGAAGACATGGAAGATTTAATAGGCAGCAGTCTGCGGCATAGCCTCCAACCTGAACCAGAAGGAGATCTCATTATATCAGCCTGTTCCGCATGAACAACATGGCAGCTATTGTAATATTTAGATTATACCGCGGAAATCAAACTCACTTAACAAAATGCTCTGCTGAAGCTAGGCTTTCATTATTGGTCTGGGTCAGGTCCAGATAACATTCCTTCAAGGAGCACTATAAATTGCTTATTCACTATAAAAAGTGAATAAGCAATTTATACTTCTGGTAAAATTTAGAGTCAAGCTCAGGATATCAGCTTATGAGATTTCCTGCTGCAGTTAGCATTGAGAGATTATAGTATTTCTGGTAAATGAGCAAATGGCTTTCCCTGGATCTCTGCTACATATTTAAGAAACTTCCTAGTGTTACTGATATGGAGGGTAATTTTCAAGCATATTTCTATGGCTAAAGCAGTGTGTTACACACAAAATTGAATGCCTGATATGTTGGTAAACTTAAGTGCGCAGAGCCTGTATATATGTAAGATCACGTGCTGTTTAAAAAGGTGTTTGAGGATTGGTTAGGAAGGATTTTGCACTTAGGGGCATGTTTTCTAAACGGCAGCAATGGTTAGTGCAGGGTTCTGTGTTCGCAAAGTGTGCCGCAGTAATTATTTATGCATGTCAAATACATGGCCATGCTAAGAATCCCATGCTAACTGCCTAGTATTGGTCAGGAAAGAGACGTGATGGTTCAGGGATGAAGTGCGTGCACTATGGTTAGCGTGAGCATCTTTTAATATGCTGTCAATGCACTTACCACCATCTCAATGGGCAGCATAAAACGCACCGCCGTAATAGCGGCAAGTCACTTAGCGCAGGGTCAGCATGAAACCCATGCTGACTACATGGAAACATGCCAAGTAAGCCTCATTTTATTACTGTGGAACAGGCACCACCTCCATCCTAAATTTCAGAGCTTAACATGCAGTGCACTGGCGCATGTTAACAAACACCCTCTTTAACACGCACACGTAAGGAAATTCAAACATATGTGTACTCAGGCACTGTGCTGCCTCCAAGTTGTAGTTGAACAAACTCTCCTTAAGGGCTGGTAGTCTTTGGAGTGGGCCTCGTGAAATGATGTAAGGCCTTGGAGAGACTTGCCCAAAGAGACTCCTGGGGGATAGACCTCGAGGTGCAAGGGGTGCTTCTTGTAGGGCAATGTGTAGAGTCTGGAGATGCTTTCAGATTGCTGGAAGTCCAGATAGGGCTTGTTTATTCTCTGGGCCTCAGTCCTCGAAAGGGTAGTCCTACTGGAGTTTTCCACATACTTGTGTCACCATCACAGCTCTCTCCACTAGAGCGCACACCTCCTCCTGGGCAGAGGACCACTGTAAGGCAGCTACCTGGTCTTCTCTGGGCACCTTTGTAAAGCACTACAGGTTGCATGTGGGAGCTGGAGTAGATGGCGTCTTGAGCAGTGCAGTTCTATCTAGAGTGTCATCTTCCTACCACCCTGGGTCCTGACAGTTGGGTACATCCCATACATCTGGACTGGTCTAACAGGATGATAAGGAAGTAAACATTTTACATACCTAATTTTCTTTCCTTGAATCCTGCTAGACCAATCCAGGACTCACCCTAGAAGACTTCTCCTATAGGTTTGGGAGTCCTGCTGCCTCTTGATAGTCTTATAAGTCTCACTGTCTGACATGGAATTGTTTATTTCTAAGAGAGCCAAATACTTGTTCCAAATATTTATTTCATATATTTGCTGCAATTTATGGCTAGTTATTAACACTGGTAGTTTTTCTTCTGAGTCTTTTCTGAGATTGTCAGTCTTGCTTACTTCTTGAGAAGTTTAATTCTGTTTTTTCTTAGTGCTGCACCAGTGGCTATACCTAGTGATGTCATCACTGAAAGTTGCTCAAGTCTGCCTCCACCTGCTGGTAAGGGTGTATAAGCCATATGGCTGGACCAGTCTAGCAGGATTCAAGGAAAGAAAATGATCAGGTATGTAAAATTTCTCATTTCTAAAATAGGCTCCACATATGTGGATGGCAAAGTGTGTTAACTACTTGGGAGATTACAAAATTACCCTCATAGTGCTAGCACATATATTCACCACTGCTGCTTGTATACATTTTGACAACCTAATAGTCAGTTTAGGCCTTGGGGCCTCTAGTAGGCCTCCAAAAACTCCCCATTCATACATTATGGTGCAGGTCACATTAGATTTATTAGAACAAAACATATGAGCAGTCAAAATAATAGCCCTGGCCTGTTTTCCCTGGCCAGTTACACCAAAGTGCCTGCACAGTTTCATTCTCGAACTCAAAGAACCTGACCCCAACAGGCTGACAACTTCAGTATACCTAAGTAATACATGTAATGGTAACAATAAATGCAGCCTAGCTCCCTACCCAGGCAGGCTTTGCCCAGCACGTAGCCCTTAATTGCAAATTAAATTTCAACCTGGCTCTCATGCCAGCTGGCAACTCTTAACCCCCTTCCTAAATACAATGACTGATTCCCTCACAAATAACTGGAGCTTAGCCCTTCTCACCTGCTCAATAAACATACACCTAGCATCAGGGACGCTTCCAGCCCTTCCCCCAGTCTTGCTTCTTCACAGACTGACTACAGGGACAGCCCTCAGTGCCTTGTACAACAACCAAACCAACAACTCCAGCCTGACTCCCGCCACAGACTGGTAACTAACAACCCCTCCTTTAACATCCAGGCAGGAATAAATCATTAGGCCTGTCTTACCTCGGCTTTCCAACCTCTGATTCTCAGATTTCTCAATGGGTCTCTCCACCCAAAGCTAGCTGGCAGCACTTCTCCTGGATCAGGTCTCAGGGCTTCCTGCAATAACCCGCTTGCAGGATCTTGGTGGCTTCTGCATTCTTTTCCTGGGGCCTCCGTGACTCCTGCCTAGGTTTTCCCTTTCCAACTCTCTTAAGGTGATTCCTAGTAGATGAGCCCCGATGGAGAATTAGTATCTTCCAGAGCAATCCTTTATGCTTGCACATTGCCAAGGCTCCTATGCATTCCCCAGAGCTCGCCCTAGCATCTGGAGAACAAACATACCATGGTGAGCTCTCTTGCACACCACAGTATAGTGGCTTTGAAGATATGGAATAAGTGACACCATCCACGGCGTTTAGCTTATTTTAGTTGCTGTGCTGGCTGAATAAGGCTCAGTATGTCTACATTTATGCGATCTGTGCATAGATACTTCCAAATGTGTAATTTGGGCGGATTAGGAGCAGATGTTCCCAGAGAGCAACTGAAAGAGTCTAGTGTTTAAGGAACCAACTACCTACCCTTGATCTATTATTTGTAATGAAATTTCCCAGAGCCCACCCTCCATCCTCAGATCCCTTTGTAATAGCCCCCCCCCTCTCCGGAACTAACCCACAATCTTTAATCTATGTGTAATGAAACAATCCGCTGGAGTGCACTACCTACCCCCAAATTCATTGGTAATGAACCCTACATCACCCCCCCCCCATCCTCTGTACCCCCTGACACCAACTGGGGTCTTCTGGTGGAAATGTCTCCTGGTGCTCCAACCTCTTGACTTCCTCACTCAATATGGTGGCCTGAGAGCATCCTAGCAGTTGTCTTATAGTGCTGTCTCTAGGGGGTTTGAGACCGCCATTTTGAGTGTTGAAGCTGCAGAGTCAGGAATACTGGGGGATAGTTCCTGCTCCACCAGTGCTCATCCAGGAGACCCCCCCCCAATTGTTTCTGGAGTGGCAAAGGAAAGATGGAGGGCATGAGAAGGGGTATATTGGGGGAGGTTATTACTAATGGATTAGGGGGTGGGGGGTTTCCAGAAGCACCAGCCCCTTTAAGCTGATTCTGGGGAGCAAAATTAACATCGTCTTTTCAGGCAGTGTTAATTTTTGCAAGCTGTGTTATTAGTTTTGCATAATAATTAGCTGCTTTGAATAGATATGCATACTTCACAGCTCGTTATTATTTAAAATGTGTTGTGGTAAAAAATCCCACGCAAATCTGCATGATTGGCAAATAATGTATGTTAACTGTCATAACGCAAATGACTAAATAAGGGCCTTAGATTGTAAACTCTCTGAGGATAAGGAAACACCTGACATACTTGAAATGTAACTGGACTTGAGCTAGCAATGAAGAGGCACGAGCTGAAAAAAATTAAATTAAAAACTGGGAGTAATTTTATAAAAAAGCAGGAAAGCCACATAGGGGTATATTTACTAAAGTGCATTTGCCTTTTGCAGCTAATGTGGCAGAGTGCAACAGCGTGTCATTAGCTGCACAAAGAGATGCGTTACCTGTTAGGGGCGTGCAAAGCATTTCTGCGGCAGATGACGCACCAAAGTTGCAGAGAGTGTGGCCCATCAGCACTGCGGAATGTGCATGACGCCACTCACTGAGGAGGCATTATGAGCACCCGCGCCGCCATGCACTGTGGATCCCCTTGGTAACTGTGCATCGCAGACACACCCTCTCTCCGCCCATATTACACCCACTCATGCAGATAATGCGGTTTTTGCAAATAGCATAGAAAATTGCAGTGTTATCTACAATGTCCCTGTGTTATCTGTTCACATGCCTGGATAAGATGTGTGCTATCTGCCATGTTAACAGGTGACTCCATTTAGTAAACATTCTCCTTAGACACACATGTTGTACCTGTCTTGTATTGACAGTGAACGTGTCTATGTACCTTTATAAAGCAATCTATCTGAATGCTCTCACACAAAATGACACCTGCTCATGTAGGAGTAATTTTGTGCATGCACATCCTGGCAAGAATCGCTGTTTTTGCATGTATTTTATAAGAAACGCTGACCCTGCCCTAACGTTTCTCATTCTCTGCCCATAGGAATACCTTTAGCTATATTGCATGCTTTCTGAGAGCCTACTTTTATGTGCAAATTGCTCTGGGAAATTTTATAAGTGCCTACCTGAGCATACAACATGCAGTTCTATGTGCTGAAGTCAGTTGGATGTTACCCTCTATGTAGTAAGGTTGTTGTTGTTGTTAAGTGCCGTTGAGTCGGAGTCGACTCATGGCGACCCTCTGGATAGCTATCCCAAATTGTGTTTGGCCTTCAGTCAGGCGGCTCATTGTTGACAGACTGGCACCCGTAGCTGCCGTTATTGTATCGATCCATCTCATTGCTGGCCTTCCTCTTTTGCGTTGACCTTCTATCTTGCCAAGCATGATGTCTTTCTCTAATGATCTCTCTTTTCGCATGATGTGTCCAAAGTATGAAAGTCGAAGTCTTGTCATCTGAGCTTCTAAAGAAAGCTTAGGTTTGATCTCCTCTAGTACCAACTGGTTTGTTCTTTGGGCAGTCCATGGTATACACAGTTGTAGTAAGGTTACATAGTAACATAGTAAATGACAACAGATAAAGACCAGTATGGTCCATCCAGTCTGCCCAGCAAGATCGCAAGAGCAGGTGCACCTGCCGCTCCGTGCAGGCCACCCCTCTCCATGTGCTGATTCAGGGGTGAACCCACCGGTCCATGCAGGACACCCCTATTGTTGAAAAATTAGATAGTTCAGTTTATTTTGATTTTATCCTGTTGCTGTAAAGGGATCCACTGTGTCTGTCTCATGCCATTTTGAATTCTGTCACTGTATTTGTCCCCACCACTTCCATTGGGAGGGCGTTCCAAGCATCCACCACACTTTCAGTGAAAAAGTATTTCCTGACATTGCCTTTCAATTTACCCCCTTGCAGCTTCATGTTATGCCCTCTAGTTTTACAGCTTCCCCATCTTTGGAAGAGGTTTGTTTGTTCATTATTTCTCTTTAAGTATTTAAAAGTCTGAATCATATTTCCCCTATCCCTCCTCTCCTCCAAAGCGTACATGTTTAGGTCTTCAAGTCTCTTCTCATAAGGCTTCTGATGCAGGCTCCAAATCATTTTGGCCACCTTCCTCTGAACAGTTTCCAGTCTTTTTACATCCTTTGCAAGATATGGTCTCCAAAACTGAACACAGTATTCCAAGTGAGGCCTCACCAGTGACTTATACAGTGGCATTAGTACCTCTTCCTTTCTGCTAGTAATTCCTCTTTGTACGCAGCCCAACATCCTCCTGGCTTTTGCCACCGCCTTGTCACACTGTTTTGCCACCTTGAGATCTTCAGAAATAATCACACCAAGGTCCTTCTCCTGATCCGTGCACACTAACCTCTCGCCCCCTATCGCGTGCATTTCTCTTGGATTTCTGCTTCCCAAGTGCATGACACTGCACTTCTTCACATTAAATCTTAATCGCCAAGCATTTAAACCATTCTTCCAGCTTTTGTAGATCTTTCCCCATGTTAACCACTCCCTCAGGGGAGTCCACTCTGCTGCAAATTTTCATGTCATCTGCAAAAAGACAGACTTTCCATTCAGGTTGCTAAAGCTTTTTTTCCCCCTCCATTCTATATCTATGGAGAACATGCCTAATGATCCATATTTATAACGGCCTGAGTGACAGTGGAGCTGAACACCAAGCGTACACTGTAGAGACAAAATTGGGGCTATGTTGGGTGGGGGAGAGTGAACTGTGGGAGGCAATCTTCTTTGTGTGCTGGACTAATTCATTCACCCTCCAGGAACATTACCAAATTCACATTCTGCATAAAAATACAGAGCCCAATATTCAAAAGAGATTATGGGGTCATTTTGGAAGCCCTATTCATGCTTTCAATGTCTGAAAACAGGCATAAAGATGCCCAAAGTGCAGAGATATCCCCAGAACCATTTTAGAAGCCAGTTCTGGGGATGTTCCCAGCGTGAGGACATCCAAGTCTGGACAGGGGCATGGTAGGAAAGTTCCCAGGAACCTGGGTGTTCCTTCAGAAACGTCATGGATGTCCAGCTTCATATCTAAGTTTAGACAAAAAGGCATCTGAAAAGAAATGGTTGTTTTGGTTGAGAGTTTAGAGGAGAAAGCTCTCCATCTTCCCCAGTACTCAGCACAATGCCAATGATAGCAGCAGTGGGATGTAAACCTGGCTGCCCTGTTCCTAGCCCACTACTCTAATGATCAGGCTATTCTAGTCATCTAGATTCTGAAGTACGTTTCTGGGGACATCTATGCAGATACCCCCGCAGACGTCCATATTAGACACGTCTATGTGTGTGAAATCATGTCTGCATCTGGATGTACCTGCTTTGTTTTCTGACTTAGATGTCCCAGATTGTATTGGCAAAGCAAACAAAAGAGCAGGAGACGTAGGGTGGATAGGCAACTGGTTTATTGAATGAAACCCCAACGCGTTTCGGCAACGCCTTCCTCAGGGGGAAATGGCTTAAATAACAAACATATGAATAAAATGAATAAAACAATCAAAAAACAAATAAAACAATAAACAATTAAAAACAGATGGCGTATCAAAAAAATGTATACTGAAGTAACCTATGAACTTATATGAAAACAATAATGACTATGAATAACAACGTGAATAATAAAATACTGGAAGGGTACATTAATCAAAGTAAAAATAAAAATAAAAACGCAGGGCTGAGAAACCACAGATACAAAACTTGTGCAACATACTTAATAAGAGAAAAACAATAAAGTTAAGTCTATATTATGCGAACATAAGAGAGAACTATAACAAACAAATAAACACACTATCATAGTAGAAGAGGTAAATATGTACAGAGCATCAATAAATAAATAGCTAAAAGGGGGTAAGAGCCAGATAATGCATACAAGACAATAAAAAATAGAAGTCTAAATAAATACAAGATAAACCACTAAAACAGGAAAGATATAAAAACAATTCAAAAGAGAACAATAGCAGCAACTATAGACATTGTTATACAAAGAGAAACTAAATAAAAGAGCATAAACATATGAATAATAAAGATAAGAATAATAAATAATTAAGAGCTGGGCAATACAATGCTTAAAAATAATTACTTAAAATATTATAAAGTAAACACACTTAAACAGGAGAGCAATAAAAGCAGCACAGAAAAGGAGGGGAACACTGAAACTGAATAAGATATTAAGCTTAGGGGGTAATTATGAAATTGTAAATAAGTAATGCAAAAGAAAAGTAATTAAAATTAATTATCCAATTTCTTTTAGTGCAAGTAGTTTAAAAATAAATTCACTATACATAGGGGCGGGCAATGTGAAATGCAAATAGATAGTGGAGGTGAAAAAGGTGAGGACACTACATGAAACTCAAAGAGGAAAATAATGTTGTATGAAGCGTAATGTTACACCTCAGGCACTTACCTAGTACGAGCGCATGAGTAGTGTATGTTCTAAACAGTGATGTTGTGGAGGAGCAATATAGATAAGGCACTAGAGCAAAAATGAAGATAAAAGGTATACAAATGAATCCTAAATAACAATGAACGTACTGAGACGTAAATCGATAATGAAGACCATATGGTGTAGAAAGGGTGCCAATCATAGAAGAAAACGGAACGATCCGTAAACGGCTTGTATCCTGGATAGAATAAAAACGTACGTAATGTGGAAACGAACTCGCTAAATAAATGAAGAGAGATTCAAAAATGTAAGAGGCATGTGATTTAAAATACAGCTAAGGTTAAAAAAGGTTATGCACACATCGTGCTGTGAGGGGGAGACTAGGTGAGACAGTCTGTCTAATAGATGCCAATTTCAACACCAGAAGAAATTATCCCGATAAAAAAGGGGGAAGTAATTGTGACAGGAATTGTGCAATACTAAAAACCTAAATCAATAAATAAGAGCAATAAAACCAAACAGGCACAAAACTGAAACTGAATATTAGACATTAAATGTGATAAATAAACTGTTGAGTGATGTAAAAGATCGCTCTTGTAAAATTGTTCCATGTATGGTTGAAGTGTGGTTCTCTGTAAACCACACTGATCCTAGGAAATGCGGTATAAAAGAATAAATAAATAGATAAATGTTTCCTTAGTGTAACCTGAGTGTTAAAATAAAATAAATTTGGGATCCAAGATGGCTGCACCCTGAACGGCTTGCTCATGTGCTTTTCAGCATGGGGAGAAAGAGGAAGGTCAAGCAAATTTAGTATCCCCAGACTGATTTACTAGCCTCCTCTGTGGTTTCCTCAGGTCCTAATAATATTTATTTGCGCAGAGAGCAGCAACCGGCAATTGTTACAGAGGCAGTAAGCCTGGCTGTGGGACTGTTAGAGAGGTCTGGCTCCCAGTCCCTCTCGGGCAGCGAGCTCACGCCTCCAGAGAAGCAGAAGCCCTCGAAGTTGGTTTGCCCGATTGTCTCTATGGTGCGGATGAAAGAGGAGAAGGGTGTGTCCAGAGTTGGCGTTTCCTTTTCCTTGCTGGGGCTGGAGTAGCGGAGAGTGTAGGACCCCCACTGTATCAGCGTCTCGGTGCAATACTCAAGAGAGGGAGTTTGTTGGCGATGGCTGATGGAGCCGGCCCCTGCCTAACTGAGGTCACAGCCCCTGTGGAAAGCCAGGACTTGGGGGAGCAGGCAGGCTTTTCCTTTGAGCTTCAGCGCCTGGAACATTTCACTTTGGAGTCCATATGGTTGGCTATTAAGTGGCTGGAAGAAGCTATAACGCCTCAAATTCAGATTCTTCAGGAGAAAATTCAGTTGATTGATGTGACTTGTCTCAAGAACAGTGATTATAACAATTTTACAAACTGAAACTGTCGGTTTAACATCTCGGATAGAAGTGTTGGAATCACACTCTGAAGCATTTATTAAAGACTAGTTTTCTGAAGTTACATTTGGAGCATTTGGATAATTTCAGTCGTTTTGCTAATCTTAGTTAACTTTTCTAAGACTCCTAATGTTACAGCTAAGGATATGTTTAAAAAGTATGTTCACGAAGTTTTGGGAGTTTCTATGGAATCATGCCCTCTGTTAGTCAAAGTGGATTATTTGCCATCTTCTAAGAAGACCTCACTTGCAATTGTGCTTCCTGGTCTTCAGCACAAAGATGTATTGAATATTTCAGAAATATTGAATGCTTCTGATAATGCGGATGTTGTTCCTGCTACGTGTTTGATAACATTGGCTTTGATATCTGACCGTGAATGGCAACTTAGGATGTTTTATAGGAAATGTAATATTCTCTTTATGGGCTGTACTATAAGAATTTTCCCTGACCTAGCTAAAGAAACTCAGAGGCGCAGGTAGGAATTCCTGGTTCTGCAGCTAGAGGGGGGATTCTTTTTGAAATACCCTTCTAAATATCTTGTGAAATTCCAGGGGCAATAGTATATTTTTTATTTTCCTTCTCAACCGGCTTCCTTATTATATGATTGCGAATCTCTAGGGGAGGGGAGCTCCAACTCTCCTACCCGGGTCATTGAATGAGGCTGATTGTGCCTGTTTTCAGATTTCCTTTTGAATGATTGTACGTGTTTATGGTAAAAACTGTACATCTTGGATGTCTCATTTGTGGCTAGAGGATAGGTATCCGTTGTGTATATTTCCTATTGTTTGCATTTTTTGCTGTTTTCCTGGATTTATCATTTTTGTATATGGACAAACACATTTCATGATCAAGTTGTTTTTGGCTTGTAATTGTAGAACTGGCATAAATATAAAATAATAAAATAAAATAAATTTTGCCTGGCTAGGCTGGGGAAGTGCTGCCCAGAGCTCTCTGTGGCAGCTGGAAATGTTTCTTTCCCCTCCAGGGAATTTTTGCAGCCTCCAGAGCTGTGTGTTCATGATGGGGAGGTGCAGGGATCACTGCAGGAATCTCTTGAATGAGCAGCCTTTCTGGAGGGAAACTGCAGCGAGACAGGCAGGGGGTTATTCTGAGACATCCCCGCTATTCGTGCTGGCGGCAGCCTCCGACTAACTTCCCCACCGGTTGTGCCGGGAAGTCAGTTGAGGGCGGGGAATGGGCGGCCTGGGGGCTGACAGTGGGCTGACAGTGGGCGGTCGATTCTATGTTGGCCCTAAACATCCAGGGCTGGCGAAATGGCCAGAAAGTTATTCCACCTCCGAGGTGGAATAACTTCCCTGGACGTGGTTTTCTTCACGGCCCACTGCATGGATGGGGCTGGGGGGCGGGGGGAGGCCAGGATTTATTCTGTGCTGCCTCTGCACTCCCCGATGATAGCCAGTTAGCATCAGAGCATTCCGGGGGTGGCACCCGGCCACTGCCCAGTTATGGTAAGGTGGTGAAAGTGAGTCGCAGCAAAGGCTGGCCTAACTTTCATCATGGAAGCTAAACGGGATCAGCTGAGTATTGCCCCAAATATGTGAAAGGGGTGGGAGCCAAACAGCAGGTGTAATGTTAAATCCTTTCACCCTCATCCTATGCCCCCTTGTTGCAGAGCTTTCTTTCAATTGAAAAATGCTCTCCTCCTGTGCATTTACACCATGGAGGCATTGAAATGTCTCTATCATATCTCCCAAGTCTCCTCCAAAGTATCTATATTGAGATCTTTAAATCTGTCCCCATATGCCTTATGACCAAGCCCACTGACCATTTTGGTAGCCACCCTCTGCACTGACTCTATCCTGTTCATATCTTTTTGAAGGTGTGGTCTCCAGAATTGCACAAAAATGCAATGCAGTGTGTGCCTTCACATGATACTAACTCCTGGTGACCCAGCAGCTCCTGGGTTTTCTTGGCATTGTGACCAGAAGTTGATTACCAGGCCTTTTTTCAGAGGCAATAGAGGCCGACGTGATTTGCCAAAGGCCACAAAGAGTGCTTGTGGGAATGCAACCCTGCTTGCTTGATTATCAAGCCAGTGCCCTAACCACTAGGCTATTCCTCCACTCCAGGACTGCACACAAAACTCCAAATGAGGTCTCAGCAAAGCTTTATACAGAGATACTATCACCTCCTTCCTGCTGGCCATTCTTCTCCCTAAGCACCCAAGCATCCTTCTGGCTTTCGCCATCCATATAAGTGCCTTCCGATATCACCCCATCATCTTTTGTCCAAAGAGAAAGGTTGACGTTGATTTGGAGGGTTTAGTCAGACATAGGCAACGGATTAGAGTGGGTCACAGGGGCTATGGCCCCACCAATAGTTTGCCCAACACAGCATCATCAATTAGGAGTGGAGGAGTGGCCTAAGGGTTACAGCACTGGCTTACAAACCACAAGACCAGGATTTGATTTGCACTAGCACTCCTGGTGGCCTTTGGCAAGTTACTTAGCCCCCCATTGCCTCAGAAAATTCCAAGTTATCCATGTCCCTGTTTAATGTACATTGCCAAGTTTAAGTTACACTGTAAAGCACTTTGACTGAAATGATAAAGCAGTATAAAAAACCTGTTAAATAAATGCCTGTTTAGCCAAAAACAATCAGGTCCAGGTTCTATTCTTTGTTAGTGGACCACTGTTCCCTCTAAGCTGTGCGCGTGTGTGCACGCACACACCTCGTAGAGCGAGCGCACATACTTTACAACAGAGCGCACAAAAATTACGGTTCTGATTCTGATAGAAAACAACACAGACGTCTTAAAATTTAAAAGCTGTGATTGTAATTACTAGAAATTTTCCGCTTCATTTAGTAATCGTATATTTTCATTTAATTTGATTTAAGTCAATGTGGTGTACATACTGTATTCTGACGTGTAGTCAAATTTTAAAGTATATAACTCCGAGTGTCGTTATGTGGAGCACAAAAATTTAACCTTCCTTCAAAAGCTGCACAGCTGATATTTTATGCGCACACAGCCTACAGAAAATTAGAGGGAACATTGTAGTGGACAGAAGTACTTTATCCCCTATGCTATACCGCTCACTTAGATTTTTGCAACCCAAATGCATTTTTTAGTGTTAAATGCAACTGCCAAATTCTCGACCATTCTTCAAGCTTTGCTAGGTCCTTACTCATGCTAGCTGCACCTTCCTGGGTGTCTACCCTATTGCAGATTTTGGTATCATCCGCAAAGAGGCAAACCTTACCCGACAGCCCTTCCGCTGTATCACTGACAAAATTATTAACAAGAATCAGACCAAGGCCAGATCTCACTGGCACCCCACTGATAACATCGGCACCCCACTGGTAGCACCATTTAATATACATGAATTTTAAATGAATAACTTGTCTCTTTTAAGGTATACGGCACGCCAACCACTAAATATCAGCCCTGCTCTATTTAATATCGTGAGTAGAGAATGACACTTATAAACACACAAGAGTCAGGAAATTCTGAGACAAAGTTATAATTCAAAATCCATTTGTGTTGCCATTACATCTCAAAAATGTTTTTTTTTCTCTCACGAGAACGCATAATTATGTGAACTACACACATGTTTTTCACAAATATGCAAATTACTGTAATGCCTTTCACTTCAGCCATCTCTTTGGGGACGTTTTGATTTATGGTTCCTCTTGGAAATTACATATTACAGCTTAATTTTCATTTTTAGGCCTAACTAAAAATTGAAAAAGTACCTGCTCTCATGCCAAGATAAGTATAGAGGGCGACTGCTTATTGATCCACATAAGGAACTGATATGCAGATTTATTTTGGTTGAGGAAATTGTGCTGCTTTAATCTCCTTTGATTGATGTATCAGTACTTAATTTTCAGGTTTTCCTGTAGACAAAAGCAGCGTTGTTCTACGGTGGGTTGGCAGTCCTTGAACGCTGAATTTCTCCTCCACACACGTGCTTTAACTGGCCTTTAGGGAGACGAAGGTCTGAACATGGAACTTTTCTAAAGAAACAAAAAAGTACTGGGTTAGGACCAGTTGGGGGGAAGAGCTCTCCGTCTTTCACTCTTGCTACAATGGGGGAAATAAAGAAGTTTGAAAATGTTCCAGACGTGTCTGCAGTTTGAAGGTTAAAAGGAATCATTCCTCTCTTCCAACGCACTGCCTTGACCTGGGCTGGGCGGCTTATTTGTGATTCTGAAGCACATTTAAGCTTCCGTTAACTTGAATCTCTTTCCTTTGGTTTCGGCTCCCATATTTGTCCCTTTATTATACTCATTTTTTGTTTTGCTGCTATCCACTCCCCCTCCCCCTCCCCCTCCTTTTCCTTTTTTCCCTTCATCATTGTTGTGTTGCTTCTTTTAATGTACCGTACAGTTTCAAATGCAATGCTGTAAGCTGCCTTCCCGAAATTCTATTTTGAATGGCGGTATACCAAATACTTTTAACTAAATGTTAACGTTTATTGCTTGTAACCTCCTATGAGCTTTAAGACATACATAGGATATAAATGGTAATAAATAAACAGCATGGAGTTGTCTCTTCCACTAATTTAAACATGATTAGCAGCTTATATTTAATCTGACTGTTAATCGGTAGCCAGCCTAATTCCATTAACTCATGATTTTCGTAAAGGAATCCTGGCTGCCGCATTCTGTGCAAGTTGCAACGGGCATATGCTGGAAGCCCTATAACAATAGTATTGCCATAATAATCCAAACAGCATCCGCTAGTGCGCCCTTTCTGTGTAGGGATCTGAAATAGTACAGCTTGTTCTGTTTTCCTACTACTTGTCCACTACTTATGCGTATCTTAACGTACTCTAGTCACCAATTTCACTATGAGACCGATTTTGAATGGGGCACGTCCGGGCCGCCCGCACACACGCACAAATGTTGCACGGGGCTGATATGTGCCTGATTTTGCAACCGCGGGAGCTATATGTTCCCATGGTAGCAGAATCGGGGCACTTGGATGGCCTGGCATGCCCTGCGTTCTCCTGCAGGAGACACTTGGAGCCCTGCCCGTCCAGGCCTCCCGATGCTCCGGTCCTGCTGGTGTGCCGCTGCAGTGGCATCTTGTCGCCATGGTGTGCCGGTGCAGTGGCATCTTGTCGCCATGGCACTGGCATTTCCAGCAGGAGCAGCAACGGACAACATGGTAGAAATGCCCCTTCTGGGGGGGCCCCCAAGCCCAGGATTGGGCTTTAGGATCACCCTGTGGCAGCGCACTGGGGTAGTGGGGGCTGAGGATGGAAATTGCTGCAGCACCTGGCACTTATTCCACCTTCGGGGTGGAATAAACTGGGAATGCAGCAGACAGCTGGTGGATGTACAGGGCCTTGACCTGAATAAGCCCTGTATGTCCAGCCACATTGCCGCTCTCTTGCTCTGCCTCCATCCTGCCCCCTCCCACCCCTGTCCAGTGCTCCCCATACAACAGCCCTGTATGTGCGGGGAGCAGGAGGGACAGAATACAGTCCCGGGCTTGTCCAGGGTTATATGTCCAAAGCCAGATGCACTGCCCCACTTTTCAGAGGTCAGAATGATCGACTATATGTTTTTTCTTGATTAGATTGTAAGCTCTGATGAGCAGGGACAGTGTACAGCTCTGTGTACTCCTTGTAGCATACAAATGATTAGTAATAGTAGTTCCTAGAAGGAAGGGTATTAAATGCTTTAGGTCTTGGTGCAATATTTTTATTGGTTGATCTGTTGCTGTTTGAGTCCTGAGAATTACTGCTGTTATGGCATTGGTTGTCCAAAATATCTGCAATGTTTTTCTGGGATTTTGTTTTACATCACAAAGTGGAGATAGTTTGTGTTGCCGTTCCTGAGATGATATCAGAAGGTCTGTATACAGTATAGGAAGACACAATAAGGTAGCATGTTTCATCTACTGAAAGCTATTGGGTGGATGGAAATGATCTTTTTTTTAAGGATTTAGCCAAGGGAAGTCCTTCCTCAGCACTCTGCTACTCTTTTTTGAAAATACAGATAAAGATGAACCAGTTAATATAGTGTATCTGGATTTTCAGAGAGTGTTTGACAAATTGCCTCATGTTAGACTCCTGAGGACATTAAAAAGCCACAGGATAGGAGGCAGCGTCTTGCCGTGAACTGGGAACTGGCTAAAAGATAGAAAACAGAGAGTGACAAAGAGCTCAATGGTCAATTTTTTTCAATGGAGGAAAGTGAATAGTGGAGTACTTCAGGGATCTGAACTGGGACTGATGCTTTTTAAGATATTTCTAAGTGATCTGGAAAAGGGAGCAACAGAAATATTTTTATTCATGATTACGGTTATGTTTATTTACATTTGCTATACCGCCTTTCATAGATAACGTCAAAGCAGTTTACACTTCATGAAACAAACGAAGTACAAATATAATCAGAAAGTAAAAGCTACATTTTGGATTGGGAATAGCATCTCAAAAACAAAGAGTGGAGGAGTGGCCTAGTGGTTGGGGCAAGGTACTTCAGGCTGGAAGGTTGGGGGTTCAAATCCCACTAGAGGACAGCAACCTTGGGCCGGAAGGACTGGGGTTTCCAGTTGCACAGGTGCTCCTTGTGGTCTTGGGCAAGTCACTTAACCCTCCATAGCCCATGTTCCCTGTAAAATAGTTATCTCCAAGTTATAATGCCCTGTTCAATGTAATTTCAGTTTGTTCAATGTAAACCGCACTGATGCAGAATAGCGCGGTATATAAGAGAATATAAATAAAAGAATGGAAGGTGTATTTGCACTCTGCCTTTAAATCACAGTGCCCCCTAAGCTACCATGCTGACCTTAAGGGTTCATAAAAGCTTGCTCAAAGTAATGAGTTCTTAGTTCAGTTCTGAATCTGGCATATGATATCTCCAACCTCATATCGTGGGGCAGGGAATTCCATAAGGCTGTTACCAGATAATAGAAGGCAGCCTGATGGATAATGTCTAGAAACGCCCTGGAATTGACAGGCAATATCAGTCTATTCTGCTGCAGGGAACAAAGATGGGACATACAGTCAGAGAGGTAATACAGGAGTCCTACATTAAATGCTTTCAGGCTTATTCCTTTCCGGACTTAGAACTCCTCTGTATGTCTGGTCTGAGCCAGACATACAGAGGGGATCCCACGGGGCACATCTAGCCCCACGGGATCAGAATTGCGAACAGTCATGTACGTGCAAGCCAGGATTGCAATTCCATCTGGCCTGCATGTACATGACCTGCTCAACTAACTCAGTCAGGGCTTTTAAATGGAGCTGTGGTGCCATGGTGTCCGGTTGCCATTTAAAAGGCACAATCCCTATCCGCTGGACAAAAGTGCTCATTCCCCACAGCCTGACTCCTGATCTGACCTCCTGAGGTCAGGGTCAGGCTGCGGGGAATGTCCTCCGGGCCCCCCTGTCCCATCCATGCCCCAACAGAACAAAAAAACACATCCAGAGAAGTTATTCAACCTCAGAGGTGGAATAACTTCCCTGCACATGCTGCTGGCTCTGGACATACAGGGCCAACATTAGAATTGGCCCTGTATTTCCATGGCTGGCGACCGCCCAGACTCCACCCCTTCCCCACCCCGTCTAACTTCCCCGCACAACCAGCGGGGAAGGTGGACATGGGCAGAGAAGGCACAAATAGCAGGGATGGATGTTCCGTTGGGATGCCCATTCCCGCTATTCGAAGCATAGAACTGGGCCCTTTGTGTGTTAAGATTAGGATTTTATACCTAATCCTAGCAACCAGTGGTGATCCTTCAGTAGCGGTGTGACACGCTCAAATCTTTTGGCATGGGTTGCTAACTTATTGGCCTTTGATTGGATCATTTGTAAATGCTTGAGTGATGATTGTGGCAATCCGCAACACAATGAATTACAATAGTCAAAGTGACTAATAACAAGAGCATGTGTGAGAGTTAGTAGTGTCAGCTTATCAAGGCACGAATGGATGGACCTTATTCTCCATAATGAGTAGAAACATGCTTTAGAAACATCTTCAGTCTGGGTCTTAAGTTAATTTAGGGTCTATTATCTGTGTTACAGAGATCTGGATACTTGATGTGGATTCAGTCTTTTTGCCTCAACTGTCTACAGGATTGCAGAGTTTCAGTGGGGAAGGCCAATGAGCAAGAGGGGTGGGGGGAGTAGCCATTATTGTCAAGCAAGATTTCCAATTTGGCCAATCCACTTGGGGGAAATTGGAGGGGGGAGGTTTTTACTGGCAAAGTTTAAGCATGGAAAGATAGGGCACTCTTGATTGTTTAATTGCCTCCCTATCTTGTTATCCAAGTTTTAACCCCTGTTCATTGTAAACACAGAGTACCCTAGGAAATGTGTAGTTCTTTGTTTATTGTAAACCGCACTGATGTTGAATAGCGTGGAATAAAAGAGACTGGAAATAAATAAATCTTCATTTTTCCGATTTGCTCTTAGACTTTGGGGCCCTCCTTTCAGATTTTTTATTGTTTTTCCAGGGTTGGTGGGTGGTGGGGGATTTTTATATTTGTGCAGAGCAGCCTGGATTAGGTACAAAGAAGGATTTCTTAACTTTTATGTCTGATTTGTGTTTGACCCAGGAAGTGTATTGTTCAATTCATAAAGGGGGCCATATTGATTTTCCACTGGATAGTGTCCAAACGCCTGTCCCCTTTGAGTCTGGAGGAGGAATAATCCTGTGTTAGCCATCTCTCCAGAACAGATAATGGTCCTCTCCCGACTGTTGAAGGTTAATTAATGTTCAGTTTTGGAGACCATATCTCACAAAGGATATAAAAAGACTGGGAATGATTCAGAGAAAGGCAACCAAAATGATTTGGAGCCTGCATCAGAAACCTTATGAGAAGAGACTTGAAGACCTAAATATGTACACTCTGGAGGAGAAGAGGGACAGGGGAGAATGATACAGACCTTTAAATACTTAAAGATTACTAATGAACAAAGAAACCTCTTCCAAAGATGAGGAAGCTGTAACATAAAGCTGCAAGGGGGTAAATTGAAAGGCAATGTCAGGAAATACTTTTTCACTGAAAGGGTGGTGGATACTTGGAATGCCCTCCCGATGGAAGTGGTGGGGGAAGATACAGTGACAGAATTCAAAATGGCATGGGACAGACACAGTGGATCCCTTTACAGCAACAGGATAAAATCAAAATAAACATAATTCTCTTATATCTCAACCAATAGGGATGACCAACACGGAGTGGTGGCTACACCTCTAAACAAAGGTATGGGGAGGGGTGACCTGCATGGAGCGGCAGGTGCACCTACACTTGCTGCCTTGCTGGGCAGACTAGATGGACCATACTGGTCTTTCTCTGCCGTCATATACTATGTTACTATATATGTTAATTGTGAATGGCTCCTTGAAGGTAAGTGATTTTCCATCCATCACCGACATGAGCAGTCTTAAAACCTATGTTAAAGATGCTGGCATGTCTACTTATATATATATATATGCAGACGATATTTTGCTCATTACCTATACTGATAGTCAAAAAACAGATCTCCCCTCTATTAATGCTTGTCTGACTAAAGTAGCAACTTGGTTGCAAGATAATTCTCTCAAACTGAATCATCAAAAAAACACTGCCACCTGGCTTAGTGGAAGATCTTCTTCTCCTATAATAGCTCCCATCTCAGAGGGGCTCCTATAACACTTAAACCCATTAAATACTTAGGCATACTTTTGTACATTGAACTTTCCTTTTTCTCTCAAATAGGAAAGGTAGTGAAATCATCCTTTGGAGATTCTAGGCCATTCAACGTTTTCTAGATCTATAGGCCCAGACTACTGTTCTCCTGCCCTGATTATTTATTTATTTGGTTATTTATTTATTTAACTAGTTTTGTTATACCATTTTTTCTACCAGTCAAAACGGTGTACAATTTAAGAATGGAATGGAGAGGTGGGTTGGAACATCTAGGGGTTATATTGAAGGGAGTTTTTGGGAAGGTGTGCTATATATGGAAAATATATGGGGTGGAGGGTCCAGTTGGTTCTTAGTGAGGTCAGCATGTGCCGTAGTGTTCCTTGAAGAGATGAGTCTTTAGGTGTTTCAGAAGATTTTTCTGTCCTGGATATTTTTTAGGGCAGGTGGTAGGGTGTTCCAGAGGGTGGGGGCATAGAGAGGGAAGGATCTTTGGCAGGCGTACTGGGTGCATTTGCAGGTTTGAGTTGGTACGCTGAGCAGGTTATGTGTAGTCTTCCTGCGGGGCCTGTTGGAGCTGGGGACACTGATTGACATTTGGAGGTGTTGGGCGGTGAGCCCATTCTGAGTTTTGTGAATGATCGTGAGGGCCTTGAATTAATCCTAGAGGCAATGAAAAGCCAATGAAGGGATTTTAGGATAGGTGTGATGTGGGAGTGTTTAGGGGTTCAGGAAATTTTTCACGCAGCAGTGTTCTGAGCGAGCTCTAGTGGGTGGATGGTGCGTTTAGGTAGGCCCTGGTATATGGAGTTGCAATAATCAAGCAGGAGAGTGATTGTGACCTGGCAGATTGCGCGGACGTCCTCTGAGAAGAGGAGAGGGCATAGGTTGTGTAAAAGCCTGAGTTTGAAGTAAACTGCCTTTGCAGTATTTTGGATGTGGGCTTGAAAGTCTAGACGCTGGTCCAAGGTAATACAGAGATATTTGAGTTGACTTTTGACTTGGAGGTCTGTGTCATCGAGTTTGATGGATGGTGGAGGAGTGAACTTGAGGTTCCTGGCAGGGACGGATTTACCTTGAGTGAGGCCCTACGCCAACAAAAATTGTGGGCCCCCAGCAGGGGCGGCCCAAGGGGGGTGCGGGGCCTCATTTGCATAAGAGGCCTCATTTGCATAAATATTTGCATAATGTTACCATATACTAACTTTTAGTAAACGTGCCTCTTAATGAGTGTATGGATAAAGAAAGACTAAAAGATTTCTACATTACTATAATCTAGTGCCAACTGCCAGACACATTAGGAACTACTACAAACACTGCCCATTTAGAACCCATAGCAAACCCGCCGTATCCTAACAGCACTACCAGGACTCACAAAGCACCATACTCTACCAATCAAAAGGCAACACTGCAAATATTAAACCAATACTTTTCAGAGAACAACAATACATGACCTACTGGGGAAAGAGAACAAGTGGCAATGTCAAATAGGAATTATATAAACAGAACACCTCAGCTCAGTTACACATGCAGAACATAGACCATCACCAAACAAGTAATCACAATTTAGAAACAGGAAGACAATAATTAAACTGGGAATCCCAAAAGCCAAACTTGGAATGTACAACACTGTAGAAATATTAATTTGCTCTTGTACTAAACAAAGTGCAGACGTTAATGATGCACATTTACCAGAGCTGACATATTCCAATTAATAAATTCAAAATAAAGAGATATTTTTCTACCTTTTGTGCATATTTTTCAGCTGCAATTGCTCCAGCCACTTTCTTCTGGTTTCTTCGTGTCTTCTGCTAACTCTCCATCGTCTGCTGTCCATTTGTCCTTTCTTCTCTCTTCTAGTTTTTTTCCATTCTCTCTCTACATCTGCTTTAACATACTAATCTTTCTCCTTTTGCTCTTTCCTCATTCCTATTTCATCCACTCAAATTTTACGCCTCCATCCTCAATCCCCACTTACTCTCCCAATACCCGGCCAATTGTAGATTTTTTATCCCTCCCACACAAAATATTTTTCCCTTCTCCATTTTACTCTTCCAGCCCCATCCCATTCTAATCCTCCCCCAACATCAGCTCCCTTCTAGTTCCAGCCTCACCCAGCATCCATTCCCTTCTAGTCCCTGCATCAGCCCATTTCCAGTCCTAGCCACCCATCAGCCCATTTCCAGTCCTAGCAACCCCCCAACCCAATACCAGTCCTAGCCCCCCCATCCACCCACTTACAGTCCTAACCCCCCATCACCCCATTTTCAGTTTAAGCCCCCCTATAACCCATTACCAGTCCTAACCCCCCATCAGCCCACTTCCAGTCCTAACCCCATCAACCCATTTCCAGTCAGCCCCCCATAGCCCATTGCCAATCCTAACCTCCCCCCATCAGCCCACAGCCCATTACCAGTCCTAACCCCATAAGCCCACCTCAAGTCCTAACCCCTCCCCATCAGCCCATTTCCTGTCCTAGCCCCCCCATAGCCCATTATCAGTCCTACCCCCCCCATAGCCCATTACCAGTCCTAACCCCCATCAGCCCACAGCCCATTACCAACCCTAACCCCATCAGCCCACCGCCAGTGTTAGACCGCCCCATCAGACCAATTATAGTCCTAGCCCCCCCCATAGCCCATTACCCCCATAGCCCATTACCAGTCCTAACCCCCTCCCAACAGCCCACAGCCCATTACCAGTCCTAACCCCATCAGCCCACCTCCAGTCTTAACCCCCCACCCCATTTCCAGTCCTAGCCCCCCCATAGCCCATTACCACAGCCCCCATCAGCCCACAGCCCATTACCAATCTTAACCCCCCCATAGCCCATTACCAGTTCTAAACCCCCCCAACAGCCCACAGCCCATTATCAGTCCTAACCCCATCAGCCCACCTCCAGTCTTAACCCCCCAGCCCATTTCCAGTCCTAGCCCCCCCATAGCCCATTACCAGACAGCCCCCATCAACCCACAGCCCATAGCCCATTACTAGTTCTAACCCCCCCATCAGCCCACAGGCCATTGGCAGTGCTAACCCCATCAGCCCCCCTCCAGCCTTAACCCCCCCAGCCCATTTCCAGTCCCAGCCCCCCCCCCATAGCCCATTACCAGTCCTACCCCCCCCCATAGGCCTAAAGTAACATTTAATAAAAAAAAAACACTGGCTGCTACCGCTGCCACCGCGGCAGCATGGACCGACCCCCGGGGCCCCCTCTGCCCGGCTGAATCGTCCGTCCGTCCGTCCCTCCCTCCCTCCCTCACTCCGTGCCGGCTTTGAGAGGCGCGAAGGGAGAGTGTCTCCCTCGCGTCTCTGTTAAGCCCGCAGGAGGGAGGGAGGGAGGGACGGACGGACGATTCAGCCGGGCAGAGGGGGCCCCGCGGGTCGGTCCATGCTGCCGCGGCAGCAGAGGGGGCCCCACAGGAACAGTCCAGGCTGCCGCCGCGGCAGCCAGCGTTTTTTTTTTTTTAAATTTAATTTTAAGGCGGCTATTTTTGTGGGCCCTACGCCACGGCGTAGGTGGCGTATAGATAAATCCGGCCCTGGTTCCTGGTGATGTGAAGGATCGCTGTCTTGCTGAGGTTGATTGTCAGGTTTTGATGCTGGAATCACTGTCACAAAACTACAATTAATCTCCCGTGCTGAGCATAGTTTAGCTCAATGGATCCATAGCTGCTGAAACTAATTCGTCAACAATTTTGATTGGAGAGACCATCAGAAACAAGTTTTTTTCAATATGGCAGAAACACTGTTAAATAATCCCATATTTCAGACACCAGTCTACTCCATATAATTTTCAATTTTTAGTCTTTTTAAATTCTTACAAAAGGGCACACTTATCAGTCCAAGTGCGAACTTTAAAATCTTTAATAAGTATAAATTTCACTTAGCTGGAGAAGAAGAATGGCCAATCCCAACATGAATTCATGTTTCAGGCTCCAGTCCTTGCATCATACCCACAAGGGCAATCAAACTGGTGTACGGAGTTCAATCATTCAATCAGAACAGTTAATTGTTTACAATATTGTTTTTAAATGGACTTTTTCCAGCAGTAAATAGATTTTTCATATACATGTATTATTTTCTTTTTATCTTTTTTCCAAAGAAAGTTCTTCTTGAAATAAGTTCTCAGAGCAGAACTTAAACCAGCCTAAGCTGAGGTACAAGTATCCAACCCACAATATAATCTCGGATTAGAGGAATTGTATTTATATTTGAGCTCAAGTATATAAGTTCCCAGTATTAGGTATGTAGCTGTACTTATCCGTCCAGAGTCTTCCTCTGATGGGGCCCAGGTCAGTTCAGTCACGTTCTTCCAGTCACAGCAATCTCTGGATCTCTTCTTTATTGTGACTTTAGGAAATTTTCTTTTTTATGTCTTGGTTTTTTTAAATTATCTTAAATTTTACCCAGCTTCCCAGTTCCAGTCTACCTATGTTCCCACCTTCCTATAGTAAACTATCAACAATGAATAAATCCGGTAAGCTTGCTAGGATTTAAAAAAAAAAAAACCTTTCCCTAAAAATTTCCCCTTTTCTCACAGCCGCTTTCAGCCCTCAATCACAACCCATTCAAACCTTCACTCATTCCAGTCAACCTATCCTCTTTTACACCGGCACTCGCAACGCAGAGAAACCCCCTTGTGTCAGTCATGAGTTTTAGCACCAGAAATCAAAGCTCAAACCCTAGGCACCTACACTAAACCCAAGTTCTGTTGCTTTCTCACTTGCAGGATTCTTCCACTGAGCACAAACATTTTTATTTTATTTTCTCTTATATACTATGCTATTCTGCATCAGTGTGGTTTACATTGAACAGGGCATTATAACTTGGAGATAACTATTTTACAGGGAACATGGGCTATGGAGGGTTAAGTGGCTTGCCCAAGACCACAAGGAGCACCTGTGGGACTAGAAACCCCAGTTCTTCCAGCCCAAGGTTGCTGTCCTCTAGTGGGATTTGAACCCCTGACCTTCTGGCCTGAAGTACCTTGCCCCAACCACTAGGCCACTCCTCCACTCCACAAACATACCAGTGCTCACACAAAAACAAACCTTTAGCCAGAATAACCTCACTCACAAATGTTCCCAGGAATGAAGAGGCTTTCTTTAAACTCAACCCTTCCCTGTCACAGCCTTTAAGCTGGGTGTCACTATACCTGAAGTTCCACGCCTTTAAAAAATATACTGTTCTCTTAATAGCAGCTTTTAGCCAAGTAATCAAATCTCCAAAAGCCTCCAGACCTTTAGGCTGGCACATCCTTCACAGCCTCTAATCCAGATACCTATTCCATTACCATTAAAAACAACAAGGAAAGGGGGGAAAAAATTCCACGCTTTTACAGCTTTTCCAATTCTTCCAGAAACATTTTTACTATAGGAACAGAGTTCAACTCGGTACAAGGGAAACAGTCACTGCAGCACCTACAGCTCAATTATGACCTCCCCCACCCCACCTTTAAACCACTCACAAACATCCAAACCCCATTCACCTTCATTCAATACCATTCAAAACATCCCAACTTTCCTACCATTCACTCCTTCAGAGGCCTCTGTCACCACACTACCCAATACACATCCACTCAGCTCAGCATTCAACCCTCAACTGTCTCACAGCTCAAACTCAGCAGCATTCTAAACTTCTAGAGAAAAAGAGGCCACTGTGATCCTCAGTCTCGAAGGACTAGAAAAAGAGACTGCTACTTCTGGAGAGAGATCTGCAATTGTGAGTATATTCTTCTGGGAATTTCCTGAAAGGACTTTTTTGTATTAAAGCTAATTAATCTGTGAACCCAGTGTTTTTTGTTAGATCAGTGAGGGCCTAGTAGCAGCAGTTTAAGTTTAAATTAAAAACATAGAAGATAATTTTCTGGTTACATTTCATACCCAGCAGAGAGCTTGTAGTTTAAATTTAATACTCACTCGGGGCCTAGTATCAGCAAAGTACATTTAGTTTAAATTTAAAACACAGAAGAGAGCTTTCTGGTTAAATTTAGAACCAGCAGAGAGCTTGTAGTTTAAATTTCATAATAAGTCAGAGCCTAGCAGCAACAAAGAGCTGTAATTTAAATCAAATCAGAATATAACTTAGCATACTGTAAAAGGCAAAACAGGGTCAGTACTCTTTGAGCAACAAATAAAGTCTTCTAGAGACCTTTACAAAGGTGACAGGTCAAAAGGCCATTTTGAAAGACTCCTTCTATCCAAGCAAGGACTGTTAATCACCCAGGAAGTTGGTCACAGCTTACCTCAGCAGCACAGGACAGGGTACTGTGTAGTAGCCCTCTTTTAATAAGTGTTATTTCCCCCGCCCTCCGCAACACCACCCACCCCTGGGATAATCATAGCTTTATAGGTACTTACACATCTTAAAGGAAAGGAGGTATTCTCAGGTGAAGCTCGTTATCCAAATCTGTCATACACTAAGGACCTGGAATTAATTAAGCTTCAGGTGAACAAGGTATATTAAGCGTATTAGGTACAGTTTTATTAGTATAAATATCCATAGCAACCCTTAGTAAGTAAAGAACTTAAAGATCTAAACACAAGCTTAAAACTAAGATGCAGACAGCAGTCCAGCAGCAAGATGGGGGCTTTCCAGTCTTCTGCATTGAGTGTCACATGTATGATTTTCTCCCAGTTGGTGAGAGGTCTTACGTGTGCACTAGGTGCAAGGAGCTCTTTGCTCTCAGGGAATGAGTCCATTCTCTAGAGGCTAGAGAAGCAGACTTGGAAGACATAAGAAAGACAGAGAGGTACATAGACGAGACCTACAGGGATATAGTCCTGAAGTCCCAGCTGCAGTCTGGTAGCATCCCTGTTGCCATGGAGGAGAGAGGCCACGTGACAGGAGAGCATCACCCTGGTGTGGCAGGAAGTGATCCTGTAACTAGGACCTGTCCTCCAGATGATGTAAAACCCTCTCGCACTAAGGAAGTTTCTCGAGGGCCATGTGCCCATGAGGGAAGGTTTAGGACAGCCGTTATAATTGGTGATTCGATCATTAGGCATGTAGATAGCTCGGTGGCTGGTGGATGTGAGGATCGCCTGGTAACATGCCTGCCTGGTGCAAAGGTAGCAGACCTCACGCACCACCAAGATAAGGTCTTAGATAGTGCTGGGGAGGAGTCTGCTGTCTTGGCACATGTCGGTACCAATGACATAGGAAAATGTGGTAGGGAGGTTCTGGAGGCTAAATTTAGGCTTTTAGGTAGGAAGTTGAAATCCAGAACTTCCAGGGTAGCGTTCTCCGAAATGCTTCCCATTCCACGCGCAGGACCCAAAAGGCAGGCAGAGCTCCGGAGTCTCAATGCGTGGATGAGACAATGGTGCAGAGATGAGGGTTTTGGATTTGTTAGGAACTGGGGAACATTCTGGGGAAAGGAGGGGCTCTTCCGAAGTGATGGGCTTCACCTTAACCGGGATGGAACCAGGCTGCTGGTATTAATCTTTAAAAAGGAGATATGTTTATGTTTATTGAACTTGCTTGACCGCCCTTCAGTATTAAGCAGGGCGGTTTACAATCACAAAAAGGTTAAAGTACAGCAGGCACAAGGCCGGAAATGGAAAAGGAAGTTACAAATTTTCTTTGACAGGATAGGAGAAGAAGTAAAAAAAGAATAGCAGAAACAAAAAGGGGGGGTAGACAATGTGGGGGGAGGATGGGCTAGAGGGGAGGGTGATTGAAGGCAAGGGAGAAAAGGTGGGTCTTCAGGGCTTGTTTGAAAGTGGTGTGATGAGACTCCAGGCGGAGAGAGGTGGGTAGGGAGTTCCATAGGGCGGGGCCAATGAAGAAGAAGGCTGAGGATCGGGTAGATTGAAGATGAGCAGCTGAGGGGGAGGGGAGTGCAAGGCGGTTGAGGTGGAAGGAGCGAGGGGTGTGTCTGGGGGTGTGGAAGTGAATGAGATCGGACAGGTATAGTGGTGTGGAGGTATGGAGAGCTTTATGAGTGAGCGTAAGAAGTTTGAAATGAATGCGAAAGGAGATAGGAAGCCAGTGAAGACGGGAAAGAAGAGGAGTAGATAGAGCAGCTTTTAAACTAGATAATAGGGGAAAGCCGACAGTCGCCCAAGAGCGCATGGTTCGGAAAAATGCATGCTTGAAGGATACTACCAAAAGCAGAGAGGTTCCAAAAAAGAGTAAAGTAGCCCAAATGCCCTTGAGTATGGAGCAGACAGAGCTTAAAGATCCCAAATTACCCATGCCTACCAATAGCCAGATTAATATGAATAAAATACAGTCTCCAAAATGCTTGTATGCAAATGCTAGAAGTCTAAAAAATAAGATGGTAGAGTTAGAATAAATAGCACTAAATGAGAGGTTAGATATGATTGGAATATCAGAGACATGGTGGAAGGAGGACAACCAGTGGGACACTGTGATACCTGGGTACAAACTATATCGTAATGATAGAGCTGATCAAACTGGTGGAGGGGTTGCCCTCTATGTTAGAGAGGGCATTGAGTCAGAAAGGATTAAAGTTTTGCAGGAAACAAAATTTGCTGTTGAATCTTTATGGATTGAAATTCCATGTAAAAAGGGGAAGGCGATGGCAGTGGGGGTGTACTATCGACCACCTGACCAGAATGAACAAATGGATGATGAAATGCTCAAAGAAATCAAGGAAGCTAACAAACGTTACAGCACAGTAATAATAATGGGTGATTTCCATTACCCCGGTATCGACTGGGTCAGTCTCACGGCAGGACATGCTAGGGAGATAAAGTTCCTAGATGAAATAAATGACTGCTTCTTGGAGCAGCTGGTTCATGAATCGACCAGAGGGGAAGCCATATTAGACCTAGTCCTTAGTGGAACACCAGATCTGGTGCAAGAGATAAGGGTGTTGGGGCCATTTGGCAAAAGTGATCATTAATTAAAAGTGATTTAATTAATGGAGGAGGGATATTTATTTATATTCTCTTATATACTGTGCTATTCTGCATCAGTGTGGTTTATATTGAACAAACTGAAATTACATTGAACAGAGCATCATAACTTGGAGATAACTATTTTACAGGGAACATGGGCTATGGAGGGTTAAGTGGCTTGTCCAAGACCCCAAGGAGCACCTGTGGGACTAGAAGCCCCAGTCTTTCTGGCCCAAGGTTGCTGTCTTCTAGTGGGATTTGAACCCCTGACCTTCTGGCCTGAAGTACCTTACCCCAACCACTAGGCCACTCCTCCACTCCAGGATAGTAAGGAAATCCACAGTACTACCTTTTAACTTTAGAAAGGGAGACTATGATAAAATGAGGAAAATAGTTAAGAAAAAACTAAAAGGAGCAGATGAAAGGTTAAAGACTTACATCAAGCTTGGGTGTTGTTGAAAAATACTATCTTGGAAGCCCTGACCAGCTGTATTCCATGCATTAAGAAAAGTGGAAGGAAGTTCAAAAAACAGCCAGCATGGTTTAAAGATGAGGTCAGAGAGGCTGTTGTTGCCAAAAAAGCATCTTTCAGGAACTGGAAAAAAGAGCCAAACGACGAAACCTGGAAACAGCACAAGCACTGGCAAGTCAAATGCAAGGCATTGATAAGGCAGGCAAAGGGAGAATTTGAGAAGAAGCCTGCTGCAGAAGCAAAAACGCGAAATAAAGACATTTTCAAGTACATTCGTAGCAAATAACCTGTGAGAGAGTCAGTTGGTCCATTAGATGATAGAGGGGTTAAAGGGGCACTAAGAGGCGACAAGGCGATAGCAGAGAGACTGAATGAATTCTTTGCTTTGGTCTTTACTGAGGAAGATGTAGGGATGTTACCCATGACTGAAGTGGTATTTAAAGTGCAGAAGAATTGAAGGAAATATTGATACATCGGGAAGATGTATTACAACTATTAGATAAACTGAAGAGTAGCAAATCACCTGGGCCGGATGGTATACATCCAAGGGTGTTGAAAGAACTGAAATATGAAATTGCAGACCTGCTATTAGTAATCTGTGAACTTTCATTAAAATCATCTGTAATACCTGAAGATTGGAGGATCACCAATGTAACTCCAATTTTTAAAAAGGGTTCCAGGGACGATCCGGGAGACTACAGAACGGTGAGCCTGACGTCAGTACCGGGAAAAATTGTAGAAACCATCAAAAAGAACAAAATTACTCAGCATGTAGATAGTCATGGCCTAATGGGAGACAGCCAACATGGCTTTAGACAAGGAAGATCTTGTCTTACTAATCTGTTATGGTTTGTTTTGAAGGTGTGAATAAACAGGTGGACAAAGGTGAGTCGGTTGATATAGTGTATCTGGACTTTCAGAAAACCTTTGACAAGGTCCCTCATCAGAGACTTTTGGCAAAACTAAAGAGTTATGGGATAGGAGGCAGTGTACTATTGTGGATCAGGAACTGGTTAAAAGATAGAAAGCAGAGGGTAGGGCTAAATGTCCAATTTTCCCAATGGAGAAAAGTGAATAGTGGTTTACCCCAGGGATCTGTGCTGGGTCCGCTGCTTTTTGACATATTCATAAATGACCTGGAAAAGGGAATAACGAGTGAGGTTATCAAATTTGCAAATGACCAAAACTATTTAAAGTTGTTAAAACCCAAGAGGATTGTGGAAAATTGCAAGAGGATCTTGATAAATTGGAAGACTGGGCATCAAAATGGCAGATGAAATTTAATGTGGACAAGTGCAAAGTTATGCACCTAGGGAAGAACAACCCAAACTATGGTTACACAATGCAAGGTTCCACATTAGGAACCATCACCCGGGAAAAAGATTTAGGTGTCATTGTGGATAACATGTTAAAACCCTCGGCCCAGTGTGCAGCAGCGGTCAAAAGAGCAAATAGAATGCTAGGTATCATAAGGAAGGGCTGTCGGGTAAGGTTTGCCTCTTTGTGGATGATACCAAAATCTGCAATAGAGTAGACACCCAGGAAGGTGTAGATAACATGAGGAGGGATCTAGCTAAGCTTGAAGAATGGTCTAGAATTTGGCAGCTGGGATTTAATGTTAAAAAATGTAAGGTCATGCATTTGGGCTGCAGCAATCCAAGGGAGCAATACAGTATAGGAGGTGAAGTACTTTTGTCCACTAAAGAAGAGCGGGACCTAGGCATGGTTGTGTCTGATGATCTTAAAGTAGCTGAACAGGTAGAAAAGGCGACAGCAAAATCTAGAAGGATGCTTGGGTGCATACGGAGAGGAATGACTAGCAGAAAAAAGGAGGTGATAATGCCTCTGTATAAGTCTTTGGTGCGACCTCATTTGGAGTATAGTGTGCAGTTCTGGAGACCACACCTTCAGAAGGATGTGAACAGGATGGAGTCGGTGCAGAGGGTGGCTACTAAAATGATTAGTGGGCTTCATTATAAAGCATATGAGGACAGACTTAAGGATCTTAATATGTACACCTTAGAAGAAAGGCGGAATAGAGGTGATATGATTGAGATGTTTAAATACCTCTGTGGCATAAATGTTCAGGGAGAGAGCCTCTTTCAATTGAAAGCAAGTTCTGCTACGAGGGGACATGGGATGAGGGTGAAGGGAGATAGATTCAGGAGTGATATGCGGAAATATTTTTTTACGGAAAGAGTAGTGGATCCATGGAATAGTCTCCCAGTGGAGGTGGTAGAGATGAGGACAGTAACTGAATTCAAAAAAGCATGGGACCAACAAAGAGGATCTCTAAAGGTAAAAAGAGGACTGTTGTAGTTGTTGATATGAAAGGACAGACTAGATAGGCCATGTGGTCTTTTTCTGTCATCATGTTTCTATGTTTTTATAAGGAAAGGAATGGAAAATAAAACAAAAGATATTATAATGCCTCTATATCATTCCATGGTGAGACCGAACCTTGAATATTGTGTGCAATTCTGGTCGCCGTATCTTAAAAAGGATATAGCGTCATTAGAAAAGGTTCAGAGAAGAGCCACCAAAATGGTAAAGGGGATGGAAGGATACTCCTATGAAGAAAGGCTAAAAAGGTTAGGGCTCTTTAACCTGGAAAAGAGAGGGCTGAGGGGAGATATGATAGAAGTCTATAAATTAATGAACGGAATGGAACGGGTAAACGTAGATCTATTGTTTACATTATCAGAATATAGAAAGACTAGGGGACATGCAATGAATCTACAGGGTAAACTATTTAAGACTAATAAAAGAAAATATTTTTTCACTCAACGTGTAATCAAACTCTGGAATTTGTTACCGGAGGATGTAGTAAAGGCTGTTAGTGTAGCTGGGTTTAAAAAAGGTTTGGACAAGTTCCTGGAGGAAAGGTCCATAAGTCATTATTAAGAAGGGACCCAGGATATCAATGCTTGACCCAGTACAAGCATGGTGGAACCTGTGTCTTTTGGGGAAACAGCTAGGTACGTATGACCTAGATTGGGCACTGTTGGAAACAGGATACTGGGCTTGATGGACCTTGGTCTGACCCAGTATGGCATATCTGATGTTCTTATGTTCACTTCCGTAGGTGCACGTCTGAGCCAACCGGATGTCCAGAAATCTGGATGGCCTAGAGATGCACCTGATTCTTTTTCTGTGAGGGCTACAAGGGACTGTACATCCAGGATGTGCCCCAATTCAGGCACCCCGGACGTCCTGGAGCTCTGCTCGGCTAGCTCAACCTGGCTTCTGCATGGAGCCAGGGTGCCATAGCACCGCAGCTCTATGCCAGATCCCGGATCAGCCTCACATCACCTGAGTGCCCCTTTCCCCACAGTTCGACCCCTGATTGGGAATGTCATGACTGGGGTCAGGCTGTGGGGACACCTGCCCCATTCACCATGCCAGTGCCTGCCCTGCCACCCTGTCCTCACACGTCTAGGGGACTTATTCCACCTCTGTGTTGGAATAAGTTCCCCATCCATCTGCCCAGGCCTGGATGTACAGGGCCATTACTGGAATAAGCCCTGTACATCCGAGGTCATGGCACGCCTCCGGCCTGCCCTCGTTCCTTCCTCAGCCTGCCCCCTCCCATCCGGGTACAGTGCTCCCTGCACATATCTGAAATACGTGCAGGAAGCTCATTCACCGGAATAGCGCCCGGTCATTTAGCAGGGCATATACGTCCACACCGGCCGTATATCTCCAATAAATGTGGGTCAGAATCTACCCCAAAGTGTTCTTATACCTGCCTCAGTAATCAAATAGTCCCAACACCAGTTAAATGTAAGGTTATTCCTCCAGTCCCCTAGAAATTCCCACTATAACAAGCCTACAGAGATCATTTAGAAATTTTTAAAACTGTTCCTTTAAACCTACAGAGAGAGGGAAGATAAATTACCAAACTGCTTCATTACAAGTCCTCCTCCTGCCTGCACCACATTGTTACAAAACTTCCATGAGAGAGCCCTCCCCTTCTCTAACATCTGGGTTCTTTCTGGCAATAAAACTTCAAATTTATTCTAAATAATAACTCCTTAGAGTCTCCTAATCAGCAGCAGGTTGGAGAGATATCTGAGCTGCGGGTGTCCATGTCCTCAATAGTGGAAAGAGTCAATCGCCTACAGAACTCTGAGACTGCTCTTTCCAAGGACGCTATAGGGATGAGGTCTCGTCTGGAAAACCTGGAGAACTTTTCTCGATATGAGAATCTCAGACTTACTAACTTTCCTAAGTCATCATTTGTTAGTGCTAGAGATATGTTTAAGAGATATATGACTGAGGTGTTTGGTGTTCCTACTGAATCTCATCCCTGGTCTCGGCTATATTGGAGGCATCGGGTGATAAAATGGTAAATAAAGGCAAAAGGAACAGGAGACCGCTATGGTTTTTGAAGGAAGTAGCTGAAAAAGTGAAGAAAAAGAGGGAGGCCTTCATGAAATACAAGAGATCACAGAGAGAGGAAGACAGGCATCTGTATTTGGAAAAACTTAGAGAAGCTAGCAAAGTAGTCAAGAAGGCAAAGATTCAAAAGGAGGAGGAAATAGCCAATGCAATAAAATGGGGGGATGAGACATTTTTCAGATATATTAGTGAGAAGAGGAAGGGCAAAAGTGGTATTGTCAGACTCAAGGGTGCAGGGGGGAATATGTAGAAGCTGATAAGGATAAAGCGGAATTGCTTAACAAATATTTTTGTTCTGTGTTCACAGATGAAGAACCAGGAGCAGGACCTCAGAAAACACCCACAAATAAGAACAGAAGCGAGGGACATCTTGAACAATTTTCAGAAGACTGTGTTCGTGAGAAACTAGCTCAACTTAAAGTAGACAAAGCGATGGGACCGGATGGGATACACCCTAGAATACTGAGGGAACTTGGGGAGGTTCTAGCAACTCTACTGACTGACCTTTTCAATGCCTCGTTGGAGTCGGGAGTGTTGCCAAAGGACTGGAGAGAGGCTCATGTGGTGCCTTTACACAAAAGCAGAAGTAAGGATGTGGTTGAAAACTACAGGCCGGTTAGTTTAACTTCAGTGGTGAGTAAATTATTGGAAACGCTGCTGAAAGAGAAAATAGTGAGGTTTCTGGAGTCCAGCGGATTACAGGATCCGAGGCAGCATGGATTCACCAGAGGCAGGTCTTGTCAGACAAATATGATTGATTTCTTTGACTGGGTGACCAGGGAGTTGGACCGAGGGAGAGCTCTAGATGTGGTGTATTTAGATTTCAGTAAAGCCTTTGACACTGTTCCTCACAGGCGACTTATAAACAAACTGAGCACCCTAGGGATGGACCCTAAAGATCTCCAGGAACAAGCAGGAATGAGTCTTCACATATGGGTACATCGGTACCGATGGAGCCTGCGCGGGAACGCTCCCCAGCTTCCCAAAAAGGAAAGCTTTTGGGAGCATCCCACAGCGCCTGCGCGCTGCCTTCCCGCCTTTCCTAACCGTCTCTCCTCAGTTCTTCTTTGCCGCGGAGCCAGCAGGTCGTGTTCCTGTCACCGCTGAAGAAGTTCTTTGTTTTATTTTATTTCTTTGGTCGCGCATCTGCTTCCCCGACTTCGGACTGTTACCGCCGGTCTTTTCTTTCTTTTCTTATAAAAAAAAAAGTATATATATATAGTTTTTCCCTCACTTAGTGTGTTTTTCTTCTTTGGGCCTTAGGCCTCACAAAGAATTTTTTCCTCATGGAAAAACAAGCCTCCGGGTTTAAAAAATGCACTAAGTGCAGCGGTACTATTTCTGTTACTGACACCCATGAATGGTGTCTTAAATGTTTGGGTCCTGAACACTCCATTCCGGATTGTCTGTCCTGTTCTTTGATGTCTAAACGAGGTTTACAGAACTGAGCAGCCAAGCTCCATATGCTGTTTCCCTCTGATGCAGCTTCAGTGGCATCGATGTCTTCCAGGGCTTCTTCTTCCTCCCATGGATCTCAGGTAACCAAACATAAATCCAGCCGGTCCTCGAAGGGTAGATCTCCTTCCAAGCATCGAGATGCCTCTGGGCTTGCCCTCGAGGATCCTGCACCGGCAAAACAACCCCGGCGGGAAGCTCCGGCTTCCAAAGCTCCACCTATGGGGTTACAGGTTGACATCGATGGCACGGCCTCGACCGATCACCTGTTAGAATGCTCTGGGGTACCGGCGCAACCTTCTGGTACCGAATTCCAGGCATTCATGGCGTCGATGGATCACAATGTTCTATCCATGCAGCAGGCTATCACGGCCTTCATTCATGCTGCGATGCCGCTGATACCACAACAAACTCCGTTGTCGGTATCGGCTCCGGTACCAGCACCAGTGCCGGTACCGGTACCGACTGCATCGACATCGACCAGGATGCCGACTGCAGCAGTTCCCTGTCCAGGGATGCTCGTCGGTACTGAACCGGTACCGACGACGCCCGATGTCGATACCGCTCGATACGCATACCGAGCTTTAGAAGACCACCCTGACAGGCGATATTTTGATTCCTCTGATGATTCTGATACATCAGAGGAGTCTGCTGAAGTATCCATAGCCCTTCCTGAAGAGCCTTCTTCTCCAAAAAGAAGAATGTCTCCTCCAGAGGACTTATCCTTTCAAGACTTCATAAGAGAAGTGGCTAAAGGACTTTCTATTTCAGTAACCTCTGAATCAGAGCCTAGAGCTAAAAAAAAATGGATATTTTAGGTTATTCTAAGGCTCCTAAGGAGGCAGTCACCTTGCCAATTCATGAGATTCTTTATGAGCACATGATTGACTTATGGGAGACTCCTCTCACTATCTCTCCTCATTCTCGAAGATTGGACACTATGTACCGTGTCCCTCCTTGTCCTGGTTTTCATAAAACACAGCTTCCCCACCATTCTATTATGGTGCATTCAGCTATGAAAAGGATAAAGAGTGCAAAAATACACTCTTCTGCCCCTCCAGGAAGAGAATGCAGGACCTTGGATGCTTTTGGTAGGAAAATCTTCCAGGCCAGTATGCTCATTGCCAGAATCAATTCCTATAGTCTTTACATGGGTTTGTTTCTAAAAGAAGTTGCAGATAAGCTGCACACTTTCCTCCCTTTTCTTCCAGAGGATAAAAGGGAAGAATTCCTTCTTTGGCTCAAGCATACTCAAGACATTTCAAAGTTTTCCAACCGTGCAGCTTTTGACTCCTTTGAAGGTGCCAGCAGAGCTTCGGCCATTGCCATAGCTGCTCGCAGAATTGCTTGGCTCCAAGCTTCTGATTTAGAACCTTGGGTCCAGGATGGTTTAGGAAATCTCCCCTGTACAGGTGAAAATCTGTTTGGCAAAGAGTGGCAAATAAAGGCCACTCAAATGGATGCAGAAAATTCTGCTCTGGATAGACTTTCAAAGTCAACCTCCATTCCTGCCAAGAAAAAACCTTTCAAGAAGTCTTTTTTCAAAAAGGGCAGATTCCCTTCTACTTCTGGCCAACAATCATCTACAGGTCGCTTTGCTACTAAGCGTCAGCAACCTAAACAGGCCAGACCTAAGTCTACAGGGGCTGCTGCAACTCAGCAGTCCCAACCTCCTCAGGGTTTTTGACTTGATGCTAGAGAACTTAGCCTTTCTGGCTCTAAAACAGCCAGAGCCTCTCACCATTCCAGGAAGGTTAGCTCATTTTGTTCCCAGATGGGCGCAAATTACAACAGAGCAGTGGACCCTCTCCATCATAAGGGAGGGCTACAAGCTTCATTTCTCAAACCTTCCTCCTCACACCATGGTGAGACACTTCAATTCTCCAACATCTCTTCTCGACCTTCTAGGTCAGGAGGTGGCTACCCTTCTTGCCCAAGGGGCAATAGAAGAAGTACCTCTTCTTCAACAAGGGTCAGGGTTTTACTCCCCCTATTTTCTCATCCCAAAGAAAAAAGGGGGCTACAGACCCATATTAGATCTCAGAGAATTGAACAAATTTCTATGCAAGGAGAAATTCAAGATGTTTTCTCTGGGCACTCTCCTTCCATACCTTCAGAGTCAGGATTGGCTTTGTTCTCTAGATCTCAAGGATGCGTACACACATGTCCTCATCCATCCTTCTCACAGAAGGTTCCTCCGTTTCCTTTTCCAAGGAAAGCATTACCAATATAGGGTACTTCCTTTCGGTCTGGCCTCTGCTCCAAGAGTGTTCACCAAATGCATGGCAGTGGTAGCTGCATTTCTACGCACTCTGGGAATTTTTGTATTCCCATACCTGGACGACTGGCTCATCCGAGCTCCATCCCAGTCAGAGGCCCAGACTGCCCTAGACTGCACAAGGCGCATTCTGCAGTATCTGGGACTTGTGGTAAATCTCCCAAAGTCCCAGCTCACCCCTACTCAATCCCTAGAGTTCATAGGGGCCTGGCTAGATACTACCACTGCAAGGGCCTATCTTCCTCAGGCCCGTTGCCTATGCCTGGTGCAGTTAGCCTCCCAGATTCAGTCAAAGAGCCATTTAACTGCCCGGGAGATGCTGCAACTGCTAGGCCACATGGCATCCACAGTGCATGTGGTCCCCTATGCTCGCCTTCACATGAGAGCAGCTCAATGGAATTTGTCCACCCAGTGGACTCAAGCATCAGGTGCTCTGTCAGACAAAATAGCAACCTCCAGGCGCCTCTTTTGGTCTCTCCAGTGGTGGAAGTCCACCCAAAATCTGTTGCTGGGGTCCCTCTTCCAACAGTTGTTACCCCAGGCAACCCTCACAACAGATGCCTCCCAAACAGGTTGGGGAGCTCATCTGCAAGACCTCTCCACTCAAGGCACTTGGTCTCCACAGGAGACCTATCTCCATATCAACCACTTGGAGCTCCGAGCAGTTTTTCTAGCTCTCAAGGTCTTCCATACCCTGCTCAGCTACAAGACAGTCCTCATTCATACGGACAATCAAGTAGCAATGTTTTACATAAACAAGCAAGGAGGAACTGGCTCTCTGTCGCTTTGCAACGAAGCTTTAAGATTGTGGGCCTTTGCCAGAGAGTATCAAATCCATCTCCTGGCTGTATACCTTCCAGGAATCCAAAACTCTTGGGCAGACAGACTCAGTCGAGTTCTGCTTCCACACGAATGGTCCCTGCACATGGACCAAGTACTCAGAATCTTTCAAGAGTGGGGGACCCCGGACATAGACCTCTTTGCAAGTCCGTGGAATGTTTATTTATGTTTATTTATTTATGTTTATTTTGAATTTGATATACCGCTCAGGCCAGAGGCATTAGAGAGGTTTACAATACTATATCATTTAAGGAAAAAAAAAAAGGAAAGGAACGCCATTTAAATGATAGGACAGAAAAGAGGACAGAGACAGTTAAACAGACAAGAGAAGAAGAGGAACAAGGAACAGCGAGTTACCACAAAACAGCAGCATGTCACCCAGTCCAAATCATAACATCAATGCTACCTTCAGCAACAGACGCCCCGGACCAACGCCTAAGGGCCACGCCAAAGGGCCCTCTGGCGGGGCCCTCAGGCGCGGGCCCGCAAGGCGCGGGCGCGCCTCCGAAGCGGCAGATTTTCAAATTGCTGTGGCAGGCAGGGGAGATGAGGAGGAGGAGCTCCCGCACAACTCCCTCCATGATGGCTGTTGCTCCCGCTCTGGCCGCGCGCCTCCGAAGCGGCAGATTTTCAAATTGCTGTGGCAGGCAGGGGAGATGAGGAGGAGGAGCTCCCGCTCAACTCCCTCCATGATGGCTGTTGCTCTCCCGCTCCGGCCGCGCGCCTCCGAAGCGGCAGATTTTCAAATTGCTGTGGCAGGCAGGGGAGATGAGGAGGAGGAGCTCCTGCTCAACTCCCTCCATGATGGCTGTTGCTCCCGCTCTGGCCGCGCGCCTCTGAAGCAGCAGATTTTCAAATTGCTGTGGCAGGCAGGGGAGATGAGGAGGAGGAGCTCCCGCTCAACTCCCTCCATGATGGCTGTTGCTCCCGCTCTGGCTGCGCGCCTCCGAAGCGGCAAATTTTCAAATTGCTGTGGCAGGCAGGGGAGATGAGGAGGAGGAGCTCCCGCTCAACTCCCTCCATGCCAAACTTCCCCGGTTCTGTTCCAGAATTCCGTGTCAGGGAGTTCGGGCTAAGGATGCCTTCCTCCTTCACTGGGGTCAAGACTTCCTGTATGCTTTTCCACCCATTCCTTTAATTCCCAAGACTCTGTTCAAGCTCCAGAGGGATCAAGGATCTATGATCCTCATAGCTCCTCGCTGGCCACGCCAAGTGTGGTACCCTCTACTTCTACATCTCTCTCAAGCTCCCTCCCTAGACTTGGGAGCTGCTCCAGACCTACTGTCTCAGGAGGAGGGGACTTTGTGGCACCCAAACCCCAAGTCCCTTCACCTCAGAGCTTGGTTGCTGAAAGCCTAGACCTTCAGGATTGGAATCTTTCTCAGCAGGTGAAGGATATCCTTCATGCTTCCAGGAAACCTTCTACTAGACGTTCCTATGCTTTTAAATGGAAAAGGTTTTCCATTTGGTGTACTAAGAAGGGTCTTGACCCTCTAGCACTACCTTTGAATTCTCTATTGGAATATCTCCTGCATCTTTCCAATGCAGGCCTTAAGACGAATTCAGTAAGGGTCCATTTGAGTGCTATTGCAGCATCCCTTAAGCCTATCAATGGACAGCCTATCTCCTCTCATCCTCTTATTGCAAGATTCATGAGAGGCCTAACTTTAACTAAGCCTCCCATTAGGCCTCCTCTGGTGGCATGGGACTTAAATCTGGTTCTTGGTCAGCTTATGAAGCCACCTTTTGAACCCTTAGCCACCACCTCCTTGAAATTTCTTTCCTGGAAGGTTATTTTCCTCATTGCAGTCACCTCAGCTCGCCGCATCAGTGAACTGCAGGCCTTAGTGGCTAATCCACCTTATACAAGGTTCCATCATGATAAGGTAGTCCTTAGGACCAATCCACACTTTATGCCTAAAGTGGTCTCACCTTTTCATCTTAATCAAGAGGTGTATTTACCTGTCTTTCTTCCAGGTCCTCATGCATCAAGTGCAGAGAGGAATCTTCATACCCTGGATTGTAAGAGAGCTCTCGCCTTTTACTTACAAAGGACACAGCAACATAGAAAGTCTTCTCAACTCTTTGTTGCTTTTGATCCCTCTCATTTGGGACTTCCAGTGTCTAAGAGGACACTGTCCAATTGGTTTGCTCAGTGTATTTCTTTCGCCTACCAGAGTAAGAACCTTTCTCTGGAGGGCCATGTCACAGCTCATAATGTGAGGGCCCTGGCCACCTCTATGGCTCATCTAAATTCTGTGTCCATCGACCAGATCTGTCGAGCGGCCACCTGGGCCTCGGTTCATACCTTCACAGTCCATTACTGCTTGGACAAGGACTCCCGCCGGGATGCCTTGTTTGGTCAGGCTGTTCTCAAACACCTGTTCCATTCTTAATCAACTCCTGCCCTCCTTCCCAGAATGGATGCCTGAGGTCCATAGAAGGAGGTAGAGCCCTTCCCAGGGTCTCATAACCTAAGGGATCTCCCAGGCATCTCTAGCTAGGGAGTCCCATATGTGAAGACTCATTCCTGCTTGTTCCTGGAGATAGCACAGTTACTTTCCTGTAACAGGTGATCTCTGGGAACAGCAGGAATAAGTCTTCACAACCCACCCACCTCCCCTAGGAGTTGTATCTCTCTGTCTTTCCTTTCCTCTCTCTCTCTCTATGTCTCAGCTTTAAAACCGAACTGAGGAGAGACGGTTAGGAAAGGCAGGAAGGCAGCGTGCAGGCGCTGTGGGATGCTCGCAAAAGCTTTCCTTTTTGGGAAGCTGGGGAGCGTTCCCGCACAGGCTCCGTCGGTACCGACGTACCCATATGTGAAGACTTATTCCTGCTGTTCCCAGAGATCACCTGTTACAGGTAAGTAACTGTGCTTTACTGCTTGGGTTAGAAATTGGTTGTGTGGGAGGCGACAAAGAGTACAAGTAAATGGAGCTCACTCTGAGGAGAAGGATGTTACCAGTGGTGTGCCCCAGGGATCTGTCCTTGGTCCGATTCTTTTTAACATCTTTGTTAGTGATATAGCGGAAGGGCTGTCGGGTAAGGTTTGCCTCTTTGCAGATGATACCAAAATCTGCAATAGAGTAGACACCCAGGAAGGGGTAGATAACATGAGGAGGGATCTAGCTAAGCTTGAAGAATGGTCTAGAATTTGGCAGCTGGGATTTAATGTTAAAAAATGTAAGGTCATGCATTTGGGCTGCAGCAATCCAAGGGAGCAATACAGTATAGGAGGTGAAGTACTTTTGTCCACTAAAGAAGAGCGGGACCTAGGCGTGGTTGTGTCTGATGATCTTAAAGTAGCTAAACAGGTAGAAAAGGTGACAGCAAAAGCTAGAAGGATGCTTGGCTGCATACGGAGAGGAATGGCTAGCAGAAAAAAGGAGGTGATAATGCCTCTGTATAAGTCTTTGGTGCGACCTCATTTGGAGTATGGTGTGCAATTCTGGAGACCGCACCTTCAAAAGGATGTGAACAGGATGGAGTCGGTGCAGAGGGTTGCTACTAAAATGATTAATGGGCTTCATTATAAAGCATATGAGGACAGACTTAAGGATCTTAATATGTACACCTTAGAGGAAAGGCGGGATAGAGGTGATATGATTGAGATGTTTAAATACCTCCGTGGCATAAATGTTCAGGGAGAGAGCCTCTTTCAATTGAAAGCAAGTTCTGCTACGAGGGGACATGGGATGAGGGTGAAGGGAGATAGATTCAGGAGTGATATGCGGAAATATTTCTTTACAGAAAGAGTAGTGGATCCATGGAATAGTCTCCCAGTGGAGGTGTTAGAGATGAGGACAGTAACTGAATTCAAAAAAGCATGGGACCAACACAGAGGTTCTCTAAAGGTAAAAAGTGGACTGTTGTAGTTGTTGTTATGGAAGGACAGACTAGATAGGCCATGTGGTCTTTTTCTGTCATCATGTTTCTATGTTTCTATGAACCCTGCAGTTCGGCTGCATTACTGGTGACTTTTTCACTATCTCATGATAGAGATTGTTTTTTGAAAATGTTTTTACGTAAATGCTTGATTTTGTTTAGAGGGTTTCAGGTTCGGGTTTTTCCAGATCTGTGCCGGGAAACCCAGAAAAGGAGGCATGAGTTCCTTCTCATAAGTCCGGGGGTCCAGCAGATGGGGGGGGGGGCAGTTTTTCCTAAAATTTCCATGTAAATGTACTGTCAAGATGAAGGCAGTTTCCTATATTTTTTTAACCCATCCCAGTTGTCGGCGTTCTTGAGTTCCCGGAGAGCTACTGCGTTAGAGGTAGGGAATGCTGCTGTAAGTTAATTGTTACTAGACTGAGCCTCACTGATTCTTTTTCCTTTCAAACTGTGGTTAGTTGTGGATTATCGCCATTCCCCCTTAAATTTGTGGGCTAGTGGTTGGCGGTCTTTGTGCTTTGTTATTTCCTATTGTGTTTTATGTTACTTCCTATTGTGTTTTATGTTACCTATAATGATATTATTGCTGGATCGCTTTCCTTTTCTTTGAGTGTATATTTACACTTGAATTCATTGTAAAATGCATAAATATAAAATAAAAAATAAAATAAAAAAAATAAAAACCACTGCCGCTGCTTAGCCATCCCCGCGGCCTCCCTCTGCTGCAGTTGCGAGAAGTCACCATGAGGTCCGCAGCTCCCTGATGACTCTCCTCCTTCTCAAAACCACAGGTACTACTTTTTTTTTTTACATTTATTTTCATCAGGTTACATTAAACGTAGATTTCGACCCACGTTCAAATCCCACTGGCATTCCTCATGGCCTTGGGCAAGTCCATTAACCTCCACATCCTCAGGTACAAACTTAGAATGTAAGCTTTCCAGGGACAGGGAACTATCTACTGTATTTGAATAAAATTTGCCTATTGGAAAGCTGTGAGCTAAATGCTAATTATACTATTGATGTCATAATGTGAGCATATAAATGTGCTTTGTATGCACATTGAAAATGGCTCTTGCAGCCTTGGTGTAAGGAACATGAAGATAGATTGGTGTGTCTATTACCTTATATCACTAAAGTCAAATAGGTCACAAGAATTGTTCACCAGCATTGGCATGTATTGCACATCCATGAATGCTTTCAGGGTGACTCTAATTCAGTGGTTCTCAACCTTTTTTGTATCGTGACCCCTTTTACCATTGGTCAACTTGTGGTGACCCCCAATGATAAAATCAAATGCGTCTCTCTTCCTTTACCGTTAACGCATTGTCGCAGTAATCATTTGTTGAATTATTAATATATTATAGGCCTTTGCAATATGTTTTTATTTATAAAATTTACTTATTTAAACCACAATAATTAATCACAATAACAAGTAACAATATTTGATTTCAAAATTATGATGATTTTGTAGTCAAATCTCTAATATGAAATAAAATTATTTTTTCTACCTTTGTTGTCTGACCAATTTATTCTCTGATCATGCTGGTCCAGATCTGAGGCTTCTGCTTTCCTGTCTTCTCTTAGCTCTCTTTCTGTGGTCTATGGTCCATCTGCCATTTCTTATCTCTTCTTTCGTTTTCTTCACTTCTTTCCATCAGCCTATTTCCAGTCCCAGTAACCATCCCCAGTATCAGCCCCTTTCCAGTCCTCACTCTCAGTACCTTCCAATGTCAACTTGCATTCCCATGACTGCCACTGGTGTCCATTCCCTTCCAGTCCCCTCCTTCCCCACTGAGCAGTCCCTTCTAGTACAAATATCATGGCAGCCCCTCTCAGATCCACTCTCTTCCAGTTCCATTCTCCCATCCCCTCGTATCAGCCCATTTGTAGCCTTAGCCCCCAGTTTTCTTCCAGGGCCAGCAGCTCTATCCTCTCCTCCTCCCCACAATCAGCCCATTCCCAGTCGAAGCCCCCCCAATCAGCTCGCTTCCAGTGCTAGTCCCCCCTCAACCCCATTACCAGTGCTAGCCTCCCCTAATCAGCCCAATACCAGTCCTACCCCCCCATCAGCTCATTACCAGTCCTAGCCTCCCCTAATCAGTTCATTTCCAGTGCTACTCCCTCCTCAACCCCATTACCAATGCTAGGCTCCCCTAATCAGCCCATTACCAGTCCTAACCTCCCCGATCAACTCATTTCCAGTGCTAGCCCCCCATCAGTCCATAACCAGTCCTACCCCCTTATCAGCACATTACCAGTCCCAACCCCCCCGATCAGTCCATTCCCTAATCAACCCATTACCAGTCCTAGCCCCCCATCTACCCATTATAATCCTAACCTGCACTGTCTCTCCCCTCTGTCCAGCATTTATTGCCCGTCTGTACAGTATGTCCCCCTGTCTCTTCCCTTTGTCCATGTCAGCCCCCTCCCTCCCTCCCTCCCTCTATCCATCCATGTCAGCCCCCTCTGTCCTTGTCAGCCCCCTCCCTCCATCCATCCATCCATCCATCCATCAATGTCATTCACCCCTCCCTCCCTCCTTCCATGTCAGCTCTCCCCTCCCTCCTTCCCTCCATCCATGTCAGCCCTCCTCTCTCCATGTCAGCCCCCTTCCCTCCATGTCAGCCCCCCTCTGTCCATGTCAGCCCCCTCCCTCCCTCCATTCATGTCAGTCCCCTCTCTCTCCATGTCAGACCCCTCCCTCCCTCCATCCATCCATCCCTCCATGTCAGCCCTATTGCAGGTTCCCTGCCCCCTCCTTCCCTCTCCCTGTCTGCCTGCTGCTGCCCTGCTGTTCTTCTGCAGCCGCGGCTCCCTGTCTCATAGGGAACCGCGGCTGTGCCAGTAAAACTGCTGCGAAGCCTTCCTGTCTCTCGACGGGCTCCGTGCAGCATTGTCCCGCCTCCAAAGGAAGTTGTTTGGCTCTCCGGATTTATCTTCTCATTGCTAAGTGGTTTGGGGTGGTTTTAAATGCTTTTAAAAATACAAAACTACTTACGCACCAGTGAATGACAGGTTGGGGGATTGTTGGTGTGAGTCTGCACAAGCCGGAGTGATTCCCGGCAGGGGGCCATGCTCCCCAGTTCTGAGGCCTGCAAATATCCCGACCTTCTGATTGAGTTTGTGAGTTGAATGGTGTAATGTTGTAGAGTGAGTGAAAGACAGTTCTCACTAGGTTTTTTAACCTACTCATAGATATATTGTATATACAGCTCTTGTGTCATTATTCTATAGAATCAGTGGCATTGCTGGGCCATAGAATGACCCTGTCCACATTAGTAAGGCACGGAAGCTTGATTACAAAGTGATGGAGCTATTGGCTTTCTGAACTAACTGCAGTCTGAACAAGTTGCTCTGATCCCAGTAAAGTCTGTAAAGAAAGAATCCCTACTACTAGTGACGAAAATAAATCACTGCAAAAAAGTCACCAATAAAGTCCCCAAAAAAATCCTAACCATCTTTTGCAATGCTGCAATGTGGGTAGAATGTCGCGTCCCATGAAACTGAGATTAAGTGAACATGCTTCTCGGGTACGCCAACAGATCCAGTCCGCACTGATTGTGGAACATTGTACCATCTATCATCATGTTTTTGAAGATTTGTTTTGGACAGTGATTGATCATGTGCCACATGATCCAAGAGGTGGTGACAGGATTTACCGGCTCCAATGGCTTGAGCAACGCTGGATATGCTCTTTAAATACAATTCAGCCCTTTGGACTCAATAAAGAGATCGATTGGACCAGTCTTTTCTGATTTAGCCAATGAAAATAAGGATTCCCTTGTGATGGGGAGGGGGCTTTCCCTTCTCATTGGAGGTTCCTTTCAATGCCAGCAAGTTTCCCCTATCACATACTAGAGCAGGGGTGGGCAATTCCGGCCCTCGTGCACCACAATCCAGCCTGGTTTTCATGATATCCCTAATGAATATTCATGAGATCTATTTGCATCCACTGTCTTCCATTGTATGGAAATAGGTCCATGAATATTCATTAGGGCCATCATGAAAACTAGGCTGGATTGTGGTGCATGAGGGCTGGAATTGCCCACCCCTGCACTAGAGGAAGGTCTTATCTTTAGTAGCCAATGGGAAGATGGGTTTCCCCTGATTATGGGGTTTCCCTTTCCTTCATTGGAGGTTCTTTTTTGAGTGGCAACATAGTTCAGCCAATCACAAGAAGTTTGGTCCCTAGAAGAATGCGCTATTGTAAGGCTGGCGTTTAACGGCAGTTGATGTCAGCACGATCACTGAAAGCACTTGAAACAGGGATCCATATCCCGAAACGTGCACGTCGTGGTTTTGAATGATGACTTCTCAAGCTGTGATGCATTTCTAAGATAAGTGTGGTTTTCTAATGGAAGCTTTCATTTTGAACCTAAAATGATTAAAATGAAGTTTACCGTCTGGTGGGGATGACAAAATGTTCTTTCCTCCCTCGGTACACTCCGACAAAAAGGATGGTTAGGATTTTTTGGGGGACTTTATTGGTGACTTTTTTGCAGTGACTGACCCCAGTAAAGGCACAGACAATATCAGATGCCAAAATCACAGAGCGCAGCTGAAGAGAGCCACAGAAGAGGACAGAGATCACCAGCAATGGGCAGTCTGCGGCAAGGGCGTCTCTGCCAGAGACATACACTTAATTAGCAGTCACTGTTAGCACTCAGACAAGCACTGATGCTTGTCATCTTTTTAACCACAGCTGAGCATGCCGACCTATCACAGCGGACAACGAGTAAATAAAAGTGGTGTGACCCAGCTCTTACTGCCTGGCCCCAGGAACGCTCGACCAGCAAAGAATAATATTTAGAAACCGGTTTTGATATTGTGTGTGTCTTGGTGTCTCACTTTCCAGACAACAAGTACACTGTTTACTGGATGCAGTTTATCAGACGGCATTCAGGTTAGAGAGTTTCTCTCATATGAAGGAGGTTCTAGCAATGAATATTACCAACAAAGTTCATGTCTTGATGTAGGGCCTGGAGAGATCTTTGCACTGCTGCTAACGCTTCTGTAGCAATACAAGATGTACACAGCACTATACAGGTACATGTTAGAGAGGACGCTCCTCCTCTGTGGATTTTACAATCTAGTCAAAACATAAAACAAGGCAAATAAGATTTGTGAAACATATTTATTAAATGGGTCACAGGTCAAAACTGAGAAAGCTAAAATCTGAAAGCAAACTAGAAGAGAAAAATGTTTAGGTAGATTTTGAATCTGGCCAGAGAGGGAACATGGTACATTAACTTAGGAAGACAGTTACAGGTATAAGACGCAGAAAGTCAAAGAGCATGGAGTGTGAAGTTTGCAATGAAAGAGAAGGATAGAAATGAAAGCCGCTTGCCTGATGAGGGGAGGTCAGGGCTGGTGCAAGACTACTGGGCGCTCTAGGTGACCATTCAACCTTACATGCTCCCCCCTCCCTCCCCAAGATTTGGTAATTAAACTCAATCATTAAGGATCATGAACATCCCAAACCACCCCTCCTACAATAATCTTGCAAAAATGCATAACTGGCCATCAAACCTTTAAATATTACATTTTGTTTGGCATGCATGTGTGGGCCTGCTCGCGCCGCAGGTAAAAAAAGGTGCTGCTAGTTTTTAAAATTTGTCTGGCTATTGTTTTCTTTGACTGCTGCTGCTCATTTCTGCCCCTAGGCAGCGGTCTAGCCTTAAACTATAAGTCATTTTCTATGAATGACTACTTAAATGTAATAAAGCTAAACCTCATCCAATGATTAACCAAAACTAATTATTCAGTATTTCTCTGTTGTCAGAAACTGAGTCTCAGAATCAACCAGTGGCACTTGGAATGCAGGGACTATCAAAATGTCCTTATCACGTGCCGGTATTACATCAATGGCTCTGATAAAAAGGAACTAATGACATATCAAATTATGATGCGTTGTTAATTCAAATAAAGAAAAATACTCATCTTATTGTTTAGTAGAATGTGCCAAAAAGTTCCTTTAAACGCATTGCTATATTCGTTTCTGCTTTTAACTTTCGTTGGTTGCTCTCAGTCTCGTTATAACTGTGTTGCTGAAAAAAGCATGTCCCAACGCCAACGATGTGAGGCGCCCGTGCGTTTCTCCAAGAATGGGTTTCTCAAGGGACTCCAACAACAAATAAATATCCTGTAAAAAATGACATCAATAGTGACTGAATAATGATATTCAAAAACTTCGCCGTAATACTGAAACCATATTAAAATAAGAAGGAAAGATGCAAAAACACCCGCCCAACCTTATCACAGCGCAGCTCCTTATCCTAAGGCACAAACTCCCGCTGGTTCTCTGGGGAAGCCAAAAAAACGACGCGCATGCGGGCTGGAAAAGAAGGCTGTCATTTTTAAATGCCTCACTAAGCCTGAATGAAGTCGAGTTGAGTTGCTATTGGTGGAACATCAAACACAGACCGCCCAATCAATACTGCAATTGAGGCCCCCCGGCTGTACCGTGTCTAAAGTATAAATCCACCACTGCTCACGGTAAAGTAATTGTTGGTCCTGTGATTGCCCTTGCCCACCTCCTACTACGTGTTCAATGGCCCAACATCTAAGTTGGGCAAAAACATGTTGATGTAACAAACAATGTTCCACTAGAGGAGCTTCTTTTCTAGTGCAGCGAAGCCTGCTTTCATGTTCTTTCATCCAGATCTTAAATGGGCAAATCGTTTTGCCAATATACAATAGGTTGCATGGGCATTTCACAGCGTATACTACGTGGGAAGATTCACAAGTAGTGGTGTGCCTCAATTTATAGGTTGTACCTTTATAATCAAACTGAGAACATTCAATGGTGATATCACATATCGTGCAATGGCCACACCTACTGTGACCAATCGAAAAAGCTGCATGACTAGCTACCATTGTATCTCGCAATTTTGTGGGGCTTAGGTATTCTTTCAAATTATAACTGCGTTTCCATACGCAGCGTATCAATGTGTCTTGCATGCCGGGAACCTGCTGAAGTATCGCTCGGTGTTTCCGCAAGATCTTCTGCAAACTAGAGCTTATTGGGGAATAAGAGGTAATAAGATTAATGCTGCGATTTGTACTTGAATCTTCCAAATTCCTTTTGGGAATTAACAACAGGTTACGATTATTATGTAAAGCTCGTTGATAAGCCTTTTGTACCAAGGAAGACGGATACCCACAAGCAATAAAATTCTCTCTTAGACCCACTGCCTGTTTCTTATAGGTCTTCACGTCCAAACAGTTCTGTCGGTACCGCAAAAATTGGGATAGCGGCAGACTGTTCTTCAACTGAGGAGGGTGTGCACTATCGTGGTGCAAAAAAGTATTGCGATCGATCAACTTACGATATACCGAAGTACCCCATCCATTATTTTCTCTGGTGATTAACAAATCCAAATAAGTAATACTGTGCTGTTGTATCTCACTGGTAAAATTGATATTAACATCTCTGGAATTTAACCACTGAAGAAAAGAAGCAAATTGAGACTCAGTGCCCCTTCACAGCATGAAGACGTCATCAATATAACGATGCCAGGCCTTAATGTTGTCCAAATAAATGGAATTGGGAAAAAAGGTCTTTTCAAAAGTTCCCATATACAGATTGGCAACTGATGGGGCGCAAGTAGCGCCCATGGCCACCCCTGAGATTTGATGGTAAAGAACCCCTTGAAATTCAAAAAAATTGTTAAAAGGGGCGGTCTAGCCTTGCCTGAGGGTGTGGCTGGCCCTGGGAGGGGTCACGAGGAGGAGTTGAAAGGGAGATAGGAACAAGAGGCAATGAGAAGCCGCAGGTGATTAGAAGAAGCCTGAGCTATATGTGGAATTGGACGGGAAGTCAATGTAGTGACCTGACAAGGGAGTCTGCATGGTCATAATGACACTGGAGGTGAAGTCATACAGTTGAATTCTGAAAAGATCGCAGTGGTGCAAGAGATGGTTTAGTGTGAGACCGGTGAGGAGGAAATGGGAGCCTAGGAACTAAGACCGTATGCCATAGAGCTTCAAAGCATTCACAGCCCTATTTCTTACTAAGACTTTGTGGCAGGGTCAGGTACATGAAGCTCACTACAAATCCCAGAATCCCTTGGGATAGGAAGGCCACTGCCACAGTTAAAGCCCAGGCATTTCAATTAGGAGGAGAACACCCGAGAGAGGGTGTGGCTGAGGAAGGAAGGAAGTGCAGCCATCAGGAGCCTGTCCCTGATGCTGGAAAAGCTCCCGATGTTTCCAGAGGAAAGGTTCAATGGTCCCTGGGAAGGAAAAGAGGTCATGGAAACACATAGGAGGACAACGGAGACCTGGAACAGATGGAGGTACAGGGGATGGGACAATGAAAGCTCTGGCCCTTGGGGTAGGTTCAATGAATGAGCAGTGATCCTGATAGGTGGAAGGGTGGGGCAGCTACACAGCTTCTTGGCTGTGCAGCAGAGCTACATTGTTGTGTTCCCTGAAAGACTCTGTGTTTAAAATGGACTGAGCTGATGCAATTATACAGCTTGTGGAGGTGCCTCGAGCTATGTGTTTAATTTTCCTAAAGACTTGGAGCCTGATTCTGACATGAACGTCCTGGCCCTCTGTGCATCTGGTCGGAACCAGACACACAGAGTTAGTCGGGATTCTGATCCCGCGGGGCACATCTAGCTCCGCGGGATCAGAATCGCATCCAGGCCTGTACATGCAGGCTGGGACCCCGATTCAGGTCAGCCTGCACATACAGGTCTTTCCCGGATAGCTTAGTCAGGCCTTTGAATGGAGCCGTGGCACCATGGCATCCAGTTGCCATGGCACCGGGGCTCCATTCAAAAGCCACGATCCCCGACTGCCGGACTGCAAACTGCATTCCCTACAGCCCGACCCCTGATCTCGGCTCCCAAGGCCAGAGTTGGGTTGTGGGGAATCTCCTCTGCCCCCTCCTGCCACTTTCCAGCCCCGGCCTGTCATCCTCCGCCAACTCGGGGAACTTATTCCACCTCAGAAGACATTGGAATTGGCCCTATACGTCTGGGGCCGAAGACTGCCTGCTGCCCGCCCTAACGCCACCCCCGATCTGCCCCTTTCCTGCTCCCATCTAACTTCCTCGTACAACAAGCGGGGAAGTTAGTTGCTGTCAGAAGGGGGCCCGAATAGTGGGGATGGACATCCCAACGGGACATCCATCCCCCGCTATTCGGGCCTTGGAATGACCCCATTGTGTTTTTGACCATGAGCAACATGATGCAGCTACATAGCATCTGACTGTGCAGCTGAGCTACAAAGTTGTTTCTCAGAGAGATTGTGGCTTGGAACCTGGGTGAAAAGGGGCGACTGCTCAGTCCTTGACTGTGCAGCTGATTTGCCATATTGTGCTTTGAGAAGGACTTTGTGGGTCTGTTCTGTTGATAGGATTACAGCACCTGTAACTTTGTATGTCTTTCTATCCTGGCTGGAGTTGGGGAGAGGAAAGGTCATGCTTGGCCCTGAAGCAACAGGGAGCCTGGGAACTGGAGGTGAAACAAGAAGACTGAGTGCGGCGTTTGCCTGGACCTTACGGGACAGCGGCAGAAGGCAGGACCTTACCCGCCCACTATTGCTGCCGTGGGACTGCGAGAGACGCTACAACTTGCTGGCTGCTCTGTGACTATGTGAATTTTCCCCAGTGTGTTTGTGACTATGGTAATAATTTCCACAGGGCTTGACAAAACCCCATGTGTGAGAGAACTGGGCAGGTAGGCACGAGGAGGTCACAAGTGCTGGCTCCTAAGATTTTGGCCTGGATCCTGAATCTGCACAAAATTTGTTGAGGAGCGTACTAGTGTTTACCTGTTGTTGGAGATAGTCTGGAGATAATTCACTGATTAAACTTCAGATCATGGTCCACATCTGGTCACTGGATGGGATTTTAGAAGGGTTAGACACCGTTTACTTGTTTAATAAGTAGATCTACATGAGTAAATAGCTCTACAGATGTAAGTCTCCACTCACATGTATAGTATGCGCCGGCGGAGTGTACTAAGCAGATGGAGGTGTATCCTGGCCATGGTTTGGGCGGTCCTTCTAAAGGTAAGTGACAATGCGCATTTATCTCAGACCATCTCCCCAATGACATTTACAAGGTGCACAAACTTCTCATTTGAGCAAGGATTTGGAAGGAGAACTTGAGGGGAAATTTAGTGCTTATCTTTCTGCCCCCAAAATGCAAAAACTTGAGTTTTGCAAATCAGCACCCCCATATAGGCAGCATTGCAAAATGGACTACCTCCACGGCACTTACACATATAGGTGGCCAAATCACCACATATTTGAGAATATAGCAGGGCTTTGGAGTGATGCCTCTTTTTTTTTTTTGTGTAAAATTGTGTCTTCTTCTGAACACACTGCCAAATACACACATTTTCCATGCTGCCATAAAGTACATATTTCCAGGCCTTTTATAAAATAGGCACACACTGGTCTAATTGACTATTTTCTGACCTAGACATCTGATACAAAACGGGTTTTATATACTCCCACTGTGCCCTCTCGAACTCTTGCAACAGTAAACCATTGGATCATGGTGTGGCTGTAAATAGAGGTGGGCGACAGGGCAAGAGGGGCAGCTGCCCAGAGTGTAAAACCACACCCAGGCAGAGGAATGATTGAAATGCCAGTAGGAGCCAGACAAGAATGAAAAACCAAATAAGTGCAGCTCTCCTCCTACCATTTATTTTATTTTATTTATATTCTCTTATATACCGCGCTATTCTGCATCAGTGCGGTTTACATTGAACAAACTGAAATTACATTGAACAGGGCATTATAACTTGGAGATAACTATTTACAGGGAACATGGGCTATGGAGGGTTAAGTGGCTTGCCCAAGACCACAAGAAGCACCTGTGGGACTAGAAACCCCAGTCCTTCCGGCCCAAGGTTGCTGTCCTCTAGTGGGATTTGAACCCCCGACCTTCCGGCCTGAAGTACCTTGCCCCAACCACTAGGCCACTTCTCCACTCATCCAGGCGAAGAGAGAGAGAGAGAGAAAAAACTGGGGATCAGTGGAGAGGAACAGAAGAATAAAGATCAGGGACAGGAATGGGGGCTTAAGGGGATGCAAACACACTTGCCCGTTCAGGCACTCAAACATCTACGTCTGGCTCTGCAACCATGGGATGTCGCAGGTTGGAGAGGCTCTTTTGGATGTTGAGGTGTCAGTAAAGGGAAGTGATAATGATATATATGAAAAATTGTTTTGGTGGAGACTGGTCTAATCACTTTAGATATAAATTACTTCTATTTGTAGAAAGTTGTTTTGGGGTACACGATGATTAGAATGATGAGATTGTGTTTGACGTTTTTGTGCCTTTAACTATGAGCCCACTTCTTTTTCCTTATATTTAAGTTTGAAATTTGGAGTCTGATGCCTTTAGCAGCTGTTTCCTTGGTCATTGCGTTTTCATTAAACGCATCTTTCTTTACTGTTTCAATTTCTGTGGCACCCCTTTTTTCTTTCTAGCTTTAAAGAATGCCACGGGCCTGGGAGTGCAGACTCTCAGACACTTGCCTGATGTTCTAACTGAGTCCATGAAATAAGAAACCGAAATGACATCTTTGAAGTTTGGAAGAAGTGTTTTGTTTTCAAATTACTTTTCACTGGAGCCGAACAAATTGGTCCTGGAAGGTTTCTAAAGAACCCTGTTAACATGGTGTGAATACAAATGGGAGTTTCTGAGGCAAACTAATTAGTGCAAATGAGAGCCCATCGCATGGAGGCCTGTCAAAATGTACAAAAATCGCCAAAATGCTCTCCTTGTTCCTCCAGCTCTTACTGACATTCAGAAGGCTACGCGGGGTACCAGGAGTGGAGGAATAACTGCAAACCAGGGAAGGCTAGGTCCACACCCCACTGATGATCCTTCTGACTTTGGACGAGTCACTTCACCCTTTGATGCCTCAGTTACAAGCTTAGGCGCCAAAGGCTTAGTAAACTGTGCTAAACTAACGCATTTTTGCATTCTTTAACCACAGATGTGCAAGAGTAGCTTAGTGGTTAGCACAGCAGACTGAAAGTCTGGGTCAAATTTCACTGCTGCTCCTTGTGGCCTTGGGCAAGTCACTTGACCCTCCATTGCCTCAGGTGCAAGCTTAGAGTGTAAGCCCTTTGCAGACTGAGAATTCCCTACTCTAGCTGAATGTAATTCACCTTGAACAACTCAATACATTTAAATAAATGAGAAAAAGTACCCAGAGCTTCAGTAACCCGTGGTATCTAAGTACCTCACAGCTATGCTGGAAAGTGTCAGAACTGACTGCAGAGTTCTCGTATTCAGTGCCAGCCACAGTGCAGATTTAATGTCGCCATGGTGGCAAACAGTGGTTTCCCCAGCGAAATACCGCCTGATAGTTATTTAGCTGTGGTTTCTGGAGTGGACAGAAACATTTTTTGAGTGGAGAAGCACTGAGCAAGAGGGGAAGTGGTCATTCATGAGCTGAGGTCTTGACAATCTCTCTCACTGCCGCTCCTCAGCACCCAAAATGAGGAAGCAAGGAAAAGCCCCTCCTCCAAGACCTGCATCTGCAAACCCCCAAATTGATATTGCATGGGCCAAATGCAAATAAATTATCCCCATAAATTTAGGGCTGCTATTTCTGTCAGACTTATGTGCATACAGTATATTATCTGACCTATGTGCTCACCTTTTCAGAACACATGTAGTGTGGTTAGAAAATCCTTTCACTCCCGTAGGGCCATTCGATCAGTCAAGCTACTCCTTGGTTCTCAGGCACGTGTACTAAGTCGGTTACATTATTGTACCTCGCTTTTAGCCGGCGTGCCTCTCTACCGCCTGAAAACGCCGCAACTGCCATGAAACTATGGTTCAGTACTAAATGATTTGATCATGTCTCCCCTTCATTGTCTTCAAGAACATCGGTTACTCATTTCATTTAGAATAAAATTAAAAATTATAATTTTGACCCATAAAGTGGGGGATCAGTATAATAGATCTTATCTGAATTCTTTGGTGGTATTCTTCTGTCCTGCATACTCTTTGAGATTGTCTCAAGCAAGTCTATTTACCATTCCCACTCCCTCCAGATCAAGATTAGAGTCCACTGGAAGGGCTTCCTACATGTTCCCAGTTCTGACACTATGGAACTACCTACCAACTGATGCTTGCAGTGAGAGCTCTTTTTGAAAGTTTAAGTCTGGTGTTAAAACATGGCTTTTTAGTGAGCTTTCTCTGATATGGTATAATGGCACACTATCGAAATCCTAGAACTCAACCATCTAATGTCGTGTGTTCAGCTGCTCTTGCACTGACTTCTTAGTGGTAGCTTAGTGAAACTACTGGTAAGGGGTCAGAGGCTGCCATTTTGAGTGAGGGAGCTGCCAGGGAAGGAGCTCTAGAAACACAGAAACATGACAGCAGAAAAAGACCATACAGCCTATCCAGTCTGTCCTTCCATACCAACCTCTATAGTCCCTTTTTTTCCTTTAGAGATCTTCTGTGTTAGTCCCATGCTTTCTTGAATTCAGATACTGCTCTGGTCTCCACTTCCTCCACGGGGAGACTGTTCCATGTATCTACCACTCTTTCCATAAAGAAATATTTCTGTATATTACTCCTGAGTTTATCCCCTTTCACCCTCATCCTATGTCCCCTCATTGCAGAGCTTTATTTAAATTGAAAGAGGCTCTTCGCATGTGCATTTACGCCATGGAGGTATTTAAACATCACTATAACATCTCCTTTCTCCCACCTTTCTGCCAAAGTATACATATTGAGATTTTATGTCTGTCCCCATATGCCTTATGATGAAGTCCACTGACCAATTTGGTAGCCACCTTGTGCACAGACTCCATCCTTTTTATATCCTTTTGAAGGTGTGGCCTTCAAAATTTCAGAAAATACTCCAAATGAGGTCTCACTAAAGGTTTATACAGAGGCACTATCACTTCCTCCTTCCTGCTGGCCATTCCTCTCCCTATACACCCAACTATCCTTTTGACTTTTGCCATTACCTTTTCTACCTGTTTAACCAACTTAAGATCATCAGAAACAATTATGCCCAGATCCCGCTATTCTTTTGCGGAGAGAAGAACTTCACTCCTTATACTGTACTGCTCTCTTGTAGTTTTGCATCCCAAATGCATGACCCTTCATTTTTTAGCATTAAATCTCAACCATTCTTCAAGTTTAGCTAGATCCCTCCTCATGTTATCTATTCCTTCCTGGGTGTCTACTCTATTGCAGATTTTGGTATCATCCGCAAAGAGGCAAATCTTACACGACTGCTCTTCTGCAATATCACTAACAAAAATGTTAAAAAGAATCAGACCAAGGACAGATCCCCATGGCACATCATTGGTCAGGCCATACCTAGCTGTAAATGCGACCTGTGTGACTTGCAAACCTGGCACCCCCCATCCCAGTGACATCAGACTTTTGTCATTTGCCCCATCCCCCTATGTCCAGCATAGCCTTCTGCCCCTATCCCCCCCAGTCAGCTCCCGCCCATGCTGCCATCCATCTTGCCCCTGCCCCGCCGGTGCTTTTTCTGTTCCCTTAGTGGCGGCAGCAGCGGCAGTGGACCACCAATTTAAAAAAAACAAGCAAACAGAGAGTCTTTCCGACTCTGTGCTTGCATGGCTAATCAGAGGAGTAAAGGAACCACCAAGGTGAACCAGATACCCAAAGTCTTGGATGAATTAAGATGGAGAACATTGGAGGAGAGCCAGTGGGATACCTGGGAAAGGCAAGTATTCAGCGGGGCAAGATCAGAGGTGACAGAGCTAGTATGGTGAAGAAGAATATCGTTGATGTAAAGCAGTATATCGACAGACCAAATTGCTGAATTAACAGAGTAAGAAGGGCCAGGAAGATATTAAAGAGGAGTAGGGCCAAGACCGAACCCTTGGGAACAGCAAAGGGAAGGGGGGGGGGTGGAAGCAGAGGCAAGAAAAGAATGAAACCAATGGAAGACCAGACCGGGATACTTGCTTCCCAAAGGCATGAGAAAAGAGGGGAATAGTCAGTCAAATCAAAGGCAGAGGATAGATCCAGTGATACAACTGAGAAAATGTCACTTCGGTTGTGTGAGATGTGGAGCTCATTGAGAAAAGATAGTAGTGCTATGGCCAGGTCTGAAGCCAGATTGATGGGGGTGAAGAAAATGAATAGATTCCAGATATGAAGAGAGTTGGAAGAAAACAGCTTTTCTGAGGAGGATGAGAGGAAATGGAGGAGGAGGAGATAAGATTGGAGTAGTAAGATCGTTTACCATCATAGACATATGAACGATAGTGTCGATGGCAGTACTGGAAATGATGAAGAGCGTTGGAAGTGCGATGTTTGTGCTAAAGGCATGTTGGAGCAATGGAGGTAGGTACAGTGTAGGCAAAAGCCGGGATGATACTAGGGATGATGGGAAGAGGCACGGAGGGAAAGCAGACTAAAGGGGGACAGAAGATAAGTCCCTGGCTCAGGAAAAGCACGCAGAGGTAAGCCCCTGCCCATGAGCCACATCATCAGCCTGCTCCCAGCAGCTACCTTAAATTTAACATAGTAACATAGTAGATGATAGCAGATAAAGACCAGTATGGTCCAGTTAGTCTTCCCAGCAAGGTGGCAAGAGTAGGTGCATTGCCGCTCCATGCAGGTCACCCCTCCCCATGCCTTTGTTTAGGGGTGTACCCACCGCTCATATTTCTGAGCAAATAGGTCACCCCTATTTGCTCAGATATAAGAGATAGTTATGCTTATTTTGATTTTATCTTGTTGCTATAAAGGGATCCACTGTGTGTGTCCCATGCCATTTTGAATTCTGTCACTGTGTTTGCCCACCACTTCCTTTGGGAGGGCATTCCAAGCATCCACCACCCTTTCAGTGAAAAAGTATTTCCTGGCATTGCCTTTTAGTTTGCCACCTTGCAGCTTCATGTTATGCCCTCTAGTTTTACATCTTCCCCAACTTTGGAAGAGGTTTATTTGTCCATTAATACTCTAAGCATTTAAAGGTCTGAATCATATCACCCCTGTCCCTCCTCTCCTCCAGAGTATACATATTTAGGTCTTCGAGTCTCTTCTCATACGTCTTCTGATGCAGGCTCCATATCATTTTGGTCGCCTTCCTCTGAACTGCTTCCAGCCTTTTTATATCCTTTGCGAGATACAGTCTCCAAAACTGAACACAATATTCCAAGTGAGGCCTCACCAGCGACTTGTACAGTGGCATTAGTACTTCTTCTTTTCTGCTGGTAATTCCTCTCTGTATGCAACCCAGCATCTTTCTGGCTTTTCTACCACCCTGTCACACTGTTTCGCCACCTTGAGATCGTCAGAAACAATCACTCCGAGGTCCTTCTCCTGGTCCATGCAGGCCAATTTCTCGCCCCCTATCACATACAATTCTCTTGGATTTCTGCTTCCCAAGTGCATAACACTGCACTTCTTCTCAATAAATCTTAACTTCCAAGCATTAGACCATTCTTCCAGTTTTTGTAGATTTTTTCTCATGTTCTCCACTCCCACAGGGGAGTTCATTCTGTTGCAAATTTTCGTGTCATCTGCAAAAAGACAGACTTTTCCATTCAGCGTTTTGACAATATCACTCACAAATATATTGAACAGTACTGGTCCCAGGACCGAGCTCTGGGGCATAACGCTAATCACCTTCTTTTCATACAAGTGATTTTTGTTTACTGTCATCTTCAGTTGTCTGTCAGTCAACCAATTTCTGATCCAGTTCACCATCTTGGGACCCATCCCCAAACTGTTGAGTTTATTGATAAGCCTCCTATGAGGAACAGTATCAAAGGCTTTGCTGAAATCCAGGTAGATCACATCAATCGCATGCCCTTGATCCAGTTCTCTGGTCACCCAGTAAAAGAACTCAATCAGATTTGTTTGGCAAGATCCTTTGGTAAAACCATGTTGCCTCAGATCATCAACCTGTTGGTTTCGAGGAAGTCCATTATTCGTTCTTTCAGGAGCACCTCCATAACTTTTCCTGCCACCGAGGTAAGGCTTACTGGTCTGTAGTTTGACACTTCTTCCCCATTATCACTTTTGTGAAGAGGTACCACATCAGCCCATCTCCAGTCCTGTGGTACTTCTCCTGTCTCCAAAAACCTATTAAAAACATCCTTTAAAGGCCCTGCAAGAACCTCTCTGAGCTCTTTCAGTATCCTGGGATTTATCCCATCTGGTCCCATATACTTGTCTATTTTCACCTACAGGTGCGCTCTGCACAAACCGTGGCATCCACAGAGTTCCATCCCATCTCCAGCACATGCTGACCTTCCTGCCCGATGCTACCGATCGTCATCAGACAAGGCTTTGGCTCAGGAAAAGCTCACAGAAGTATGTCCCTCCCATGAGCCTCATCATCAGCCCACACCCAGCAGCTATTTTAAATTTAAGGCCCACAAGTGTACCCATACCTGGCGGGCCTGTGTTTAAGGGCCATGACAAGGGGTGGGCATGGCTTTTAGGCGTGGGCCTACCGCCTGAAGAAGAGCAAACCCTACCATCTCAACTGCATCTACCTTGCTGCAGGCTACAATTAACACCATGTACAGCTCATGTAGACCCACTAACTGCACACCTAAATAGTACCTCTCATTGAATCACCCACAGCTCACTCCCACAACCATCAGCTACCTCGACTATCCACCTTCCAAGGATACTACAACAATCACAATGAACCTGATCCCAATACTGATAACAATTACCTACATCTTCTTGATAATAGCACACACTGAATCCCTCACGCCTTAGCCACAACACATTCCAGTCGTACAACACTACCCCTGCTATGCTCTTTCCTACACAATACCAAGAACAAAAAACAGGAAGATGGGACACTCATACAAATCCAACTACTCAACAAGATCGAAGCACTATTGCAGACAAATCTTATAAATCTCACCCATCTAAAATGTGCACTTGTCAACCCTCACTCTGCATGCAACATACTTAATGACCACGACCTAGACATCATGTGCGTTACTGAGTCCTGGCTCTCAGAAAGTGACACTGTCCTACTGAATCAACTCTCAATACCTAACTTCAACATATTCAAGTGCCCCAGGTGAGAGCAGAGATGGAGGTGTGCTGATCTGCAATTCTACCAGATCAGCACAGTATCAACCAACATACTAGACATGCTTGTTGTAACAAACAAGTACCCTACAAGTTGCCTGATAAATAGATCCCCCTCTATATCTTCAGACCAACTAACAACCATTCTTCAAGCCACATGTGACCAACCTTTGGGCAACAAGAAAGTAATACTTCTAGGTGACTTGAACCTACCCTCAGTTCCACACAAACCAGCCAAATCCTTTCTGGACATCATGGAAACACTGGAATACACTCAAGTAGTAAACCAACTAACACACAACAAGGGAGAACTGTTGGACCTCATTTTTGTCATTAATCACATGATACGAAATACACAGTTCCCACCTCCCATCACACAATCAATCCCCTGGTCTGAGCATAAACTAATCACTTTTCACCTCCCCTGACACTCGATCCCCAAACCACATTTGCATCAGCAGTCCAGTATAAGAAGATTTTGACACATGGACAAAGAACAATTCCTAAATACAATCCTCCCTCAACTGAAGACAGACTCTCAAAATCTGGATAGCCTAATCCAAAACTGGAATGAGACAAAATTCAAAGCTGCAGAGGCACCACAAACCAAAAGACACATCAGAACACACCATACAGCCACTTGGCACACTGCAGATCTCAGAAATATCAAGCATAGACTCCAACAACTGGAAAGAAAATGGTGAGGCTCAAAAACAACAACTGACTACGACAACTATATGACCCTGCTACAAGAATACCAAACCACCATCAACAACAAGAAAGAATACCACACTAAGCTCCTCCGAAGCTCCTTGGATCATCCCAGAGAACTATTTAACATAGTTAAATCAGTCCTACAAAGTCCCACCCAAAACATTAAACATAAGGCTCCTTCCCCTTCAATTAACTCTTAGCATCAAGACAAACAAACTGACCATGGATACCCCACTACCATGCTGTACCATCCACACATGGCACATCTACCACATTACTCTGGAACACATAAAGAACATCATCGCTAACAACCTCCACAACTTCCCCCTTGGAACCCTGCCCAGTAAGATGGATCAGAAGACTGTGTTCGTGAGAAACTAGCTCAACTTAAAGTAGACAAAGCGATGGGACCGGATGGGATACACCCTAGAATACTGAGGGAACTTGGGGATGTTCTAGCAACTCCACTGACTGACCTTTTCAATGCCTCGTTGGAGTCGGGAGTGGTGCCGAAGGACTGGAGAGAGGCTCATGTGGTGCCTTTACACAAAAGTGGAAGTAAAGATGTGGTTGAAAACTACAGGCCGGTTAGTTTAACTTTGGTGGTGAGTAAATTATTGGAAACGCTGCTGAAAGAGAAAATAGTGAGGTTTCTGGAGTCCAGCGGATTACAGGATCCGAGGCAGCATGGGTTCACCAGAGGCAGGTCTTGTCAGACAAATCTGATTGACTTCTTTGACTGGGTGACCAGGGAGTTGGACCGAGGGAGAGCTCTAGATGTGGTGTATTTAGATTTCAGTAAAGCCTTTTACACTGTTCCTCATAGGCAACTTATAAACAAACTGAGCACTCTAGGGATGGACCCTAAAGTTACTGCTTGGGTTAGAAATTGGTTGGGTGGGAGGCGACAAAGAGTACAAGTAAATGGAGCTCACTCTCAGGAGAAGGATGTTACCAGTGGTGTGCCCCAGGGATCTGTCCTTGGTCCGATTCTTTTTAACATCTTTGTTAGTGATATAGTGGAAGCGCTTTCGGGTAAGGTTTGCCTCTTTGCGGATGATACCAAAATCTGCAATAGAGTAGACACCCAGGAAGGTGTAGATAACATGAGGAGGGATCTAGCTAAGCTTGAAGAATGGTCTAGAATTTGGCAGCTGGGATTTAATGTTAAAAACTGTAAGGTCATGCATTTGGGCTGCAGCAATCCAAGGGAGCAATATAGTATAGGGGGTGAAGTACTTTTGTCCACTAAAGAAGAGTGGGACCTAGGCATGGTTGTGTCTGATGATCTTAAAGTAGCTAAACAGGTAGAAAAGACGACGGCAAAAGCTAAAAGGATGCTTGGGTGCATATGGAGAGGAATGGCTAGCAGAAAAAAGGAGGTGATAATGCCTCTCTATAAGTCATTGGTGCGACCTCATTTGGAGTGTAGTGTGCAATTCTGGAGACCGCACCTTCAGAACGATGTGAACAGGATGGAGTCGGTGCAGAGGGTGGCTACTACAATGATTAGTGGTCTTCATTATAAAGCATATGGGAACAGACTGAAGGATCTTAATACGTACACCTTAGAAGAAAGGCGGGATAGAGGTGATATGATTGAGATGTTTAAATACCTCCGTGGCATAAATGTTCAGGGAGAGAGCCTCTTTCAATTGAAAGCAAGTTCTGCTACGAGGGGACATGGGATGAGGGTGAAGGAAGATAGATTCAGGAGTGATATGTGGAAATATTTCTTTATGGAAAGAGTAGTGGATCTGTGGAATAGTCTCCCAGTGGAGGTGGTAGAGATGAGGACAGTAACTGAATTCAAAAAAGCAGGGGACAAACACAGAGAATCTCTAAAGGTAAAAAGGGGACTGTTGTATTTGTTGATATGGAAGGACAGTACTATCACAAAAAATTGTTCCACTCTCTAACCAAAGAAGTATCACTTTTTTTCTCTCTTTCTTCTTTCGGGAAATGGGTCTCAGACTTATTCGGGGAAAAAACGCCGGAGAGAAACTTTGTCTCAACTACCGACCAGCCCCTTTGTTGCATCAATGACCCAATTATTTACCCTTTTTTTTTAATATATGGTAAAACTTGAATTGAAATAAACTTTGATATGAAACAGGCTTAACACAGCGTTCAATATGCTTAATGTGCTGAAACCTTCAATTAATTCAAAATAAAGCAGAACGCTTATCTGTAAAGTCCATGAGGACTATGATCTCGTCCCGACGCCAATCAATAGCGCCAATGCGTTTCACCGCTTACGCGGTTTCATCGGGGGAGTATTGCCTGATAGTATCATTCAAACCGCTTTTTTTTTTTTTAAATTGAAGGTTTCAGCACATTAAGCATATTGAACGCTGTGTTAAGCCTGTTTCATTTCAAAGTTTATTTCAATTCAAGTTTTACCATATATTTAAAAAAAAGGGGAAATAATTGGGTCATTGATGCAACAAAGGGGCTGGTCGGTAGTTGAGACAAAGTTTCTCTCCGGCGTTTTTTCCCCGAATAAGTCTGAGACCCATTTCCCGAAAGAAGAAAGAGAGAAAAAAAGTGATACTTCTTTGGTTAGAGAGTGGAACAATTTTTTGTGATAGTACTGTTCTATTGTTCCAATAAACCCATTGAACTTTTGTTGTTTCTGAAGATATGGAAGAACAGACTAGATAGGCCATGTGGTCTTTTTCTGTCATCATATTTCTATGTTTCTATGTTTCTAAGGTAGCTCGCTCCAAACTTGCTCTAAAACTGTTTGAAATAGTCCGTCTCTCTCTCAACCAAGGCTACCTACCATCCAGTCTCAAGCAAGCATCAATTAGACCCACACTCAGAAACAACAACCTGGACCCAACCACTCCAAATTCCTACCGCCCTATCTCCAGCCTGCCTGTCATTATAAAAATCATCGAAAAAGCTGTGCAACTACAACTCCAGGACTACATCAGAATCCACACATCCCCAGACCCACAACAACATGGCTTCCAACCCAACCATGGTGCCAAAACCTTGCTCACAGCCCTCATGGACAGATTAACTCGAGGCATACAGAAACTCCATGAAGGAGTCATACTTATCTTCCTGGACATCACTGCAGACTTTGACTTGGTGCCACATGAAGCGCTATTGCACCACTTACAAACAATAGGCACAACAATAAAATGGTTCACCTCCTACCTAACTGAGTAACAACAACAGATACGAATAGCAGGTGTCACCTCTGCCCCATTCAAACTATGCCATGGTGTACCCCAAGGATCCACATTATCCTCTCTCCTATTCAATATTTTCATTCAACCCCTCTGTGCAATCATGCAAGCACACATGGTACTCTACCACATTTATGATGACGACATAATGATTTATGTCCTATTCGCCACACTATGCCCTGACTACTCCTCATTAATCAATTGTTTCACAGCAATTACACAGTGGCTAACAAAACACAGTCTATCAGTAAACCTCCAGAAGACTGAGGTCCTCCACATTACAGAGACACAAACTTCACATTGCCTATGCACCTAAATACACCAGATGCACAGCTTTACGTAAAATCATAAGTAGGGAGAGCATGACCTGGGAATCCCCCTAGAACAGGGTCTAACTATGCAGCCACATATCCATAAAACTCTCATACTTGTCTATCACAAGTCAAAATAGTCCATGTCTTCAGCTTATACTAGACAGCCATGATTTCTGCACAGTCTTCCGGGTGCTGGTATTTTCACAGGTGCTGGACTACTGCAACATTATCCTTCAAGAACTACCAGCGTGTGCAATCCACCCCTTGCAAGTAACCCAGAACACTGCTGTTAGAATCCTGTATGGAAACTATTCTCATGAACACATATCACCTATACTCCACAATCTCCACTAGCTCCCCATTGCCTCACACACTAAATATAAAGCCATCATCACAACGTTTAAAGCCTTCCACAGTCTTTCATCTCAATACCTGCACACACTAATCCAGAGGACACCTAATGGCAGGCCAAGAAGAACCTACATGCAATTCACCCTCTCCATCCCGCCAGCATATAGGAACAGTAGCTGAGCAACATCAAACAGAGCAGTCTCGCTCTATGCTCTGCACCTCTGGAATGAACTACCTGATAATATCCGGGCCATAAGTGACCTCGTAGACTTTCGGAAATGACCTCTTCAGGCAACACTTTGGTGGAATTATTACATAAAGCACTGGACCTACCAGCACACTAACCCAGCCCTCCACTAACCCCACCCTGCCCCAATCTCCCCCTACCTACTCCCACACCCCTTCCCTTTTCAATGCAGATATGTACACTACCCCTACCAATGTTTTTGCTGTTCTGCATTGTTTATATTGTTCTAGTTTGCTCATGTTACTGTATGTTAAATCTAATTAAGTTTACCTACTTTGTTCCATGTACGTTAAGTTAAATTGTTATCTGTAAACCGCCTTGACACTCTGATAAGGTGGTATATAAAACCAGCTAAAGATCAAGGGCAGTGGATAGGCAGGTGTTCCAGGTGGAAACCTGCTTATCTGAGGAGAGAGTGGAAAATTCTGCAAGAAGGAGTTAGTCAGATGAGGGAAGTGGTCCAAGGTAGGAGGGTGATGCATCAAACGAGGTGAATAGGAGCTGAAGCAGGAAGACGCGCGGTGGTGTTATGAAGGGATATCTGCATAAAGAATATGATGCTGAAGTGATCAGTCCAGGGTAAAGGGGTGGTAGAGGTGGAGGATGGGAGTATAGGAGAATTAGACGGAGTGATAAGGAAGTGAAGAGTGTGGCCGGTGACATGTGTGGGAGAAAGAATGTGTTGTGATAGAGTGAGGTCGTGAAGATGAGTGATGAAGGTGCAGTCACGGGAGGAGGTTGGGGAATGGAAGTGGTATTGAAATCCCCCGTGATCACCAGGTGGGAAAATTAGAAGGAAATCTCTGAAATGGTAAGGAGGAGAGCATGCCAGAAGTGGGGATGGATAGAAGGTGGAGCGTAAATAAGAAGGAAGTGGATCGTGGGGGAGGCCTGTAAATGGAGGAGAGGAGATTTTGGATAATGGAAGGAATAGGTATGTACCTGGTATAATGGCAGGGAGGAACGAAAGAAGGCAGCGACCCCATCCCCCGAGCACCCTAGCCGAGGGGTGGTGACCACCGAATAATCAGGAGGGAGGCACTGGCAGAGTAGAGGATCTTCTCCCTCCTTCAACCATGTCTCTGTTGTGAAGAATATATCTATAGAGTATTGAGTAATCAGATCATGGACCAGGAGCATCTTGGAGCGTAAGGAGCACATCCTTCTCCTTCAGTACAAAATGCCACAATGGACGTCCTTTTGTAGTTGTGGTGAATACCTTGTGTTTCCACTTCTGGGGGGGTGGGGGGGCAGACTGTGACTGGCAACTATAGAGAAACCTGTAAAGATGGCAAAATTCAGCAGTAAGCAGAGCAGAATAAGAAAAGGTAGGACAAGTGCAACAGCATTTCTGTGCTTTCCGGGCTTCTGGTGCCTAACCATTGCCTGCTTCTTCCTTGCTCGTCCCTTCCTTAGTGCTGTGTCCTTTTTAAGGCTGCTGAGGGGACAGGAGGTTGAGCTTCAGGCTGCCAGCAGCCCTTCCCTTCGCAGTCACTAGTTGCTCTGGGTGGGAGATTTCTCTGCTCCTGTGGCTTTTCTGGACTCTGTGGTCCACGTGGCTGCAGCCACTTCTCCTACTCTTCCACCCATGGCAGCAGGCTTCTCTGCTGTGGAACCCGGGCTGCTGCTTTAAGGAAATGTTGTGTCAGCGCACACTGAGTCGGGGCTGCATAAGGGCAGGAGGGAACCAAATTGTAAAGGGGATGGAACGACTCTCCTATGAAGAAAGGCTAAAGAGGTTAGGGCTCTTCAGCCTGGAGAAGAGACGGCTGAGGGAGATATGATAGAAGGCTATAAAATCCCAAGTGGAATGGGTAGACCTGAATAGATTGTCTACCTTTTCAAACAATACAAGCTACATGAAGCTACAAAATAGTATATTTTAAAACAGGAGAAAGTAATTTGTTCTGTCAAAGTGTAATTAGTCTTTGGAACTCATTGTTGGCAAATTTAGTAAAAGCAGGTAGTGTAGCTGAGTTTAGAAAGGTTTGGACAAATTTCTGGAGGAAAAATCCATAAAACCATTATTAAGGTAGTCCAAGAGAAAACCACTACTCATCCCTGGGGATAAGTAGCATGAAACTGGTTACTTTTGGGATATATCAGGTTCTTGTGACCAATGTGGCAACAGGACACTGGGCTTAGTGGACCTTTCGTCTGACCTAGTATGGCTGTTCTTATGTTATACAGCCAAGGAAACAATTTTGTATAGAAGTAGCATCCGAATACAGTCTCATAAAGGGGGGGGGGGGGGAACCATAATTCTCTGAAGAGACAAGGAAATTACTTTCTCCAAAATTGAGTGCACAAAGTCCACAAAAGCAGAGGTGTCCAAGCACCAGCACCAGGGAATTTGCACAGAATTTGTCACCTCACATCCAAAAGAGAAGAAAGAATAGAAAAGAAAGAAAAGGGTTGAGTTAGAACTTGATATTATGGGATAAGAAAGTGCTCAGCTCATCTCTACAGGCAGGAGGAAGGTGAGAATAGATAACGAAGAAAGTGCAGAGAAAACACCCCTCACGTCCTCGCAGTATTCAATGCCACACGTGACAGGAAACGAGCAGGAATAAGCCCAAGTTATAAAACGTGTTTCTGCTGTTCATTTCAGAACATCAGAAACTATTCTTCCTTGTAAATGAATGGAAAGAACAGGGCGAGGACCCGGTCTCCGTCTGGGTCTGACAAGGAATTCACTAATAGCCAAGCCCTCTGCAGACTGCTCTTGAGATAGCTGGGGGGTCTGGACAGCCTTTCTTCCTTACTCCTGGGCTTTTGACCTGCCCCTTTGTCCTTCTAGCTTAATCAGATCCAGTGTGCAACTGTATGTTTCATGGTTTTCCTTTGGCCTATTTTATATTGTTATTGCCCGGACAAACCCAGTCTGCCCGTTGCAATGATGCTCCTGGGGAGGGGACTGTATGCAATCAGGGAACTTAACTACTCAATGCTGCTCATAAGCAATAACCTTGACTCCCTCTGCCCCACCCTTGGGGACTACAAACACTGCAACTGCAACATACCCTGCTCCAGCTGACTCTGTGAGTGGAAGTGTGAACTGGGAACCCTCTGATTGATAGTACACAGCACTGGAAGCTGCCCTTACACCTGCTTTTAAAGGGGAAGGTAGAATACCTTGGAGATCAGGGGAAGGGAGCCCAAAAGAATATTTCATCTCTCTGGTATCTGTAAACATACTGTATCCTGAGCAGAGGTGGACATGATTTACAGAAACTTAGTTGTAAATTGTGACATTTCTAATGGGCTCTGATATGCTATATTAGTGAGCGAGAAGCTCCCTTCCTATGTGGTGTGCAGATGCAATGTGCTGGTCTCTGATACTAGGAAAGGCGTGTGAGTGAGAGAAGTTCCTGGCCTCTGAGGTGGACAGACACACATTGCACTGGGCTCTGATAGTGGGCATGGTGTGTGAGAGAGAGAGGAGCTCCTTGCCTCTGGAAACACACTGCACTGGGCTCTGATACTGGGACTTTTGTGGGAGTGAGAGAGAAGCTCCCTGCCTCTGAGGTGTGCAGATTCACCATACTTGGTTCTTATTATGGGATTCCTGGTACAGTAAAGCGTAATTTAGGTGGAAATTAACTGCAGATACAGCGCTGATCTGCATGGTTGCTGTTTATATGCTATAGCAGTAGCGCACTCCAAGCCTAAACTTCAGCAGAAGGGCAATAATCACCTGCACAGAGGGAGAATGCAGCACTGCCTTTGGGAAGATCCTGCCTATTCCCCCATTGAAAAGCACCCGGTTGCAACAGCCTGACAGATGCTTCACTGCTGGCCACAAATTCATGGCAGTCACTGCGGCTCCGATGACTTAACCAGATGTGACGACTACCCACATCTGGGTAAATACATATTTACTAGATTCGAGACAGCTATATATAAACAAGGCACTGGGCGACAATCCTTGCCCTCAGACCTAGCAAGAATAAATTCCACATATTTTGGTCCGCAAGGAAGAGACAGTAATTTGAAGCAGATGTCGTGCAGGCTTTGAAGCACTAGGCACGTTCTGGTAGACTGGGAGTCAGCCAGTGTTTTGCTGAGCTGGCTAAATGAGTGTTATACTCTACCTAGGCAGGCTATAGAGCGTTATTAATCCCCCAGGCGCGAGCTTGTCAGGATTCTTGGTGATAGATTTCTGGGTCTCAGTTCATAAATTGGACTGCAGGGGGCAGTGTTGCTCTGTAAAGAATGGCATTTCATTTTTGCTTCATCGGCCTTTTATTCTGTACGACAGAAATGTTATCCGAAGGAGAAGAATCATTATATCTATGTTTTTTGTTGTTTCACATAAAATTGGTTTTGGAGTTCACAGGTGTTTGCGAACTTTGCTTATTCCTTCTCCCTCCCCTTCCTACTGCATGAAGGACCCGTCGTGCTGGGGAAATGGTTACTAGGGACACTCATATCGTCTGAAACATTTTATCAGAACGACAGAAAACACTTTCAGTGATAATGGCAAGCATGCGGTTTTAAGACCACATAGGTTTCTTATTACATCTGAAAAAGGAGCTGTGTTTCCGGGAAATGTGTATCACTATATCTTTGAATAATTTTGGGGGGTTATTCCTACTCCTACTACTACTATTCAGCGTTTCTAAAGCCCCACACACGCAGCGCTGCATAGCTAACCTGCAAGAGGTAGCCAACATACAGAGACAGTCCCTGCCCGTCAGAGTCATGCTCTTCGGAGCTTACAGTCTAGTTAGAACAGTACAGAGCATTAGTTAGTTCTGCGCAAGGTACGGTGTGGTATAGTTTGGTCTGTAGTTTGGTCATTCCGATAAAAGTTATCATAACGCACAAAATGTATCCCAGAAAACAAAGGTGTCAGTCTTGCACAGATTGGTGCAGCTTAGAACCATCTGGATGAGTGATCTGCATATTTCTCAGCTGATTTGCCGTCAACCTATCCGTTTACGTTGGACCATTGAATATATGATTCTAAAATTTATCGGTTGTTAGTCTAAATGGGTAAATTTAGCTAGATAACAGCTGACTATTGCTGCGTCTGCATAGCTTCTGACCCTGTATCCATTTAAGCACCCTTCCTGTGCTTAAATGGATACATTTTGGCCTAATGGTGACTTCTAGGGAGAAAGTTGATCCATTTGCTGTTGGCAATTTATTTTCAAAGACCACTTATGTGGTTAGTGGTCATTGCTGACAGCATGAGTGCTTGTGACAATCAACCTGAAAGATTTCAGGTAAAATGCACCCCTGCCACAACAGTGCCCTGGAATATTTTTTTCCAAAATCCCTGAGAGTTTCCTTCTGCGGTTTAAGTTTGGAACACATTTTGTGACCAGCTTCTGCCAGACCTCATGGAATGCAATTGTGGTGTGTCTCCCGGCACTGCCTCAATTCCCGCAGGCTTGTCAAAAGTATTTGGAAGCTGCAGATAGAAAAGCAACATCAAGAACCTTATGGAGAGCTATGCTGGAACCGAAACCTCAGCTTTACAATGCAGCTCCCTACTATTACTACTGTGAGGAACCTCGCCACAGGAGAATTTGCTTTTGCTTCCGTGACTGTGCTGTACTCCAGGCACCTGCACCACAGAATTCTTAGAAGGCAAAAAAGAGCACTTCTGTCGCTCACAGAAAACAGGAAGTGTTTCTTTTTGCATGATGAAAATGCCGTCATGCTGGAGCACAGCACAGCAGTTGCAGCAAAAACAAATATTCCTGTGGATGTGTTAAACATTAATAGAGCTGCGGCGGTAGGGAAGGGAAAGGAAGAGAAGTGGCTGGAGGCGATTGATGTGGAGGAAGGAGGGACTGATGCTGAGAGGGAGGAGGCTGAGACAGGAAGGGAAGGGCGAGAGAGGGAGGGACTGGAAAGGGGCTGGGGCTTGAAGGGGAGTAGCCCGGGCTATGGGAGTCTAGCACTGAAAGGGGACTAATTCTTGGGCTGGGGGGCCTAGGACTGAATGTTGGCTGATGCTGGTAAATGCTGGGGTCAGAGTGGGTAAAATAGGAAGATGCTGGGGGAGTGAGAAGGGAAGAGGAGGACAGATATTGTGGTGAGTGGGAAAGAAACAAAGTCATAACCAGGGGAAGGTTGAGAGGTAGGGGTATAAGAAGACTTGCTGGGGTAAGGAGGAAAGACAAGGTTAATGAAAATTGGAGAAGGAAGTAGTTGGGTAGATTCTGGGGAAGGGGAGTAAGAAGCAGGAGGGCAGGTACTAGGGACATGGGATGTGGGAAAGGAGGGACTCTGACAGGTGGAGACTCCAATATTGGAAAAGAACAACTCTAAGATAGACTGGACTCAGGACTTGGATGAGATTTTGAGTGGGGACGTGGGGTTGTCTGGAGGGATAGTGGGGGTCTAAGAAATTGACCAGAGATTAGGAGGACAGTGGGTACAAGGTGATTGGGTTAGGTATATGAGTACATCTGTGAGATGAAGTGCAGAAATTTAGGGAAGAGAGAAGGTTTGAAGGACCTGGAGGGCTTGGAGAGGGGTTGGGAGCAGCTGAAAAGGACAGAGGATGAGAGCCACAGGAAGAGACAGGTCTTCCTTGGAAGAAGTGAGAGAGGTAGAAATGGTGGACGTGAAGGGAAAGGACCTGGAGGTGGATAGAGGATGAGTGCTAGGCAAGGGGCTGGGCTGATTAGGGGATGAGAGGCAGAAGGTAATAGATGAGGCTGGGGAGGGGATGAGGAAGGAAGTGGGGACTAGAGAGTGGGTGAAAGATGGGGGGATAGGAGACAGGTGAAAGAATGAGATGTGGAATGGACCATGCTGGTCTTTATCTGCCGTCATTTACTATGTTACTATGGAATGGAAGAACTAGGGAAGTATAGTTAGTAGATGGAAAGCTGGTAAGTAGGTAGTCAGTGCAAAGAGGAAGACTGAAGATTGAAGGAGGAAGGAGAAAAAAGATGAAACAGAAGGACCAATCTTGGGGGGGAGATGTAGAGAAAGAAGGAAGAAAACTTTTCTTTCTAACTTTGATTCTTGGCTGTCTACCTTTCTTCAGCCCTGCTCCCCAATCCTTATTCTTGGCGACTTTAACATTCATGTTGATGACCCCTCCAATCCCCATGTTCTAAAACTCCTCTCTCTAACCTCCTCGTATAACCTTCAACTCTCTTCCACTGCTCCTACTCACCAAGATGGTCATTGCCTTGACCTAATTTTCTTCTCTAACTGCTCACCCTCCAACTTCTCTAATTCTTTCCTTCCTTTATCTGACCACCACCTTTTAAGTCTTATTATTCATCATCCTCCACCTCAGCCTCATCCTGCTTCCACTAATCTAGTTAGAAACCTTCTTGCTATTGACCCCTTAGCTCTCTCCTCCACTATTTCCTCACCCCTTTCATCCACTCTTTCTTCTACTTCTATTGATGAGGCCGTGGCCTCCTATAATGCTGTACTCTCCTCTGCTTTGGATTCTCTTGCTCCCCTCATCTCACGTCCTGTTAGGCGTTCTCCTCCACAGCCTTGGCTCTCTCCTTTTGCCTGCTATTTGCGCTCCTGTGCCCGCTCTGCTGAGCATGCCTGGCTCAAATCTCGCTCTCATGCTGACTTTCTCCACTTTAAATTCATGCTCTTCTCCTTCCAATCAACCATTGCACTTGCCAAACAAATCTACTTCACCCATCTGACTAACTCTCTTGTCTCTAATCCGCGTCGTCTTTTTTATACACTCAATTCTCTCCTCAGTGTGCCCCCACCTCTGGCTCCTACCTCCCTTCCTGCCCAAACCTTGGCACAGTACTTCCATGACAAAATCCATAAAATCACCCTCCATTGCACTACCTCCTCTTCTTCCCCCCCCCCTTGTTCCCAATTCTCCCCCTTACTTCTGCTTCCCTTTCTTCTTTCCCTCTGGTCTCTGATGAGGAAACAACACTCCTCTTTTCTTCCTCTAAGCTGACTACCTGCCCTTCTGATCCTATGCTCACCCACCTTCTTAGCTCCATTTCTTCCACTACCATCCCCTCCATCACTCATAGTCTCAACCTATCGCTCTCCACCGCTACCTTCCCTTCTGACTTCAAGCATGCTATTGTCACACCCCTCCTCAAGAAACCCTCACTTGATCCCTCCTGTCCTTCTCACTATCGTCCCATCTCTCTCCTTCCCTTCATTTCTAAATTACTTGAGCGTGCTGTCTACCACCGCTGTCTCGACTTCCTCTCCTCTCATGCCCTCCTAGATCCTTTACAATCCGGTTTCCATCCCCTACATTCTACCGAAACTGCTCTTACCAAAGTGGTCAATGATTTGTTTCTGGCTAAGTCCAAAGGCTTTTATTCTGTCCTCATTCTTCTTGATCTCTCTGCTGCCTTTGACACCATTGACCACAATCTTCTTCTTATCACCCTGTCTTCTCTCAGTTTCAAAGGCTCTGTACTTTCTTGGTTCTCCTCCTATCTCTCTCACCACTCTTTCAGTGTGTACTTCGGTGGCTCCTCCTCCTCTTCTACCCCTTTACCTGTGGGTGTACCTCAAGGTTCTGTCTTAGGTCCGCTCCTCTTCTCTCTCTATACCCAATCTCTTGGTGCCCTTATCTCTTCCCATGGCTTTCACTATCATCTCTATGCTGACGACTCTCAAATCTACCTCTCTACGCCTGTTATCTCTCCTGAAATTCAAGCTAAGATCTCGGCCTGCCTCTCTGACATTGTTTCCTGGATGTCCTATCGCCACTTGAAGCTGAACATGGCCAAAACTGAACTCCTTGTCTTTCCCCTTAATGCCCCCCCTCCTCCTTCCCCTTTCTCAATCTCTGTGGATAACTGTTATCCTTTCTGTCTCTTTGGCACGGAACCTTGGTGTTATCTTTGACTCATCTCTCTCCTTCTCTTTACATATCCAAAACATTGCTAAAACATGCCGTTTCTTTCTTTACAATATCTCCAAAATTCACCCTTTCTCTCTGATAACACTACTAAACTGATTATCCACTCTTTAATCACCTCCCGCCTTGATTACTGTAACCTTCTCCTTGCTGGCCTCCCTGCTAACCACCTCTTTCCTCTCCAGTCTATTCAACATTCTGCAGCTCGTCTGATTTTCCGTCAGTCTCATTTTTCACACATTACTCCTCTTCTCATGTCACTTCACTGGCTCCCCATCCGCTTCTGTATCCAGTTCAAACTCCTCCTTCTAACCTATAAATGTATTCATTCTTCTTCCCCTCATTACCTTTCATCCCTCATCTCTGCCTACACCCCCTCTCGCCTACTCCGCTCATCTAATTGTCTTCATTTATCTATGCCTTTTACTCATACTGCTAATTCTAGACTTTGCTCCTTTCAACTGGCTGCACCCTTTTCCTGAAATTCTCTACCTGTCTCTGTCCGCCAAGCCTCCTCCCTGGCCATCTTCAAATCCAAATTGAAATCCCATTTCTTCACTATTGCTTTTTGTTCCTAACTCGTCCTTTCTTGTTCTCTCCATAAACATTTATTCTTGTCTTGTTAATTGTTATTTGTATTATCTAATTTATTTCATATTTTGTCTTGACTAGATTGTGAGCTCTAACGGGCAGGGACTTCTCTTTTTATGTTTGTACAGCGCTTCGTATGTTGCAGCACTTTATAAATGCTTAGTAATAATAAAAATAATAATAATAAACAGAAAATGGAAATTGGATTTTGCAAAAGGACTGAGAAGAAAACTAACAAAAGGAAGTGGAAAAGAGAGATCAGGACCAACCCAATTGGAAAAATAAAATCACACAACAAAGATACAGTACCAAAGAGGGTCAATTTTTAGAGAATGAAGTGTGTCAGCTTAGAAAATGTGCATGTCTCATAGTTCATTACAGGAGGAAATGTATTTCTATTTATTTTTCCACGGTGTTTTACAGCTCAGTGTCGGTTTTCCATTTCAATTTTTTGTCTGTATATTTATTTCAAATTTTATAGTTTCTTATTCTTAAATTGGTGATGGCCTGTGTTTTCCATGTGCAGCTGAGATAAGGGATTCTGTTAACATGTAGCTTCTCTCTAGAAATCTGTAGTAGTTCAGCTTGTTCTCTTTTTCCAAATGGAGGTTACTGGGGTTCTAGAACATTTGCGGTGCTAATTTTCCAGAGGTAGGGTTGGTGCAATTTGAGTTCTTGATGCTGGTGCCGAGTGTCCATGTGCAAGGTTTTGTGTTATGACGCACAGCGTCTAGTGATGGAGGGAGATACTGTTGTCACTGCTATGAGACTAGAATTTGAATAGAATATTTTTATATGTTGAGTTGTAAAATGAAGCACTCTACTTCTGCTCTGCACCCATTGTTGGGAGAGTTTTATTGGGGAGTCTGGGAGTGTTCCATATGAATGAATAATTATGCCCTGTCAGACTGATATTCAAAGGCAATTATCTGTTTGCTGGCAAATGCATAATTAGTTTAACTGTGTATTTTCAAAAAATAAACAGATAATATTGGGCTGCTAAAATTGCTAAATGGCCAGATATTATCCATATATTTTGGGGCGTGTTAGGGGAGGAGTGAGGGCAGGCCAGAAAATTATCCAGATAACGGCAATATTCAGGTAAGTTACACATTTGGTTTAGGCCTGCGAAATAGCAAGCCTAACCTAAACAGATAACACAACGACGACGACAACATCACTCTCTGTTTATACAGCCCCGCTACTTATATGGATAGGAACACTGAACACGTATGCAGATTAAGTTAAATTGAGGCGCTGGCATTTCTCTTAAGCTAGTGGGCTGAAAGTTTACTCCTATTTGCACAGCTTTTACTTTTACTTTTAGCTTTTACTTCAATCCAGATCCGATAAAAGCTTTTGTTTCACCCTGCCGGGCTTCGTCAGGGATCTAGCATTCAACCCAAGTTACTACATTTAGATAGAGCAACTATGTTGCTTCGACGGTTCTAAAGGCGTCTGACATCACTCCTGAAGTAAAAGCTAAGTGACTACTCGAGGTCTTAATGATTAGCTGCTGCGACGTATGACTTCTGAGGCAGTGCTCTGATGTGTTCTAAGAAGAACTGTTGATGTCGATGTTGTGACTTCTTTAGAAATCGTTGCGAATGAGAAAAAAGAAAAACGATTGAAGTCAAACGTTCAGATAAGTAATGTATTACTATTTGAATGGTTGGTGGAAAGCAATTTTGAATATCTGGATTTTCTTTTTCCATTTTCTCTTTTAGGTGATAACCTTACTATAGAAGGTGCAGGAGATTTTATCTTCAATACGAGTAGGAAGAAACTACACTTTACTTTAAAACGTTTCTCTATAATATTTTCAAAAAATATAGATAAAAAAAGATTGGTTTTAATTGTTGTTCGAATCCTTTAAAAGTCCTTTTTTTGGATATAGTGTGATAGTTTTTTAGGTTTGATATAATTAGATTAAAGTTTAAAGGGTGAGACCAGTGATGTATGAGTTCTAGGCTCTAACCTATGGTGACACAGTTCGCCAGATGTAAGGAATGAGCTTCCCTGAGGTCTCTATATACCCGAAATATAGTATGTTAAAAGTTTAAGATGATGGTATTTGATTATTAAGGTGTTAGAAAAGTATTGGGGTTATAAAGGGTGGTGTTGTGTGTATTTAATTTATATTTACCCTTTTGGCAGTGATTTCATATAAGTTATTAGTTCTGCACATACCATGACAGTCAGGAACCTCGCTTCTAAGCCCTAGGGTATGTGGAATGTGATCTCAATCTCTCACAGTTACTGCTAGCGCTTGCCATAGTACTTTCATCGTGCCAAAGAGCGCCTCCTTCTGGAGTTTGTAAGATGTTAAATGTATGGGTAATTTATCAAGGTGTGCTTGGAAATTCTTTGTAATCAAGCCTGTGGGACCCAGAGATGGACTCGGCATTGAATATCTGGGGCTAATGTTCAGTAGTGGTGGCTAATTGCTGAATATCAGGCCCAATGAGACCAAGTGGCCCCTTGTCTGTGTCTGTTGCCTGGTATTGAAGCACATCTGAAGCATATGAGGCATATTTACCAAACTGCACATGGGGTTTACCATGCGCTAAGCCCACTGTGGTAACAGTTGCCATATGCTAAAAGTGCAGCTGCAGTAAAAGTCCCATGCTAACCACCTAGCGCATGTTGGGGTGGAGACAGGGTAGGTTAGGGGCCTAGGGACTGTGCACTGCAGTTTGCACGGGGTTCTCTACTGCACGCTTATCATCACCACCGTAGTTAGAATGGATGCACTTACTTCCACTTAAGTGGACGGTGCTAATTTCACCTGCGCTATTCACAGCAAATAGCTGTACATGCCTCCACTTGTTAACCTGGATCCGGCCCCATCCTCACGCTAAGTTTGGGGTGGAATGCACAGTGAAGAATTGCTGGCCCCATTACTGATCAATTTCTCTAACCCCGTTCCAAAGCACAGACCTGTTAAATTAAATAAATAAATTATTCATCCTCATTAGAGCTGGAACGCAACTTCTGTCCTTTATCCCAGATGACACGTCAACCACAGCTGCCTGGGCCCTAGGAAATGAGATGGGTCCATCTGAGAGCCCTCCTCAGGACCAAAGGGTCCTAGGCATAAATTGTATTTACAGAAGTTATCTTGAGTATTGCCACCACTACATTGCCCACTTCCAATACTGTGGCTTCACTAGTCAGTAGAGTTGGAGGACTTTGGCATCCTGGATACCATCTTGACTTCAGCTGCCCTACCACCACCACTCTCTCAGACTTTACAAACTGTCTCCTACACTTTCTTAGTAACATTAGTGACTGCATCACCCCTTCTTTAGCAGGTGAAATCAGTGGAGTTTTCAACACAGCACAAGGGTAACGTGCACTCTCCTCCTTAACACGTCATGCGACCCTCTCTTTAATTTTGAAGAATAGCGCATTGAGCGTCCAGTAAACAGTGGGATACCATAGCACAACAGGCTAGCCAGAGACTGTGAGCACTTAAAACAGCTGGAAAATATTCGAAAAATTGGCACAAAAGAAAATAAAGAAATAAAAGACATAAAAGTTTGGGCTTTCTTTTAGAATTAATTATTTCACTTTATGACAGGCTTCCATGCTCTTGCACTGCACTGTAAGATCAAGACAACAAATATTAACCAGAGAGACGAAAAGGCAGTATGGAAGGAGAAAAGAGACGTGAACTGGGCAACGTCCAGAGATTAAGCTGTTGAAAATATGATGAATGTGCAGCCATAAAATTAAACTGCTAAGCTTTGTAAGTCTAATTAGTCATCATGAAGTTAGGTCAGAAAAAATATTTTCAGAATCATCAGACATGGTTTAGCTTTCTACCCTTCCCCCCAAAACACACTCATTCTCTTCAGTGCTAGTCACTCACAAACTCTTATCATTCTTTCCCCTCCTCCCTCCAGTCTGACCCCCACCTATTCAGCGGGGGCTGCAGCAGAGAGATCCAATTAAAATATTTTCATACCTTTGTATTTCTGGATTTTCAATTTCTCTTTGTCTTTCTTTATGTTTCTTTCTCGATCCTTCTTTGTTTTCTTTCCTGTTTTCTAAGTTCTATAGATTTATTTTCTTTTCTCTAGCCTTTCTTTGTTAATCACTTTGTCCTTTTTTTCAACATTTCCTCTGCCCCTCTGCTTTCTAAGTTTCCTTCTTCTCTTGCCTATTTTATTCTCTCATCGTTTCTCCTAGATTATTTTTACTCTATTGTCAGCTTTCTATGACTTTTCTTTTCCCGGATAAAGTACTATGGTTTCTCTGTCATTCTACTTTAAATAAAGGTTAATGAATAAAAACAAACCAAAAAAAGAATATAAAGTGATACCTTCTCATTTGATGAACAATATATTTTTGACAGGTTTTCAGTGGTTAAAATCTCCTTCCTCAGGTCAGGACAGAATGAGCTAAAGATAGCAAAATTGTTTGCCTTTTTCCTTATGTAATGTGATGACTCCTTGTATTTTGGTGAATAAGGAATCCAGCGACTGTCTCGGACAAAGGGAGAGATGCTCCACTAGTATTACACATTTGTATAGTGCTACAAGGCATACACAGCTCTGTACACAGGTAAGAGATCGTCCCTGCTCACAGGAGCTCACGGTCTATCAGGTCAGACACATACAACTAACAGGGAACTAGAGTAAAACAAAAGGGAAATGATTATGACACACAAGGGTGGTCAACAGAAGAATAAGGCAGTTAGGATCCAAGCGTAGCTTCAAAGAGGTGGATTTTTAGCCTGGATTTAAATAGAGCCAGAGATGGATCCTGATGCACTGACTTAGGTAGGGGGCAGCAATGGGAGTTAGTAGTGGAAGCGAAAGGCACAGATTGAAGGGATTTGCCCGATGAGTGGAGTTCTCGAGGAGGGGTGTAAGGAGAGATAAGAGAGGAAAGGTAGTGAGGAACCATTGAAGGAATTCATTTGTAGGTCAGTAGAAGAAGTTTGAACTGGATGCAGAAGAGGATAGGAAGCCAGTGAAATGACTTAAGAAGAGGGGTTATGTGGACACAGCAAAACTCTCCTTTCCTTTCAGGATCTGTGGGATGGGGGGTGGGGGGAAGAAGTGGAAGACTCTCTTTAAGGTCCTATGTTTCACAAATGCTTTACATGGCTTTTTCTTTTCACACTCTCCTCATTCACCCAAATGAGGTCACGTTGGGCCCATGAATGACATTGAGGACACTAGTGCTTTCACCTGTCAAAACTGAAATTAAGTCTGACTGGACTTGGGTAAGATTTGTCGGCTCCCCTGTAGTTCTGTAGGGCTGAAGGGTAAAGAGGTACCCATGGCCACTGCCAAGCCTCCCTCACCACCATGCCCATGAAGACTTTGTAGTTCCTCCCTATTTTTGGAACATAGCAGGGAAAGTTGAGAAGGGTTACCAACACATGAGGGAACAATACTAGGGGAGCTAGCAGTTGTCACTGACCACCCTCCTGCCTGTGCAATCAGCTGGAAGAAAGAATCTTGGAAACACCAACCAAAGCTCAGGAAAGAGGGGATGAATGGGCCAACCCCATGAGAAAAGGTTGATCATGGAACCATCCCAAGACAATATGGAGGATATACTGGCCCACCCAACTGACCTGTCCCTTGAGAATGAACCAGTTTTGACTGCCACTCCAATTCCCTGCTGGTCAAGGGGAAGAGCCATAATATTATACCCAGAGAGCTTGCCTCTCTAATGTCCAAAATATAGAAAATAGATCACTGTCAAATGTTTTACCACTTATGTTGCATCGAGCAAATGAGCTGAAGAACTGGGCTTCACCTCTCTCGAGAATTTTGATATCTCCTGTTGCCATTATCTTCAAGAAGCATGGGAGACTCTAAAGCTACCCTCATGAGGCTGAATGTGTGAAGGCATGGGAGATTGTAGAACTGAATCCCACTGACAAGCCCTCATCAGAGCCAATGTTAGAATCCAGATCGTAGGGCCTGAGATCAACCTTGCTATGTATGAGACTATCTGCTATTAGGACCATGAAGGACTGCAACCCCTTAGCTACTGGGTAGGAGGATACCAACTCAACGAGCAGATTCTCCCAGTACATACCCCTAGCCAGTGGTGATGGCAGGTCAGTGGCCTATGTGTTCACTACAAGTTCACAGAGAAGGAGGGGGAAAGAGATCTTTATCCCCCATGTGACTGGTCAGAACTGAAATGCTCACCACAGCTCCTGACCTGATTCTAGTGTGAGCCTTATTTATTTATTTAACAGTATTTCTAAACCGCCTTATCTTAATAATCAAGGTGGTATCACAGCAAGCAATCAGGTAAAGTGTGTGTGTTGTACATGCAGTGAGGATAAAACTTAGTTGTGTGAGGGATGTGTTGGGTGCTTGATTTGTTTGAGCTATATACAGGGTGGGCTATTTACAGTGGTGCTAGAATCATATTTTATATATATTCAGTTGTTTGGGAGGATTGGAGTGCTGTTATCCATTCTCTTAGGTTATGTGATGTGACCATAGTGCTCTATGAACAGCATGGTTTTCAGTTGTTTTCTGAAGTCTTTGAGGTCTGGAGTTGCCCTTAGATCGTCCGGTAGATTGTTCCATATTGTTGGAGCAGCCATGGAGAGAGCTCTGTCTGTTGTGTCCTTGCGTGTGTGCTTGTACTCATTTGGGGTGCTGACTCGGTTGCGTGTTTGACTTCTTCTGGGACGTGCGCTGGTTTCCGGTTGTATGAGCAGGTGGAGGCTGTTGGCTGATGTGTGTTCTTTTATCTTAAATAGGTTTATGATAGTCTTGTATCTGATGCGAGCAATGATTGGGAGCCAGTGTAAGTCCTTTAGTGTAGGTGTGATGTGCTCCTGCCTTGCGGCTCCGGATATGATTCGAGCTGCAGTGTTTTGTGCCAGCTGTAGTGGTTTGAGAGCTTGTTTTGGTAGTCCGAGGTATATCGGATTGCAGAAGTCCAGTATTGGGGTTATCAGTGCTTGACAGACTGTACGGAAGTGTTCTGGAGCGAGGAGTGGTTTCAGTCTCCTGATGATTCGCATCCTGTAATGAGCCTTATGGAGTAGAAAGGAACCCACCCCCATGCCCTGCAAAGAAAGGAAAATAAAACACTGCTAGTTTTAGTACTCCTTTTTCCCATCGATATAATGTACTTTGTAGAGACTAATTAGAACTGCCGGGTGTGTGAAGTGTTTTTGGAGAAGTTCTATAGGGACCCTGTGTACAGGGATTTCTCTGAAAATCATTGGAATGCCAAGGTCACCTTGAAGATGGAGCTAGAGCAGTGCACTTTGTCCTGGGCATCACTAAGGAAGGAGGAATCTAAGAAGGAGTACACCGTAAGAGAGTTCTGCCGGGAGAAGCCATGACTGTCAAGCCCCATCCCTTTCGGTACAGCCAGGCGGAGGCAGTACAGGAAGAGAAGCTCAAGTGGTTGGCTAAGACCCAACGGGACTTTTCTTCCCCCCTGCCCTTTCTTCATTATCTGTGCTTTTCTTCATAGGTATTGCCCCATCTCTGAGGAGCCAGAACGCTCGGCCTGGAGTGGCAAGGACGGAATTTTGAAATCCTGAGAAAATCCGAGACTTTGCTGATGCAATTTCACTAAACCAGCACTAAATAGCGGCACGGAGTCATTTGATGCTTTCAAGTGCCGATAGCTTGTGTCAGGCTGGCTCAGTAATGAAGGGCTCGATGTTCAAAGGCATTTACACAGTTTATAGATCTGTAAACGGCGATATTCAGCCACTATCCGGTTATCCCTCGGCAGTCATTCATGAGTTATAAGTGCACATAAAAACATATATGCTTAAAATTTATTTTATACATATTGATAAATATTCTATACCTTTCTAAAATTCACCTTTTTTTCAGAACAGAAGTTCATTTTACATCGTGTCTTACCAGGATCGAGAAGAGTGCCTCAGAGGAGTGCGCAAGAGAAACAAAGGCCTTTGCTTCTGTCTCCACTGAAATCGAGGTAGAAGACGGTTATAGTCCATGGAGTTGGGGAGACCAGTTCAAAATTGGGGACAATCCCTGAAAATCAGGAACATGTGTTGTAACATTTTGGCTATTTAATACAGTTGAATAAAATGTTAAGGGAAGAAGGATGGTGTCCATTATTTCACATTTGTAGTACCAATGCCCATTTATTTGAGTTTGAATTACTTTTAGATTCTTTTCTAATTTGTTGATTTTGTTACTTGTAGTAAGGTATCTCTAATGACTGTGGCAGAGGTATAGAAGTAACCTCTGAAGTACACAGAGGTACATTCTGGAGTCCCTGCTCCTAAGCTGAACCCAGCTTGCTTTATGATGTAATAGAGACTGGACTTTCCTACCAGTCGCTGGGCAGTAGGATTCTTCTCCATACTGGAGGGAACTATAAAAGGGCCTTGCATGTATGATGCAGGAGCCTGTGTCTTCCTTCCAGCAAGGCGTCTGGGGGAGAAGGAGTGGCTGGAATTCTCTACACAGCCAAAGATACTGCAACTGATGTGATCAAGCAGCCACGTCAACAAAAATAGAAATTCACCCTCAAGCTGGCTAGGCTTGACCCACCAACCCATTGAAAGACAGGGAGAAGAACGCAGAGCACTGAACAATTTGGGTTATAAATCTGAATAAATGAATAAAGATCAAGGGAGGTCTGTCTATCTGTTGAGAAAAAGTGGAGAACAGACTCAAGTGTTGTGAGTGGGGCCTGCTGATCAGGTGCATTACTACTTTAAATCTGAGAAGGGTCTACTACTGAGGCAGAAAGGACCTGTTTCTCAGGAGCATCCCTTACCTCCTTGTCAAGGAGTTTGCTTTAAGAGGCACATTTATTAAAGTGCAGTAAGTTTTTGCACTTATCACATGCTAAGAGCGAAAATTAACATGCAGTAAGTGCAAAGGATGAACACTAACTATTGGGGACATGTCCGACATATTCCTCTGCAGGTACCGCACTGAAAAGTATCTCACCTCATTAAAACTTCATTCACAATTAACACGGGTGCACTTAACACCACCATTGAGCTGGTGTTAAGTGCATGCATGCAAAGTGCAACATTAACAATTTGTGCACGGTAATTACCCCCCATGCTAACTGCAATGTGCAGTCAACAGCTACTCTCCGCCCCGAACCACCTTTTCCCCGCCCTGTCATGCGCTAAGCAGCTAGCACAGGATTTTTACCATGCCAACTGCTTCAAAGGGCAAGAGCAGTTATTGCACTTTAAACATGCCCAGCAATGGATAGCTCTCCATTTTTCTTGCTTGTACATTTGGGAAGGCAAGCAAGTAAATCCTCATCCATATCTGTGCCTAGGGGATATACCCCTCCTAAATTAAACATATTGAAGAAATTGTAGTGTTTTAATCTTGAATTCTCTACAAGGTCAGCTCCACCTCATCTTCCCCCTCTTCAATCCCAAACCTTCCCTCACCTTTGATCACCCTTTCTTCCTTTTCTGAAATCACTGAGGAGGAAACTGCAAATCTTCTCTCCTCCTCCAAACTAACTACGTGCTCCTCTGATCCCATTCCCACCTGTCTACTAAGCTCTGTCTCTTCCACAGTAATCCCTTCCATCTGTCGTATCCTTAACCTATTGCTTTCCACTGCAACTATTCCTATGGCCTTCAATCATGCTTTCATTACTTCATACCTCAAAAAGCCTTCACTAGATTCTACCTGTCTTTCCAGTTATCGGTCTCTCTTGGTTATTTATTTATTTATTTTATTTTTCTATACCGCTCCTTCCAGAGATCAGGGGCAGTTTACAAATAACGAAACATGTTACATATAACAGTAGTAAAACTATTTACATTGTAAAATCAAGATATTTAACAAGTAAACATATTGCAAGTTACATATAAAAGGTAGAGAGAATTGCTACATGAGATCGGTAGTCTTAACATTTTTCAACTATGAACTATATACAGGATATATTGGCTAATACTAGGTCTTTGAGATAGGATGTATATGGGGTATTGTTAGGTGTGTCTAAGAGACAGCTATTGCGTATGTTGATTGGGTGTTTCTGCGAGGGGGTTTTCATTTATATTTCCATAGTGTGCAATGAATGGGAATGTTTTGAGTTCTCTTCTGAACGTCTGGAGATCTTTGATCACATGGATTGATAATGGCAGTGAGTTCCAGAGACTAGGGGCAGTAAATATAAAGGCTCTGACACTCGTGGTCTGTTTTGTCTTGCGAATTGTGTGAGGGGTTACGAGAGAATGGTTAGCATTTTGCCTCCGCGCTGTGTTATTTGGTTGTGTTTGGAGAAGAGTAGATAGATATGATGGGTCCAGTATTATTCCCAGGTATTTCACCTCCTGTTTAACAGGGAGGACAACATTGTTAATTTTGATGGACTGGGGGAAGGGGTGACGTTTTGATTCCTTGTTATAAATAAGGTCTCTTTTTGTAATTTATATGAAGGTTATTGTCATTTAACCAAGATTCCATTTCTCTGATACACTCTGATAGATTGTTGTAGGTAGTGTTGTTTATGTCACTGTTGGAGGGACAACATTATGTTGTCAGCATATATGTAGTATCCAGTGTTGAATTTTCTGCAGATGTTGGTGATTCGCTGCAGGTATAAATTGAAAAGTAGGGCTGAGAGCGCAGATCCTTGGGGTATGCCTTGGTCTTGGGGGAATGTATCTGATTCTTCCTGTCCTATTTGAACATGTAGCTTATGGTTTGTAATGTATGACTTGAACCAAAGGAGGACGTTACCTCCTATTCCAATATGTGTTAATCTTGCGATGAGGGTGTCATGGTTTAATGTTGTCGAATGCAGATGCGATATCTATAAAGAGTAGAATGAACACTTGGTTAGGGTCATCGATGCCTCTGATAAGGTGGTCCATTATGGTTAACAACAATGTTTCAACTCCATGAAATGATCAAAAAACAAATTGGTGGCTATCTAGAGGGGCATTGAGGTCAATGGAGTCTTGTAGTTGTAATTGGATGACTTTTTCTATTAATTTAGCGACAAATGGTATGCTAGCTATGGGTCTGTATATGTTTAGATCATTTCTGTCAAGTGTCTTATTCTTAAGAATTGGTTGGATGGATGTGAATTTGAGTTTATTTGGCATAATGCCTTGAAGAAGTGATTAGTTGATAATGAGAAGGAGATATGGTGCCAGTTCAGCCTTTGAAGTTTTGATCCATGATACCGGACATGGATCAAGCGGTGAGGTTATGGTGTTGATGTCTGTTATGATTTCACAGGTCTGAAACTATAAAACCGTTTGATTATTTTCATCTAATTTATATGTATTTGGTGTGCTGAAAACAAATAAAATATTGAAAAAACTCCTAGACGTCATGATTTTCCACAACATGCAAAATTATCTTCAAATTTATCAAATTTTTTCAAATTACTATTAATTAATTCAAATTACTATTAATTAATTCACATAAGTGCATTTAAGATATAAAATGCCAAAAAACACCTTAAAGGGGTTGTCCGAGTTATGTAAAAAAAATATAGCACTGTAAATCTGATTCTTCAAAAAGAAGTCTCAAAGCAGTTTTACTCCACAACGGTTTTTATGCTTCCATACCTGTAGGTCATTCCGTACACTTGAAGGAAACCTACGAGAACTTGGAATTGGTTCTTCGTAAACTTAAATATGAAGACCATGGTTGGCAAGTGTGTGGGGACTTGAAGGTCTTGTGCGTGCTGCTCGGGCAACAAGCTGGGTATACCAAATCCTTGTTTTCTGTGTCTATGGGACAGTCGAGACCGACAAAATCACTGGACCAAGAAGAGTTGGCAGCCGAGGGTGCTAACAGTCAGTGAAAAAAATGTCCTCCGAGAAACTTTGGTACCTTCCCATAAAGTTCTTCTACCACCTCTCCACATAAAATTGGGATTGATGAAGCAATTCGTAAAATCACTTCCAAGAGATGGAGAATGCTTCAAATACTTGATCACCAAGTTTCCAGGCCTGTCGGAGGCAAAATTATCCTGAGAGGGGGAGGAGCCTGCTCCATTTAAACAGCAGCTGCCTTCAATCAAGGGTTAAGCAGCCTGCAGCCTTCCATCTATCCTGCTTATCCTGAGAGGGGGAGGAGCCTGCTCCATTTAAACAGCAGCTGCCTTCAATCAAGGGTTAAGCAGCCTGCAGCCTTCCATCTATCCTGCTTATCCTGAGAGGGGGAGGAGCCTGCTCCATTTAAACAGCAGCTGCCTTCAATCAAGGTACAAGCTAACTGCCATCTGCTTCTTGCTCTGATTAGGGTTAAGCAGCCTGCAGCCTTCCATCTATCCTGCTTATCCTGAGAGGGGGAGGAGCCTGCTCCATTTAAACAGCAGCTGCCTTCAATCAAGGTACAAGCTAACTGCCATCTGCTTCTTGCTCTGATTAGGGTTAAGCAGCCTGCAGCCTTCCATCTATCCTGCTTATCCTGAGAGGGGGAGGAGCCTGCTCCATTTAAACAGCAGCTGCCTTCAATCAAGGTACAAGCTAACTGCCATCTGCTTCTTGCTCTGATTAGGGTTAAGCAGCCTGCAGCCTTCCATCTATCCTGCTTATCCTGAGAGGGGGAGGAGCCTGCTCCATTTAAACAGCAGCTGCCTTCAGGCAGGCCCGCGCCTGGTGGGCCCGCACCTGAGGGCCTCGCCAGAGGGCCCTTTGGCGTGGCCCTTAGGCGGAGGCCACCGACGGAGGTCACTCTGTAGCAGGCTGACATCGATCTCGAAAACGCAAGTAAATATTTACTCTCGCAAACAACAAAGCTGTAATCACCACAACAGTTAACCTGCTCTTACTGAAATACTGTTAAGTGGTGTTATAGCTTCTCATCCATCCTGTAAGCTCCAGTTAACCTGTTATTATTATTATTATTAAATTATAATACACTCTTATTCATCCACACATACATTATGGCCTTACCCTACATTATAACATTTACGTTCTACCTTATCACTATAGGAATATGTAATGTTACCAGCCTACACACTAGCCACAATAGAATACCAACAATCCACAATTACAGAAGAAAATTGACAGATACACCCTTCTTCAAATCTAGAGATTCTACCCAAACTTCCCACCATCATCTTCTACTCATCTCATTACAAAACAACACAAAAAAGAAACAAGAAGGAAATCCAATTCCCCAACATCTGAAATGTGCATTGATAAATGCCCGATCTGTGCGCAAGAAATGGCCTATCATCTCTGACTTAATATCACTACACAACCTTGACTTACTCCTAATCACTGAGACTTGGCTTTCTTGTGATGACAATGTATTAATCAACCAATTCCTGCCTTCCAATTTCTCCTTACATACATGTCATAGAAATGGCAAGAGAGGAGGTGGTGTTCTAGCCATCTTCAAATCTGACCTCCATTTCAACCTTAAGGAAGCAACAAGTTCAACACTCCTAGATACTATCTCAATAGTAAATAATTGTTGTTCCTTCACTCTACTGTACCGCGCTCCTTCATCCAATTCAGATTCACTATCAATGATAATTGACTTAGCCTCCAACTCACAGAACCCCCATATAACAAGTTGGGTTCTAGGAGACTTCAATCTACCATCTCTCCAAGACTCTCATGTAACAGCTTTTCTTGAAGCTTTACAGGTTTTAGGGTTTAACCAATTAATTAAAGATCCAACCCATGTTAAAGGTGGCATATTAGACCTAATATTTACAACTGAAACAACTGTCAACTCACCATCCATCTTGGATCTATCAATCAACCCAGTTCCATGGTCAGATCACAAACTAATTATATTCAAGGTTCCCCTTCACAGATGTAACCAAAAGGAAGAAAATGGAGTGAATGGCATTACCAGTCCCACCCTGAGAAGATTTAAGCCATTTGACAAAGACTTAATCCTAAAAACAACACTTCCACTAACCAACTTACCAGAGTGCAGCCTTGATGATTTAGTTTCTAATTGGAATAATACGCTCAGTTCAATTGCCACATGTCCATCGACTAACAAATCTCAAAGCAAACGACACTCTGCTATCTGGTATTCATCTGAGCTGAAAGCCTCTCGCACAACCCTAAGGAAACTTGAGAGACGATGGCGACGCTCACACTCAGAAGTAGACAGAACTGCATATATCCTACATCTCACATCTCATCGCACAGCGGTTACTGACTCAATGAGACATTACCATGCGGTCACGTTAAAAAGATCTCTAAACAAGCCTCATGACCTGTTTGCCATAGTTAAGCGTTTGACAAATGAACCCGCTTCGCAACTCAAATACGAAATCCACCCTCAATTATTTGCTAACTATCTACAATCCAAAATTTGCCAAACTGACAATATCTCAGCTCCTAACATAGTTCTAGATCCAGTAGATCAAGCTCTACTTACTATCTTCTCAATACCACCTAAACGATAAATCGAGGACACCATTGCTAGCTTAAACATGACCACCGCTCATACTGATCCATGCCCTGCGTTCTGGATCAAAGATTTACGAGCTGACCTCAGTCCCATCATATCCAGACTCATGATTCAATCATTTACAACAGGAACTTTCCCACGTATCCTTAAGCAAACATCCATAAGGCCATTACTAAAAAACAACAAGCTCGACCCTCTTAAACCAGAATCATATAGACCAATAGCAAGCATTCCTTTACTAGCAAAAATATTGGAAAAAGAAGTACAAAAACAAATTCAGGATCATATTGAAATTAACGCTCCACTAGATCCATGCCAGCACGGCTTCAGAGAATCCCACGGTGTGGAAACGCTTCTAACTACACTGTTCAGCAGCTTATTATTAGGTATTGATAACATCCGCCAAGGGTTTGTCCTTGTCTTCCTAGATATCGCAGTCGCTTTCGTTTCTGTGAGCCATGAACGCCTCCTAGAACGTCTCAAAGGGAAGGGAATTACCGATAAAGCACTCGAGTGGTGTAAATCCTACCTTTCGGACAGATGGCAACAGGTACGATCCAACGATACTTCATCAGATCAGTTTCATCAAAAACAAGGTGTCCCTCAAGGCTCCTCCCTCTCCGCCCTTATGTTCAATATATACATGCAGCCTATATGCAACCTGATACGATCCTTTAGAGTCAACTGCATGATATACGCGGATGATGTACTATTATATTTTCCTTTTACAACAGAGAACCCCGACCTCACTCCTTTAACAAACTGCATAAATGAAGTATCCAACTGGCTACAATCTCAAAATCTAAGGATCCAACACAAAAAAACAGAGGTGTTATTCATTACATGGAACCGAAATTTCACTGCTCCGTCCTTTTTGAAAGTAAAGGATGCTAACCTCCAGACCAAGACCACCATCAGATACCTTGGTGTCACTTTAGACCAGAACTTGGATATGAAAGCACACATAGGAAATACTGTAAGAGCAGTATACCACAAAATACGTTCCCTTAGACATCTACGATCCTTGCTAGAGCCAGACGATTTTAGAACCATCTATCAGGCGCTAATCATACCTCATTTTGATTATGCAAACTCAATATTACAAGGTCTCCCTCAAGCCACATTACATCCACTTCAATTGGCAATGAATGCCGCAGCAAGAGTCCTTCATGGAGCATCCCGGAAAGAACATATTTCACCTATTCTAAAACATCTTCATTGGCTCCCGATACGAAATAGACTCACTTTCAAAACTTTACTAATTACATTCAAAGCCATCAAAGAGCTCTCATCTGCATCATTATCAGATATGATCCAAACAACACCCCTCAATAGGGATAGAAGGTCAGTATCACTCAATTCTCTGTTAGTCCCTAAATCAATAACACAATACACCAAAACTACTACTGACAGGGCTTTCTTTTTCTGTGCACCAAGGTGTTGGAACAGCCTTCCTCAAAACATCCGATCAATACCAGACCTTTTGCAGTTTCGAAAAGCTTTGAAACACTACCTCTTCCTCTTGTCTTATCCATTAAACAATCCAGATAACACAACCTACCCACAGACCTTCCAAACATACAAATTCAATACAGACACCCCACAGACCTCCCATACACAATACTGAAGCCAGGATGAGATCATGTCTGTTATATTAATTAATTACTTACCCTGTTATCCGAGTTGTATTTCCTGTTTTTTCTGTAAACACAAAGTACCGTTGAATTGTGTAACTCCTTGTTTATTGTAAACCGCGCTGATGCTGAATAGTGCGGTATATAAGAGACTATAAATAAATAAATAAATAAAAATTGAAGGAAGGTGTGTTCGTCGGACCAGACATTAGAAGGCTTATAGTGGATCAAGAGTTTGTCAATACCATGACGGATCTTCAAAAAGAAGGGTGGATTGCATTTAAAGAAGTCGTACCGAAATTTTTAGGCAATAACAAAGATCCTCACTACAAAAAGATCATCGGACGAATGCTGAAAGCATTTCAAGCTTTAGGTTGCCTGATGAGTTCGAAAGTGCATTTCCTCCAGTCCCACCTTGACTACTTTCCTGAAAATTTGGGAGCTGTGAGTGAGGAACAAGGTGAACGATTCCACCAAGACATTAAAGAGATGGAAAGGAGATACCAGGGAAAATGGAGCATTACAATGATGGCAGACTACTGTTGGATGCTTCAGAGAGACATTCCAGATGCTACTCACAAGCGTAAATGCACCAAGAGGAGCCTCACAAGGAAGAAGAATTGAGTTTAGTGTGTGTAGGTGAGCTCATTTCAGTTCAAAAAAGGATTTTCATGAAAATATTGTAATAAAACTTTAATTTTATAAGTCTATTTCCATTTACTTTGAGGTATTGCTTTATTTAACATACTTACCTAAATTGTCAGGAAACATGATGCCCTATGACAAAATGGAGGTCATTTTCGGATTCAGTGCACCAAAAAACATAAAGATTACGTGGAATAACCAAAACAGCTCTCGAAAAAAAGTTTTTTGCAGACCTGTGTTTTCAACAGGTGTTTTTGATCAACTAAGTGGTGATGCAAAACGGTGGTATGGCTAGCCAGAGCCTGAGAGTTTATGTTACATATTTCTGTTTCAGCTTGCCCTGTCTTAGTTAGGGATCTAATAATAGCAAATAGCTCCCTTGGACGATTCAGAGAAAATTTTAGACTCTTTGTGTAGTGGTCCCTTTTTGTTTTGTTTATTGTTTCTTTGTTGATAGTAAGTTAAGGTAGAGTTGTTTGTTTTCTTGCGATTTGGTTAGTCTCCACTTTTTTTCTTGCTTTCTTAACTGCCTTTTTAGTTTGGTAAGTTAATGTGTAAACCACTTTTCAGATTTTTTGGAGGATGCTTAGGGTGTTTGATGGGGGGCGCTGCTGCCCTTTGTATAGAGTCATTGCAAGTGTTTAACAAGTTGTTGATGTCAAGGGAGTCTAGTGAGTTGAGGGAGTATACTGTCTAAGAAGGTATCCTTATTGAAATGGGCAAATCTCCAATTTTGTGGTGTTGTGACTGGCATTATGGAAAAGGAGAGATGCAGGGGCATATAGAAGGTCACTAGATGGTGGTCTGACCAGGGGACCTCAGTTATTGAGTGGGGAGTGTGCATATGATGATTGGTGGTTATGGTTGGGAGGAAGACTAGATCAAGAGAGTTTCCCTTTATGCGTGTAGGTGAGCTTATGATTTGTTGGAAACCCATGTCTGTCATTGAGTCAAGAAAGGTGGATGAGTGTGATGGGTTGACGGATGGGAGATTGATATCTCCTAGGATAATGTGTGTGTTTTTTGTGGGAGGCTGAGCATGCTGTTTCAAGGATGGTAGTAAGACTATTGTGGTCAGGTGTCCGCAAGGGTTTAGCTAAGGCTTGCTCGACACTCTTCCATCTAGGCCCATTATCCTCGTCATCCATAGAAGTCCAATGCGAACCCTGCCGCAACAGAGAGGCTTGATGTAACCACTGAGTATCCGGAAAATGCACTCCTCCCTGAGATGTGGGCAATCGCAGTTTCCAGGCAGCAATACGAGGGATTCTATTCCCCCATAGGAAGGAAATAAGCATACCATTGATCTGTTTATAAAAGCATGGAGGAAACGACATAGGGATCATACTAAGGATATAGCTGATCTTGGGGACCAGCACCATTTTTATGGTTTCTAGTCTTCCCCACCAGGTCAGATGCAGCGGGGTCCACTTATTAATACAACCGCGAACCATAGCTTTACAGTTGGATATATTGTGGTTGAGAGTCGCTTGCAGAGTGGGACCATATACCACACCCAGGTATTTAAAGGATGATGAAGCCACTTGGAAAGGGTAGTCGTGCAACATCTGTGAGGATACACCTATGTTCAGCGGAATCAAAGTGGTTTTAGAGAGATTCACTTTGTAACCAGAAATTGCCGAGTAGCTCTGTATGACCTGAAGGACCATAGGCAGGGATCCTGGCTGAAGGAAAAGCAGTAGATCATCGGCGTAAGCAGATAGTTTACACTGTCCATCCGCAAGTTCCACGCCCACAATGTTTTCATGTTGTCGTATTGCGATCGCAAGTACTTCTAATGCCAGATTGAAAAGAAGCGGAGACAGCGGGCATCCTTGTCTAGTGCCCCTTTGAAGTGTGAAAGGGGTCGATATTCCGGAATTGGCTGCTATCCGTGCCGTAGGCTTAGCGTAAAGCACCATTATTCTACGAAGACAAGTCTCTCTCATCCCGAACCATCTCAGAACATGAAAAAGGAAAGACCATTCCAGACGATCAAACGCCTTTTTGGCATCCAGGGATAAACCTACAAGAGGCTCTGACATCTTCGGCGCTGTAAGCAGCACATGAGCCAGCAGTCGTCCGTTATCTGAAGTGGATCTACCCTGTACAAAGCCACACTGGTCGGCATGTATCAAAGTACCGAGAAGTGGGTTCAGTCGGTTGGCGAGTACTTTTGCATAGATTTTATAATCAGTATTGAGAAGCGATATGGGTCTGTAGTTTTCTATTTTCTGAGGGTCTCATCCCGGCTTCGGATGAATCACTATGGTGGCCTCTGCCAACGCGCCTACCTCCGGTTCGGGCATACATAGTTCATTGTAGTAAATCTGCAGCATCGGCAGCAGTACATGCTGATATTTAAGATAAAATTCCAGAGGGAGTCCATCTGGTCCCGACGCTTTACCTCGAGCCATCTGTCCAATGGCTCTGCGTATCTCTGCTGACGATATCTCTTGCTCCAAGTCCTGAGCTTGTTCTGGTTGAAGCTTAGGCCCGGAAATTTCCGATACAAATGCGGAAAAAGCCTCCGAACTACAGCTAACTTCAGTTTGATATAGGGTCTCGTAGAATTCCCTACAACGCCGTAGTATCTGCTCATCTTGCATCAGGAGGTCGCCCTTTGAGTCCTGCAGAGCTGCGATCCTCGATACGTTTTTACGTGCTGTAAGCCAGCTGGACAGCAAAGGGCCTGCTCGATTGTTCTCATGATAGTAAGTGCTGCGCTGAGTATATACCGTGGTGCGAGCTTCTTTATACAGCATAGTATTATATCTATATCTCAAGCGTTGAAGATGAATCAGGATTAATGGATCGGCTTTCTTGGCCAAAAGCCTCTCTCCGGCCTTTATTTGTTCCTCCAGTTCTTCACGTTCTTTCTTCCTAGTCTTATTCCGACGGATGGTATAAGATGTGATATGAGCGCGAAGTGTTGCCTTAAAACCTTCCCACCACCCCCATATGGAGGTGTCGGAAGGATCATTACACTGAAAATAAGTTTCAATAGTATTATTCATATGTGCTTCAAAGCTCTCATCTTGTAATAGTGATTTGTCGAAAGTCCACCGAGATGGCATATTCTGAGATGTTGTCGGGCGTAGTGTCAGGGAAACTGCAGCATGATCTGAAATAGTGCCCGCATATATGGTAGTCGACACTACTTGCTGGAGTAGGCTTGAGGAAATAAGGAAGTAATCAATTCGAGTTTGAGTGTTATGGGGTATGGAATAGAACGTGTACTCCCGATCTGTTGGGTGAAATAGCCGCCAGGGGTCTACTAGACGGGAGTCTTCCACAATACCCTGCAGCACTGCATGCGAATTGGGCTTCATAATTGCCTTGTACGGGGTCCTATCCAGTAATGGGTCCAATATCATATTGAAGTCCCCACCCAAAATTACATTAGTACAGGCCACTTCAGTTAATATTATAGCCACATCTTTGTAAAAGTTGGGGTCATCAGATGTTGGTGCATATATATTCATAAGCGTAATCAGCCCCTGATCTAATTGAAGTGTAGCTCTGACCCATCTACCCATAGGGTCCGCTTTCACATCATGCAGCGAGGAGTGAAATTTCCTCCGGACCAAAATCAGTACTCCTCCTTTACGGCCCACCGCTGGTGCTATCGCCGCGATCTGATATGAGGAGGAGGTTATTTTAAGCGACTCCTTCTCTGACAAGTGAGTTTCTTGTAGATATATTATGTCAGCTCGCTTCTGTTGACAATATGTCAGTATCTTTTTGCGTTTGATGGGATCAGTGATGCCCTTTACATTCAACGTGAGTATGTGCAAATCAGATACCATTACAGATACAAAGCAAAAGGATAATCGAACAAGGAGCTATTGTTGCCCCACCAGTCTACAGCTGGGCAGAGCAGAGGCGGAGACTTGAGGTGGACTGGCCATGAAAATCAACTAAACATTATATACATACTTTCCCAGGTGAGATCTGCCACCCATGCCATGATAGTGTTTCTATCTCCTCCCTTCAGCTACCATGTTTAATTTCAGGTACATACCTGTAGTCTATGCGAAATAGCAATAATAACTGTTTGTCAGCTTTATACCAACAGTTCCCATACAGTTTAATATATACAACCATGTCCCCTTCCCATATCTATCAGTACCTCCAGTTTTAACATTGCATTGCAGATTATCCGGAATCGGCGACCCAGCGGAGGTCGCGGAAAATCTCGTTAAGTCTCCCTTCATCAGGGTCACTTACTGTCCGATGAAGAGCAGTGGCCAGTTTTCAGCAATGTGTCCGATTAGGATTCCATGCCACTATGCTCTTGTAAGAAGGTGCGTAGTTTGTCCGCATCAACAAAGTTTCTCGTGGTGTTGTGGAGTGTGACCCTCATAGTGCCAGGATAGTATGGGCCATATCTGGCCTGCAGACTCTGTAGCATGGGCCTACACGCGAGCAGTGCCTTCCTGCGGTCCATAGTTTGTTTGCAAAGATCAGGATAAAAGGAAATTTTTTGTCCTTGAATCAGCATGGAAGAGTTCTTTCTAGCAGCCTGCAGAATTTGCAGAACCTGAACGTGCCGTAAGACTTTTATGACCAGCGGGCGAGGGTACCTGATGTTCTCAGCTTGGTGTGTGGGGACTCGGTGCGCTCGCTCTAATTCAAAGGGTCTGGAAAAAGAAAGTTTCAACACCTCCGGTAGGGATTTTTCTAAATATGCGATGGTATCGGAGCCTTCAGCTCCTTCAGGGACACCCACGATTCGAATATTATTGCGACGCGCCCTGTTGTTCTGGTCTTCAATAGAGTCTTCCATATGTTTAATGCGTTTAATCAGGGGACCAACTTGATTAAGCAGCACGTCATGTTTCTGCACTTGTGCCTCCAGCGTCGTTACTCTTGAGCCTGTATCGATCATTTTCGCCTTCATTTCAGTCATATCCTCTTGAATCACCGACAAAGAGACTGCATTAGTAGCGAGCATTTCTTTTACAGCCTTCAAATCCAACAGTATTGCACGCAGGCTTTCCGCGGTATTCTCCTTCTCCGTCGCGGCCATTTTGTGTGGGGACCCAGTTTCTGATTTAGAGCGCTTTGCTGAGGATCCAGCACTTGACTGAAACTCTAGTCGCGCCGGTTTCAAGGAGGTCATTTCTATCGGTTCGCCGCAGGGAAAAGAAATAATTAGCAATTTCGCTATTTCGCTATAGAAATAATGTAGGATTCTGCAGTAGCCTCAGGAGCTCGGAATCACGCGTCCATTCGGCACCGCGGCTAGCTCCGCCCCCCCCCTGAGGTCATCTTTGACTATCTCTTTTTCTGCACTTATCCAACAGTTAGCTAAAACCCGTCGCTTCTTTCTCTCTAACATTGGCAAAATTTGTCCCTTCCTTTCTACACACACTACTAAGACCCTCATCCACTCACTAGTCACCTCCCGTCTTGACTATTGTAACCTGTTCCTCACTGGTCTCCCTCTGAATCATTCTTTCACCCCTTCAAGCTGTTCAAGACTCAGCTGCACAGCTTATCTTCTGCCAGTGTCGCTATGCTCATGTAATATCTTTTCTCAAGTCATTTCACTGGCTCCCTATCCATTTTCACACCCATTTCAAACTATGTCTACTTACCTACAAGTGCATTCATTCTGCGGCTCCTCACTATCTTTCCTCTCTTATCTCACTCTACACTCCTCCTTGAGAACTCCACTCCTCTAGCAGATCCCTTTTATCTGTGCCCTTCTCTGCCACTGCCAATTCCAGACTTTGTCTATTCCACCTTGCTGCTCCATATGCCTGGAAAAACTACCTGAGTCCGTGCGTCAGGCTCCTTCTCTGGTCCTATTCAAGTCCAGGTTGAAGACCCACCTCTTTGAGGCTGCTGTTGGATCCTGATGCTCCTCATTCTCTTGTCTACTACTTACAGTATATGTCTTGCCATGCTCTAGTCCTCAGTTTTGCAATGTTTTTCATCTTGATTAGATTGTAAGCTCTGATGAGCAGGGGTTATGTCTTACATATAAATGTACAGCGCTGCATACACCTTCTAGCGCTATACAAATGATTAGTAGTAGTCATCGTAGTAGTAGTAGTAGTAGTTTTATTATCCAGAGCACTAGTACTCTAGAGGTGTTCCTCAACCATCTGAAGGGAAGTTATAGTCTATTATAGCATGGAGAGAGGTGGAAGAAGATACCCACTAGGGGCCAGATAGGAAGATTTCAAGTTCAAGGATTTTGTGATACCTTTTCTCTTTTAGTGTTACTTTCATCTGATTTTGAAGAATTGTAGATGTGCATCCTTGATGTACAGTATTATTTACAAGTGACTCACACAAAATCCTGTAGTGGTTCTGTGTAGCTTTAAGAGAATTTACATCATGGCTAAACACACAGAAACCTAATTTGAAGTTTGAGCATTCAATGGATATGCATGAAATTGCATTTATTGACTTAATGATACTCAAGTTAGGTAGGGGTTTAAGTACTACCTTATATCAAAAACCGGTATCACAAAATAATCTTTTACATTATTCTAGCCACCATCCAGTTAAGCCCAAAAATGGGTTACCAGTGAGCCAATTTTTAAGATTATGTTGTATTTGCCATGATTTGATGGATTATAAATTTCAAGCCAAGTCATCGATAAAACAGTATTTATTTATTTACATTCTCTTATATATTGTGCTATTCAGCATCAGTGCGGTTTACATTGAACAAATTGAAATTACATTGAACAGGGCATTATAACTTGGAGATAACTATTTTACAGGGAACATGGGCTATGGAGGGTTAAGTGGCTTGCCCAAGACCACAAGGAGCACCTGTGGGACTAGAAACCCCAGTCCTTCCGGCCCAAGGTTGCTGTCCTCTAGTGGGATTTGAACCCCCGACCTTCTGGCCTGAAGTACCTTGCCTCAACCACTAGGCCACTCCTCCACTCCACTCCTTTAGATAGTGGATACCTATTGGATATAGTGTCAGCAGGATTTGTCCAACGGGATTTGTTGCTTCGACCCATGAATGGATCTAATGAGAACACTGCACCATTGGTATGTGTATTACCATTTTCCATGAAAGCTCCCATTATTGCCTCTTATATTTACAAGCATTGGTGTATATTTCACTGTCATACTTGCCTGATGGAGTTTCCTGTGATTGCGTACCAGCAAGGACGGAATATAGTCAATTATGTTTGTAAATCAATTACATGAAGGACTTTAAATTTGACAACATCCACGGAAGTGAGACATTATGCATGCAAACACTTTTGAAGGATATGAATGGAGGCCTTCCCCTTCGAAACCTATCATAGACTCTAAATGGGCTACTACTTGCCTAGCCACTTTTGTGATTTATGCTATTTTGTGTCCATGCATGAAGATTTACATTGGAAGAACTGAGCGGTATATGATTCAAAGGTTTAGAGAACATTGATCTGCGATTCAGACAATGACAATTACAGCACCTATAGTGGAACACTGTTTGTCTTTCAATCATTCTTGCTCCGATCTACGTTGGAGAATTATTGATCATATGCCATAGAATTGGCGAGGGGGTGATCGGGAAGCTCGATTAAATTATAAAGAACGGTTTTGGATTTTTTATTTGAATTCAGTTAGTTCTTACAGTCTCAATGGATAGATTGAGTGGAGTATCTTACTCTGATTCTCCTATTGGATATGATGTTTTGAGTCCATCCAAGAGGGACTGAATGCTCTGGCTTCTGGTTAGAATTTAAATGTATGTCGAAGCTCTGTATGCCATAACCCAAGGAAGTTCACCAGGAACAAGCTCGTTGAAAATTGGACATGATTTTTGAGCAATATCTTTTGGAAGAAGTGTGAAAAGCATGTTTAAGATAAGTTAAAAACGTCATCTTTATAAGAGAAATCATTCATGCCCTGATGCAGAAATAAGTGAAACTGTTTCGAAATACGACAGTTGTAGTCGGCATAGTATGGCTGAATCTCTTTGAAGAAAACCTTTACTTGGCTGGCTTGAAAGCTGATGATTTTTTGATCTTTGCATTTTCCAATCACTTATAAAGAAAAATGAACTAATATAATGAAGAGCAGCTGATGGTTAGCGGCTTTTTGAATAACTTTAGTTCGACAAAAAGTATTTGCTGTGGGAGTGAGCAATCTTTTAATGCAGGATTTTGTGTGAGTCACTTGTGAAATAGTACAGTCCTGTGTAGATCCAATTAGTATAAAGACAGTGTTATTCACCAGAACCATAATTCTAAGGCATCAATTTTCTTCCTATCTTTCTTCTTCACTGCCCAACTTTCACATCCATATGATGTTATTGAAAATACCATGGCTTGGACAAGTCGGATCTTTGTGTGTAGAGATACATCTCTGGACATGAAAATCTGCCAAGAGCAATGTGCCATCAGATTTCAATGATTATTGATCAAACAGGTTAAAGTTGTCTACTATTTTTATGGATTGCCTGAAGAACAAATGGATAACCTTTGCTTGTAATTGGTACTAGAGGAGATCAAACCTAAGCTTTCCTTAGAAGCTCAAATGACAAGTCTTCGACGTTCATATTTTGGACACATCATGTGAAGAGAAGGATCATTAGAGAAAGATATCATGCTTGGTAAGGTTGAAGGTCAGCTCGAAAGAGGAAAACCTGCAATGCCATGGGTTGATATAATAACAGCAGCTATGGATGCTATTCTATTAACAATTAGCTGCTGGACTGAAGACTGAACACAGTTTAGGAAACTAGCCAGAGAGTCACCATGAGACAATATCGACTTGATGGCAGTAAACAACAAGAATAACTATCTCCTCCTATCTGGGGCCCAAGACAGAAATCGTGTAGGGTGCTCCCAAAGTCGGCCAGCAGGCTGTGCCTCCTTCGGCTTGGAGTCCTTTAAGACTTGGAGGTTCAGGACCATAGGAAGAGAAATGGGGGGGGGGCCTCTGGGTAAAATATTGGTTGGGCTATATCCCCATCAATGAATCAGTAATTAGAGATTTTGAGACCAGTGCTAAGCAGAGACTGATCTGATTGGCCTCTGCAACCAAAAACTCTTGCAACCCTTCCCCCTACCCCCCGGTGCCTGCTCTAAACTCTACCTGTAATATTTTGCCATAGCCTGAATTCTGGTTAACAGAGTCCTATGAAGTCCAATAGAAAAGTCAGTCTGGATTTGGGGAAGCTGATAATGGAATTTTTTGGTTTCAATACATGAGGACTAGCCACAATGACACATATTTATCTGTACAAAACAATTAAAGATAGAATGCGAGAAAATAAACAGCTAATGAAGATGGTTAAAGGGCCAAATTTGATATTGAATGATTTCTGGATTTGAATATTCACCTTTCCTAATCGAAATTAAAGTGAGTTACCTACAAATGCAATAGGAGTTGCTCCGACCAAAATGGCTTGCGGGCTATGTTTGGCAGCTGAGGCAATGGATAGTTAAGCGTCTTCTTGTCCAAGATCAGAAGGAGCCTCACTGAAAGCAGGACTGAAGGCCGACTTCCCTTGTTCTCAGTCTGCTACACGGTTATGGAAAGAAAAGTTCAGAGCAGGGACAGGATACACATGTTCCTGGCAGAAGACAACATGCCAAGTATAATTATCCCGATCAATTAATGTTTAACATTGTTTTTCTAGTATCATCCCTCTGTTTTTAATCAGAGCGGCTCTTACACAATCCAGTGAATAACTTAGACAGAAACTGAGAGACTTTTTCCCATTCTGTGCCTGAGAAATGATCTTTATTGAATAAGGCCCCAGTGTAGATCTCCCCCACCGCCCCCACTTAGACCTCACCCCTTGGAGCATGGGCTACCGGGTTCTGGAGTGCTCGTGAAAATGTCAGTCCTTATAGAGAAGGTAAAGATGATTGTGCATTTCATGGGTATCAGTGTTAATCAAGTGAGTCTTCTAAAATGATCCAAATAAGACCTAGAACATAGATGCTAACAACCAGACGTTGTGCATTTAGTTCACCTGGGGGAAGTCTATGCAATGCAGAATTTGTGCAGAATTTCCTAGTGCAGACTTCTGCACAGGCACCGACACCGGCGACTCCTGATCCCTCCCCTCCTCCTCAGAGATCACATGCTGCGAGGGGGTGGCGAATACCTGCACATTATGTCATGTCCTCCTGGGCCTCACTGTCCATTTGAACAGGATGGCTCTAGGAAGTTCAACTTGGTTGAAATAAGCAGATGGGCCTAGGATGTCAGAGGAGGCTATGGTTCAATGTGTAGCTGCAGCCCGGTTGGGGAGAGAACTGCAGTAGGAGGGAAAGAGAGCTAAGAGTAGCAAAACAGGGGGGATGTCAGCTCTAGGGGAGGAGTTAGGCCTTATGAGAGGAATTCCGCACACAAGATTACTAATAAAGCATGCAGAATTTTAAAATACTGTGTGCAATAGTTTTCAATATTTTTATGCAGACTTTTAATTTTTTTTGCACAGAATTGCCTGCACCTGCTTTAGGTGGTCGCTCTTCTGTGCACAAGGATGGAGTTATGGTGGCGCATAGGAAGGGCCTAAATTTATACGCATAAGTTAAAGAATATTACAACTTCTCTGAATCTAGGTTCGGAGATTTACACCTGCTCTAGAGAAGGCATGATTTTTGCAGCTAGGTTCAGGTGCATCAGTATGCCCCTATTCTATCAATTAAAGTATGCTCACACTTTACTCTATAGAACAGGTCCCACATTTCATGTTAATTACGTGGGAATTTATCAAATTACACCTACATGGGGTCACTCCCAGATCTGTGGCTTAAACTTCCAGATAAATTGAAAAGCCAGAAGAGCTACCTTACTTTCCATTGGTATTTGAAAACCTGGTTACTTTTATGTTACTTAAATAATGTATAGGATTTATAGGTTTTATTTGATCTTGATTTGTATGTTGCATGTTAAACTCTGGCTCTGGGGAAGATTCTTATTGCTTAGTTTTGTTATTTGTTATTGAAATGTTTGGTACAGGGCTGGTGCGACCCTTAGGCAAACTAGGCAGACACCTAGAGCACGGGTGGTTCAGGGGCAGCCCATCGCCACCACAAGCACTCCTCTCCGGGTCCTGCATCAGTGGCAGTGACTTCACACAGCCTTGCAGCGCTGGAGCTGAGGTAAGCACTGCGGGGCTCTTTGAAGCCTTGCTGCTGCTGTAGGATCTGGATAGTGGGGGCTGGGGAAAGGGCAGGAATGGGAGCAAGGGGGCACAAGGAATGAGGTTCACCTAGGGCACCTCATACCCTTACACAAGCCCTGGATGAAAAGGCGGAACATATTTAACTGAGGCAGCCAGGGTTGTTAAAGCGACTGGCCATCATGGCTTTAAATGATGCCCAGACATTCGATGCTGGTGCCGCATCTGGTGACCGGCATTGACTATGAGAGTCGCGCAGTTAATGTTTTAGCTAACTAGTCACCAGTGATATTCAGCTGCTGGTCGGATAGCTAAACCAGCTAAAGTCAGGCCAGCCTTTTTTCTGCCTAACTTTATCTGGTTTAAGTTGAATATCGCCCGCTGACCGGTTAACTCTGGTGCTGCCCCCATAAGGTCCTGATGCTAGCCGCAGACAAACTGGGTAGCAGGCATTAAACAGTTTAGTGTCGCCGAATATCCCTTTGACCACGGTTTAACCAATTAGTGGTCTCATAACCAGTTAAATGGCTTTGAATATGCTCCACCCTATGTTTTGTAAATATATGAAATTAAATTAGGTTCTATTACTATCTGGTATTAAGTTGTCCACAGAGCTGCTTGTGTACTAACCTTGATCTAGAGCAGTGGCTCTCAGCCCTGTCCTTGGGAGACACCAGGTCAGTCAGGTTTTCATAATAACCACAATGAATATGCATGAGCTAGATTTGCATGCATTGCTTCCATTGTGTGCAGATCTCTCTCATGTTATCCTGAAAACCTGAGTGGCTAGGCATGTCTGGAGGCTTGATTTGAAAACCCCTAATCTAGAGCAATGATTTCTGGCACCTTTGACAAAATGAGGAAGATCCAAGGCCAAAGTGGGAGGAAATGAACTCCTATTTAAATCTCTTTCTCCAGCATGATCGTCAGTGTAGGACCCCACCCTATACAGTAGGCACACATCTAGAGCCCAAATGTTTAGGTGGGGGGGGGGGGGCTGTCAGATATACATAGGACTCAGGAGTTTAGGGTCACCAGCTGTCTGGACTTTTTCTGGACTATACAGATTTTCGCATTAATGTTCAAAAGCTAGAAAGACGGCTAAAGTGTTTGCCTGGATATTTTCAAGTTTAAAACTCTTATCTGCAACTCTCCCATCCTGCCCCCTGCTAAAGTGAGCCTGCCCTCCCTGAGTCCAGAGTCGCTGGATCCAACCAATGAGAAAACAGCGGGAGCAGTAGAAGGCAGCTGTACTCACAGAGAGGGTGGGGGTGAGCCAGGGGGAAGTTCTTGTGCTATACAAGTGGAGCTTCTGCTCTAGGTGGGGACTGAATACTGCAAGGAGCACTAGAGTGATCTTGGAGAGGACCAGCAGAGCTAGTGAATGTCTTGGAGGGGGCGCTGAGAAGGTTCAGGAATGGGATAGGGATAGTCAGAAAAGTGTGAGGGGGCTTTAGCAGGCTAAGGAAAATATCTGGGAGGAGCTACAAGAGTTTTACATGATAATGGAAAGAGCTGATGCTGGGGGGAGAACGCACTCACTGAGTGAACACATAAGCACTAGGAAGCAGCACAGCAACCGAAAATTGTGTATCAGTGTATGTGTGTGTCTTTAGAGTTGGCGCAACCATCAGACAAGACGAGGCAGTCACCTGAGAAGCAACTTCTGAGCAGCAGCAGCAGCAGTCAACACAGAACAATAGATCTCGGCAACCAGACAAACTCAAAGCAAGCACACGCATACATACAAAGCAAAGTTTAATATTTAAACGTACGATGCCCAATTATGCATTTTCACAAGACTGTTGTGTTGGGATGATCACAATGATTGAGTTTAATTATCCAAAGTCGGTGGCGGGAGGTATAAGACTGAGAGTTTACCTAGGCGCTCTATATCCTTACACCGCCCCTATCTGTTTTTCTTTTTTTGAGAATAATGTGATATAAATAGAAGGACCTATAGTCAAAAAAAGCTGAGCTCCTAAATTTAAAAACTCATTCCATATCGTCCTGCTAGACCAGTCCAGACAAGTGGTTGTGTTCCCCTACCAGCAGATTGGTGGAAACAAAGAACCAATGAAAAACCCAGGTTTCAATGACATCACTTCTATGCCTCTATTTGCCTCACCCACCAGAGGTCCCTTCAGTATTTCTTTGTCTCCAGCAAATGGTGGATGGATTTTCTCTTCTCTGAAGAAAAATTTAAGATTGAGAGGAAAAGATTGATTAAAACACTCGTGAATGACCTCCTTGAAGGTGATTCTTTCACTTGAGTGTGATATGGGAGGCTCCACTGGACTGAGGCCCAGCCATAGGAGGAAGAAACGCTGGTTCAGCTCCATATGCGTGGTAACAGCCTGTTGAGCAGACAGAAATTGGAAGGATCTGGAAGAGTGCAGGAGCCTCACACAACCTTAACATCCTCTCCCTCTTCCTCTGTCCCCCTTGCTCTTTCCCAAAGATTGCAGAAGGCTCTCAGAGGGATTAGTACCAATGCTTGACCTTGTCATTGTCCTTTTTGGGGACTCCTGATTCCGTCTGCCTGAGATACAATTTGGGGTATACTGCTGTCGACTGTTGGCGCAGTGTGGAAGTTTCTCTTCGTTTTCTGCATGCATTAGTAGCAGTTTTACCTATTGTCCTAACATGCGTTCCACCCAAGCAGCTCCAGAGCATGTTCATATCTTAGCGTCTGTAACATGCATTGCAGTAAAAGCACAGTTAACGTGCACCCTTCAGGCTGCCACAGCCTTAGCGAGCACTATTGTGATATTTACCTTAACTCTATGTCTTCTTCCAGGAAATGTTTTTTGGCTTGTGGCAAACAAAGTACCTCATCTCTGGATTCTGGACTCTGCTCTTCTTGCATAGCAGCTTCTGAGTCATCCCTGGGGGGCCTGAACTCCCTCTCTCAGCCAGGGGATGCAGTTAGTTTGGCCTTAGGGCAGGAGATGATAGATGGTGCTATGGGTAAGGATATCCAGTTGGCTGGAGAGTCCGGCGATCATGCTGTGAGCCACTCCTCATCCTTTAGGGAGTCAGTGGTGGCTATGCCTCCTGGTTGTGAGGGATCGTTTCTGAGAGGAGCACTTCCAGACTTCAGATTGACCTCCTCAGAATTATTTTCCTTTTTACAGCAGACCTGGTCCTGGCATGGAAATTCAGACTCTGTGGCCTCTGGTTGCCCCCAGACGTAGTCTCATGAGGGATGGGCTGAGAGTGGAAGCCCTGCACATCTGCCTTTGGCTAAGTGCCCCTAGTGAGGGGCCCCCTGGATATGGGGATCAGCTGGGATCTGTTTGAGATTTGGACGGTGACTAGTAAACCTACTGACTTCCGCACTGTTTTCCAAGCCATTATCACTCCTCTCTTCGACTATGCAAACATCATCCTGCATGGATTTCCTGGATATTCGCTCCATCCTTTTCAGCTAGCTCTGAATATGGCTGCAAGAACCATTTACGGGGCTTCAAGATTTGATCACGTAACTCCTCTTCTAATTCATCTTCACTGGCTCCCAATAAGCAGTCAAACTAAAATACAAATCTCTCCTGATTACGTTTAAAATCCTCCATCACCTATCTGCACCCTCATTGGAAAATCGCCTACATTGGACCCCTGACAACAGAACAAGAAGAACAAATATGACAAATACTCTCACCACCCCCTCTGCAACTAGAAAAAGCTCCCAAATTGCCATCAACAGAGCTTTCTCCCTTTTTGCCCCACCACTATGGAACTCCCTACCTCCTCATATTCGTATCATTTCAGATCTGGCAACCTTTCGCAAAGAAATTAAAACACACCTTTTCCATCTTGCTTTTGATCATGTAACTTAAAACCTTGCGCATCAATCTCATCCTCTAGTTTCTGTCAGATTGTAAATAGTTACCCTACTATGTACGATCTTTTACTGATCACTTATTGTAAATAGTTGTATGTGTATAGTTCTCATTTGTTCTATGTAATTTTGTTACTTTGTTATTTTTATGGAAACTGTTCTATTTATAATGTTGTTCTCCTGTAAACCGTGCTGATCATGAATAGTGCGGTATAAACCTAAATAAATAAATACTGGGCACTGATGTGGACAAAGAAGTACTCTTGCCTTCAGAGGATTGTGAAGAGGCTGATGTAATCTGTCTGTTCCATGAGGAGGAACTGGAGGCGCGAAGATGTATCCTTTCTGATATGCCTTGACTGGGTGATCAACTGGGGAAAGAGCCAGTTTCCAATCTCTGGAGTTCCTGGGAGCATGTTTCGATTCCCAAGTGGGCAGAGTCTTCCTGCCAGAGGAGAAAGTCAAAGGCTGTTAGACTGCCTAGCACTGTTCTGTTTGCAGCAAGTTCTCAGTGTCTGGGTTGCTCTTCAGCTCCTCAGATTGCTGGTGGTGGCAATCGAGATGGTGCCATGGTTGCATGCTCATATGCGGCCGCTCCAACGGTCTTTACTGACTTGGTGGTCCCAGAGTTCTCAGTGGTTCTAGCTCAGGCTCCCACTCCCAATGATGGTAAAGGCCAACCTGTGGCAGTAGCATCAGCCCAGTCTTCTGAGGAAGAGTGTGCCACTGGATGTTTGCTCATAAATGCTTCTAACAACAAATGCCAGCCTCTCAGGCTGGGGAGCCCATTGCCAAGGCCGAACAGCCCAGGGCCATTGGAACTTCAGGGAGGCAGTGTCGTCCATCAACTGCCTTGAGGCGAGGGCCATCAGGTTGGCTTTTCTGTGTTTGGTGGAACAGCCTTGCATACACAGTGTGTGTCTGTCTTTGCAGGAGTAACAAGGAAGGCAGAAAGTACAAAATGGTGCCAACGCTCTTCTGTGCATGCTGCATTATTCCTTGTGATCAGTCCTGATCACATTTTGGTGACTGGTTAGCATGAGATACTGAAAGGCGTCTCAGTGAATCAGGAGGTGTCATCAGGTGGTCATCCTGCAGACAAAAGGTCCATGGTGAGAGACGAAATGCAGAAGAAGATGGTATGCAGTCTCATACATTGTTGCAAATATACAGGGCCAGTAGAACAGTCTGTGGATGAGAGGCCTAAGAAACAGGTTTTCTTGCACACAGTCATGGCTGGGAACAATAGTGTTCTATATGCACACATACAAACACTTGGCAGGCAGTTGCTTGGAGGTCAGCAGAAGTTTCTTGTAGCAGGAATCCATCTTATTTGGTTCAGACTTTGGTGTCTGAGCAGGCCACAGGATACCAGTCCTACAGGTCCTTACTTATCTTTTTCTGAGAAGGTCGTTCCATTAAAACCAAGTGAGGACATGGTATCAAGGAGAAGGTTGTGGTCAACAGTGTCAAAAGCAGCAGAAAGTCAAGAAGGGTCAAGAACATCTCTCCTTACAGCCAGCCACCTGATATCAAGCTTTCCCTGACAGCCAGCCCCCTAACATCAAGCTGCCCACCCAATAGCCAGCCCCATGATATCCGGTCCCACTCAGCAGCTAATGCCCTGACATCCAACCACCCCTGACAGCCAGACCCAGAAGCAGCCAACCTCCCCTCAACATTCAGACCCCATAAAATAAGCCTCCCACCCTCCAATCTCAACCCTGGCTCTTACAAGGGGTCCTTGGCAGTCTAGTGGGAGCAGGAGTTATCCCCAGTCACTCATGCTCTGTTCAGGCTGGGATTCAATATGGTGCCCTTGACGTAGCGATTACCTCACTCTACTATCATTAGGGGATCAAGCTGCCAAATAAGGGGAGTTTAATAGCTTGACCTCTTTACAACAACTCCATCACCCCAACAGAATGACATATACCAAGGGGCTGATTTTTGCCCTCTTTACATTTCGCAGCATCTGAATTTTCCTTTAAAATCAGAGCCTTCTAAAAAACAAGTTTCCAGTGTTTTTTTTTTTTAAATTAATGCTGATAGTTTAATCCTGCCCTGGGAAATTGAGCCAGCCTTTTCTAATACACTTTGGTGTCCAATAAAAAGGGTGTTATTGGGTAGGGATAAAAAATGAGATGATCTGGAGAAGCAGGCTGCCTTAACAAGTCAGAAGAAAGAACTGGAAATCGTTCAGGTCCGGCCTGTGAAGCCAAAATAAATGAGCACAATTAAGCAGCTCAGAATAATGAACAGTGAGACACATGTGAAAACAATCTTCAAGACCTCTGCTGCAGTTGTAAACGAGAGCCGATGAACTTTTAAAAAACAGCTGAATCAGACGTACCTCTCCCCACCCTCTCCAAGCTTAGCAAGATCTAACGATAGAACTTAGAGGGAGCAAGTTGGCTATCGCCCAAAGTACATAATGTCTCAAAAATACTGTCTTAAAAGCTATTTAGGATTTGAAATGTTCAGGCAATCCTGAAAGGTTTCCCAGAATGCTGTTGTGCTAGATGTAGAATTCCATCTGTCTAAGACTAGAGCTTCAGTTAATGTAACCTCCAGGTGAAAAGTAAACCAATGTCTCTCAGGCCTCTTGCTTCTAGATAGAGGTGGTTGAATGAGTGAAAATGCAATGTGTGCTTTTGACCCAACAGCTCTTGGGTTTTCTTGGCAGTGTGACCGGAAGTAGATTGCCAGGCCTTTCTTCTGAGGCAACTTGCCCAAGCCCACGAGGTGTGCTAGTGGAAACTGAACCCTGGTCTCTTAGTAACCAAGCTAGTGCTCTAACCACTAGACCATGAGAAGCTGAACATAAAAACATAGGACCCGATATTGAGTTAGCAGGACCTGATAACTTGATAAAGCCCGGTGAGAGCCCTCTTCAGTGACACTGAACATTTCTTCTGACCACCGTAGCACTATCTTGCTAGTGCCAGAGTGGTCCATGAGCAGAGCTGGAAAGAAGCCAGAGATAGTCCAGATCACAGTGATTTTCAGCCACTATTGTGATAAATTTAGCGAATAATGTTAGAACAGCAATAAGGCAGTCTTATCTTATCTGTAGCAGCTATCCGGACAGCAGCTGAATATCGCCGCCAGTGACCACAAAAACTGGATATTCCGTGGTAGCCACTATTTAGATGCTGCTGCTTTATATCTGGTATAATTTGTCTGCTGCTGGCCGGCAGTTAACGAAACAGTTAACCGCCATGTGCTGAATATCAGTCCAATCGGGCCCGATTTTCGGAGCTCCTAATATAAAAACATGATGGTGGTCGGTCACATCAGTTAAATATCCTTGAAATATTCAGCAGTAGAATTCCCCACCTGTACAGAATTCTGCGCAGACACCAGCATCGACATCAGTGAGTGAGTGAGGCAATCTCAGAGTGCCCAAGCTTTAAGGGTGCCCGACCCTGCCTCACTGTTCGTTGCTTCAAAGCTGTGGGAGCGTTTCCCCCTCTTATGGGATTGGTTTATTCAGTGCTCTTTGTTATAAGGATGTCAGATGCTGTCTTTCTTTTAAACTGGTGGATGGATGCATTTTGTTCCAGAACCACCTATGCTTTGTTGTGGACCAGTGGATTCTCCGGAAAAACCTGATGCAGGGCTAAGGATGTTTTGGTCCAAAACGTGGCATGTCGTAATATGTGGGGGTTCCTTTGCCATCTGAGGTCCTGCTAAGCGCTCTTTTAAGATAAGTACACGAGCACTTGTTTGTCAATGAAAATGATTAAAAGGGAAGGCCATTGGTTGCCCCGACACACCATATTGATATGTCCACTCATTTGTCTTCTGGGGGCTTTTTAAGGGGATTAATATATTTGCTCTTCAGTCTTTTGGGGATTTTAGTTCTGGCATTGCTAATGCTGACACTGCGAGGTTTTAATAAGGTAAACAGAAGAAAGGTGGAGGTATATGCCTGGGGAAAAAAAGAAAGAGAGGTAAGGAAAAGATAGGGGTAGGTGCAGGGGAGGGGAGAAAGGAGGCAAGGCAGGGGTATGAGTATGAAGGTAGATCTTAGGGATGGACAGCAGTAGGGATCTTTCCAGCTGTTAGAAAGAGAGAATTAATTTTTTTTCTTACGCAGAATCCCCCCAGGTGTAAAAGTTATGCACTTAGGCAAGAACAACCCAAACTATGGTTTCACGATGCAAGATTCCACATTAGGAATCACCACCCAGGAAAAGGAGCTGGGCATCATTATGGACAATACATTGAAACCCTCTGCCCAGTGTTCAAACAATGGCCAAGAAAGCAAATAGAATACTAGGAATCATAAGGAAAGGAACGGAGAATAGAACAAAGGATATTGTAATGCCTCCATCACTCCAGTTATGGCTGCCATATCTAAAGAAGGATATAGTGGAATTAGAAAAGGCACAGAGAAGAGCAACCAAAATGAGACACGGGATGGAAGGATACCCCTATGAGGAAAGGCTTAAAAGGTTAGGGCTCCTCAGCTTGGAAAAATACAGCTGAGGGGAGATATAAGAGAGTCTATAAAATAATGAATGGAACAGAATGGGTAAACGTAGATCACATGCTACTCCTTCAAAAAGTAGAGACTAGGGGACACGCAATGAAGCTACAATGTAGCATATTTAAGACTAATCAGAAAAAATGTTCTTTCATTCAACGCGTAATCAAACTCTAGCAGTCATTGCCAGAGGATAAAAAGTAAAAGCTGTCAGTGTAGTGGGATTCAAAAGAAATTTCGACAAGTTCCTGGAGGAAAAATCCACAAACCATTATTAAAGTGGACTGGGAAAAGCCACTACTTACCCCAGAGATAAGCAGCATGGAATCTGTCTACCTTTTGGAAATCTGACAGGTACTTGTGACCTGGATTGGTCACTGTTTGAAACAGGATACTGGGCTTGATTGGACTTTTAGCTTACCCAGTATGGCATATCTTATGTTCTTATATAAGATCTAGAAACAATTACAAGTATATCACACTTACACATATCAAGCAGTCATAATCCCTAGTCATTTGCAGATTTAAACAGATGTGTCTAATTTCATACAAAGTTATCTCATTATCTAAATCTAAATGGAGCTCATTTGGTAGAGGTGTTCCACAAAATGGGAGAATGCTCTAGACTGCAGCATTTGACTTTTACCCTTCAATAATGAAGGGAGAGAATTACTCCATTCCATATATGATCTCAGCGGGATGATCAGATATATAGCAATGCAACAGCAGAGAAAGGTAAAGCCTATTAGATCCGCTTGCAGAAAGAAGCACTATCTATTTTTGCGAATTTAGGCATTAATGTTTTGGACTGGGGCAAAGCTAAGAGGACCCTTCAGATGCCAGACACACCTCAATGGCAACACGTTTAGAATAGGTCATCTGCAATGGCAGTTCCTGGAGAAAGAAGTTACAGCTTGAGTTCCTTGACTATAGACTTGAGTGAGTGTTATGATTCCTCCGGTATTTATTGAAGACGTTGGTAACCCTTAAGACTATGATGCTATTGCCAAACTTGGTGTGATACTTGGTTGCTCCTGTGCTTGTTGGGCTTTGGAGTTGCTGAGTTGTTCATGTGGATGTGATGTTTTTTGTAGGGCTGAGAGAATAGGGGTATAGGTGAGTGTGAGAGAAGGTGGGATGTGCATTGGGGGATTTAGCGCTGAGTGATTGGCAGAGAGTAATGGTGGGGTGAGGATATTGGTAGGGAGTGGTACGCCAGAGTGGGGTCACTTTCTAAGGGTGCCTGCCAGAGTGGGATGGTAGGCCTAGAAATTGGTCAGGGGGTACAAGTGGGGAGAGAGGAGTTTAAAATGTCCTTGTTTGCAGATGCCATCATGTTCACGGTTACTTGTCCCCACCAGTCTCTGTTAGCAATATTAGTAGAAATGGAGAGACAGAGGGCCACCTCTGGTTTCAAGGCAAATCTCTTGAAGCCAAAGCTCTTACTACTACTTTTCATTTGTATAGGACTACAAAACAGACACAGTGTTGTACACATGCATGTTGAAGGTATCCTTGAGCCTCCGGGACATGCAAGAGAATACCCATAAGTTCTCTTTTTGGGAGACGTGGGTGTCCTTTGGGTATCTTGGAGTTCAGACTAGAAAAAAGTAAGCATAGATGTACAAATTATGATTCCATCTTCTGTTTAAGGCCTTAATGGGTGAGTATGAACATTGGCAGCACCTGTCACATTCTTTCCTTGGGCGCATAGCTAGTATCAAAATAGTGACGCTGACCAAGTTTTTATATTTGTGTTAGACCCTGCCTCTGTAGGTTCCTCAAAAGGAGTTTTAGGTATTTAGCAAAAAGCTTTTGCATTTCCTGTGGACCACCAAGGGCCACACAGAAAATCATAATTCATTTTAGGAGGAAGGGAGGATTGGGAGTCCTGGATTTCTATCATTATATTAGGGCTGCCCAGCTTCGTGTGGCGCTGGAGTAAAGGGAGAAAGCTACCCAAGCAATGGGCAGGAGAGAGCTGGAGGACTTCTCTTGGAAGCCCTATTTGGGCAGTCAAGGAACAAGCAGATTCCTTTTACCTTGCTGTCCCCTTGTATATCTCTGATGTTACAGATGTGGTGGGGGGAGAAAATGAGGTTACTCACCTGTAGCAAGTGTTCTCCATGGACAGCAGGATAAGCCCTCACATTTGGGCGACTTCATCAACGAAGCCTATGCAGGAACTCTCTCAGCTACTATTCTAGAATTAAAATCCCAGCCCCTCTTCCCTGGGTGGCACAGGTTCAATGGCATTGGCCATACAAAGGACAGAAATTTCCTCTAGAAGTAGCTCCTGATGCTGGGAGTCCTGGAGACTTGGTTTCAGTGGGCAATTTGGCGGAAATTCGAACAGGTGTAATTGGTACCCATGGTGGATTATTCTGAGCACCGAACTGTTGGAGGTTATTAGGGGCAAAGTGGATAAGCCTCCTTCTTCCTGGAAGGGGGTCTGCCTGGGGCACACATAGATTGGCTATATTCACCAAGAGCCAGTCAAAACCCTGCCCAGGTTTTGGCTGGGGAGCTAGTTGAGCCTTGGAAGCTGTCTGTTGTCTTAGGTGCTCTCGTTTCTTTGTTGTTGTTTTATTTGTATGCAATGGTCTTGAGGCTCTCGTCCCAGGTGGACACCAATGCATCTAGGTCGTGTGGTATGTTGTTGAGGAGTGGGAGGATCTTCTCTCGAAGCTCTTCTATTCGAAACATCACTTACCTAACCCACTTCAGGAAGGCAATAAAGCAGCACCTGTTCACTACATACTACCCTGAATCTAGCCTTAGTAACCATACATATGGCCCCCCAGACAATCTCTCATTACAAGTAAACAATCAGACTCAGCATGAAAAAGGATAATCAACTGATCGCTCAGAATGTACCCCAGTGTAAATAAGATGTAGATATGTTCTGCCTGAAATCAGGTACCAGTGTGATACAATGTATAGAGTTAAGAATTGTACATAGTTTCCCCCAGTTACTTCCAAGTTGATCTCCCTGTTTATTGTAAATACAACTCAAAGTTCCTTGTGTTGTATAGTTGATGTTAAATGTAAACCGCTCTGATCTAAAATAGAGCGGTATAGAAGAACTGTTAAATAAATAAATAAATAAATAAGGTATGAGAGGTTTGTTTGGTTAGGGAACAGTTGAGCGGAGGAGGATATCTACACCTGTAAGAGTAGTAGACGCTTCTGTGGTCTCTACTCCGAAACCTCCTGGAAGAGGAGACCTGAGTCTGTATGTCAGGCGCCTTGTCTGGCCCTTTTCAAATCCAGGCTGAAAACTCACCTCGTCACTGCCGCTTTTTGATCTTGACTCACCTGATCTCCTTTGTGTTTCCTTACCATTCCCCCTAGACATATCCCAAGTCTACAGCTACTGTGCTGTCTGCCTTGACTAGATTGTAAGCTCTGATGAGCAGGGACTGCGTATGTCTTGTACAGATGCTCAGTAGTAGGTCAGAAGTGGGCCTGGAGAGGGTTTTCAGAGCGTCACTCTGCTATTTGATCAAATCAGAAGCTTCCTGCACCCTGCCTCAGAAAAGATGCCCTCTATGGCATGATACATAAGAACATAAGAAATGCCTTACTGGGCAAACTCTTTAAATAAAAACTCCTCTTTGTCAACTGTAAGTAGAGTGAACAAACAGAGGTATTATGGTTGGGCCGCAGACACTTTAGGTACATTTCATGAGGTCTCCATGACAGACCTGATCCTGAAGCGTGGGAGCACTTTTTGAAAATGCTGGTATGTTTCTGAGGCATAGCGGGTAAAAGAATAGCCATGCAAAAATCAAATGACTCAATTGTGGAAGAAAAAACATAAATGAAAAGTTATTTCGCTGCTGAGTGCAATTGAAACCTAACGGGGCCTAAGCGATACCGTAGGAAAATATTGGAAACCCGAAAAACAGCTGAAAACAACTAAATGTATGCTAAAAGGAAGAAGCAGTGGTGGCAGGACGAAAATTACTAAGTTCATGTAAAAATGTGGAGAAAAGGTCACTGAGCTAAGAAAGAAACCATTGGCCTGATGTACATCTTTTGGGCTCTGCGGAAAAAACAAGACAGAGCTCCTCAGGCATGGTGGTTGCAGGCAGGAAGAGGTGTGCATGCACAAATTGCAGCTAAGAACATAAGAACATAAGATATGCCATACTGGGTCAGACCAAGGTCCATCAAGCCCAGTATCCTGTTTCCAGCAGTGGCCAATCTAGGTCATACGTACCTAGCAGTTTCCCCAAAAGACACAGGTTCCTCAATGCTTGTATTGGGTCAAGCAGTGATATCCTGGGTCCCTTCTTAATAATGGTTTATGGACCTTTCCTCCAGGAACTTGTCCAAACCTTTTTTAAACCCAGCTACACTAACAGCTCTTACTACATCCTCCGGTAACAAATTCCAGAGTTTGATTACACGTTGAGTGAAAAAATATTTTCTCTTATTAGTCTTAAATAGGTTACCCTGTAGCTTCATTGCATGTCCCCTAGTCTTTCTATATTCTGATGACGTAAACAATCGATCTACGTTTACCCGTTTCATTCCATTCATTAATTTATAGACCTCTATCATATCTCCCCTCAGCCGTCTCTTTTCCAGCTTGAAGAGCCCTAACCTTTTTAGTTTGTCTTCATAGGAGTATTCTTCCATCCCCTTTACCATTTTGGTGGCTCTTCTCTGAACTTTTTCTAATAACGCGATATCCTTCTTAAGATACGGTGACCAGAATTGCACACAATATTCAAGGTGCGATCGCACCATGGAACAATGCAGAGGTATTATATCCTTTGTTTTATCTTCTATTCCTTTCCTTATGATACTTAGCATTCTATTTGCTCTCTTGGCCACTGCTACACACTGGGCGGAGGATTTTAACATGTTATCCACGATGACGCCTAAATCTTTTTCCCGGGTTGTGGTTCCCAATGTGGAACCTTGCATTGTGTAACCATAGTTTGGGTTGTTCTTTCCTAGGTGCATAACTTTGCACTTGTCCACATTAAATTTCATCTGCCATTTGGATGCCCAATCTTCCAATTTATCAAGATCCTCTTGGGTTTTAACAACTTTAAATAGTTTTGTGTCATCTGCAAATTTGATAACCTCACTCGTTATTCCCTTTTCCAGGTCATTTATGAATATGTCAAAAATCAACGGACCCAGCACAGATCCCTGGGGTACTCCACGATTTACCTTTATCCATTGTGAAAATTGGGCATTTAGCCCTCCCCTCTGCTTTCTATCTTTTAACCAGTTCCTGATCCACAATAGTACACTGCCTCCTATCCCATGACTTTTTAGTTTTGCGTAGGCATCCTTCAGTGGCATCATCCAAATGTGAGGACTTATCCTGTTTGTCCTCAGTGAAGAAGGATTTTCTGGGGAATAACGTTATCTCACTATACAACCCTAAACAAAACCATAGAGGAGGATGACATGCATGGAGCGGTGGGTACAACCTTAAACAAAGGCATAGAGGGAGTTGACCTGAACAGAGCAGTGGGTACACCTACTCTAGCCACCTTATTGGGCAGACTAGATGGACCATGTTGGTCTTTATCTGCCATCAAATATTATGGACCCGATATTCAAAAGTAAACCATGTAAATGCCTTAGATGGGAATATTCAATGGCACCTACATGGTTAGTTCCGTTGAATATCCTCATCTAAGTCTCCTACGTGCCTGATGCTATCCAGTTAGTATTTGGCCTGTTGGGGGAGTTCTGGGGTGGAGCGGAGGCTGGGAATGGTGCTAACTGTGCAGCAGCAATATTGGCTGCTGCCTAGTTAGTGATTGGTGCCTTAAAGTTAGGCAAGAAAAATCCTCACCTATCTTTAAGGCGCCAGTCGCTAACCGGGCAGCAGCTAATATCACTGCTGCACAGTTAGCTTTGATGGCTTCCAGCTTTGGCAATGATCACCAGATATTCAGTGCCGTTCCCATATCTGATGGGATTGTGAGAGAGTGGAGGATGAGATTGTTGGTGTAACTCTACCTGTCCATCCAAAAAGTGTTCTTGCTTCAGGTCTCTATGGATAACTCTACTCCTACCTGTCTCCTCAACTCATAACCTTGGGGTCGTCTTTGACTCCTCTCTCTCCTTCTCCACACACAGCCAACTGATAGCTAAAACCTGCCATTTCTTTCTGTACAATATCAACAAAACTCACCCATTTTTTCTGAACACACTACTAAGACACTTATCCACTCCTTAGTCACCTCCCTTCTAGATTATTGTAACCTGCTCCTTCCTGGTCTCCCTCTGAGTCATGTCTCTCCCCTTAAATCTGTTCAACACTCTGCTGCACGGCTAATCATCATGCTCATATTATCCCCTTCTCAATTCTCTTCACTGGCTTCCTGTCCGTTTCCATATGCAGTTCAGACTTTTCCTGCTGACCTATAAGTGCCTTCACTCTGCAGCTCCTTATCTCTCCCTACACCCCTCCTAGGGAACTCTGCTCTTCTTGCAAATTGCTTCTATCTGTGCCCTTCTCTTCTATTGCTAACTGCAGACTTCACTCCTTTCACCTTGCTGCTCCTTATGCCTGGACCAAACTACCTGCGTCTGTACATCAGGTTGACTTCTCTGACTCTTTTCAAATCCAGGCTGAATATTCACCTCTTCACTGCTGCTTTCGGATCTTGACTCACCTGATGTCCTTTGTGTTTCCTTACCATTTCCCCTAGCTGTATCCCATGTCTACAGCTACTGTGTTGTCTGTCTCTATTAGATTGTAAGCTCTGATGAGCAGGGACCATCTTTTACATGTATCTGTGCAGCGCTGCATACATCTTGTAGCACTATACAAATGTTCAGTAGTAGTAGTTCAGCTGCTATAGTGACCAAGATACTGATTGCTGGTATTGCAACGGTCCGGTGTAAGATTGCTCGACCCTGGAGAGCTCCCATGTTGCCAAGCAAGACAGTGATTATCCAAAGACAATGGACTGTTTATTTTTTGAGCAAGTTGACAGCTATTAGACATGAAAGATTGCATTGCTTTGAGAAGAATTGGACCCATTTTGCTATGTGGGCTACATATCAAGACTCTATACATGATCTGAATGCTCATTAGGCAGGGTGCATATGGGGGGGGGGGAGTGGAAGAATTGGGTTTGGGAAGGAGGAGTAGCTGGGGTCTACATACGTGCTTGTTTGCCTTATGACCAGGTTTATTGTGATTCTTACTGAGGGGTTAGGGAAGGGGAGAGAGTATGAGCTGATGATTTGGCTTGAGGGTCATGTTAACCTGGAATTTTCTGGTTAAGAAACTTGTTCTGGTGTTCTGTGAGAGAAAGTGTGTATGTTGTAGCCTGCTACATTTGTTTGTGAGATTAAAATGACATAAATAATAAAATAAATACTTGTCCTTCATGAAACACCACCACATAGGCCAGTTTCATAGTCATCTGGGAAAATCAGCACAGCCATCTTGCAAGGGTTACCCATAGGAGACTGGGTTAGGAGAAACAAATGCTGGTTTTGTGGGGTCTGAGTGATGTGATTGTGACAGAGGTACAACCAGACAGCATTTGGGGAACATCTTCTGCCTCTTCACTCCTTCTCGGTAAACATTTTATTTACCGTTCTTATTAATCAGTTTATACACAAATATTCAACATAGGGAACAAGTAAAAATATAGCGCAACCACCTGATAGAATCAGCTCTGAGTGGTGCCCTGGGTGGGACTGTCAAAGGTGTTCCCCCTTCTGGTCCCTAAGAGATTATCAAGAGTAATGCCCCCTCCCCCCCCCCCCCAGCTAGTATCCAACCCTGGAGGAAAAGGATTTTCAACCTTATTCATCAGTTTTTGACAAGGCACTAATGGCAGCCCAGAAGAGTTGGAAGCAGCATTGGGAGGGAAGAAAAGGCTGTGGGTTATTTTGAGGCAAGCACTTACCTCTCGCTGATGAAAGGCGGGAAATTGTCTTGGGATGGGGGTTTCTCTTCCACGTCTTGTGTGTATGCACAAGTACTTTCGCTTTCCCTCTTGTTTTCCACAATGCTATATCCACATTAGGACTCCTAGCAACCCCAAATGTTGCATATGTACACTGGGCAACTGCCCTGCACACCCAACCATAAATCCATCCCTTGAATCAGGATTTATTTATTTATTTGCTTACAACATTTATGAACCACATAGTCACACAATTCAAAGCAGGACATCAAATATATACCGTACAATAACAAAAAGGCCTACAGTGCACAACATTACATAAAAACAAGTCAGGAAGATACAGACCCAAAGGCCTGGTGATACAGAACAGTCTTCAGCTGTTTACAGATGGATAGCAAGTCAACACAACAGCACAAGGAATCAGGCAAAGTGTTCCACAAACAGGGTACAGCAAATGTATTTATTTATTTATTTAAGTGGGCAAAAGCACTGCCTGAAAGACTGAACAAAAATCCGAGACCAAAATTAACATCCGAAGACATAGGAGCAAGAGGATCTGGAAAAACAACCGACGAACATGCACAAGATCAAGAAATAGTGATAGAAGGGAGGACAGATCCTTTTATCCACCAAGGAAACCCTTCATCACACTGAACATGGCAAATTTAGTTTTTAAATAAGAATATAAGAAAAGCCATGCTTGATCAGACCAAGGTCCATAGTGCCCAGTATCCTGTCTCTGACAGTGTCCAGTCCCGGTCACAAGTACCCAGCAGATCACAAAACAGAGACCTATCTCTCAGTCATTTCAAGTGATAGTGGTGGATCTTCCAGTCCTACTTGGCTCATCGTTAATTTCATAGAGTGTCCTCTTGTTTTAGTGTTGTTTGAAAGGTTAAACAAGCTTTTCCTGTTAACCATTCCATCCAAGTCTATAACCTTCCCTCTCAGTCATCTGTTCCCCAAGCTGAGTTCTCTCCCCTTTATTATTTTTGTTACCCTTCTTTGCAGTCACACCATCGAGCTATGTGGAGCAGAATGACAGTCTCAGTTTTATTATCCATCCGTTTTTGAATAATCCCTACTTGTTTTTTTGGCAGCCATGGCCTGAAAATTTCAATGTATTTTCCACAATGACTCCAAGATCTTTTTCTTGGATAGTGACTCCTAACACAGAACTCAAGCAAAATCAAAGAGAATAGGGTGGACTTAAACTGTGACTATCCATAAGAAATCAGAGAGATGTTCCATGTTCAGATTGTGAAAGACTGGCATGAAGATTCATGTGCTCAGAGCCTCTACAGAAATGGATGGAGCTGTGTCCAATCTCGGGTTCTCGACATGGACATCCACGTTCATGGCCCAAAGATGCCCCCCCCCCTTAGGAAAGCATGGGGTGGGAACATCCATCACATGCATGCTAGCATAAGGGGACATCCAGTGGCGTGGAAAAATGGTCATATGATCCCTCAGTCCTCATCAGTGTTCGTTATTGGCATGGAAAAGATAGGGGACAATAGCATACTTCCTTGCAGATGACACAAAATTATTGAAAGCTGTTAAAGCACAAGAAGATTGTGAAAAATTGCAAGAGGACCTTGATAAATTGGAAGATTTGGTATCCAAATGATAGATGAAATTTAATGTGGACAAGTGCAAAGTTATGCACTTGGGGAAGAACAACCCAAACTACAGTTACATAATGCAAATTTCTACATTTAGACAAAGGATTTAGGCATCATTGTGGATAACACATTGGAACCCTCTGCCCAATGTGCAGTGACTGCCAAGAAAACAAATAGAACGCTAGCAATCATAAGAAAAAGAATGGAGAATAGAATAAAGAATGACATCATAATGCCTCTGTATCACTCCAAGGTGTGACCGCACCTTGAATAATGTGTGCAATTCTGGTCGCTATATCTTAAACATGATATAACAGAATTAGAAAAGGTACAGAGAAGAGCCACCAAAATGGTAAAGGGGATGGAAGGATAACCCAATGAGAAGATGCTTAAAAGATTAGGGCTCTTCAATTTGAAAAAGAGTCAGCTGAAGGGAGATATGACAGATGTCCACAAAATAATTAATGGAATGGAATGGATAAACATAGATTAGCTGTTTACTCCTTCAAAAAGTAGAAAGACTAGGACACATGCAATGAAGCTAAAATATAGCCCATTTAAGAGTAATAGAAAATATTTTTTCACTCAGTAGGTAATCAAACTCTGGAATTCATTACCAGAGGATGTTGTAAAAGCTATTAGTGCAGCTGAGTTTAAAAAAGGTCTGTGCAAGTTCCTGGAGGAAAAGTCCATAAACCATTATTAAAGTGAATGGGGGGAAATTCACTGCTTATCCTGGGATAAGCATTGCAGAATTTGTGTACTTTTTTGGGAACCTGACAGGTACTTGTGACCTGGGTTGGACACTTTTGGAAACAGAATACTGTGCTTGATAGACCTTGGTCTGACCCAGTATGGCATATATTATGTTCTTCACACCCTCTAGATAGCTGACTGACCAATCAAGTAGTTTTCCAATGCCTATTCATGCCTGATAGATATAAGTTTGAACATGACTCAGGACATCTAGGGTATTACTGAAAGCAGGCTAGGCCATCCAAGTTCTGAGAATGCCCCAAGCACGTCTACACCACACCCCCATTCAGACTTGAACATCCTTGTGCCAGGGATGTCTACAGAGCCAGCTTCTAAAATTGGATCTAGGGACATCTATATGCCATTTTCAGACATCCAAAGCATGAATAGGTCTTCTAAAATAACCCCCTATTTGACTTGGAGGATTTTGCAAGCACCACAAATTATGTGTGTATGTATTTGGGTGAACCAGTCTTAAGAGACAGGTCTGTGGGTGACACAGAGAGTGTCATTGAGAGTCTATGGGAGCTCTTTCCTTGTGATAGAAATCTCTCTTTTATTTCAGCCCCCAGTACATATTTATTTATTTTTCCTAATAGGAACTTCTTTTAGGAGAGTTGATATATTCAGCAAAACTCAAATTTCTCCTGCTATTCCCCTCTGGAGCAAAAATTCCCCAGGAAGTGAATTGATCCTTGTGTGAGTGCATGCCACTGTTCCTTTAAAGAATACTCTGGCTTTCTTCTATGTCTCCTCTCTCACATAACATCATTAACGGGTAATCAAACACAGCAGATGCCACCATATGGCTGGTCCAGATGTGCACTCCACAGGAAGACTGTAATCATTTGCACGCCTGCTCTGGAGGCATAGCTATTGAGACAGACTTGTCGAAAAAGACAGGAAAAATAAAATCCAAGACAAAAACAAGTGGATGGAACTAAATCATCTCCTCTCATACTAAAGCCAATGGAGCAAAGGCATGTAGGTGGGGGAGTCTTTCAGTCAAAGAAACGTGAACCAACAGCACAACTTGGCTTCCAGGAGCAATTAAGGTTTCTGGAAGTTACAATGTAAATCTAACTGAGACCCACCTACTACATTAAGTTAACACAGGAGGATGGCTTCTGTTTCTGAGAGATGCATCTTTATGATTGAAACTCAGCTGAGAAAGACTGATAGGGGAATGATTCTTCTTGCCTGCCCACAAGCATGCAAGCTTTTGTTCTGCAAAATTAACAGGCGTGTAGTGCATCTTAATGGAACAAATCAAAATGTGCACTCCCCCCCCCCTCCTTGTTCCCTTGCTGGCCAAAATGTCTTCTTTGAAACCAGACAAAAACATAAGACACGGGCCAAGTACCTACAGATAAATCAATCTATTAACACAACTGAAAAATTTTGCAAATCATCTACAAAAGGTAAGTCTGACCAGTGGCATTCCAAGCCCCCTTGGCACCCTGTGTGGGTGCCCCCTCCTTGTGGCAGCAGGTGCCTACCCTCATGCGACATGGTATAACCCCCTACCGGTTCCACACAGTGGAGCCAGACTGGCAAACGTACATTAAAGCCATGGGTGGCTAGCTGTGCTGCCTCTGCTCCAAGCAATCATCACTTAGTGGAGCAACTTTGTGTAGTCAAAACTTTCAGATGACATCAGGATGATTTTCAGCCTGGACAAATGTGGTAAATCAATCTTTTTAAGAAGAAAATTGAGGAGAACTGAAAACATCTCTTCAAGGGATGACTGTGACATAAAGTAAATCAAACAGCTAGGTGTATGTAAATATTTGGGAGTATGGGAAGCACCAACAATCCAGAACAAATTGCTGAGAAAAATGATCATTAAAGAATATTACAGAAGATAGTGCTTTAACATCATTGAATAAGATATAAGCTATCAATAAGTTTGCAATTCTAGTCCTTTCATGCAGTTTTGGAACTGTCAACTGGCTTCTTAAATATCTTGAAGAACTAAATATATGAACAAGAAAACTACTCCATGCCCATGAGGTAACTTAAAAGATTCAATGTATGCTAAGACTGTACATTCTTAGACTTGAAGGAAGAATAAGTCTTATAGAAATAGATTATGGGGGTTACTTTAGAATGCTTATGTGTAATTTACCTTCACTGGTTACTGCTAAATTGCAGACTCACTTACATAGAAACATAGAAACATGATGACAGAAAAAGACCACATGGCCTATCTAGTCTGTCCTTCCGTAACAACAACTACAACAGTCCACTTTTTACCTTTAGAGATCCTCTGTGTTGGTCCCATGCTTTTTTGAATTCAGTTACTGTCCTCATCTCTACCACCTCCACTGGGAGACTATTCCATGGATCCACTACTCTTTCTGTAAAGAAATATTTACGCATATCACTCCTGAATCTATCTCCCTTCACCCTCATCCCATGTCCCCTCATAGCAGAACTTGCTTTCAATTGAAAGAGGCTCTCTCCCTGAACATTTATGCCACGGAGGTATTTAAACATCTCAATCATATCATCTCTTTCCCGCCTTTCCTCTAAGGTGTACATATTAAGATCCTTAAGTCTGTCCTCATATGCTTTATAATGAAGCCCATTAATCACTTTAGTAGCAACCCTCTGCACCGACTCCATCCTGTTCACATCCTTTTGAAGGTGCGGTCAAAGCACTACTCCTCACATTCAAAGCCATTAACATGATATCCCCCTCGTCCCTCACAGTCCTCCTCACCCCCACCCCCAACAACAGGTCGAGAAGAACGGTAACCGCCAACACGTTGATTATCCCTATGGAATCCACAAAATGTACACAAGCAACCAGGAATAGGACTTTCTCCTTCTTTGCCCCAAAGTGCTGGAATAACCTTCCACCAAATATCAGAGCAATCAGAGACCTCACACTGTTCCGGAAAACCCTTAAGCACCACCTATTCCTTACACACTTTTCACAGCCAAACATAACATAACCTTACCCTACACTCCAACTTACTCAATTCCCACCCGACTCCTCGCAATCTGCCTAAGACAAACCTAGCTGCAAAACCATCCATCAGCAACTCCCAGCATATGCTGATATACTGTATATATTAAGTACTGAATTCTAGAATGATAGCGTATTAACCGAGAAGACCCAGCCTTAACCACTCATTTGGGTCTAACCCCTAACTTGTAAATAGTTACTCAGCTACTGCTTTATGCTGAATTGTACATAGTTCACCCAGTTACTGCTCCAAGTTTCTGATCCTGTTCTATGTAAGCACTAGGCAATTCTCACAGGCATAGTGCAAGAAGCGTTAATTGTAAACCGCACTGATATCAAAGAGCACGATATATAAAAGCTGTTAAATAAATAAATAAAATAAAATAAATTTACACACATACAAGCAGTCATATACACACATAAATTGCATCCACTTATATATAGCTATTTTAGAAAGGGTCCAAGTTACAGGTGGCAATCCATACCATGCATAAGTTGCATGGGAGTGTATTGGAGGAATTTCAGCGCATGTCCTGAGTGGGACAAAAATCTACATATGTATTCCCTATTTCATATAGGGAATGCACATGGAAGCCCGACATTTTCCATATCTAGATTTACACCTACTCCCTAACATGAATAGGTATTTTACAAAGTGCTCCTTTGGGCCATTTTTTTACAGGAGAAATTAAGGAAGATATTCCCCTTAATCTCCCAATGTTTATTTATCCCTCCAAACTGAAATGAGGTCAAGATAGAGTCCCCCTGTAGAGACTTAAGAGCATCTGCATGTCTAGGTTTACAAAATTGCTCTGTTGCACATGCCAGTACCAACACTTACATGTGTATGATGTGAAATGCCGGCCAGTTCCAAATTAGTGACGTATGTGTTCCATTGGCCAATATGCAACGGAGCAGATATTAAAGCAGCAGTTAGTTTTCGGTGGGTTCTTTCCATTTGAGAAAATCTGGCTGAGAATTTGGATGCATGCCTTCACATCATGTGGCACCTGAGGCAGGGCTAGCGGTGGTGGCCTGAAACATGCATATCGTATGTGGACATTTGTGTGCGGACATTTGTTTGTGGGGCATTTGCGGGAGCCTCCAATATTGCAAGGAAATTTTGTTGAGACTCCTGTCGAGAATTCCATCACTCAGATAAGTGTGCTATTTAGGGGAAGGCGATGGCAGTGGGGGTGTACTATTGACCGTCTGGCCAGAATGAACAAATGGATGATGAAATACTCAAAGAAATCAGGGAAGCTAACAAACGTTACAGCACAGTAATAATAATGGGTGATTTCAATTACCCTGGTATCGACTGAGTCAATGTCATGCTAGGGAGATAAAGTTTCTAGATGAAATAAATGACTGCTTCTTGGAGCAGCTAGTTCATGAACCAACCAGAGGGGAAGCCATTTTGGACCTAGCCCTTAGTGGAACACAAGATCTGATGCAAGAGAGGCTGTTGTTGCCAAAAACGCATGTTTCAGGAAATGGAAAAAGGAGCCAAATGACAAAAACTGGAAACAACATAAGTACTGGCAAGTTAGATGTAAGGCATTGATAAGGCAGGCAAAGAGAGAATTTGAGAAGAAGCTTGCTGAGGAAGCAAAAATGCATAATAAAGGCTTTTTCAAGTAAATTTGCAGCAAAAAATCTGTGAGAGAGTCAGTTGGACCATTAGATGATAGTGGGGTAAAGAGGACACTAAGAGGGGACAAGGCCATAGCGGAGATACTGAATGAGTTTTTTGCTTTGGTCTTTACTGAGGAAGATGTAGGAATGTTACTCAGGACTGAAATGGTATTTAAAGGAGATGCTGCGGAAGAATTGAAAGAAATATCAATACAGTGGGAATATGTATTACAACTATTTGATAAACTGAAGAGTAGCAAATCAGCTCGAACGGATGGTATACATCCACAGGTGTTTAAAAAACTGAAATATGACATTGCAGACCTATTATTAGCAATCTGTGAACTATCATTAAAATCATCTGTAATACCTGAAGACTGGAGGATGGCCCACGTAACGCCAATTTTTAAAAAGAGTTCCAGGGGTGATCCGGGAAACTACAGACCGGTGAGATTGACGTCAGTACTGGAAAAATGGCAGAAACCATCATAAAGAACAAAATTACTGAACATGTAGATAGTCATGGCTTAATGGGAGACAGCCAATATGGCTTTAGCCAAAGAAGGTCTTGACTTACTAATCTGTTATGTTTTTTTGAAGGTGTGAATAAACAGGTGGACAAAGGTGAATCGGTTGATATAGTGTATCTGGATTTTCAGAAACCCTTTAACAAGGTCCCTCATGAGAGACTTTTGGCTAAATTAAAAAGTCATGGGATAGGAGGCAGTATACTATTGTTGATCAGGAACTTGTTAAAAGATTATTATTTTAACATGTTTTTAATTATGGTGTTTGTGAACCACTTTAAATGGTCTTTCAGGAAGGCGGTATATAAATGTTTTATATATCAATAAATAAAGAAATTTAGCAGAGCCATTTCTAAAATACCAGCATAGTTGAAAATGTGGTGACTTTGGCCTTTCAATTTTGGTCCCCATATTCTATCTAAAATGTGCTTTTATACATATAGAGCTACTATAGAACTTAGGATTCTCAGGTTCGGATGCCTCCAGGCCCTACCAACTTACCAGCATTAACAAACTCAAATGCACAAACGTGTTGAAGCATGAAAGTAAATGTTTAGACTGGTGTCGTTATTAAATTTCTGATGTGCAAATGGAATGAGTGAGTATCCACCCGTATATATAGGAATTTGCAAAACAAGAGAAAAAACATCTTTAAAGACTTAGATCAGCAAACAAAGAAAAACAAATGGAAAATGAACACATACAGTGGGAAATACAAAGTATTATTCTAGGGACTATAAGTCAGTCAAAACTGGACACATGAATGATTATAGAGAGGGAAACTGATATCCATGGTTGAGAGAGTAATAGTTGCTGCCCAGGATAGTGGATGCTTCACAGAAGGATAGAAGATAATAGTAAAACATACATATGTAGATTCTTTTAGAAGGAGCTGGAAACAGTGACTCACCTCATAGCTGGCTGTGAAGTTCTGATGGCAGAAAATTTCTATATCGAAATACAATAAAGTAGCGCGGCTCATCCATTGGAAACTCTGTGAACACTACAACATCTTTGTGCGTGAAAAGCCCTGGGATCAGGGCTTTTTATTTGTGCCAGTACACAATGGTACTGCGTACCGGCACCTTTTTTTGCTTGCTCTGATGGAATTTTCCCACCACTGCTGTTGCTGGGCAAATCAGGAGGGAGTAGAGAGGAGAAGCCTGAGACTTCCATGTGGTATCAGTGCCACTGCTGTAAGCGCTGACGTCAAGGGGTGCTATCGCCAACCACCCCTCTCAATGCAAAGTATGCCCTTGAACAACCTCCTGCCTGGAGGACATGCTGCTCCCATGGGCAAATGGCTGTGCAAAACTGGTGATCACAGCACAGAAAGAAAGAGACATCCTGCCTGTGGGAGCAGCATGCTCCCTGGGCAGAAGGGTGTGTGAGACCACACTTCACATCCTGCTTGGGGAAGGGGGGGGTGGCTAGCGATCCCAGTCCATAGAGGGAGAGCCAGCCCAGGGAGACGTGATGCTACAGCAGGCAGAAGGCTTTGCAGAACATGGTGGGGGGTATATTGGTGGATGGAGAGGATTTGCTGGATGTGGAGGGGCACAGGGAGATAGAGGGGAGATACTGGGGAGTGGAATAGTGAGGTACAGGGGACAAGCTGGAGGTGGGAGGCTAAGGAGATGAAGGGAGATATTTGACTTGAGAAGGGGGCATAGGGAAAAGCAAGGTGAGGAGCTGGAGTGGTGATACTGGACATGGGGTTATAGGGAGACTATGGGAAGATGCTGGACATGGGGGGGGGACAGAGGGAGACAGAGGGGAGATGCTGGACAAGGGTAATAAAGGGAGGGGGAAATGCAGGACATGGGGGTAATAGGGAGAAAGAGGAGAGAAGATGGACACATGGGGACTGATTCAGTCCTGGACGTCCTGGTCCTCTGTACGCCTGGTTGGAACCAGACGCACAGAGTTAGCCGGGATTATGATCCTGTGGGGCATGTCTAACCCTGCGAGATCAAAATCACATCCAGGCCTGTACGTGCAGGCTGGGACCCTGATTCAGGTCAGCCTGCTCATACAGGCCTTGCCTGGCTAGCTCAGTCAGGGCTTTTCAATGGAGCTCTGGTGCCATGGAATCCGGTTGCCATGGCACCACGGCTCCATTCAAAAGCCACGATCACTGGCCGCTGGCTCAAAAAGCACTTTCCCCGCAATATCCTCTGCTCCTTCCTGCCCTTTCTGAACCCCAGGCCGGCCATCCCCCGCGACTAGGAGAACTTATTCCATCTCTGAAGTAGAATAAGTTCCCCGTTCAAGCCTCCAGCCCTGGATATACAGGGCTGATATTGGAATCGGCCCTGTACATCTGAGGCCAACGACTGTCCACTGCCTGTCCTAACCCCACCCCCGATCTGCCTCTTTCCCGCCCCTGCCTAACTTCCCCATACAACACACAGGGACGTTAGACGGGATTAGGAGAGAGCACGAATAGCGGGGAAGGCTGTCATAACGGGATGTCCATTTCTGCTATTTGTGCCTCAAAATGACCCCTATGGTAGATAGGTAGAGAAAGTGATGGAGAGATGCTGGACATGGGAGTAATTGGGAGGGGATGATATGGTATGGTATGGAAATGGGGGAGATGCTGGATACATGGGCATAGGAAGGGAGATGGGTGACATGGACGAATAGGGAGAGAGAGAGAGATAGAACAGAGATACTGGATCGAGGGAAAGAGAAAGCGAGACACTAGATGGGGAGTGGAGATATTAGACATGGATGGGGAGACAGAGAGTGAGTGAAAGAATGGGAAATAATGGGCCAGGGAAAAAGAGGTGGGCAATGGGAAGACTGGGGTGAGAGTTGAAAAGTGGTAGATAGATGGATTAAAAAAGAGGGGGAATGGAAGAAAGGTGAAAGGAAAAGATCAATATCCAAGATGGAAGAGGAGATAAGAAATGGCAGACAGATTAGAGACTGTAGAAATAGAAGGAAAGCAGAAACCTCAGATTGGGACCAGCATAATCAGAGAATAAAACGGTCAGACGACAAAGGTTGAAAAAATAATTTTACTTTCAATCTAGTGATATGACTTTGTAACTACCTCCTCCCTACAGCCTACCATTGCAGTGAGCTTCAGGCCACCGATTAGTTTGGAAAGCAACTCCTACCTCCTGCCTTCACCTGGCTCTTCCTTAAAGTCCATCTGTGCTACTATTGGACCGGTAGGGCCCAGGAGTGGATTCAGCTTCTGGCTGCAGCTTTCTTCATCATCTTATCTGTGCTTTCTCTCTTCTCCGATGATGTGTGTTTTGCTTTTGCAGCTGTTGCCCCATTACCCTCACCGCCCTGCCCTCCACAGAACAGCTTCCCTGGTCTCTTGCCCCCTGCCCTATTACCCACTCTCTGCCTTCTACCCCTTCACTCTGCACTGTACTCTCTCTGCCCTTATCCCTTTCCCTGGTCCCAGCTTTCTTTATCCCAAAGTGGAAAAGATGGGGACAGAGAGCGGGAAATACCAGGTGAAGGGGTGGTGAGACTAGGCTTGTGAAGGGCTTCATTGGTTGGGGGGGGGGGCATGGCTATATAGGGGCTGTTCTCTAAAGGTGTCTGAGTATGCAAGCACTGGTACCCCTTTAAAAATAAAATAAAATAACAAAAAAAAAACATTGACTGGGATCATGACCTAAGGGAACTGCAGAGAATGTAGAGGTTATGATCACCTGGGATACTCCCGTTCCGATCAATAAAAAGCCGGATGTGAGGAAGCCGGACATAGTGGTAAAGGAGAAGAATACCAGAATAGCATTGATTACAGAGGTGTCGGTTCCAAGCGACTATTCTGTGAATCATGTTGCGCAAGGGAGAAGATCTTCAAGTATCAAGAAATGCTGTCAGAGTCTAAGAAAATGTGGCAGAAAGATAAAGAAATATTTCCCATTGTGCTGCGTGCCACAGGCTTGATTAAGAGGAATTTCCTGGTTGCACATACATGTTCCATCTTATGAACTCCAGAAAGAAGCAGAATGCACGTACTATGGAGAGTGTCAGCCGTAAACTATACTCCACATACCCTAACTTAGAAGGGAGGTTCATGACTGTCATGTTGTTGTTGTTAAGTGCCGTTGAGTCGGAGTCAACTCATGGCGACCCTCTGGATAGCTATCCTAAATTGTGTTCGGTCTTCACTGTTGTTTTTGGACTGTCAAACCATGAGCAAAACTAATCCATTTGGAGACATTACCTCTCAAGAGAAAAAGCAAAGAGAAAAAGCCCCTTCAGGTTTGTGGATTACCTTCCTGTCCCTCTTCCCGAGTCGATTCCTCTTTTCCATACTAGAGCAGGTGAGGTTTTATGGCAAGGATCTCTCCTGGAGGAATTTTTTGCAGTGCATCTTTCCTTGGCAGGTCCCATCTTTTGGAGAAATTTGAATTCCGTGCATTTGGGTGCTGTGGCCAATGTATCACTGTGCTCATTCTGCATCCAGGGTGACTTTCAACCCTGGGGGGTTCAGCAGAGAAATCTTTATAGAAGCAATCTGTGAGTTCTTTGGGTAGCCACTGGTCTCGATTGGTCTCAATGAGCTACATCAAATCAGTTGGCACACAGTGGTATTCATAGTTGTACTCCACCAAGAACAACTCTCACACTTCTCTTCTTTCAGGACATTAGAGACAAATTTTTGTTTCCTTTCTGATTGGGATCACATCAGGAACAGTTCATTAGCTGCACAGTCACCTCCAATACAGTCCTCAGTAGCACTCATTGAAGGGGACCCCTTTTTCCTGCGATATCTCAGAGTCCTACTGAACACAGAAGTCACTGAACTGGCATCCCGCACTAGCCACTAGGAGAATCCACTAGTAGATATTGTATCCTTCTCACCTGTAGATATTCTTATGTAGTCACCCACTGTGTAGATAAAAGACAGATCTGAATTAGAGTCAACCACAGGCATGGAAGTTTTAGTGCCAATAGGTGGAGGGAACAGCTCATTTAGCTGTATCAAGCTCTCTCACCACCTAGGCCTCCACTTGATTAGCCCACAAGAGCAACTGTGGAGTCTTTTTAGCTCTCTGTGGTGGTCACCAGGTTCCCGAACTCTACATTTCAGTTCATCACGAGCGTCATTCCTCAGTTCATGTCTATATTATGGTGTACCGCTATGGCCTCAGCACTAGTCGTTAGCTTCTCCCTTACAGCCATAGGGGAAGGCCCTTTAATAGGTCAACCCACTGGACTTCTGCAAAACATCTGTGACCTCGCTTGAAGCTGTAGGCTTCTCTGGGGCACAGATGAGTGGATCCTCTTCCACTTGAGTTTATGGCTTGAGATCACCAGCTCTTTATCAACAGTACTCTGGAGCTCTTGCTCACCACTAGCAGGTCAGCTTTCACTGAGGTAAACTCAGATGGTTTAGATCCCAGGGAGAATCCATCAAAGGCTCCATAGGACTCATCACTGCTACTCCTTCTGATAAAGTCAACAGTCAGCTGCATGGTAAGGGTTTGCTCGCTACATTCTAGCACAGCGGCTTTGGCTCTTATGAGCCCTGTCCCATTTTCTATGCTGAGTTCTTTAATCAGTCACTGGGATCAGTAAATGGTGTGGAGAGGAGGAGTTTGTGGGCAGCTTACTAGATTCCTCTTTAGTCCTCAGCCCCATGGGACTAAATGTAGGCCCAAGGAAAATAGAAACAGTCACTTGGGTACTGTTAGACTCCATCTTTCTCTCCACTAGTGAGAGGGTTGGGGTTCTCAGTTTCTCCTGAGGGCTCATCTTGCCAGTACAGTGCTCAGTGGGTCCCTGTGTTGGAAGAATATTCTCCCTAAGCAGGAACATTTAAGGCAGTAGTAAAAAAAGCATTTTTGCTCTGGTTTGTGGGAATCATGGATGTCCATGCAATGCAGCCTCACAATGATGGTCAGCTATGGGCACCAGCATTGCAGGCATTCCACATGCCTAACATTGTCTAAACCCTCAAGAATAATCCAGGCCCTCCACAACTTGGTGATGTAGGTGCAGCCAATGGGTTCTTGGGACACAACTTGACTGGATTTTCCTTTATGAAATGGGGTCTGTCATGGATCAGTGCTCTGTGGCAAGGATGGTTGAAGTGAGACCTTTGAGTACTCTGTGGTAGGGGTTGGATCACTAGCTCTTGTCATGGCTCAGTTCAACCCATGTTTCGCGTGCCTGCTGTTGAGGACAACAAGTCTGATGCCCGTCACTCCTCATTAGCTGAATTCATAGTTATCATGAGAGGTTCCTCCTTCTCCTCAGACAACTAGGTTTTGCAGCTTGGCTGACCACCAGTGAATCCCGGATCTTTGGCATGCAGTTGTTCTCCTGGATCTTGCAAAATATTGGTCCAGGCATGACACTGAATCCTGGAGATAAAGACCTCATTATAATAGGTCCTTATTTGGATGACATTTTATGTAGCTCACCTCTCACTCATGGGGTGAGGGTAGCTCTAGAAGTACCAGGTAAAAGAATAAAAAACTAGAAAAATGAAAAGAAAGCATAAAAATTATCAGGAGAGTTAATGTTAAGATATACATTTTTTAAAAGTCATATGGTTTCACCATTAATCACAAGTGTGTTCCAAAATACTGTTAAGAATTCAAGTTCATGGTGGTGATTATCCTTGTGTGTTTAGCACAGCGGGGATAATATTCTTCATGCTGAAGTTACCCTCATCACAACCTCACCAGAATTACTTTCTTCTAAGGAATGCTCTTGAGGTCTCATCCAATTGAATAGGTTTAAGAGTACATAGCCATTTGGAGAAACTGCCTCACAGTGAAATCTTGGAGAGGAATAGAAAATTCATCAGAAATACATCAGAACAGAAATGTCCCAGGTTATGATCACCAGGGACATTATTATTCCAGTGGATAAGAAAATGGATGTGAGGAAACCTGACATATTGACAAAGAAGAAAAACACCAGAATTTATTTATTTATTTGGTTAGATTTATATACCGCTTCTTCCAGCGATCAGTAGCAGTTCACATTGACCATTACACAGCAGACATTGTACATTACACAGTAAAAACATTTTGCATATAACAGATTTGAGATTGTAAAGATTTGATTACCACAGAGATTATACAGTATGATTTTCCTTTTGTTTACAAATTATACATTATGCCGTTTGTGAGGTTATATACATATTTACACATGGTTCATGGCTATTTACATAACTTTGTGTACAGGTGAATTAGGACAGATTATAATATTCTTGGAATGACATTGATAATAGAGGAGTTGGTTCCAAGAGAATATTCTGTGAATTGCAAGGAGAGGGAGAAGATCCTGAAGTACCAAGAAATGCAGTCGGAGAGCAAGAAAATGTGGCAGAAAGATACAGAAATATTTCCCATCGTATGGGAGCCACAGGCTTTATAAAGAGGAATTTCCAAGCACCTCTTGACAAGCTACCCATACATATTACATCTTATGAACTCCAGAAGGAGGCTCTTTGGCACAATGCAAATACTACACCAAACATTAGCAGTATATTTGAGAGATTGAGATCATACATCACATACCCTGGCTTAGAAGTGAGGTTCATGACTGTCATCGAATGCGCAAAAGTAACCCATTTGGAGAAATTGCCCTCACACTGAAATCTTGTAAGAGTGAACTGTGTTCCCTTTAAATAAACTCTTTTCTTTATTTTTCTTGGGCTCTAGTTCGAGCCCCCTCCCCCCCCCCCATCTGCTTCTTTCTGCCCAGGCTGGCAGGCTGGGCAGCCCAGACGCCGTTCAGTGGAGTCTGTAAGATGTACCCTCAGTACTCTTCTTCATCTCACAAGTCATAGATCAGTGCTTAGATTGAACACTGCAAATGTCAAGTGATCTAGACTTTAAGAGAAAAATCCAGAGAACTATCATCATTTAATCTAATTCCTAGAGGGAAAGACAAGTAATTAAATCTCAATTCTCAAATCCAGATACAAAATGGATAAATCACTCTCCTCCCCAGAGAATGAGAAAAATAAGAATTCATTCCTAACAGGGGTTCTGCATTTCAAGCAAAGATAAGGGTGTATGGCTTTTAGTTACTAGCTCTCTGCCTGAGAGCTCCTAAAAGAGTTTTGGTACCTTTTTAAAACAAAGTTACATTCTTTTTGGTGCTTTAATTCAAAAGCGGAAATATTTTATTTAGTGGTATAGGTTTAAAACTCTGCTTTTAGTATCTTTTTCAGCTCTTTGAAGCTACTGACACTTCATCAGGTGTTAGTTCTCTCCCTACCCTCCCAACTCCCACCCACCCCATGTGAGCAGTCTTGCTTTATAGGGCACCTCCCCAATTAGCTACATACAGGGACATGGAACAGCTGCTCTCTGCTGACCTTGTGGTTCAGATCTCCTGCAGTCTATCATGAGAGAATGGTTATTTATATTGTTTTAAAATTGTGTCATAAAAATTACTTAAATAATGAGTGACATTTTGGAAGAAACACAGAACCAGTGATATATGGCACAATGTCTTAAGTGTGGTAACATTTGAGGTGCTTTATAAATTCATTAATTCTATATTTCACAGGATGGAGTTTGCCTGAATCAATCCGGAATAGTGGTTATTTATTTGGTATACACTTTTATAGAAAATTTGATGTCCAGTTATGTATATTGCACAATCATTCTGGAAGGGATGATATTAGGGTATCCACGGTTGTTAAATTTAATTTTACAAACATGTATGGGGGGCAGCCTATGAGCCTGAAAGTAAATTGGGGAGGGGGGTGCAAGGCTGAAGGTTTAGCATAGTGTGCCTAATATCTTTGCACCAGCCCTGGATAATGGTCTTGCGCCTGAGCTAGATTTTCCAAGACTTTACACTTTTCGAACTCTCACTGCGATACGTCCTTCAGTTTGATGCCAAGCTCACACTGCTGTTGCTACCAGTATTGCTGGAAACAGGAGAGAAGCAATACTGTTGATATACCATGGTAGCATTTGCACATAAAGAACCCTAAGCAAGGTAGAATGGGGCTGAGGTGTTGCCCTATGATGTCAATGTGACACAGAAATTCCAAACAGAAGCATTTCCAGACATGGAACATGGTCTGATTTTTTTCCACAAGGATTGTGGGTTTTCAATGAATGAATGTTCAGACAATGGGAGATCTAATGCAGGAGTTCCCAATGCAGTCCTCTGGGACTGTTCGGCCAGTAGCATTTTTCCAAATAACCACCGAGAAATGCATTGAAAACCAAGAGGTGCACTACCGGAGTCTATCTCTCACCACACAGACAGCAGAAGAGAGCTGCTGACCTATCAGGTGAGTTTATCCAGGTAGGCACCGGAACCTTTAAGAAACAAACTTGCCACATGACCCTGGCTTAGAAGTGAGGTTCATGACCGTCATGGTATGAGCAAAACTATTTGGAGAAACGTGACAGCTTATTTGCAGAATATTTCTGATACTGATTTTCTCCTGTGAATCCCCTATCGCTGGGAAACCTGATAGATCTGCCGCATCAGGGCCAATGTCGGAAATGGCCCACCACTTCTCCCTTCCCTCCCTGAACTCTGTTCTTCCTGCTGCCTTTGTTTGTAAGCTTGGGAAACCGTGGCTTCTTCCCCCTCAACCTTTCCTACCACACATTTCTCTAGCTTCTGACCAGAGCATCGGCTGCACAGCATCTGCTGTGCACAGCTGTCAGATTCCTGGAGAAAACACTGTATTTCCTGCTTGCAGCCCAACAAATGCAGGCGCTATGCCATGACGCTGTTCCCCACACTCTCTCTGCACTTCCTTCATTGCTATTTCAATTAACATAGTTGTCTGTGTCTGGAATCTAGTTTATAATCCCTAAAATGTCGGGAATGCTAAGGGTTCCTCCTCCCCACGTTAGTTTTACTCTTGTTCTTGCCAGGATAGGGATCGAGTAGGTGCTAAATTCTTAAATAATTTCTGTCGCAAGAGATACCAAACACCAGACAGGCTTAAAAAATAAAGAAGCAAAAAAAAAAAAAAAATAATAATAATTTCCCATAAGTCATTCAAAGTACAGCAGTATCACAGCATAGAAATATTTTTTGAAATCTGTTCTATTCCTATGCTTCAGGAAAACTAACTTTGCAAAGATGGGGGGGGGGGGGGGGGCTACCTGAAGGAGTCATTAGTTGGATGGGAATATCTGGGGGAAGTAGAACAACAGAGGGAAAAACTGAAAGGAGATAACAAAAATATTTCTTAACCTTATATTAGGAACGTAAATAAAAATAAGAGGAAAAAGAGACCTCAATGGTTTTAACAGGACGTAGCTGAAAAGGTGAGAAGCAAGAGGCTAGTCTTTATAAATTATAAGAGATCACAGAAAGAGGAAGACATATAGCAGTATTTAGAGAAGCAAAAGGAAGCTGGTAAAGTAGTCTGGAAAACAAAGATGCAAATAGAAGAAAAAATAGTCCATACAGTATTGTAAAATATGAGGACAAGACTCTTGTAAGGTATGGCTACACTCCAAATTGGACTTTCATTCAGATAAGTGCATTTAATATTTTTACAGCTGAAGTGCTGGGTTTTACTGCAAAGTTGATTAAAAAGGACTGGACTGCTGGAAGTGACTAACCCCCGCTCACAGGCAATGTCCGACAAAAAACAAATACTTTTTTCTGTTACGTTTAACTGAAGATTAATGGGAGATTTGGTTCCAGGATAGGCCATATTTGGTTTTGGATTACATAGGGGGTAAGCCTAGTCCTGTTGGTGCCTTGGAGTTCTTTGTGATTTGGATTAACCAAATTTTGTTGGGCAATGATAGGGGTAAGGAGTGGTGCAGAAGGCTGGTAAAATAGTCCTGAGAGTTTCTGTGTATTTTTAATTCTAGATTAAAAAAACTACATTGTTTTCTGGTTATAGTGATTCCTTTGGAGTAAATATCCGAATCTCTGTCCAGTGAATGCAAAGGTTTTTCAACAGCCCTCTACAACCGTCTTCTAAAAGCGCAATCCATCCCCAGAGTCCCCCAAAACACATGATCTATAATCTCATTCACTACTCAGATATCCCCTTCCATATACATCCCCAGACCCCCTTCATTCATATCCTTTAGGACACCCCTCCTTTCTTAGATACCGTTAATTCCTCTCTCACAAACGTCCTTCAGAGCACCCCTTCCCATACACATTTCTCAGAGATCTCCACTTTCCATAACATCCCCAGAGCCCCCATCTTCCATACAAATCTCCTATTCCCATTCATACATATTCCTAGATCGCAAGGACCCCATCTTCCAAGCAGACCAGGGTCGGAGGAGAGCATCCCTGTCTAGGGTTGCCAACTGGCCGGTTTTCAGCCGGCCTGGCTGGTTTTTCCATGGCCAGGCCGGCTGCCGGCGCAGAGGCAAAACCGGCCCTTGAAAAGCCGGTTTTTTTGCTCTGGCCGCAAGATCGGGAGCGACCAGAGCAAAAAACCCGGCTTTTCTCCCAACCCGGAGGGCTTCAGAGGGAGCCGGGTAATCCCGCGCGAGGCCCCGGCTCCCTCTGTACAGCTGCCAGCGTGAAGAGCCTTTTCCTTCACGCTGGCGGCTGTTCCTGTGAAGCCGCGATTGGTGGGAAAGGTTAAAGGCAATGCCCTTTAACCTTTCCCAGCATTCGCGGCTTCACAGGAACAGCCGCCAGCGTGAAGGACAAGGCTCGTCACGCTGGTGGCTGTTCCGAGGGAGCCGGGGCCTCGCGCGGGCTGCCCCGGCTCCCTCTCTAGCCTCCGACAGCCGGAGGGGGGGGGGGGGGGGGCCAAGGACTGCCTGGGCTGTGATGGGGGGAGGGGGCCTGGACTGGAAAAGGGCTAGGAGGGGGGAATTTGACTGGAAATGGGTTGTGATGGGAGGGGGGGGGGACCTGGACCGGAAAAGGGCTATGGGGGGGGGGGGACGTGGACTGGAAAGAAATGGGCTGTGATGGGAGGGGACCTGGACTGTAAAAGGGCTATGGGGGGGGACATGGACTGGAAATGGGTTTTGATGGGGAGGGGGACCTCGACTGGAAAAGGGCTAGGGGGGGGGGGACATGGACTGGAAATGGGTTGTGATGGGGAGGGAGACCTGGACTGGAAAAGCTATGGGGGGGGGGGACCTGGACTGGAAGAGGGCTATGGGGGGGGGGAACTTGGACTGGAAATGGGCTATGGTGGAGGGAGGGGGAACCTGGACTGGAAATAGGCTGTGATTAGGGGGACTTGGACTGGAAATGGGTTGTGAAGGGGGGGGGGACCTGGACTGGAAAAGGGCTATGGGGGGGCATTGGACTGGAAAGAAATGGGCTGTGATGGGGAGGGGGACCTGGACTGGAAAAGGGCTATGGGGGGGGGGCATGGACTGGAAATGGGTTGTGATGGGGAGGGGGACCTGGACTGGAAATGGGTTGTGATGGGGAGGGGGACCTGGACTGGAAAAGGGCTATGGTGGAGGGAGGGGGAACTTGGACTGGAAATAGGCTGTGATTAGGGGGGCTAGGACTGCAAATGGACTGTGATGGTGGGGGGGGGGGGTAGGACTGCAAATGGGCTGTGATGGTGCGGGGGGACTCCGACTGCAAATGGGATGTGATGGGGGGCCTAGGACTGGAAATAGGCTGTGATGGGGGACTTGGACTGGAAATGGGCTGTGATTGGGGGGCGGGGGCTAGGACTGGAAATGGTCTGTGATGTGAGGGCTAGCACTGGAAATGGGCTGATGATGAAGAGCTGGAATAGGACTGGAAATGGGCTGATGTGGGGCATGGGAGAATGGGATTAGAAGGGAGTGGATGCTGGGTGGGTCTAGAACTATAAGGGAACTGATTTTGGGGGAGGACTAGAATAGATGGGGAATGAGTGGAGAGGGGAAAAATATTTTGTGTGGAAGAAAAGTCTATGATGGGCTGGGTATTGGGAGAGTGAGGGGCTTGAGAATGGAAGGGTGAAATTTAAATGGATGATAAAGGAATAAGGAAAGAATTGGGGGAAAGAGCAAAAGGGAAACAATCAGTATGTTAAAGCAGAAATAGAGAGAGAATGGAAAACATCTAAAAGAGAAGAAAGGACAAATGGATAGCTCGCAGAAGACACGAAGAAACCAGAAGAAAGTGACTGGAGCAATTGCAACTGAAAAATAAAACGTCCAAACAGAAGGTAGAAATATACTTTTTATTTTGAATTTATTAGCTGGAATATGTTTGGTCTGGGAAGTGTGTATTGATAACATCTTTGCATTTTTGTTTAGTGCAAGAGGAAATTACTTTATAGTTTTATTTCTCCAGTGTTGTACATTTCATGTTTGGATTTTGGGGTTCCCAGTTTAATTATTATCTGACCAAGGAAGTTAGCCTACACGTATCCTTGGTAATTTTTGTGGGTGGGGCTGGGGACGGGGCAGGGGTGGGACTAGGGGCGGAGAATGGGTGGAGCATGGCGAGCCACAGGTGTCGGGGTTTTCTCGGTGAAAAAGTTGGTAACCCTATCCCTGTCCCAGATAAGAGCTGGCTGTGATGTCTATGATAGCTAACTGTGCGACTGGGCCTGGGAATTAGAAAGTATGAAAGGACTGCCTAGGGAAGATACATGGGAAAGGGCCATGATCCCGCGCCTCCTCTTCCCACCCTCCTCTATGCACTCTGAGTTCACTTCCTGTTGTGTTCTCACAGTCCCTGTGCAGGCCCTATAGCAAGGGTTTCGCTGTGCAGGTGGAAGGGTTGGGTTCTGCAGTAGAGGGAGATCTCTGAAAACAGCAGAGCAGTTCAGTTTAAGCTGCTTTACAGCACAGAGTACTGGCTTTCCTGGTGCTTTTCCTTTAAACCTATGCCAACATGCTGTTTGAATGGAGAAAAAACAATGAGGCTGACTGAGAAATGGTAATTTGGCAAACCTATGACTACTTACTTATGCTGAAAGCATTGTGCTGAGTGGGGGTTGTCTGGTCACATGACAGCAGTCACTCTCTGTCATTGCTGGAGAGGGAACCTTTAACCTTCTGCCCCGATGTCTATAGGGGCCCTTCAGGGCTGGACCTCCTCTGCCCTCGTTCTGCTGCTTTCACCTTTTCTTGTTACCGGGGTTACTCCCTGGTCCTGCACTGCCTGGGGCTGCTCTCTCCCCAGGTAAATTTAAAATGTGTTTTTAAATTCTTTACGCAATTTAACTCACTTTCTAGTAGAAGTTAAAGGTGAGCAAGGCTAGCCTATACATTAGGCAAAGAAGATGGCCACCCAGGGAGGCAACTTCTGGAGTTGGGGGGGGGGAGGGTGTTAAAGAACAGGGCATTCAAATCTAAGCTATAGATTTTGACAGTTGCGAGAGAGGGGGGTCTAAAGCTCAGAGGCAACCCAAGGGGGGTGCGGGACCATGTGAAGAGACTTGATGCGGGGCCTCATTTGCATAATGGGCCTTATTTGCATACATATTTGCATAATGTTACCATACACTAACTTTTAGTAAACATGCCTCTTAATGAGTGTATGGATAAAGAAAGACTAAAAGATTTCGACATTACTATAATCCAGTGCCAACCGCCAGGCACATTAGGAACTACTACAAACACTGCCCATTTAGAACCTATGGCAAACCCACCGTATCGTAACAGCACTACCAGGACTCACAAAGTACCAGACCCTACCTATCAAAAGGCAACACTGCAAATATTAAACCAATGCATTTCAGAGAATAACAATACATGACCTACTGGGGAAAGAGAACAAGTGGCAATGTCAAATAGGAATTACATAAACAGAACACCTCAGCTCAGTTACACATGCAGAACATAGACTGCCACCAAACAAGAAATCACAATGTAGAAAGAGGAAGACAATAATTAAACTGGGAACCCCAAAAGCCAAACTTGGAATGTACAACAACACTGTAAAAATAAAACTATAAATTAATTTCCTCTTGTACTAAACAAAGCACAGACGTTAATGATGCACATTTACCAGAGCTGACATATTGCAGTTAATAAATTCAAAATAAAGAGATATTTTTCTACCTTTTGTGCATTTTTTTCAGTTGCAGTTGCTCCAGCCACTTTCTTCTGGTTTCTTTGTGTCTTCTGCTAACTCTCCATCGTCTGCTCACCATTTGTCCTTTCTTCTCTCTTCAAGTTTTTTTCCATTCTCTCTCTACATCTGCTTTAACATACTAATCTTTCTCCTTTTGTTCTTTCCTCATTCCTTTTTCATCCACTCAGATTTTACCCCTCCATCCTCAATCCCCACTTACTCTCACAATACCCAGCCAATCATAGATTTTTCTTCCCTCCCACACAAAATATTTTCCCCTCTCCATTTCACTCTCCCAGCCCCATCCCATTCTAATCCTCCTCCAACATCAGCTCCCTTCTAGTTCCAGCCCCACCCAGCATCTTCTCCCTTCTAGTCACCAGCCAATTTCCAGTCCTAGCCCCCATCAGCCCATTTCCAATCCTATCCTAGCCCCACCAACAGCCCATTTCCAGTCGTAGCTCCCCCATCTATTTCCAGTCCTATCCGAGTCCCTCCATCAGCTCATTTCCAATCCCAGCCCCCTATCAACCCATTTCTAGTCCTTTCCTAGCCCCACCATCAGCCCATTTCTAGTCCAAGCCCCCCTCCATAAGCCTACTTCTAGTTCTAGCCCCTCCATGAGTCCATTTCAATCCAAGCCCCCACCACAGCCCATTTCCAATCTTAGCACCCCCCAACAGCCCATTTCCAATCCTAGCTCCCTCCCCTCACAGCCCATTTCCATTCCAAGCCCCCTCCCCATCAGCTATTTGCAGTTCAAGCCCCCCTTCCACTCAGCCCATTTCTAGTCCAGCAACCCCCAGCCTATTTCCAGTCCTAGCCCCCCATAGCCCATTACAAGTCCTAACCCCCCCCCTCAGCCCACCTCCAGTCCTAACCCCCATCTCCCAATTTTCAATCTTAGCCCACCATAGCCCACTTCCAGTCCTAAGCCCCATCACCCCATTTTCAGTCTTAGCCCCCCATAGCCCATTACCAGTCCTAACCCCATCACCCCATTTTCAGTCTTAGCCCCCCATAGCCCACCTCCAGTCCTAACTCCCCATCACCCCATTTTCAGTCTTAGCCCCCCATAGCCCACCTCCAGTCCTAACCCCCCATCACCCCATTTTCAGTCTTAGCCCCCATAGCCCATTATCAGTCTTAACCCCATCACCCCATTTTCAGTCTTAGCCCACCATAGCCAACTTCCAGTCCTAAGCCCCCATCACCCCATTTTCAGTCTTAGCCCCCCATAGCCCATTACCAGTCCTAACCCCATCACCCCATTTTCAGTCTTAGCCCCCCCTAGCCCACCTCCACTCCTAACCCCCATCACCCCATTTTCAGTCTTAGCCCACCATAGCCCACTTCCAGTCCTAAGCCCCCATCACCCCATTTTCAGTCTTAGCCCCCCATAGCCCATTACCAGTCCTCACCCCCTCACCCCCTTTTCAGTCTTAGCCCCCCATAGCCCACCTCCAGTCCTAAGCCCCCATCACCCCATTTTCAGTCTTAGCCCCCCATAGTCCACCTCCAGTCCTAACCCCCCATCACCCCATGTTCAGTCTTAGACCCCCATAGCCCATTACCAGTCCTAACCCCCCTCCCCCCATCAGCCAAGGGAAATTAAAAAACAAAGAAATCCTTGCTGTTGGAATCAAGTGTCCCACGGCCATAGTCCCCCCCCCCCCGCTTGCCCAGCAGAGCCCTCCCTGAATCAGCTCCCTCAGCGTGGGCTTTTCAAAGCCACGGAGGGAGAGTTTCCCTTTCTCGTGGCTCTGTTAAGCCCGCCGGGGCTGATGGGATACAGGAAATGCCTGTTTCCCATCAGCGCCGGCGGGCTTAAGAGAGCCGTGAGAAAGAGAAAATCTTCCTCCGCGGCTCTGAAAAGCCCTGCTGAGGGAGCTGATTCAGGGTGGGCTCTGCTGGGCAGGCGGGGGGACCGCGGCCGTGGGACACTTGATTCTGTCGCTGCCTTGGCGGTGATCTTTTAATGCAGAATGTTGTTTGCGCGGGGCCCCCTGAAATGCAGGGCCCTGTGCAAACAACATTCTTGCTCAATGGACGGGCTGGCCCTGCTAAAATGTAAGGTTTTCCTAGGGCACCAACACCTTATTTTTATTATGTTTATTTGAATTTGATATACCGCTCAGGCCGAAGCATTAGAGCGGTTTACAATAATATATCATTTGTGGAAACATGAAAGGAACGCCATTTGTAAGATAGGAAAGAGTAGAGGACAGAAACAGTCAAAAGGATAGGCAAAGAAAAGAAAGGGAACAGCAGGTTACCATAATATAAGCGTATGACAATCCAGACCACATATTCAATGCTCATTTCAGGACAAACGCCATGGACCAACGCCTAAGGGCCATGCCAAAGGGCTCTCTGGCGAGGCCCTCAGGCGCGGGCCTGCCGGTGGAATGGCGGTTTAAAAGCCAATGGAGTGGGCAGTCTCTGTGGAGGGAGGTGGAGCTCTCACCTCTGATGCTGGCTGCTGCTCTCCCAGAAGTTAATTATGTAACCAGTAGATTAAAATAAATAGATTATCTGGTGACTCAGGAGGGGTGCAGGGCTTCACTCCCAGGACCCAGAGAAAGCACCGGAGCCTCAGATAATTAAAAGAAGCGTAATCCTGGATTTGCAGACTTTAAAAAGCCTATTTTAATGCTAAAAATGAAGTTTAATTTAAAAACAAGTCCCTGTCCGACAGGAAAGCACTGAGTGTGCTGGGGGAAGTGTAGAGATCTCTTTAGTGAACAAACCTTCAGGAGGGAAACTGCAGAGACTGATGCAGGGAGGCAGTATTTAAACGTGCTTCTTCACAGGCTTACAGAAACAGCACAGAAACCTAAGATACATTCTAATTGGATATGGAAAAATACTTATAACTGGAGATTGGGGGGGGGGGGGGGTTGCCCTTTTCCAGAGCAGTGCTGAGGTACTATTTGCAGTTCTAGTAGTGGAAGACCACTAAACAGTTGATCTTGGGTAGACTGAAGTGAAACTGGTATGAGCAGTGAAGGCTGGAAAAGAAGAGGGAAGGAGATCTGTGTGTGCTTTGAAAGTTTAATATAACTGGAAGTTGGGTTAAAAAGGTTTAACTTTGTTAAGTCATTGGTCTGCTTATTGTTTGATGCCTGCTTAGAGAAAGAAATGGAAGACAGAGATTAAATAGACTCTGAGTTTTATTGATTGTGCCCTATGTTTGAAACCCAGATTTGCTGGGTACAAGCTGTATTGGAGGAAAGGATTTGCTCAAACCGAGCAGAACCTTCTGACTGAGTTTTCATTTTAAAAGTTCTGCTTTTGGACAGAACTAAGAGAGAGCGTATAAGGAAGGAACAGAAAGGAGCTTCTTTAAGAATTTTTTTGAAGTAGTGAAAAGCTTCTGAGCATAAGAAATTGGCTCAGCTTTTGTCTGTTGAGAAATACACTGAAAATCCTGAAAAATGATTTCTTGGAGCAGGGTTTGAGAAGAAACAGTGAAACTTTTCCTGCTTTATAAATTGGACAGCTTATAAGGAATACTGGATTAAGCTCCTTCAAGGAAGCAAATGTTCTGAAAACTAAGATTGCAGCAAAGCTTCTTAGAGGAAAGGAATATTTTCAATCCTGTGCAGAGGAGCTGGTAGTTCTGCTGGGCATGGCAGGTTGGCGTCCTCTGAGCAAGGGGGAAAGGGGAAACTGCCTTTCTTTGAAACAGCTTGAGAAGTTGGAAAGGAAAGCTGTATTGAGCTCCTCTAAGGAACCTAAGATTACTGGAAGCTGAAACTATAGAGAAGCTCTTTGGAAAATATGTACAGGGTGACCCAAAAAAAGTGAGAACATCTGGTAAATTAAAAACGTAAATAGTTTACCTATTTACCGTTTTTAGCTATATAGCGTCTTTATTTCAACAATTTCCGGTCGCCATCTTTTTTTTTTAATTTGTCAATCGTTTACATCTGTCTTTTTGAATTTTTAAATAACTTATATGCTACGAGATGTTCTCACTTTTTTTTGGGCCACCCTGTATATGTTTGATCCTGTGAAGAAATCCAGATAGCTCTGTTGAGTCTGGGCAGCTTAGAATCCTAAGAGTAGTGACACTGCTGCATGCTATTGGAAGCAGTGCAGAGGGAGAGAGGGGCACTGATTTTAGACTTCTGGCAGACAGACATTGCCTAATTAAAGTTTAAACTGGAAATTCCTGAGCTCTTAAAGGAATAATGTTTTAGGACTGTGAAAGGTGTAACTGGACAGTGTTTGTGTGGGTTTAGATGGGGACATTCAATTATCTTTTAGTTTTGAATAGGAGTAGGGACAGTATTCTAGATCAGATCCCAGTCAACATACTAACTCCCAAAGTGACTATGGATGCAGCCTCAATTTAGATTAGTTTTATTTATTGGTTTTATTAAAGTTAGGGAGAGGTAAAGTCCAGATCATTCTGGACCAGAGGAATCCTGAGTTCCTGTGACATCAGATCTCCTGGAAGAGGACACCGCGGGACTTCTGGACAAGAGACTGGCCCCTTCACAATAAAGTTTCTGGGAAGAAAGGTACAAGCACGAGACTAAAAGAAGTACATTTCTGAGCTCATACTTTACCAATTGAAATACATACAGAGTACTCTGGATGGTGATAAGAGAACTCACCTGTTAAAAGGTGGAGGTTCCAGTATAAAGAAGTACTTTCATAGTAAGAGATAAACTGTAAAGAGTATCCTAAAGAGAAAAACTGAAATACTTGAGTATTTTGTATTAGAAGACTACTGTGAATAAAAGAGAAACACTGAATGTTGATTTATTTCTGAGTTCTAAGGTGCAACCGTGTAAATACCTTATTGATTTAACTTGTTTAACTATTACAATTTCTGAGTCAATCTTAAGCTTGTTCAACAAGTTATATGAGCTTAATAAATGTATCTGAAAATTTTGTTTATGGACACTAAGGTGTTCTGTGTCCTATTCTTGCAAAATCTACCCTATCACAATAATTATGACATCACCTTGGTAGGAGCTTATCCCAATTTAGTTTATTTTCCTCTCAGCCTTTCTCCACCCAACAGTGGAGCCATATGAGACGAGGTTAGTGACTTCTGTAAGCCTCTGTCAGAGGGGGATGTCAGACTCTGAGGTACCCACTTGGCCCACTGGACTTCACTACAACATCCGAAGTATTGTTTTAAGAGTGACCCCGCCCTTCTCCGGGAGTTCCAAACCTTTTTGGACATAACAAAGGAAAGCATTTATCTGTCCCAGCTTTGGGTCAGAGATAAGAAGGCAAAGATCCAGCATTTGCTGTCAGCACTGCAACTCAAAGGCTCCACTGGGAAAGGTTGAGCCCAGCATTGCCAGAGACCAGGTGAACTGCCACCCAAAGGTAGTCTGTACAACATTCAGTTCAACTTCAAAGGAACCAGGAAGGACTCGGAATACAACTTTGGCTAAATTTAAAGCTGAGCTATAATCCATCCATACTAGCGTTGACAACTAGCTCCCAATGCGCCCAACAAGCTTGATCCATCCTGGGTTTGCCCCATTGCATGCAGGGATATGTAGTTTTAATTTCTCAATTGCATTCCATGAGAAAAGTAAGACTACATGTCCCTGTGTGCAATGGGGTAAACCCAGGACTGGATCAGGCTTGTTGGCACCTCTGGAGCCAGTTGGCAACCCAAATCCATACAGAGAGGTCTTGCAATAACTGGTTTAGAGAAATCAGGATTTTCATTGTAGAAAAGCACCAAGGACTCTTGACCCAGTTAGTGCAAATCAGTAATAAATTCTCTATTTAAAACTCTATTTATGGTTAACTAATCACCCTTTCTTATTAGGTCACATACAGTATCTGGTTGATTTCCATTGTCAGAAATCTGCTCCATCTCTAATTTACAGATTTAATAGGGTATATTTTCATTTGCTAACTCACTATGGAAGAGTTTTGTTATTGAATGCTTTGATTTCTGCCTTTGCTTTTTGTCCCTGTAAATACCTATATCTGTTTTTGGTGAGCTGTTTTCTTGTTTAGGCTAGTAAAGAAAGGTTTTGTTTGAACACTTTCTGTCTGTTTTCCTTCTGAGCGCAGCCCACTATATCACAGGGCCCAGTAGTCTTCTTTTCGATTAAAATTAGACCACTGTACCTTATACAAGTCCCTTGTACCCTGAATTCCCAGGGGCTGGAGCGCATAACTAAAGCATAAAAAACCCTCTAGCCTCCGAAGGTGTCTTGGGGCCTGTCTCCTGTGGGCTTCAAGCAGGGCAGAAAGGGCAGCCCTGGGTTACACAATATTCAGCACAACTCTAGTGTCTTTGGTTAACATGGGTAGTGCCTCTTTTTGAGCTATTGGTGTCTGTGATCTCAGTATCACAGTTTCAGAATTACCCAGTTCCAGGAGTGAGAGATTTTGCCAGTTCAGTGCATGCAGTATGATGTTTCTGGTCTCTGATTTTACCCATTGGAATCAGTGCTGCAGGTCCCATAATGCATCAGAATAAGATTGTCAGTCTGTCTGTCAGTCAGATACCCAGGACAGGCTTAAAATCTCACTCCTTAAACCAGGTAACTTGGCAACTCTGGTATCAATGTTTGGCTTTTTTGCAACTGGCAAATGGATCCTGGATTAGGGTCCTGAGCTCTTAGAAGAAAAAAGGTCCTTTCTCCCTCCTCCCTGGGATCCTATTTCTCTTCTTCTTTCTGCTCTTGGAAGCCAATCTTTCAACCATCCCTGCCAATTGCAGACAAAGCCCATTCCAGAACTTCAGACTCCTCTGTTAGGCTTGGAAAGCAAGCCAGAGCCTCCAATCTCTTTTCCACTCTCAGGCAGAGGGGTTGGTAAAACCTCTGGCAGTCTCTCACTCTTCATATGTAGACAATTTATGAATTAAAGGGAAATACCACATTGGACATAAATAATTTAAAAGGAAGTCCAGAACAACAGATCCTCCTATCCAGGCAAAAACGAACAGCCTCTGAACACATAGACAGAAAAGAAACCAGGCATAAGCCTACCTCACCTGTGGCCTATGTTATATGGAGGGCAGTCAGAACCAAAGCAGCCATCCTAGAAGGGGGATATTCCAGAAGATGACCGCCCCTACTGCTTAGCTAGAAATAGAACGGGCCTGTACACAAAGCATGCTAGAATGCTGAAGATCTATTCAAGATAAACAGGACCCATAAGAGAATTAGGACTTTTCATGTATTGTGGGAATGATTAAGAACAGCATAGGTATGAACAGGATAAAAAGGGATTAAGGGGTCCTTTTGCTAAAGGCCACTCAGGCAGAGGCGTAGCGTGGGGGGTGCAGGGGGGGCCGGCCGCACCGGGCGCAACATGGGGGGGGGGCGCTCGCACTCGCAACTCTCTGTTGCCGATGAGGGGGAAAGGCAGGTCCCTATGATACATGTTGGCGCGTACGCCATCTGGTGGTGGCACTGCAAAGAGGTTTGCGCTATAGCCCTCGAGCCCGCAGTCCTGGGAGTCACATTGTTCTTGGCAAACCCTCGGCAACAAAGCGCAGGCGATGCGATTGACCCCCTCTAGGTAGCTATTTCACACAAGCTGCCGGGGCGGGGTGGGAGGGGGACTGTTTATCGCGTCGTCGCCCCTCGATCTCAATGTAAAGCTGGGGTTGGGGTCGGATCGCCCTGTGCGCTCGAGAAGGCGGAGCTGCAGGGCGGCATCGCGAGTTTCTGGTTCCGGATCTCCTCCTCTTCCCTGCTGTTGGGCGTTTAACCATGCTTGTCGGGCTCTTGCTGCTGTGCTGTTCGTTTCCCTGGACTCTGGCTCAGCGAGGTCAGTGCTGACGATCGCTCCCTCCCGGGGTAGGATCACGGTCGGCTCCCCCGCGCAAAGAAGCTCCCCGGCGGCTAAAATCCACGGGTTAGGGGGCGCAAATTACTTGCCTTGCCCCGGGTGCTGACAACTCACGCTACGCCACTGCACTCAGGTTTTGCAATTAATGTGTTACAAGTACATATTAAGTGCAAAGCCTCCACATTAGCTATCAAGGGCACGACCAGAATGTTCCTGGAAGCTAATGTGCAATTAAGTACCTTAATCTGTGGCACATTATTGTGAGTGCACCTAACGAAACCCACAGAAGTGTCATTAGGTGCACTCACACTAATTGCCATGTTGCCACTGAGTAAGTGGCAATAGCCCTCGCGCTGGCAGCAATGGGCTCTCTATGCCAACACTCTGCCTATTCCCCACCCCATCATGCCATAGCTGATTACTGTGCACTTTAACATGCAGTCAATGGCATGCCCCCACATTAGTGTTCCTGGCTGCCAGTTGCCACACATTTAAAAAAAAGATGTTAACCAGTTACTGGGCTTTAGTAAAAGAGCAAAAAGTTGGAGATTTAGGATGGATTAGAACAGGTCCAGAAAAGCAGTTTGACTCACCGACTCAGGAAGTCTCTTCCAGGTATATGGTGCATGAAAGTGGAAAGACCTGAATTTGGAGTCGGTGAGGGAGATGAAGCATAGAGAAGAAAGAAGGACTCTATTGAAAGCAAGGTACCACAGCTCCATCAACTAAACAATGGCTAGGAAAAATCATATTGCTAAAGCTGTTGCCTCCGTTACAGCTTCTGCCTCTGTCCAGACAGAGATCCCAATGCCAGCTGAAGGACTGGTTCCATGTGCAGGATGCCTGCATGCTAAGATTCTCAGGAAACAAGTGGAGGAGCTAGAGAAAAGGTGGTGAGGCTGAGAAGCATTTGAGACGGTGAGAAGTACATCGAAGAGATGCTTCTTGAAACATCCAACCTCTCTGGCAGAGGTGAAGATGGGACGCTGCAGAATGAAGAAGGTTGGACACAAGTCACCAGAACCTGCAGTATCAACATTCCAACTCCTCCAGCCCTTCAATTGAAGAACCAGTATACAGTTCTGGAAGTGGAGGAGGTGGAAGCATTCCAGAAAAGGGAAGAACCACAGTTCAAGCACCTCAAAGTTGCAGAATCAGTCACCACAAAGAATAGAAGGGTAGTGGTGGTTGCTGACTCTCTTCTGAGGGGTACTGAGGCATTCATCTACCAACCAGACTTGATGTCCAGAGAGGTGTGCTGTCTATCAGATGCCAAAATTTGAGATATTACAGAGTTTTCCAAAACTCATCAAGCTTACTGACTATTATCCAATGTTGCTTATCCAAGTTGGCACACATGATTCTGCTAGATATCCCTCCAAGCATATCAAAAGTGACTTCATGGCTCTGGGACAGAGAGTGAAGCAGGTAGGTGCGCAGGTATTGTTCTCTTCAATCTTCCCTGTTGAGGGTAAAGGCCGAGGCAGAGAGGTTCCTATGCTGGAGATGAATATATGACTGCATGGATGGTGTCATCAAGAGTGTTTAGTTTCTTGGACCATTGGATGATGTTCCAAGGGCTGCAGAGAAGAGACGGTGACCATCTGTCCAAGAAGGGTCGAAGCGTCTTCAGCCGCAGACTGGCTAACCTACTGAAGAAGGCTTTAAACTAGATTTGTTGGGTACAGGTAAAGAAAGCCCCCGAGTAAATAAAACATTAAATACCTTTGTAGAAATGGGTAAAAGGGGCAACATCGGGAAAGTGGTGTGTATAAATGCCTGTAGCATGGGAAATAAGATCCTGGATGTTGTGGCTTTAATGGAAGAGGCTGACTTGGATTTAGTGGCAGTTACGGAAACATGGTTCATGGAAAACCTTGACTGGGATATAATTATACCAGGCTATGCCTTATTCAGGAAGAACAGTGTAGGAAGAAGAGGAGGTGGCATGGCACTATATGTAAAAGATAATATTGAAGCTATAGAATTGCAGGGCTTAAAAGGAAGAGAGGAGGCATTATAGGTTAAACTAGAAAGAGGGAAATGGAAATCCATTTGCATTGTATACAGATCCCCCTCACAGGGAGTAGAAGTGGACGAAGATTTAATCGAAGACATATGCAGTATTGCCATGAAAGGAGAAGTGCTACTGATAGATGATTTCAGTATGCCGTATGTGGCTTGGCACATCCTTGCTGCAGTGTCATCTAGAAGTAAGGAAATTCTGGATCCTCTACAGGGAGAACTATTCAGGCAATTGCTAACAGAACCCACTCGTGATGGGGCCATACTGAACTTAGTGATTACCATTGGGGAAAGTGTTTCTGATGTTACAGTGGGAGATCATCTTGCATCCAGTGATCACCAGATGGTGTGGTTCAATATTAGGACTAGGGCTGATAAAATCTATTCAAAAGCAAGGGTCTTAGACTTTAGGAAAACTAAAGGGCTTGTTTACAAAGCCCTGGTAGCGGCTTCCGCTCGATATCGGGCGGAAACCGCTACCATGGCTTTGTAAACAAGCCCTTAAATTTGCCAAGATGGGCCAATACCTCAAAGAGTCGCTAGCAGGATGGGAACACTGGGCAAAGCTAAAAAGGGATATTTTAAGGGCAATAAATCTTTTTGTTAGAAATGTAAATAACTATAAATGGAAACGGAGGCTGCTATGGCCTCAAAAGAAGTAGCTGAAAAGGTGAAGAATAAGAGGAAGGCCTTCAGGAAATACAAGAGATTACAGAGTGAGGAGGACAGGCATCTATATTTGGAAAAACTTAGAGAAGCTAACAAAGTAGTCAGGAAAGTAAAGGTACGAAAAGAAGAAGAAATAGCCAATACAATAAAATGGAGGGATAAGACATTTTTCAGATAAGTTAGTGAGAGGAGGAAGGGAAAAAGTGGTATTGTCGGGCTTAAGGGTGAAGGGGAAGAATATGTAGAAACTGATATGGATAAAGCGGAATTGCTTAACAAATATTTTTCTTCTGTGCTCACAGATGAAGGACCAGGAGCAGGACCTCAGAAAACACCCACAAATAGGAACAGAAGCGACGGGAATTTTGAATGATTTGCAGAAGACTGTGTTCATGAGGAACTAGCTGAACTAAAAGTAGACAAAGAGATGGGTCTGGATGATATGCATCCATGAATACTGAGGGAACTTGGGTACGTTCTAGCATCTCCACTGTCTGACCTTTTCACTTCTTCTTTGGAGTTGGGAGTGGTGCCAGAGGACTGGAGAAAGTCATATGTGGTCCCTTTACACAAAAGAAGAAGTAAGGATGACATTGAGAACTACAGGCTGGTTAGTCTAACCTCTATAGTTAGTAAATTATTGGAAAGGCTACTAAAAGAGAGAATAGTGAGGTTCTGGAGTCCAATGGATTGCAGGATCCGAGGCAGCATTGATTCATCAGAGGCAGGTCTTGTCAGATAAATCTGATTGATTTCTTTGACTGGGTGACCAGAGAGTTGGACTGAGGGAGAGCCCTAGATGTGGTGTACTTAGATTTCAGTAAAGTCTGCCTAGGCAAACTGCAGCACCCTCGGGATGGACCGTAAAGTTACTGATTGGGTTAGAAATTGGTTGGGTGGGAGGCGTCAAAGGGTACAGATAAATGGAGCTCACTCTGAGGAGAAGGAAGTTACCAGTGGTGTGCCACAGGGATCTGTCCTTGGTCTGTTTCTTTTTAACATTTTTGTTAGTGATATTGTGGAAGGGCTGCTGGGTAAGGATTGCTTGTTACCAAAATCTGCAATCGAGTAGACACCTAGGAAGGAGTAGATAACATGAGGAAGGATCTAGCTAAGCTGAAGAATGGTCTAGAATTTTGCAGCTGAAATCTAATGCTAAAAAATGCAGGGTCATGCATTTCGGCTGCAAAAATACAAAGGAACAATACAGTGTAGGGTGTGAGGTACTTCTGTCAACGAAAGAAGAGCAGGACCTGGGTATAAATGCATCTGACGATCTTAATGTAGCTAAACAGAAAAGTTGACTGCGAAGCCAGAAGGATGCTTGGGTATATAGGGGGGAGAAATGGCTAGCAGAAAAAAGGAGGTTATAATGTCTCTGTATAAGTCTCTGGTGCAACCTCATTTGGAATATTGTGTGCAATTCTGGAGACCACATGTTCAAAGGGTTATAAGCAGTTTGGAGTTGGTGCAGAGGGTGGCTACTAAAATAGATAGTGGTCTTTGTTATTAAGCACATGAGGACAGACTTAAAGATCTTAACATGTATACTTTAGAGGAAAGGTGGGATAGGGGAGATATGATAGAGATGTTTAAATACCTTGTGGCATAAATGCACAGGAGATCTTCTTTCAATTGAAAGCAAGTTCTGCTGTGAGAGGACATAGGATGAGGGTGAAAGGAGATAGACTTAGGAGTAATATGCGGAAATATTTCTTTATGGAAAGAGGGGTAGATGAGTGGAGGTAGTAGAGACGAGGACAATATCCGAATTCAAAAACGCATGGGACTAACATAGAGGATCTCTAAAGGAAAAAAGGGCACTACTGTAGTTGATGAAAGGGCAGAACAGATAGGCCATGTGTTCTTTTTCTGCTGTCATGTTTCTATGACTTATGTGATGAGCGAGCATAAGGAGAAATAAGAGAGGAGATGTAAGGAGTTTAGATCTGAAAGATGAGTTGGTTCTCTAAAAGAATGTTAATGGAACCAAGATAGATACATTTTAATGGTGTATTCATTTTTTTAAAATATTACTTATGATCCAAACTGCTGACATACAAATTTGTACAAAATTCTAAGTCAAGGGAAGCTCCTCCATGGAAGAATTAGAACCAGGAAAGAGGGCAACATCTCCCATCTCTAGATCAAACATATCCAGCCTTCTATCCAGTAAGAAAACTACAAGGATACCTCTAGAACCTACTGTTTGTAATACAGACAAATTGAGACAGCGTTTCATAGGGTATCCTCTGATCAAATCTGGCTGCTGGTAATTGTATAACTCTACTGGCTGACAGTTTTCGATGATGGTTTAGAAATGATTTTAATTGGTACTGGGGAAAATCACTCTATCCGTCTTGGCACTATCTGTAAAGTGTTAGGGTGGAGTTAAGGTAGAGCATAAGCTCTAAAGGCTAGCTATACATATAGGAGTAATCCTGCCGGAAATGTGCACCAACAGTTCAAAATTCTCTCTCAAAAGTTCTGAATTCCGAATGCATTCTTTGTCAGAATAACAAAGCCTATTGTTTTTGAGTGATAATTAATTTAAAATACAATACAGAATTAGTGTATAGAATTCCGTTAGGAGTAAGAAAAGGTAATTCTGTAAGTAGCAGCTAAATTCATGGTGCATGCGTGCACATTAATGGCGCCTAGTCTATCAAGACGCCATTAGTGGTAAGTGGATTTTACTTTATGGAATACCAGCATAAGTGGCTGCCGATGCTTGTAAACAATGTCGTGGCCGCTTACTCCAGCTCTAAAGTAGGGGCAAATGACTGCATATATTACGGGCGTTAGGGTCTAGTCTGTACTTTCAGAATAGCGACCAACTAAACTCCATGTATAAATGGTCATTTATGTGAGTACATCACTAGAATGCCTTAATTTCCATGTGTGAAGTCACATGGAAATCTAGCCATCTCCTACAGAATTACGCTCATAGTGGTGATATCCAGCAGGCCTAAGGTCGGTCACATAGCTATATGAAGGGTAGAAGAATATCTTCACTCTACATATAGCTAACGGCCGTGAGCATCTACACATTGACATTTTAAATGTCGCAGCAGACATTTAAAAAAAATATCAACTGACCAAACTGAATATTGACCCAAAGTAGTTTACAGATAAAATTAAAAAAAACCTAGGAAATAAATTAGCTTCTTGGTCAGGATACAGAACGGACTAGCAAAGAGCTGCAAACAGAGGGAATTTTTCAATGACTCCAGTGATGTCACTATCACCAATGGGGGATTTTTACAGCCAGCTATGTTATACACAGCTGGGATTTGAACTGGATTTCCTGATTTCCATTCCTGAGCTTTACTAACAAGTGGAGGCATAACCTAATAGAGAGAACAGTGGGCTCTTAATTAGGGTTCAAATCCCATTAACTTCCTTATGGTCTTGACAAGTAACTTAACTGTCCATTGCTTTAGGAATAAACTTAGATTTCAGCACTGCAGAGACAAGGAAATACCTACAGTACCTCAATGTAACTTACACATACTACTGAAAGGCGGGTTCGTTTTGCCAAAGAGACTTCTGCCTTGTAAATTCTTTGCACTTTTGGCTCCCCCACTCCTTATTTGGCAGCTTGACCCCACTGGTAATACCATGAGACTATTGCTAGGGGTCAGAGTAGCCAGTTTGTACCTAGGTGCAGATAGGACAGCAACATCTGGGGGATCACTACTGCCCCTCATTAGCTACTAGTCGGTGGCATTCCTAGAACTTCTCACCCCCCAGAGTGGGTTCCCCCCCTGTGGTCAGTACCCCCTCCATGGCATGCTATAGCCCTCCCCCCTGCCGGGCCCATACATCCACAGCAGCGTGGCAAGCTTACCTAAAAGCTAGGTGGCTTGTTGTGCTGCCTCCAATCTAGACCCATTGGCTTGCTCTCCCAACTCAAGTCTCATGATTCCTGAGATTGCAGCTGTGAGACAGAGCCAATGGGCTTGGATTGAAGGCGGTGTGGCAAACCACTCAGCTTTTAGGCAAACTTGCCATGTTGCCACGGAAGAGTGGGCCCTGTGGGGGTGTGCCCCCTTCTGGCTGACACTAAAGATGGATCGCATCCACCACCCACTCTTGGTACACCACTGCCCCCAGAAAGAGCTGGGGGTGGGGGGGGGCAATTTCTTCAAATGGGTTAGTTTTGCACATACCAGGACAGTCGAGAACCACACTCCTAAGGGTGGTATGTGGAGTGTGATCTCAATGTCTAAAATTTACTGCTAATGCTCACTGCAGTACTTACATTCTGCCAAAGAGAGCATCCTTCTGGAGTTTATAAGATGCAACGTAGAGTCAACTTGTCAAGGTGCAACTGGAAATGTCTTTTAATCAGGCTGGGGGCTGTCAGGGGAAGTGGATGTTTTCAAGTGCCAGGAGGTGGGTGGTTTCTTTCAAGCTGTTAAAGGTAGGGGCAGGGGTTAAAGCTCAGGCTAGTTGGAGGGTAGGCTTATCTTTTTTGCTGCAGCATCATGGTTAAGTGTAGTGCAATAGTGAGGCTGCATGTGTGCTATTGGCTATGCACTTACTGAGTGATTAAGTGTGAGCGGTAATTTCATGGGTAAATATTGCTCATGCTCCATCACTTACTACACAGGTTTTATAGTTACTATCCATTAACTTTTGCAGCTGATGCCCAATAACTGCAAATCAGTAACACACATTAGTAAGCAGGACCCTAAGTCTCTCTCAGGGGCAATGACTCCAAATGGAGTGGAGGAGTAGCCTAGTGGTTAACCAGGAAACCAGTGTTCGATTCCCACTAGAACTCCTTGTGGCCTTGGGCAAGTCACTTAACCCTCCATTGCCTCAGAAAAATCCAAGTTATCAATGTTTCTGTTTAATGTATATTACCAAGTTTAAGTTACAACGTAAACCACTTTGCTGAAACGATAAAGAGGTATAAAAATACCTATTAAATAAATAAATGGGCTAGTTATGTACATGACAGTAATGAACTTAAGTTTCCCTTATACCGAAGGGGTTGAGCCGTCTTTGGAGCAGGCATTTTGCTGGGACTCCACGAGCATATTTCCTTTTCACATAGAATTTCAATCAATCAAGTTTCCCAAGAAAGACTCATATTTGTATGGGCTTAGACTCTGTTAGCTACCCTTAATTCTGTCTTACAATCAGCTCTTGTTTGTTCGTTTACACTCTAATAAATGTTTGGAATTGAAAAAGCAAGCTACTGGATCTTTTTAGAACTAGAATTCTTTATCTAGCTATCTGCCATAACTGCAAGAGATGTGTGGCAGGCAGGGCTGGCCCGTCCATTGAGCAAGAATGTTTTTTGCACAGGGCCCCGCGTTTCAGGGGGCCCCGCGCAAAAAACATTCTACATTAGCACAAGTAGATAAAAAACAAACAAACCGGCTGTTGCTGCCGCTGCCGCCGTGGCAGTGGCAGAATCAAATGTTCCGCCGCAGAGCCCCGCCTGCCCGGCAGAGCCTCCCTGCAGCATCAGCTACCAAGTCCCTCCCAATGCGCGGACTTTCAGAGCCGCGAAGGGAGAGCTTCTCTGACCTCTCGCGGCTCTGTTAATCCTGCCGGGGCTGATGGGAAATCCCATCAGCCCCGGCGAGATTAACAGAGCCGCGAGAAGAAAGGGAAACTCTCACGGCTCTGAAAGCCCGCGCATTGGGAGGGACTCGGGAGCTGATGCTGCAGGGAGGCTCTGCCGGGCAGGCGGGGCTCTGCGGCGGAACATTTGATTCTGCCACTGCCACGGCGGCAGCGGCAGCAGCAGCCGGTTTGTTTTTTTTAATCTATCAGGCTGATGGGGGGAGGAGGGTTAGGACTGGTAATGGGCTATGGGGGGGGGGCAAATAAGGGAAGTGGTTTGATGGGGGGAGGGGGGTTAGCACTGGTAATGGGCTATGGGGGGGTTAGGACTACTAATGGGCTATGGGGGGGGCTAAGACTGGAAGTGGGCTGATGGGGGGTAAGACTGGAAATGGGCTGATGGGGGGCTAAGACTGGAAATGGGCTGATGGAGGGGGGTTAGGATGTAATGGGCTATGGGGGGCTAAGACTGGAAATGGGCTGATGGGGGGGGTAGGACTGGTAATGGGCTATAGGGGGGGGGTTAGGACTGGAAATGTGCTGATGGGGGGGTAGGACTGGTAATGGGCTATGGGGGTGCTAAGACTGGAAATGGGCTGATGGGGGGTTAGGACTAGTAATGGGCTATGGGGGGCTAGGACTGGAAATGGGCTATGGGAGTGGCTAGGACTGGAAATGAGCTAGTGGGGGGTTAGGACTGGAATGGGCTGTGGGGAGGATAAGACTGGAAATGGACTGAGGGGGGTTAGGACTGGTAATGGGCTATGGGGGGGCTAGGACTGGTAATGGGCTGGGGGGGTGGCTAGGACTGGAAATGGGCTGAGTGGAAGGAGGGCTTGAACTGCAAATAGTTGATGGGGACGGGGGCTTGGAATGGAAATGGGCTGTGTGGAAGTAGGTCTTGAACTACAAATGGCTGATGGGGTGGGGGGCTTGGAATGGAAATGGGCTGTGAGGGGAGGGAGCTAGGACTGGAAATGGGCTGAGTGACGGGGGCTAGGACAGGATATGGGCTGATGAAGGGCTAGGATAGGACTGGAAATGGGCTGTTGGGGGGCTTGGATTGAAATGGACTCATGGAGGGGCTAGAACTGGAAGTAGGCTCATGGGGGGCTTGGATAGGAAATGGGCTGAGTGGAGGGGAGCTAGGATTTGACATGGGCTGATGATGGTGGGGCTAGGAAAGGACTTGAAATGGGCTGATGGGGGGCTGGGATTGGAAATGAGCTGATGGAGGGACTCGGATGGGGGAGCTAGGACTTGAAAAGGGCTGATGGGAGTTAGGACTGGTAATGGGCTATGGGGGCTAAGACTGAAAATGGGGTGATGGGGGGCTTAGGACTGGAAGTGGGCTGATGGGGAGCTTAGGACTGGTAATGGGTTATGGGGGGCTTAGGACTGGTAATGGGCTATGGGGGGGCTAGGAGTGGTAATGTGCTGGGGGGGTGGCTAGGACTGGAAATGGGCTGAGTGGAAGGAGGTCTTGAACTGCAAATAGCTGATGGGGATGGGGGCTTGGAATGGAAATGGGCTGAGTGGAAGGAAGGCTTGAACTACAAATAGCTGATGGGGAGGGGGGCTTGGAATGGAAATGGGCTGTGAGGGGAGGGAGCTAGGACTGGAAATGGGCTGAGTGAGTTGGCCTAGGACAGGAAATGGGCTGATGGAGGGCTAGGATAGGACTGGAAATGGGCTGTTGGGGGGCTTGGATTGAAATTGATTCATGGAGGGGCTAGAACTGGAAGTAGGCTCATGGGGGGCTTGGATTGGAAATGGGCTGAGTGGAGGGGAGCTAGGATTTGACATGGGCTGATGGTGGGGCTAGGAAAGGACTAGAAATGGGCTGATGGGGGGCTGGGATTGGAAATGAGCTGATGGAGGGACTCGGATGGGGGAGCTAGGACTGGAAATGGGCTGATGGTGGGGCTAGGATAGGACTAGAAATGGGCTTATGGGGGGGCTGGGTTTGGAAATGAGCTGATGGAGGGACTTGGATGGGGGAGCTAGGACTGGAAATGGGCTGATGTGGGGACTAGAAGGGAGCGGATGCTGGAACTAGAAGGGAGCTGATGTTGGGGGAGGATTAGAATGGGATAGTGCTGGGAGAGTGAAATGGAGATGGAAAAAATATTTTGTGTGGGAGGGAAGACAAATCTTCAATTGGCCGGATATTGGGAGAGTAAGTGGGGATTGAGGATGGCTGGGTAAAATTTGAGTGGATGAAATAGGAATGAGGAAAGAGCAAAAGGAGAAAGATTAGTATGTTAAAGCAGATGTAGAGAGAGAATGGAAAAAAAAACTAGAAGAGTGAAGAAAGGACAAATGGACAGCAGACGATGGAGAGTTAGCAGAAGACATGAAGAAACCAGAAGAAAGTGGCTGGAGCAATTGCAACTGAAAAAAATGCACAAAAGGTAGAAAAATATCTCTTTATTGAATTTATTAACTGAAATATGCCAGCTCTGGGAAATGTGCATCTTTAACGTCTGCGCTTTGTTTACTACAAGAGGAAATTAATTTATAGTTTTATTTCTACAGTGTTGTTGGGCTTTTGGGGTTCCCAGTTTAATTATTGTCTTCCTGTTTCTAAATTGTGATTCCTTGTTTGGTGATGGTCTATGTTCTGCATGTGTAACTGAGCTGAGATATTCTGTTTATGTAATTCCTATTTGACATTGCCACGTGTTCTCTTTCCCCAGTAGGTCATGTATTGTTGTTCTCTGAAATGTATTGGTTTAATATTTGTAGTGTTGCCTTTTAATAGGTAGGGTCTTGTGCTTTGTGAGTCCTGCTAGTGCCGTTATGATACGGCGGGTTTGCTATGGGTTCTAAATGGGCAGTGTTTGTAGTAGTTCCTAATGTGCCTGGCAGTTGGCACTGGATTATAGTAATGTAGAAATCTTTTAGTCTTTCTTTATCCATACACTCATTAAGAGGCATGTTTACTAAAAGTTAGTGTATGGTAACATTATGCAAATATTTATGCAAATGAGGCCCCTTATGCAAATGAGGCCCCGCACCACGTCTCCGCACCCCTCCTTGGGCTGCCCCTGCTGGCAGGCAGAATAATATGCTAATGTTGGTCATTAGAGCTTGTTAATACTGTATTTAAGACTGTTAATACTGTATTTTGTATATAAAACCGTTCAATAAATAAATAAAATAAAATAAATACAATTTATTATGTATGCTAATGAGTGATTTTAAAAGACATGCAAATGAAGCAGCCTGCAAACTCCACACATATTTTATTACAGATGGTATTGCAAAGAACAACTACATTGTTTGATTTTTTATATTACTATACCTCTTAAAATGTTAGCACACTTCAGTACACTGGTCTTTTGGTGGCCAGACTTAGGCCCATGGCTGCCTGCTAAGGACTGTCACTAGGGAGGGGATAAAATATGGGGAACAATTCCCAGCTAGTTGCCAATGAAGACTCATGGCTCGGATTGATCTGAATGCCCAAAGAAAGCCGGAGAAAACTGATGCCCCCACCCCACACCTCTAGAAAAGCGAATATGCAAAGGTCCTAAGAGCCGGAAACGCAATATTCAGGTTGGTGTTCTTAAAAGGCCATGTCCTAGAGGTCAGTTCACTTTCCCACTCTTGCACTGGCTGATAAGGGCAACGTTTTGCACGGTGCAGTAAGCTGAATGACTGTCCAGCTGTTGTACTACAAATTATCTGACCAGGGCTCTTCTTGGGAGAATGTGTTATTCATGCTAACTTTCACTCAAACGGAAGCAGCTGCAGTCCCTGCCAACCCCTTGCAGTGTATCAAAGTGTTGACGTTTTATGGAACCTGTTCATGGGCTCGTGTGGAAATCTTCCTCCCAGGCTTGGAATTTTGAACAAATTGGATTTTACATGACATTAAAAATGTCCAGATAAGTTATTGCCCTTTACTAAACAAGACGTTTTCCAATATGATCCAGAAGGCAAGGTCTTTCATTGCAATCCAAGAATGGAAGAACGGAAAGGGGGGGGGGAGATGTTGATGGGTGTCTACTTGGCTACTTCAGGGCATAACAATTTACAGCTTGACACTCTGAAATCAAAGTATTTTATTATTGTAAATTCCTTTTTAAAGCATTTCCAGCCAATGTTTATATGCAGTACATAGAATGAAAAAAACCCTTTTTTTTCAGCTAAATTCTTTTCTATGGGGTGATTTTGGCACCAGTTTATAAGCCTGTCTTTAGTGTCTGGATACTTTTGAAGGAAGTGCAATGGACTATCTCAAATTTATAAGGTAGCAAAAGCTTCAGTTCATCACTGATTTGAAACAAGATGCCCTCAACAGTGCAGAGACCCCTAACACTGCATGGAGAAGCCAACCGTAGGCACACAGGTGAGAAAACTAAGAAGCATATTAAAAATGGAAAATGCCTTGTGCTGTGCTGGTTCCAGGATAACAGACCGCAGTCATAGCTGTGAAGAGTCTCTATTCTCCATCTCTCATGTCTGTTAGCTAAATTTTTCAGGTCATAGGCTTCACAGATATATTGCTCTTTGCCTCCCTCTGATACAAAGAGATGGTGAGGGTAGCTGAGACCAGTTCATCTAGTAGGAAAGGGGTCTGAGTGGCAGGCAGGTAGCCAGTCAGGATCAGGAGAGTGCAAGAGATGTTCTGAGGGGCAGTTCACCATCCAATCAGGGGTCAGCAGAGTCTTAGATGAGATCTGAGATGTAGCCAATCAGGAGAACAAGGAAGCCAATGGTGAGCTGGTGATAAGATCTAAGGAGAAAGCAGGTGCTGGCAGGCAGTACGTATTGTCAGAATGGGCTATTTCATACCCATCCAGACAATTTTTTTTCTGTCAAGTGGGAAAATAATACAGCTGAGTGGGTAGTGCAGATTTGAACTACTCTCACCACCACCAAGCCATGTATCTATATTTCATGTTTCCAAGTTGTTGCTGAGGGATGCAGGAAATTATAATATGTCCTCACAAAACATCATACAGAGAGATATACTTCCCATTTGTCTGCTTCCTCTTCCAAATCCAGCTGGTTACTGCCCACCTGTATACAGATATTGTATATTACAAGAATATAAGAAAAGCCATGCTGAGTCAGGTCCAACTCTATCAAGCCCAGCATCCTCCTCCGACAGTAGCCAGTCTGGGTTATAAGTACCGGCCAGATCTCTTTCACATAACTCATTTCAGGAGGATATGTGATAGACCTGAAAAAGCCATTTAGCCAATATTTTTATGGACTTTCGCACCAGAAACTTGTCCAAACCTCTTGAACAGCGCTATGTTAATCATCTTGATGACTACATCCTCCAGCAACAGATTCCAGAGCTTATTTCTGTACCGAGTGAAGAAATAAACTTTCTACATTTTGTTTTCAGTCTGCTGTTCATTAGTTTCATCAAAGTGTTCTCCTGTTTTTGTGGTTGAAAGGTTATCCAACTGTTCTTTGTTTGACCATTTCACCCCACACAATGATGAAAGTTCAATTGTTGCAGCCCAGGAAAGTGGATTATGAATAACATGGTTTACAGCGAGCATTGGAAAAAAACAGCTTAAACAGACATGCCGATTCTGTAAGAAAGACCTGGAAATGGTGACTTACCTCATAGCTGCTGTGAAGTTCTGATATCGAAAAATGTCTATACAGAAAGGCACAACAAAGTAGCATGCCTCATCCATTGGAAGCTCTGTAAACGCTAAATTCCTGTGCCTGAAAAACACTGGGATCATGACCCTAAAAGAATTACAGAGAATGAAGAGATTATAGTAGCCTGGGATATTCCCATTCCGACAGATAAAAAACTGGATGTGAGGAAACCTGATATAGTAGTAAAAGAGAAAAACACCAGAATAGCATTGATAATAGAGGTGTCTGTTCCAAGTGATTATTCTTAGAATCGAGTGGAAAGGCAGAAGATCCTGAAGTACAAGAAATGCAGTCAGAGATCAAGAAAATGTGGCAGAAAGATACAGAAATATTTCCCATTGTATTGGGAGCCACAGGCTCGATAAAGAACAATTTCCAAGCACATCTTGACAAACTACCCATACATGTTACAACTTAAGAACTCCAGAAGGAAGCTCTCTTTGGCACGATGCGAGCACTATGCCATTCATTAACAGTACATTTGAGAGACTGAGATCATATTCCACATACCCTGGTTTAGAAGTGAGGTTCATGACTGTCATGGTATGTGCAAAATTAACCAATTTGGAGAAACTGCCCAAAGTGAAAGTTCTAATGAGAGGCCCCCAAGAAAATTTTGCTAAGGTTCCCCCTCCTGTTGTCTCCCCCCTCCCATGGTGACCTCTAATTGTCATATCCCCTGCAGCCACACATACCCATTGTAGTGACACCTTCCTTTGTCCACTATTGTCCTGTGTAGTTCAAAGAAAGATGTCTATGAATTGAGATCATTATGAGGGGGGGGGGGGAGGTGATAAGTCTCTGGTCTTGTAACGAAACAGAAAGCTACGGGCACACTTCAGTTCCGGAGGTCCAAATGATCTCGCCTAAGTGTGCCCATAGCTCTCTGTTTCATTACAAGGCCAGAGACTTATCAGCCCCACCTTGTACCCCTTGTTATTTGCTACTATGTTGTTTTATGTGTTTGGGTGTTGGGGGAGGAGGATAATTTTCTTTGTAACTCTTCTGTATTTTTAAATTGTTGTAAACTGCCTTGAATACCTGTGCATATGGCGGTCTAAAGATGTTTTAAAATAAATAAATAAGTAAATAAATACATTAAATAAATAAGTTCCATTGAGTCTGTGTTGACTCATGGCAACCTTCTTGATAGTTGTCCTAAACTGTGCTTCATTTTAAGTCAAGCGGTTAATTGTTGCTAGAATGGCATCCGTCGCTGCTGTTATTGTATCAATCCATCTCATTGCTGGCCTTCCTCTTTTACATTGACCTTCAATCAGGGGCAGCTCAAGGCAAACTGCTGCCTGAGGCGAAGAATGAGATGGCACCTCCCCCCACCTTAGAGGGGGGCGGGGCTTTTTCAAAAATCCAATCAGAGACTGAACCAAACCAAAAAGCTGATTAAATTATATGGAGGAAATGCAAGATGTTTGCACACAGGGCCATATCAAGCTGCAATCGCGCCCTGTGCGACTTGCAGCACAGGCACATGCCCCCCCATCCCCCCCATACCTCTGTCCAGCACTGCCTGCTCTTTCCCTGCTGCTGCTGCCCTCTGGTTTTTTTCACAGCGGCGCCGGCAGCAGGGAACGAGCAGGCAGCGCTGGATGGAGGTATGGGGAGGAGGAGGGGAGCATGTACCCGATCTGAAAGGCGCCGGCACTTTAAGCAGATCTGTCCCTCCCTGCTCTGACATCATGTCGGAGGAGGGAGGGACCAGACCTGCTTAAAGTGCTGTGAAAAGGCTTGGGAGTGCATTTTGGCTGCCTGCTATTGTCCTGCCAGCGGAGGCAGAGCAACCGCAGACAGCCAAAATGTGCCCCCCAATTCTTTGCGCCCTATGCAGCTGCACTGCATGCACAGGGCTAAGTATGGTCCTGTTTGCACACCAAGGGGTATGTTTACTAAATCGTCTTAACATCGCAGCAGTGGTATTATCTTGTGATAAGTAACGTTATCGCGCAATAAGTAACGTTATCAAGGGATAATGTAACATTATCGCGCAATAACGCGGCGGTGGCGTAAAGGCAAACTAACGCTGTGAAATCCGTGACTGAAGGGTGGAGTAAGGCTTCCCCGAGGGCGGAAAGAAGGGGTCAATGGGTGGAGAGTGGGTGGGGAGAGGCTCCAGGCACACTAACACTGTGAAATCTGGGTCTGAAAACTAACGCCAGTGAAAACCTCGCGCTAGAGGCACATTTGCAAGAGAGAGAAACCATTTCAGTCAGCAATGTACAGCAAAGGCATGGAAACCCAGAAAACTGATAGTAGTGATACATGTGCAGGAACAAAAAAGGCAAATAAACATAGAAAATGACCAAAACCACATTTGAAATCCCAATAACCAAGCTGGCCAATAGTGATATTAATGATAAACATAAAGGAACACCACTGACAAAGCACAGAAAAGAAGATATCATGTTTGGAAGGGTCTATTCTCTGTCCCCCTACAAAGTGAATGATCCCACATTGAAATAGCACTGATCAGGGTTTTTTCTCGTTTATATTGGGCAGGTTTTTTAAGGCGTGCACATGTGCAGCAACAGCAGAGTGGGCACTTAAGAAAGGGCAACTGTACTGATGCTGTAAATGGGTTACAGAGGGCTGCAGGCGGCACATGCTGTGGTCCAGCTGGGGCACAGTGCGGGCTAGGCATATGACTAGGTGGCACATAGGAATGCCGAAAATGTAAAGCAGCAAGACAGCAACTGACAAGGGTCCAACATGGGCACGAGTGTGTGTCCCACAGTGTCACAGGGGATATTACCCAGCAGGTACCCCCAAGGGCACATAACATTTGCAGGTGGTGCCGGGGGGAAGTGCGCATGTCCATGTAGGCACCCCTACCCGGGAACGCACACCATAGGCAGCTGCCTACTGGCACACTGGATGGCCTGGGACTGCACACCACCAGCACCACTGGCATAAGGGCATGTCAGCATGGTGGCGGAAGGGTGCTGGTGGCGGAGGGGGCAGTGGCATCTGCCCACAGCAGACCACGGCCAAGCCCTGTTTAGGTGGGAGCCGTGCACTACAACAGACAAGGTCTGTCTGACGAACAGTTATGGTATCCCCAGGGAATGATCTGCCCCTGTGGCAACAGTTTGGTGCAGTACACACAGCCAATGTGTTCAAGAGCGGAAGGTCACAAGTTCAAGTCATAGCTGTGGCTCCTGCTAGCCCTGTCCCCATATTTTACCCAGTACTAAACTGTGGTAATAAAGATGGAACCTTTATTGCAGATAACATAAACATGCCTGAAACACCTATAGCTTACCCAACAGAGCACAGACACCATAAACATGTGCAATCCCTAGAGCAGAGTTTCCCAGCTGCAGTCCTGGAGGGCCAAACACCGTTCAGGTTTCATGCTGTTCCTAATAAATATGCCTGTGCTGCATTTGTATGCGCTGTCCCCATTGTATGCAAATGTATCTCATGTATATTCATTAGGGACAGCATGAAAATCTGAATAGTGTTCAGCCCACTATCCAATGCCTCATAGAGAGTCAGGCTGTTGGGCCCTGCGCAGAGCAACATCTCCCAATACTGGCACCTGCATACCTTAGCAATGATGACCTAAACATGGGAACACGTTCCACATATATCAAAAGGTTGCTGTGATTAATGTCAGATAACAAATCCTATGTTAAACACGATTTGTTGATAGAGGTTCATCATAGCAACCTTTCTGATATCTGTGGAGTGTGTTACATTTATTGATTCTCACAGTGTTTACCACCCCGGGGAGTGACCCCAACAGTTTTGCGTACCATAGCAATGCCTGCACTGTGCCCAGGACTGGTGTGGTGGCCAGGGCTGCCACAAACCTCTATATTTGCACAATGCTGGCATAGGTGTGGGAGTGTGTGTCTGCCTATCCAGTGTGTTGTGGCTGCCTACACCTTACTGAGCCCACACTGCTTGCACTGTTTCCAGTGTTAGCCTGCCAATGTGCATAATGAGGAGCAAGGTACTGTGGGTATGGCCTGGACAGGGTGGCCTGGGCAGGATGCTTCTGCACAGGGCATAGGGCAATGGGTGGGACATTGTAGTACCCGACCACCACCTGCACGGACAGGGTGGCCACAGCATGTCATGCTGTGAGGTCACTCTCACCCTGACTGAGCAGTGACCATGGCATGGCTAGGTTCCCCCATAGTGCTATATAATATTTTTCTCAAGTGATATTTATGGGTTCTCTTTTCTGGGGCCCAATCACTGACATACCTGCTTGGTGTATGTGCGCTCACATCCCATTTTTGGGTGCACACAGTTTCTCCAGGAACATGCACTATGTATTAGCTAGCAGACTGTCTGCAGTTAGTATGTGTATGCCTGGGACACCTTGCAGGGTACAGTGGGTGGAGACTGACTGTGCTCTCTGCTGGTGAATGTCAGATAGTGGTGGGGGGCAGCTGAGCTTTTCCAGCATTGTGCCTGTCTGCCATTGCCTTATTGATGCATACAGATCTGCATTAACTGCCCTGTAGGGTGCCTGTTCCAAAGCAGATGGGGGTTGATGGTTCCCCTCTACTGCCACCATTGCAGAGAGGTAGAATGTGGATCTGTTGGTGGGAGATCCTGTTCCCCCATCCTGAGCCACAGACGGCGGTTTGGGTGGCGCTACATAATCAGCTTTTGGGTCCAAACACCCCCCTTCACTTATAACATGTGACCCACAGGATATGCACTATTCTGTGTGCATCATACTCCACAAGGGCTAGACATGACTGGGAAATACAGATGGACATTGGTGTAGCCTAGATGCATCTGCAAGGACTACCTATCACACACTAGCATTGATGGCGACCTGCAGCATAGCCTATCTCAGCAAAGTCAGGTGCTGCGGACATGATGCTGGGTGCCCCACCTCACCCTCAGGGTGAGCACAGGACCCGCACAATGTCATGGTCTGTAGCTACTCTGTGCCAGTAACACACACGGTCAGTTCCCCTTACCAGGCCGAGGTGCTGTGGGGGTGCATACCCCATCTTGTGATCAGCTGTAGACTGCTGATCTGCATGTGCAGTGCATCATGGGTACAGGTGGGTTTACCCTATCCTGGTGACTACAGCAGACAGGTTGTGTGGTGACCTGCAGTCTTTCTGTAGCCAGCCAGGGGTGTATTAGCAGCTATAGAGATGTAGCCCACTGGTTGCTTCAATGACTGTGGAGGCAGAGGCCATGGGTTTGATCCCACAGTGGTGTTTTTTAATAAGGCTGTCTGAGGCTTTTCCTTTTCATTTAAATCAGTGCTGCCAGTAAAATGCACCCTCACAGTGCTGTAACCTTAAGGCGTCCCATAAAGCGCCCTATAGGGCACAATATAAGGTGCCTTGGCGGACAGTGCACTTTATAATGTGCCCTATGGAGTGCCTTATAGGGCGCCTTATGTGGCACCTTAGGTTACGGCACTGTGAGGGTGTGTTTGCTGGCAGCACTAATTTAAATTAAAAAAGGAAATGCCTCAGATGGCACTGATTTAAATTAAAGGGTAATGCCTCAGACAGCCTTCTTACATAACACCACTGTGGGATCAAACCCATGGCCTTTGCCTCCACAGTCATTTCCCTATGGTAACATAGCCTGGAAACTGCCTTAGCTGTGGATCTCCCCTATCCCAGTAAGCACAGCAGAATGTATGTGGGTTGACATGCAGTTGTTGTGTAGTCAGTCCTAGCTATGACAATGGCCATAGAGGCATAGCACACTGGTTAGTACAGTGACTACACAGCCAGCTCTCATAGGTTCAAATCCCCAGTGCAACAACACCAGGAAGAGTGTCTGAAGTGGCACCTTTTTGCATGACTGTAACAGTTAGACACATCTCTGTAGTGTGCAGGTAACGCCAACATACCCACTCACCCTAGGCCTGTAGACTACGGTGGCGCTGAGCATGGGCCGTAGAAAGCGCATTAAAGGGCACCGCAAGTTAAGGTGCCCTATAATCCACCCGCTGGCCAACGCCAGCGAGCCTCATCTCCGTAACGTAGACACCAATTATATTAAATTGTGGTGTGGCGGCGAGATCAGGTGTATGGGGACTGGAGAAGCGGCCCATACCATTCGCGGCGCGTTTCACTGTTCCGATAAGAATACTATGATGCAATCTGGCCATCAAAATCCCATGTGTGCTGTGCACCGTAATTGCGCCAGGTAGCGCGTAGTACTGCGAGATAGCGCGTATACGTGCGCGACATGGCGCATGCGTAATGTGCATCATCGCGCACGTAAACGCGCTATCTCAAGAGTAAAAAAATGGACAGTCGTTCACGGAAGCTCGCATTCACAAGGAGGGAGCTCAGGATCCTGTGTGAATTGATATGTACAAGACAACGCCGTTTGTTCCCGGGCACAGCAAAGAGACAGGACCTTGGATGGGTGAGGAGAGCATGGGTGCGCCTCACCAGGCAGTACAACAGATCTGCCGACTACCCCATGAGGTAAGTGTATGGGGGCAGGTCACACAATGATGGTTGTGCAACACAAATACAGCAAGCATCACATATCATACATGCAGAACATGGTGGACATACCAATCTGTGGGCCAAGCTGTTGCCACTGTAGATGCATATGTTGTGGAATGCAATCCTGCCCTATCCCCAGAACGGCCACAGACCTGATTACACAGGTCTATTACACATCCTGGTGTTATGTTACCTGCGTGTGATGTGGTCTCAAATGTCTGCTCCATCCCCAGGAGGCGTCACACATGGCTACAGAGGTCTAGCATAGATCCTGGTGTTAGGTTAACTGCATCTCTGTCAGTCTCAGAGCTCTGCCCTAACCCCAGGTGGCCCGTGACCTGATTAAGGTGGTCTATTAGAGATCCTGGTGTCAGGGTACCTGCATCTGTTTCATTCTCACAGTTCAGCCCTAACTCCAGGAGTCCCTGGACCTGATTACAGAGGTCTATTAGAGATCCTGGTGTCAGGGTAACTGCATCAGTTGGGGTTTCACAGCTCTGCCCTAACCCCAGGAGGCCCTGGTCCTCATTACAGAGGTATTTTATAAATCCTGGTGTCAGGGTACCTGCATCCGTTGGGGTTTCACAGCTCTGCCCTAACTCCAGGAGGTCCTGGACCTAATTACAGAGGTCTATATCCCAGCTAGGTGTGTTGGTGCATGCTCTTGTTGCAGTCGGCCACAAATGTCCTATTCACAGGAGGCTCTAGTTGTGTCCACACAGGTAGAGTACACATCCTGGTGTTCTGGTAGTGGTTCCTGGTGATGTGTTCAGGGCCACCCAATCCCCGCGTGATGCCAGAACACATCACACATGTTCCAATACAGATATCATGGTGGAATGGCATGTGTGTCTGCGGATGTGTGTAGGTGATGCAAACACACAGGTGTGTGCTGGACCCACAGGGGCCAAGAAACACCTCCCCTTTAGACAAGCATACCTACCCCACCCATGGCATGGTGCTGCCATGTAATGCAAGGAGAGCGTAGGATCTGGGTAAGGCTGGCCTGTGGGGTTGGCCACTTAGGTGGCACCCCACACATGCCTGGAACCACAGCCACACATGCAGGCGGCACTGGCAACAGGTAGTATAGGACCCACTGGCATGAGCAGCAGCAGCACCCTGCTGTACGCAGTGATGTGTGATATGCATTGGGCACCCACCAGAGATATCTGGCCCTTAATGTTCCCACCCTTTGCATTTCCACCCATGTGGAGGACCTACGGAAAAAGGGACGGGAGTTGCAGCTGCACTGCCCGGATGTCCTTGAGCGGCTACAAAGGAGGGTGCTGCAGGAACGTGGCGGTGAGTGTTGCGGCCCCTGCAGTGCAGTACAGCATGTCACAGTGGGCCAACGGCCTATGGGAGGCTACACTATGTTTATATGGCATTGTAATTGCATGATGGTTTGCTAATGACTGTCTTCCCCCACAGAAGCTGCTGCTGCTGGTGAGGGGACATCAGCCGCAGGGCCACCCACAACACGTCTCACTGCTGCAGTCCAGCCAGTGAAGGAGGAGGGGGAGGAGGCAGAGGAGGAGGAGGAGGTGGAGGAGGAGGAGGTGGCAGAAGAGGAGGAGGAGGCGGCAGAGGCGGAAGAGGATGATGGGTACATGGAGGGGGTGGAGGGTGGGATGGGGCGGGAGGGAGGGGAGGGTGAGAGTGTGTGTGATGTTTTGGGGGGTGAGGAGGAGGAGGAGAGCATGGAGGGTGGGTGGGAGGTGCCAGGGGAGGGTGGGAGGGAACACAGGACAGCACAGGGCACTGTGGGTCCCTGCCAGCTGCTGCATGTGTGTGGCGATGGTGCCCGTCTGGGTATAGCTACACCACCCATTGCCACAGACAGGGCCCATGCACATGCCACCACACAGACACCTGGCACCTTGTGTGTATGTGGTGGCAGGTGCATCCAGGACCTGTATGTGGCAATGGAAGGCGTGCTGCAACACCAGCGGGCCCAGGACTGCACCATCTGGTGGCTGGCAGGCTCCATTCAGTGGATGGCTGCCGAGATGCAGCATGTGGCTGGTATGGGTGGCACATCTTGACAGCCATCCCCTGATGGGCGTCCCAGGAGCGTGTGATGGTCCCTGCGGCGCCCACACACATGCCCTGTGCTGTTCTGTCTCCAGGGGACCCAACATGTGGGTTTTAGTATATAGTACCTGTTGTACATATGTTTTAAAATACAGTGGTTATGTGTCTCCCTTACAGACTGTGCACGTGAGCATGGGACATGTGTGTAGATCCCTATGTGTATGCATGGTAGACATAGGTGACATACATGGACCGTCTCCACATGCAGTTGTGGGGGCTGCCCATGTGCATAGGCATCTGTGTCCCATGGTGCCCCTGTGATGTGCCACTGTGCATTGTTCCCCAACAGCTATGGTCACATGCTTGCTGTCTGAGATGCGTGCGCACCATATCTGATGCACCATGCCTGTGGGGCAATAGGGTGAAAAGGCTAGCAGCAGGTATGTGGCCGGAAGGGTAAGAGGGGATGTGGTACCCAGGGGCTTTACAGGGGGATAGCTGGTGAGGGCGAGGCAGATTGATGAAGGTCCTGAGGATGAGCGGTGGGGGACTACAAGCGCAGGTGAACAGTGATCAGTTGACTGAAGTGAGCTACCTTTGTCTGCCTGTGCCGCATGCAAGCCTATGTGGGTAGACAGCCATGTAGGCCCTGGTGTGGGCAGGGAGGATGGTCACACATGTGTGTCCAATGATGGAGAGTATATGGGGTGGGAGAGGGTGACAGATCTTACAACAGACATGTACCTCTGTGAACATCTTGCTGGGCAATGGGTGAGGTTGGGTATACCCCCATGCATAGGTAGGAGGGTGACCACCTGCCGCAGTCCATGGCACACAGGGCATGGTATAACCTATGTGCGATGATTGGTGGTAGTACAGACACCCCACCCCTGAGGGATATGGGTAGGCACATGTGGGCAGGATGACAACATGGGTTGCAGGGTACGTAAGGGATCACAGTGCCACACATTGGAAACAAACACATAGGTTGTAATAGGTTGTGATATCTTTATTTTTAATGTTCACATCCTCCGTGGCCGGCCATGGTGACTACAGCCCAACCCACCCCTCTGTCCCAGGACTGCTGGTGCCGCCTCTGATGCTGGTGCTGGCTGCTGGGTATGGGCAGCTATGGCCTCCTGGGCATCTGCAATACAGAGAAGTGCCCCTGCCATTGTGTCTGCTGTGGCATGCAGCTGGTGGATCTCCTGGAGAATGGCCAACAGAACCTGACAAGTGCCTGTGGGAGTGTGACACAAGGTGATGTTTGAGATACCTGTTACAACCCCCACTGTGACACATGCACATGTCAGTCATATCCCACCAGATCAGTCTGCAGAAGAATCATGCATGCAACAACTAGCATCGCATGACCATGTTTAAATCTGTGTGTCCCATGAGCCATTCTCAAGACAGGAAAGGGTCCTGATGAGGGCTCATGTGAATCACAGATCTCACACATGGTACAGTGTCGCAGTTCAATGTGTCAATGCTTGATCTGTACACTGGTCATATGAGATAAGCCAGATGACGTGAGGAGTCATGGCACACACATACATATATCTGGGGGGGGGGCCCTATTTTCTCAAACACTGGCCCACAGTACAGATTACGCTGACAAACTATGCTAGGTAACAATACCCATGGGGAGGGGTCAGTCATGTAAGATGTCTAGGTGACCTGGGATAGGTGTTTTCTGCTGTGCGCTTCCTTGGGGTATATGGCCGTGAAGTGTGTGTGTGTGTCTGAGCTCCTCACACATGCTGACACCTGACAAGCCATGCTACAAGAGGGGGGGAACACACATGGCACAGACCCCCCCAACATATAAGAAACAATCTGCTATGTTGCCAACATATTGTGGTGCACATGCAGTCTCATTGTGGATGTTACGTCCACCCCCATGGGGATTGTTGTATATGCTGCTACCCACCTTCGGCATCGTGCCTTGCTGAGGCACTGTGGGCCCGCAGCTCTGCCAAGATCATAGCCATGCTTGTGGGAGGGGTGGCTGATGTCTCTGGCACCTGCACGGTGTGGTGACTCCCCTCCATCTCCATACCCTCTAGAGCTTGTGAGCTTCTGCTAGTGGCCCCACTGGAGCGTTGACATCCAGTGGCGTGTCCTCTGCCTCGGCCAGCACATTGTTTCCTGTTGTGCCTTCGTCATTGCTGGCAGTGTCCCCGTACATTGTGGGCTCTGGCCCCTCACCATCCTGAGGCCCTGCCACATCTTCCTCCTCATGTGCCTCCATGGTCCTGTAGTCACCTGGGGGTTGGAAAAGGGTACACAGCACAGATGAGTTTGCGCAGTGCATCTATATACACCTGTGTAGTACATCCCTGCCATAATCAATGTGTTGTGCGCCTGTGCCTGCTGTTGGTACGCCTACAATAGGGACAGTACAGGTGCCTACAGCGTGCTGTGCCTGGCAGGGGGTGTGGGGGGTAGCAGCCTCATTCCCTGGTGTAGCTTTATCACATGGGATGAAGTGTGTGGGGGATGATGTTTTGTGTGCCGTGCCCTCTATCTGCAGTATCATGTATGGACTGGCCGCCTGACCGTGGATGTGGCCTCAGCAATACATGTGGCCGTGGCGCATGTGGGAGCCCTGAGTGGGATTGTGTGCCATCACTGTGTGTGTGAGTGATGTGCTTGCATTGCGATGAGTGGTATGCACATTAGGTGTTGCAGGATGTGTCTGTGTCAGCCAGACGTGTCTGTGGGCCCTCCTCTTTGCAAGACACTGTGTGGTGCGGCTGGACAGCTATGCCATACTCCATGAGTGCCGTGGGGTATATGGGGGGATGGGTGGAGCACTGCTGTGTATGGGAAGGTGTGTGTGACACTGTGGGACATGTATAAGGGCTGATCCCAGGTGTTGTGGGAGTTGTGCTATGTCTATTTGGTATGGGTGTGGCAATGTGCCTTCCAATGTCTGGTGAGGTTGGGTGCAATATCACCACTGTATGTGGTCCCCGACAGAGTGTTAAGTGTGTGACATGTGTTGTGATAAGGAAGCTTATCATAGCTCAGGTAGGAGCTATAGAAAAGATGATGTGACTCTGAACAAGCAACCTGTCAGTTCTGGTAGAATTGAGAAAACAGAGTTTTCACATAAAAGACTACCAGTCCCAGAATGCACCAGCTTTCCAGCAGCCATGAGAGGGGCTGAAGTGAGAGAATGTGTGTGCAATCAAGAGAGCTATGAGGTAATCCCTAAGCACTCATCTCAAAGGGCAGGGCTTGATTCAACACAGCTGCGCTGTGTTAGGGAGCAGCACACATTAGGAAAGAATAAGAATAGAGATTATTCTTCAGGAAACAGTTTCAGCAACAGTTTCAAGAACAGCTTCAGGAAGAGATACAGAGGGGAGAGCTTCAGCAACGGCTACAAGCACCAGTATCACCTGGAGAAACAGAAGCCAAGCCAAGCAGATAGAGAGAGAAGGAAACTCTCTGGAAGGAAGAGAAGAAAGGCCATTGGAAGGTCTGGGAGATTCCAAGGCAGTACTCATACTGGGAGGTATTCCAAAGGCCAGCAGAGTCCATTGGACTGGATTCAGCCAGAGGAATGGAGTGGCAGAGATAGGAATCACCAGTGGCTACCTGGAAGAGAGAAGACTGCATGTGGAAGGGACTTTCAGACCAAGGCCAGAAGGTATGTGAGAGAAGATCCAGTGTCCAGGGATCAAGATTGGAAGGCTGGACATCAGAATTGGATTACATATTGGCCAGGCTATACAGAGAGGAATAATGATAGCAGGAGAGGCTCAGGTATGAACACTGATCCAGACCCTATCTATAATAGAGAATGGCAGCAAGGGAATAAGCATTCTCATGATAGTGCCGTAATGAAAGACTCATCTGTGCCAATGTATGATATTGACCCTATGATTGTTGATGCAGGGGGAAATACAGCAGATGAAACTATTTACATGGACTGTTCTTTATCTAAATGCTATTGCTAGTTTTCTATGAGCAAACACATCAGCCATCACAAAGAAACCTAACTTTGTTCTTTATTTCCACTGCAAACAGCTCTTAAAGCAGGATTTGGGCTCACACAGTAGCAGCCAGCCAGCTAAAGGCTTTCAGCTGGTCCATGGATAGTAATTAGGGCTGCACCTGATTGTGTGTGTAAGCAAGGGAGAATCACTGCTGAGATCAGCGTGGAAAATAAGCAGAAGTTAACCTAACCAGCAAAGTTTATTCTTTACTTTGTGCCTTTGTATTTGGTAATTATTTGCTAAGAAAACATTAGCTAATTGCCTGACAAGCTGAAGGTTGTTTTCTGGTTTACTTTGTGACTTTTTGTTATCCATTTTAAACACTGCAAGCAAGTAACCTCATTTATAGTGCTATCAAGCATACATGTGCTGGGTGAATTAAACCCCATCAATAAAAGAAGTATTTTTATTGATCTTACCACTTGGTTTCACAACTCAAATTATTGTCATCAGCTGTGTTTGGGAGTGAATGAACTACAATACCCACAATACCTTGCAAGAATCATATGAATATATGCATCGTCAAGATTGTGTAAGTTCTCACCCTAGGCAGCCGTCTGACAAATGGCGTAGTCGGCAGGATTGCTCTTGCACCAAGAGGATTTACTTGTTGTGGATTACAAATAAAAGTCAAGTTTAAAGCTGTAAGAAGATTTCTTTCCCTCATCTGCACTTTGGAAGAAAAGTGGTTGTTCCAGGAAGCTGTCCCAGATGAAAAGACCCTGTGAAAAGCTGGATTCATCACTGAGACAAGGTAATATGTACCTGGGCATGTCTAGTGGTGGATGTGTGTAAGCACAGGGGGTAATTGAAAAAAAAAAAAAAAACCCACACCTGGTTGGAAGGTGCTGCTCTTGGGTTTTTCTTTTTTCTTTTCTTGCAGGGGTCAAGATGGATCCGACGGAGATGGCTCAGTGGATGGCAGCCCAATTTAGCAAGCAGCAGGAGCTATCACAGCAGGCCCAGGACACTGCTATGAAGGCCATAATGGAACAGCAGAAACCAGTGCTTGATCTGGTGCAAGCTCTAGTTCAGCTGCAGAGCCAAAGTGGAACAGATGCAAGACCAGCAGTTAGTACTGGTACACCACATATGGACAATGTGGGACTCAATCAAGGGATTGGGGCATTTAATTTTGGGAAATTAACTCCAGAAGATAATGTTGATGATTTTCTAGAGTCTTTTGAAAGAGTGGCACAGGCTTTAGCATGGCCAGAGACCCAGTGGGCAGTAAGGCTGGCAGCCTCATTAACTGGTGAGGCACTAGCAGCTTACAGAGCAATGCCAGCAGCCCAGGCTTTGATTTATAAGGATGTAAAGGCAGCTATTAGAGATCGCCTAGGGTTGTCTATTTCAGAGTATAGGCGAATGTTTAGAGCTGTTACATTGAAAGTGGGTGAGACACCCAGGGCTCTGAGTCAGAGAATCAGAAGTCTAGCTGTAAAATGGTTGGAGCCTGAGCAAAAGACAGTAGAAATGTTATTAGATATTATAATGCTGGAACAATTTATGCTTGGGGTACCTAAAGATTTGAATGTTTTTCTTATACAGCAAAATTGCCAAAATCTTGGAGAGGCAACCATGCTAGCAGAGAGATTCTTGGAAGCCACGCAGGCTTGCCATAGAATGGGTGGCCCTCTAAAGATGGATGCTGAGGCTAGATGTGCTGTATCAGAAAAAGGAATAATTAAGAATGTTTCTGAAAATGAATGTACTGTATCAAACCAGATGACACAGTGGAATAGAAAGAAATGTTTCAAGTGTGGAAAAGTGGGACACTTAGAGAAGAGATGCCAGACACACACTAGTTTAATGGGTCTGGATTTAAAACAGCCCAAGGAAGGATTTCTTTTGATGGTTGATGTGCAAGGAATTACCACAAATGCATTATTAGACTCTGGGGCAGACCAGAGTATGATGTCAAAAAGGCTTTGGAAGAGGATAGAGGCCCAAGAAAGATTTGTGCCTAAAACCCCTGAAAGCCAAGTTCACATCAGATGCATTCATGGTGCTGCATCATCATATCCCACCTATAGGCTAAAGGTTAAGTGCCTAGGGAAACAAGAGGAAGTCCTATTAGCAGTGGTGCCTAGGCTACCCTTTGATTTGGTTCTAGGAAGAGACTGGCCAAGATTTAAGCAGGGTCTAGTGGAAGGACTAGGAAAGAAGGAGGGAGAAGGTTTAATGGTAGTAGCTCCCGGGCCTTTATTTGGAAGTCCTCAGACCCCAGCTAAAAAGATGGTTAAGCGTCCAGAAGACCAAGCTACCCCAAAGCAGATATTCGTCCTAAAGTACCATAAGGTCTCTGAGAAGGCCCAAGCTCCTAAGCGGGCAACCCCTCAGTCTGCTGGGTTTGACCTATGCAGCATAGAAAATGTGACTGTACCTAGCCAAGGGAGAGCCCTGGTTGACACCGGTCTCCAAGTGGAAATACCAATTGGATGTTATGGGAGAGTAGCCCCAAGGTCCGGATTAGCCCTTAAATATTTCATCGATGTGGGTGCGGGAGTAATTGATCCCGATTACAGGGGCAATATTAAAGTTCTGTTGTTTAACTTTGGACAGAATGAGTATCATGTGAAGACAGGAGACAAAATTGCCCAATTGATTTGTGAGAGGCTGGGTTTTCCACCTGTGGAGGAGGTCACATCCCTAGAGAATTCTGAACGTGGAGCCAAAGGCTTTGGTTCTACTGATGTCAAAGGGGTTAAAAGCTTAGCTGCCGCCTGTGCCCGAGAGAGGGAGGTGAGTGAAGAGGAAGATTTGGGACCCCAGGTATCTGATTGTAAAGAAAAATCAGAGCCCCAAATAGGTGAGGACCTGACAATGGTACAACAGGAAGAAATTAGGAAGTTGCTTAAGGAATTCCCAGATGTGTTGACACCCATACCTGGGGAGACCCATTTGGTGGCCCATGAAATAATAACTCCACCTGGGAAATTGGTTCGTCAAAGGCCATACCGCTTGCCTGAAGCCAAAAGACAGGAGGTAGTGGCACAAGTCCAGGAGATGTTGGACATGGGGGTAATAGAGGAGTCAAAGAGTCCCTGGAATAGCCCCATAGTCCTGGTGCCGAAGCCTGATGGATCCTTAAGATTTTGTATTGACTTCCGGCAGGTAAACGCCATATCAGTTTTTGATGCATATCCAATGCCAAGAATTGAGGAGCTGCTAGACCAGCTGGGACAGGCTCAATACTTAACCACCCTTGATATGACAAAAGGATATTGGCAAATCCCGCTCACCAGAGAGTCGAAGCCAAAGACTGCGTTCAGCACCCCCGTTGGCCTTTTCCAGTTCAAGAGGATGCCTTTCGGACTGCATGGAGCAGCGGCTACCTGCCAAAGGTTAGTGGATCAGGTACTTCGACCCCACCAAAGTTATGCTTTTGCATACATGGATGATGTTATAATCCATAGTAACACCTGGGCGGAGCATTTGAAGAGGATCAGGGCAGTCTTGTGCTCTATGAAGCAAGCGGGAATCACTTTAAACCCGAAGAAGTGTGCCTTTGCAAATAGGGAGGTAAAATACCTAGGCCACCTAGTGGGAAGAGGAAAAATTAAACCTCTATTAAGCAAAATAGATAGCATCAGGAATTTTCCTCCTCCAACAACCAAGAAACAACTAAGAAGTTTCTTAGGACTTATTGGATACTACCGCCGGTTTATACCGCAATTCGCAGAGAAAAGTGCCATTTTCACGGATATGCTGCGAAAGAATTGTCCAAACCAGATAAAGTGGACACCAGAAGCTGAAAAAGCGTTTTCAGTATTAAAAGAAAAATTGTGTACAGGACCGGTACTGAAAGGAGTAGACTTCAAGAAACCCTTTCTGGTTCAAACCGATGCATCGGATGTAGGGCTAGGAGCAGTCCTATCCCAGTGCCATGATGGAGAGGAGCATCCTGTGATGTACCTGAGCAGGAAGTTGTCACTGGCTGAACAAAAGTATTCCACGATAGAAAAAGAGTGTTTGGCTATCAAGTGGTCAGTGGAGGCGTTAAGGTTTTACCTTACAGGGAGAAAGTTCCAGTTGGTCACGGACCATGCCCCACTTAAGTGGTTGCAGCAAATGAAGAACCACAATGCCAGGTTGACACGCTGGTACATGGCCTTACAGGCGTTTGATTTTCAGGTTGAACATCGTGCCGGGAAGTTACACAAGAATGCGGATGCACTTTCCCGTATTACGGACTGTAGAGAAGAAGTTTCACCAGTAAAACCAGTCCGTAATAACTTAAGCAGGGGGGTATGTGATAAGGAAGCTTATCATAGCTCAGGTAGGAGCTATAGAAAAGATGATGTGACTCTGAACAAGCAACCTGTCAGTTCTGGTAGAATTGAGAAAACAGAGTTTTCACATAAAAGACTACCAGTCCCAGAATGCACCAGCTTTCCAGCAGCCATGAGAGGGGCTGAAGTGAGAGAATGTGTGTGCAATCAAGAGAGCTATGAGGTAATCCCTAAGCACTCATCTCAAAGGGCAGGGCTTGATTCAACACAGCTGCGCTGTGTTAGGGAGCAGCACACATTAGGAAAGAATAAGAATAGAGATTATTCTTCAGGAAACAGTTTCAGCAACAGTTTCAAGAACAGCTTCAGGAAGAGATACAGAGGGGAGAGCTTCAGCAACGGCTACAAGCACCAGTATCACCTGGAGAAACAGAAGCCAAGCCAAGCAGATAGAGAGAGAAGGAAACTCTCTGGAAGGAAGAGAAGAAAGGCCATTGGAAGGTCTGGGAGATTCCAAGGCAGTACTCATACTGGGAGGTATTCCAAAGGCCAGCAGAGTCCATTGGACTGGATTCAGCCAGAGGAATGGAGTGGCAGAGATAGGAATCACCAGTGGCTACCTGGAAGAGAGAAGACTGCATGTGGAAGGGACTTTCAGACCAAGGCCAGAAGGTATGTGAGAGAAGATCCAGTGTCCAGGGATCAAGATTGGAAGGCTGGACATCAGAATTGGATTACATATTGGCCAGGCTATACAGAGAGGAATAATGATAGCAGGAGAGGCTCAGGTATGAACACTGATCCAGACCCTATCTATAATAGAGAATGGCAGCAAGGGAATAAGCATTCTCATGATAGTGCCTTAATGAAAGACTCATCTGTGCCAATGTATGATATTGACCCTATGATTGTTGATGCAGGGGGAAATACAGCAGATGAAACTATTTACATGGACTGTTCTTTATCTAAATGCTATTGCTAGTTTTCTATGAGCAAACACATCAGCCATCACAAAGAAACCTAACTTTGTTCTTTATTTCCACTGCAAACAGCTCTTAAAGCAGGATTTGGGCTCACACAGTAGCAGCCAGCCAGCTAAAGGCTTTCAGCTGGTCCATGGATAGTAATTAGGGCTGCACCTGATTGTGTGTGTAAGCAAGGGAGAATCACTGCTGAGATCAGCGTGGAAAATAAGCAGAAGTTAACCTAACCAGCAAAGTTTATTCTTTACTTTGTGCCTTTGTATTTGGTAATTATTTGCTAAGAAAACATTAGCTAATTGCCTGACAAGCTGAAGGTTGTTTTCTGGTTTACTTTGTGACTTTTTGTTATCCATTTTAAACACTGCAAGCAAGTAACCTCATTTATAGTGCTATCAAGCATACATGTGCTGGGTGAATTAAACCCCATCAATAAAAGAAGTATTTTTATTGATCTTACCACTTGGTTTCACAACTCAAATTATTGTCATCAGCTGTGTTTGGGAGTGAATGAACTACAATACCCACAATACCTTGCAAGAATCATATGAATATATGCATCGTCAAGATTGTGTAAGTTCTCACCCTAGGCAGCTGTCTGACAGTGTGTGATTTTTTTGATGGTGTTTGTTTGCGTCTACGTCATCATCCCCGTGTGTTAGTCCTTTCCCTGTCAGAGGTCTGTGATATGTCCCTGGATAGGTAAGTGCATACTGACATTAAATGAGTTTTGTTTGTGTGTGTGTGTACCCCCAGGACAATGTTTTATGGGCTAGTTGTATATCCCTCTTGTATGTCTCCCCGTGTCACAATGTGCTTGGTGACTGGCTGAAGAGGTATGATGACTGGCTGTGACCTATATGCCAGATACTATTTTAACAAGTAAATCTCAGGGTGACAGAGAACGCAGGCTGGTACTGCTGAACACACCCCTAAAGGTGTAGGCACAAAACAATAACTCAATGTAAGCCCTCATTAGCCATATGTGATGAAGGAATGCAAGACCAATCTGGGTATGACAACTCCAGTAGAAGAGAAATCTAACCTCAGTTAGTCCCCCCAACCACATATCCTTAGGAGGAGGAGTACTTTGAAGGACAGACAGGCCCTGTACTCGCATGAACTTTGCATACAACAGTGGCCAAACTCACCTATATGTACAGCCCAGAGGGTCTAGCAGAACAGCCAAACGTCACAGCACTAGAGAGCAACAATGTAGAAATGATACAAGGAGGTTATCTGAATACTGTCAAATGATATCCCAATGTGGCTCTTTACTGTTACATTGATGTTCAGGTATGCTGTGATGCTCTTTGATTACAGTGGGATATCATTAGCCACTCCTCAGATATGTCCTTTACATCTCTGTTACTTTGCTGATCTGTAGTGCTGTGAATTGTTGCTATGCAACTTAACCCTCTGGGCTTTGCATGTATGTTTTCTGGACCATTGATGTATGCAGTGTTCAATCAGATATGGGCCTTGTTCGCCACGCCCTCTGCCTCTCCACTGCTTTGTGGTCCTCAATTATGTTCAGGACTGTCTCTATCATGCACACAGGCCCAGGTACCTGTCACACACACCCACCCTGTACCTACCCTGCAATGTGCTGCTGTGTCATCACCCCATAGTTGCCTGTGTTAAGGCACGCATGCTCTCTGGACATGGTCCCCCACCAATCCCCTCCATGTGCCACATGTGCTTGGGTGTGGCCTGTATGTGTGCTCCATATCTACTACTACTACTCCTACTCCTACTCCTAAGCATTTATAGGGCTCTACCAAGCGCACACAGCACTGTAAACTTGAAAAAACAAAAAGACAGTCCCTGCTCAACGGAGCCTATAATCTAAAAGGACAATGCATTAACAGGTGTAGAAGGAGGTTTGGAACAGGAGCAAAGAGACAAGAGCAGGGGAGACAGGTCAAAGGAAGGAGGTAAGAACAAGTGTGAGAGGAAGACAGAGAGGTGAGATTAGAAAGGGAGGAATGGAGAACAGCACACTCTCGAGGCAAAGGCAGAGGCAAACATATGAGCTTTGAATCTAAGTAGGAGGAGGGCCATAGAAGATGCCTGACGCATAGACAAAGGACGTTTATTCCAAGCCTAAGGAGCAGCAAGGTATAAGGTGCATACCCACCTGCCTGTGGATGGGCGGTGTCTAGCGCTTCTGGCAGTCCACGCAGGTAGATGGGCTCAAGACGGTCTGCGAGCTCCTGCTCCAGGGGTGTGAGAGTTAGGGCAAAGGGGGCACCCCCACCAGTGCCCTTGGCATGTTGCCTCTCCACCACCATGTGTGCACGGACACCACGCTTAATGTCATTAAATCTCTTTCTCCGGCTGTCCAGGTCCCTGGTTGGTCCCCCTGCCTTGGCTACGGCCTCCTGTACCTCCTCCCACACATGTGTACGTGTTGCCACAGTGGTGCTCTTGCTGAGCCGGCCATAGAGCACCTCATACTGCTCCAACACACTGGCCAGCAGGATGTGGTTTTCTTGCTGGCTGAATCTCACAGCCCTCCTCCGTTCCTCAGCTGGGACTGGTATACACCTTCGTTTGGTACTGGGTGGCCCCTGTGTGGGCTGTGACACACCCAATGGGCCTGCAGCCACCACCACAGGCCCAACACTCCCTGCCGGCTTTGGGTCCTGCTGAACAGGTGCCCCCCTCCTCCCCTCCTGCCATGTCCTGTCGCTCCATCTCCCTGCCCTCTGTGCCCTCCCCCTCCCTGTCACACATCCCTGCCACTTGGCGCATCTGCTACACCTCATACCTGCTCCTCGCCCCACCTCCTCTCCCTGCTGCCTGCTCCTCAACTCAGCTCCTGTCTCTGTCGCCTGCTCCTTGCCTCCCCTCCTCTCTCTCTCGCCTGCTTTGCCACACACCTCTCCACAACAAACCTGCCTCTGACACTCTCCACCACCACTCACCAACCCAGCCACTCTCCATGACACACCTGCTTCTGACACTCTTCACCGACAACCACCAACACCGTGCGCCTTCTCTCCCTCGCCTACACAAACCCCTCAACGTGTACCAGGTGTGCATGTTGTCATAGTCCATCACATCATCATCAAGCCTAGGCCCCGCCCAGAGCCTTGCTTGGCCCTCTGGGATATGTAGTCAAAGAATCAGTTGTGGCACCGAGGTAAGGCTCAAAAGGTTTTATTCTCCTTCCAAGAAGTTTCTTTTGGGTGAGCAAAACAAAAGCATACACAGCCCCACTTGGGCAAAAACAAAGTAACAAAATGAGAACAGAAATTGCTTATTTTCAGCTTTTAAACAGGTAAAGGAAAAAGTATTCAAAACAGTTCTTTCCAGCATACAAAGATCATTTCCTTTGTGGCTTTCAAGCTTGGCAATTCAACTCGTTTATCTCAGAGACAATATATTATCAGAGACCGTGAGCGTGCAGTCCATGTAATCACTACTTACATTATCTCTCTGCACCTCACATTGCATCTCTTCGGGCTCTTCCGTTAAGGACTCATCCCTTGTAGCATATGGTACGTTACTGAACAGTCTCCCCCTGCTATTCAGGAAGTCTCTTTCCTTCTGGGTGAGAATGCTGGCTAAGCTGCTACCGTATTCCTTGGAGTGTCTACCCTGGGAGCTTCTCAAATGCGGTGGGAGATAGAGGAAATTCTTAGTTTCACTTTTCCCTCTACTAGAAACAGTAGGGCTAGCTTTAAACAGTCTTTGACTCAGGCTGTGCTCAGCTGCTAAAGACGCCGGAGTAAAATCCAGTAAAAACTTCTCCTGGCTCCTGTCTTTAAATCTTCTTCTAGACACAGGCTTATGCTCAGGTATAAAAGCTTTACTCTTTTTATGCCAATTGTTTGTATAAAAACTTCCTTCAGGCTTCCTCCAGCTAACTTCACAATTATATGTTTGGTTACCTTTCTGATAGCTTCTGCTGGGCTTTGACGCTTTCAGAGCTCTGCCCTCAGCTCCCTTCCAATTAGAGTTTCTCCCCTTATGTCTTTGGCTTTCAGCCTCACATCTGCTTGCTCCCGTGCTCCAACCGGGTTCTATTCCATTCCTGCTGTGTCCTGCGTGTGTCTTCTCTCTCTCACCTTCACTCTCACTCTCACTTTCACTCCTGCTCCCACGCTCACTCCATCTGTTGCTCGTATTCTCAAGCTGGCTCTCTTGCACACGCTGGCTCTCCTCCTCACACTGGCTCTCTCTAACTCCACGTGCACTGAGCTTTTCTACGTGCGTGTCAGCTCCACCCACTCCCAGCTGGCTTCCATTCGTTTCTAATTTCTTAGCCTTTCTGCTGCTTGGGCGTGTTTCCTTTGCACGTGAGCTGTTTTGTTTAGGTTGCCTATGGCAACATCCTAACCTGTGTTCCTCTGAACTGTCAGAATCTATCCTCTTTCCTGCATTTCTGCTGGTTTTCAAGGGCTCTACTAAACCTACTCCGTGACAATGTGTATTTATAGGTTTTTTTATGTTGCGCACGTTGCACATGCACAGTGGCGCAAGCGCGTCAGTTGTGTGCATTGCGCATGCACCACATAAGGTGCATGCGTGGGACACCATGTTACGCATGTGCTGTGCATGAGCGTGAGGCTTGGTGCATGCGTGTAACCTCATGCAGCACATGCGCATCTCATACTCATGCACAGCGCATGTGTAACATGGTGTCCCGCACACGCACCCTCCGCGTCTCTGCGGCACATGAGCAACGTGCACAGCCGCCGTGCTCACACTGCTGCACATGTGCAACGCGCACAACATAAAAAAACTGATAAATACACATACACACCTGGTACACGTTGAGGGTTTTGTGTAGGCGAGGGAGAGAAGGCGTGCGCTGTTGGTTGTTGGTGAAGCAAGTAGAGTGTCAGAGGCAGGTATGTCGTGGGGAGTGGCTGGGTTAGTGAGTGGTGGTGGGGTTGTGTGGCTGGGTTGCTGTGTATTGGGGGAGGTGTGTGGCTAGGTTTGTGAGGGGAGTGTCTGAGTTTGAGTGAGTTGGAAAAGTTGAGGAGGGTGGAGTTTATGGCAGGCTTTGTGGTTGCTGCATGTGCAGTGGGAGATGATCAGGGGCTGCAGCTGCCTGATGGGGGAGATGGTGTCCATGGGGCTGAGGCACAGGGCATGGGTGTAGTCCCGCTGCAACACAGACCTGCAGCTGTGGGGGAAGACCAGGCAGAGGCTGTGCCAGCACGGCGCAGGAGGCGTGCGGAGTTGCAGGCTCGCCAGCTTCACCTCTACAGGCCCAGGGCCCAGCTACAGGGCATGCGTGAGGACCAGGTCATCTCCCTCTATCGCCTGAGCATGGGGGCTATTAGCGAGCTCTATGAGGATCTAAGACCTGACCTTGAGCCCCTGACTGGTCGGTTACATGCCATACCGGGTTTGGTCAAGCTCCTTGGTGCCCTACATTTCTTTGCCTCTGGCTGTTTCCAGTCATCTGTGGCCGCAGTGGGTGGCATGAGCCACCCCACCTTCTCACGCTGTCTCTACCAGGTACTGCGTGCTGTGATCAGCCGGGTGGGGAATTACATTGCCATTCCCAACACTAGCCCCTACTCAAAAACAGTAAGCTCGATCCATCCAAAGTTGAATCATTTAGGCCAATCTCGAGCATCCCCCAGCTTGCAAAAATCATCGAGAAAGCTGCCCAACAACAGCTCCAGCATCATATTGACACGGAAGCACCACTGGACAAATCACAACATGGATTCAGAGAAGCACATGGAGTTGACACAATCCTTACAACCTTATTCAATGATCTGATCACAGGAATAAACAGCATCAAACAAGGATTTGTACTCATATTTTTAGACATTTCCGCCGCCTTTGATTCTGTGAACCACAATATACTGCTGCAACGTCTGAGAGAGAAGGAGATTTGAAGCACAGCACTGGAATGGTGTAGATCCTACCTTTCCAATAGGTGGCAACAAGTTAAAACAGGCCAGGAATCATCAGAGCCATTCCTACAGTCTCAAGGTGTACCACAAGGATCTTCCCTATCGGCATTAATGTTCAATATATATATGCAGCCGATATGTGAATTGATCCGATCCTTCAACGTGCAATGCCTGGCATACGCAGATGACATCCTCATATACATGCCGTTTAAAACTGACCAACCAGTGTTTACACCAATAATCAACTGTTTCGGTGCAATAGCTGAATGGCTGCTGACTCAAAACTTAAGAATAAATCATAGCAAAACAGATGTCCTATTTGTTACAAGGAATCGTAAGTTCATACCTCCTCCGTCGCTGCTGGTCAATAACATAGAACTGACGTCCAAACCCACAATCTGATACCTCGGCATCACATTGGATCAACACCTGGATATGACAATGCATGTGAAGAATGTGACAAAGAGTATATATCATAAGATCAGAACGCTACGCCACCTCCGCCCACTACTTGACTATACTGATTACCGATCAACCTTCCAGGCACTAGTCCTCCCACATCTAGATTTTGCGAACATCATCCTCCACGGGCTCTCTCAATCAACCTTAAATCCACTTCGTCTGGCTATGAATGCAGCTGCAAGAGTCCTCTCTGGGTCACCAAGATCTGCTCACATAACGCCTATCATGAAAGACCTACACTGGCTACCTCTACAAGCCAGACTCTCATATAAGTCACTAGTCCTGACCTTCAAAGCCATGAATAACTACCCACCGACACCAATCAGCAAACTAATCCATAACACCCTCGAAAATAGAAACAGAAGGACTACTGCTATGAACACCTTAATAGTTCCCAAGATAATGACATCATGTACTAAAGCTACATCGAACAGAGCTTTCTCAATATTTGCACCCCTGAATTGGAATTTACTTCCCCATGAAATCCGTTGCATCAAAAACCTATTACAATTCCGAAAAGCCGTGAAGCATCACTTATTCACAAAATACTACCCAGAAGTGATCTCGGACACTCACACAACCAACAGTCCTCCAACTTACACTAAACACCTTAGCACCTTAATACAACCAGAAAATGGTTAAACTCCACGATAGTTCACTTCACTACTGTTGACCCGTGCCACCTACATGAATACACATACAATATCCACTCGAGTTTAAATATTTTATATAGTAAAAGCATATATATAGTATAATGTTGACTGTACATAGTTATCCCTGTTACTCCATGTTATATATTCCTTTGTTCTCTGTAAACTCAATGTTACCTGTATGCATTGCAGTATATTTTGTTCGATGTACACCGCGCTGATTTTAATAGCGCGGTATAGAAGAGATGTTAAATAAAATAAATAAATAAATAAAATAAATAGGCAACAGTGGGGGACCCTGAAACAGGCCTTTGAGGTATTTGCTGGGATACCACATGTGATGGGAGCTATTGATTGCACACGTGTTGCCCTGGTCCCACCCAGAGACAGGGAGGTAGTGTTCCGCAACCGCAAACACTACCATTCCCTGAATGTTCAGGTTGTATGTGATGCAAATATGCATATTATGAATGTGGTCCCTAGGTTTGCAGGGTCCACCCATGACTCCTATATCCTGCATCACTCGGCACTCTTCAGACAATTTGAGGCAGGCCAGTATGAGGACTGTATACTGCTGGGTGTGTATTTTTTATCTCTGACATGCACATGGTGATCCTCTGACTAACCGTATGTGCACATGTCTGTCTTTGAGGTGTAACCCTAGTTGTGTGTGTGTCTCATCTGTCTGTATGTGATCTAACATTGGGGGGCTGGGTAGTGCTCTCCAGCTCTACTGTGCTACGGTGCTGCATGTTGATGGTAGAATGGACGCTAGCATTTGTGTCGTGGTTACAGATTATGTTGATTGCAATCCTTACACCTACTCCTTGTTTTGTGTGTCATAACTTCACACGCTGATTCATAGTTGTGATGTCCCATCATGTGATGTCATATGTTTCTGTCCAGATGTTTTGTGCATTTGGTTTGCACGTACATACTTGTGTCCATTTGGGTGGACATCAGCTCCTGCTTTAATGTTCCACATTTCTTTCTGCAGATGATTCAGGATATGGATGTCGCCCCTGGTTGCTGACCCCTGTGCGTCAACCACGGACATGTGCAGAGAGGAGTTACAATGAGGCCCATGCCTCCAGCCGCTCCATCATAGAGCACACCTTTGGCATTTTAAAGAGTCGCTTCAGGTGTCTGGATAGAACAGGCGGAGCCTTACAATACAAACCACAGAATGTGGCAGAGATCATTATAGCCTGTTGCATCCTGCACAACATTGCTCTCAGACACCATATCCCTGTTCAAATTAATGAGGATCTGGAGGATGATCCTACGTGCCCTCCTGTACGTGGCCGTGGTGACACACGTGAGGGCACAGCAGTCAGGCGGCAGGTAATTGAGGAGGTGTTCTCATGTAAGTACTGCATATGTTGCCACATAAATTTGTTTAGATATGTGTGTACTACTACTATAGTGAACATTTGTATCCCAATAGCAGTAAGATGTGACACTGCACTGACATATAAAAGACACTGCCTGGCCATCCCAGCTTACAATCTAGTGATTACTGAAACACAGATGATGTGAGCAGGGCACAACAGTGGGTGGTGATGGATTATGTGTGTCAGGCTTGTGGGAGGTGTTAAGCTGTCACACATGATTTGTGACTGATTGGGATAGGGGCTGCTGTACAGCCACAGGTAGTTAGTTTGGGGCTTTGGGTGCAGCAATGTGAAAGGCGTGTAGTATGTGGTCAACAGTAGGAGGGCGGCCCATAGATGGGACCAGTTGCCTAGACATGTGTGTTTCACATTTTGTAATGTGAGCTGATGATTGGTTGGTATACTCTGATGGGCAGGGACTGTGTGTTAGTTGTTTCTGTATAGCGTTACATGTGACATGTAGCACTATATACATGCTCAGTTGTAGTTGGAATACTGGTAGTTGTGATCAGTAAGGGAAGTTACTAGAACACCACAGTGTGCCTGCATATATAGGTCAGCAGGAGAGCCTTGACATGGATGCAGAAACGGATAGGGAACCTGTGAGGTGTCCTGATAGTAGGGATATTATAGCCATTATGTGTGTGGCTGTAGAATGGCCATGCAGTGCAGTGCTGCATATTTTCATGCAGACAGAGATGATTCAAAGCCAGATAAGCAAGGTGTAGGTTACAGTAGGCAAGCCAGGAGCTGATTAAGGGGATGGATTTGGGTTTTAGTTGTGTGTTCAGGGAGGACTGGGGAGATATAGCTGATGACATCTAGACAGAAACCACAAGCCTCAACTACAATTTGGGTATGTGTGTAGAGGTGGAGAGTGCAGTCCAAGACAACACCTACATTTCTGACCCTGGAGAAAGGAAGGTATGACCACACACACAAAGACGCTCTGACGGGAGGGGAGAGTTTAGTTGTACATATAGGATATCCATGCTTTGCCATTATTAATTTCACACAGTGGGATGACATGCAGCCATCAATGTCAGGTGGCAGGAAGACATCGGGGTGTGGTTTGGCAGACATAACTCAGGCATGGAGAGATATATTTGCAAATCATCAGCACACAGCTGGTAATGTAGGTCAAGGGATGAGATAGCCACACCAAGGAAATGTATATTGGCAGAGGATATGGACGAGGCCCCTGGATATTTCCCTGTGGTACAGAAACTGACAGCAGGGTAGCAGAGGACATTGAGACACCAGAACACACACTGAAGAGGCAGTGGGAGCGATATGGGGGGCACAGGATAGTACTGCGGCCTTAGAGCCGAGCAGGGACACGGTAGCAAGGAGACGGTTCTGTTCAATGGTTTATATGACAACAGAGAGTGTGGTGCTGCTCCCTATCTGGGCCGTTGCCTATAAAAGAGCACTGCGTGCCAACTGTTCTTTTTAAACTGACTTATTATCAGAGCAAATGCTGCTGGGAATTTTTAGTTGTGGTTAATAAGCAGTCTGAGTAGTTTTAGGCAATTCACAGGAAATTTATTAATTTTCTTTTGTATCATCAGACTTTAGCAAAGTAAATCTTCTTTAGAACATGAAAAAGGTATAACAGAAACAATAATGAACTCAAGTAGCTTTCTTCAGCATACAGGACTAATGCTTCAAACAGTGTTAAGCAAAACACATTTGTAATCCTTTCCTATTGCTTTCAGCATTCAAAAACCTCAGAGCATTTATCACAGTTCTGAATTTTCTCTTTGGCTAGCAATTCAGCTTTTCCCCTTATGAAACATAAGCTGTTGAGCAATCCATTAGAGACTCTGTATCCTGCTCCAATCCAGTTAACTCTATCTCCATGTCTTCAGTTTCACCCTGAAACAGCTCTGGATCTTTATTTGCACAATCGGGCTTCAATCGTTGCATTAACTTAAACATTTCATCCCAGGGATTCCCTTTTCTCCCTTCAGGCTTCCTATATGAGCTGCACGACTTTGTATTTCTGGGCAAGACACTCACAGGTTTCTGCTGTCTTCCCTGGCTTCTAGGAACAGACTTCCTCTCAAGCTTTCCAGAAGGATAAATCTCTCCTTCAGAATTCTCAGCAGCCTCACTGCTATCTGAGCTGTATTCTACAATTCTCCCAGTGTTTGGGTTCCTACCTTCACAAGGGCTTGCAAACTCTGTACAGCTGTCTCTGGTAGAAGAGCTGCTGTTAGAATCCCTTCTGTGCCGAAGCTCAGACTTTCTCTGCCATTCTCCAGAGCCTCTGGTCAGACTCCTCAGTCTTTCTCTCCTAGACTGTCCAATCTGCCGTGACTCTCTTGGCTTTGGCTTCTTGCCTCTCTGCCGTGACTCCCGTGTCTGCCTTGTCCAAGACTCCCATCTTGACTCTGCTCCTTCTGTTCCTTCCTCTGCTTCTCTCCCTCCTTCTCTCTCTGCTTCTCTCCGCCTTTGATCCTGAGAGCTTAAATGTTTTAGTGTTAGACCCGTTTCCTTGCCCCATCCCCCCAGGTGTTTCTCATTTGCACTCTGCGTTGCCATGGAGGCAGGGTGTGGTCTGTACTCAGCACTCTCAATCATGTGGCTTTGCTCTCTATGTGCTGATTTAAATGAATGCCTGCCTGAGCCCTGCTTTAGCTCAGAAGAAAAAGTTTTAAAACCAGCCCTTTTTCTATGCTTGTCAGAAGCCTCATTACCACAAGAGGTGAGGAAGGGGACAGACAGAGTACAGGCCCTTGTAGTTTGCCACACACACTTCAGTGATAACTTGAGCATGAAGCAAATCTGTACAGTGTGATGGGGAACAGTCAGTCTGTAAAGGATCTTGGGGGGTCTGCAAGCTGAGGACGTGAAGGTGCAGTGTGTGTTGCAGAGCGCCAACATGACATATGTATGTTTCTCTTGTGTTCCTCAATCCACAGGACATACTTGGTGACCCTCCTGGTGCTGTGGTGCATTGGCAGGTGACTGTACGTCATCCAACATGCAATAGTTTGTAGTAGGTGGACCTACAGCTACTTTGTCTGTGACGACAGTCAGGGGGAGCACATGTCTGCAGTGATCTGTAATATTGTACATATATTGTTCACCTCTTTGCCCTGCACCCCCATACCCCATATGTTGCTGTTGGCACACATATCCACATGTGTTCCTGGCCAGTTCGTCTTCTCCAACACGGTCTCTGGGACATGTCCAACAGAGCTGCGAGTGTGTGCAGGTCCTAAGTGTTTGGGTGGTGGGCTGCATGTACAGCGTTCCCTGACATTGTAGCATCAGCCAACAGCAGTGTATCATTGCATTTGACAAGCCTTTATCTCCACTAATCTCCAATTATACACATACAGGCCATATGCTACTGCTGGCACGCTCACCTTAGCATACTATGTGAGTGTGTGTTTTGGGGTTGGCTGTGTGATGATACAGCATGCAGGCATTTTGCATTATCATGTGGTGTGAGGGGTCTGTACACCTGGGGAGCGGTGGTGACTGTGCTATCTCTACCTTACTGCTGTTTATCTTGTGAATATTCTGGACATGTGTTGTGTGTTGTGAGCTGACCTATCTCTTGTGTGCTGACAGACCACTGCGCAACAGCATTTTTGTATCACAGATATCGCCACAATGTGGACATGCATCTACAGTGGCTGGACATGGGAACATGGTGATTCTACACATTTCGATGACATCTTCTCCCTTCACTGTGACATGTTGTGGCCTTTGAGAGCCTCAGGGGATCCCAAACATACACTTGATGCAAACATACAGTAGGTTGCACCTTTGGTCTTTTGGGAATGACATTAGCCTTTTAATGATTTACCGTTTGTTTCATGGAAATTTCATGTTGGGTCTCTGTACACGAATGCTGATGCACATGGGGTGGAGCTGTGAAATGCCTGTGTAGCATGGGCATGGACATGACCATATCCATGTGACACCCTCGTCTGCGGTTCCAATTCCAAATGTCCACAACATGCACTGTGTTCTGTGTTGTGATCATGTTATGTTTGCCTGTGTGACGTTTCATTATGTACATATTGATGTTTGACTCTCTGCAATTTGGGCTGATGTTGCAAGCAGCATACCAATACATTGTTTATCCTCTTCTGACACAGGGCAGAGGACACACAAAGCACATCTACTACAGTGCATCTGGCGTCACTATCACCCACCTGTTGGAGGACACAACAATACCATGGCACTATCCATGGGAAATGGTGCCATAGGATATTTGACCTCTGCAAGTGGGACACATGCCTAAGATGGACATTATTATTGCTGGACTGCTACTTTGGGCATGACAGGCCTGTCCAACACACCGTTGCTGCCGTGCTCTGGATGGGTGTTGTGTTTATCTTAGGAGACACACATGACCTTTCCAGTACTGTGGTATATTGGGATGTCACACTTGACTATGCATGCCCAGGGTTTCAAGGACAGTCTTAACGGGACTTGGGTTGCAGACACCCTTTGCACTGTGGACACTGTGTACTGGTCCCCACGTGTGCAGCAGGGACTGACATTGTCGCTGTATGTTGTACATCCTTCTGACATTGTGTTATTGTGTTTTGCCCATGTGTGTGACATGGAACGCAGGATACGCACATCTGTTTGGTTCAACACGAGCATACAGCCATGCGTGTGGCACAGGGGGAATAATGGAGAGGTCCTCTTGTCCATGTCCTCCTACCCTCCACTTGGACATGACACAGTATTTGCCACCACACCACTTTACTGCACACCAGCATCTTGACTTGATGTTTGCACTCACCAAGGGTGTCACAGTGCATGTGTGGCATCACTGTATGATGTTTCAATGTACCCGGTGCATGTGCATGTGACTGACTATGTTGGTGCAACACAGCATGTGTCAATATGGTTACTGTGATATGTTTGACCTTTCTTTCCATCTCTATATACAGGTTATTGTGTTTGTTTACTGTACAGATGTGACGCTCTACATTGATTTACAAACCTACCATTGCATGTCTGCACAGTCCTATTTATCCCCTGAGGTTCCGGCATTCACATTGCCCCATTATATTTGGAGTGTGGCAGTGTGAGTGTCCATTTTCTTCCTTCATTTGTGCATTCCATGTACCGTGATATATGTGTACAGACACTGTATCCACACCAACCAGTGCAGGGGACCTTCTGCATAGTGTTATCTCTGCATGTTTCTGCGGTTTGTTTCATTTGAATTCTCTGTGTTCATGTGCCTCTGCTACCTGTTAGCATATCCTCATTTTGCATTTGACCATTGTTTAGCGTTAAATTGTTGCTGCTTTGATTCCTATACCAGGCATTATGTGACAGCTGTAACATATATTTCGATATCTGTGTTTACACTTTCTTACTCTTAACAACATATGCTGTTTCATTCTTGTGCCTCCTGTGTTGGCAGACAGATATATTCTTATGAACAGATCATGACTGATTGGTGGTGCATGTTGGGCCCTCATCATGCACCGCCTACTGTCTACATGCACACATATGTAACTGACGCATTTGGGGCGTGCAGAAGCATGTGGGGGGTGAGGGGCTAATACATACTGCGCACCATGCACCTAATGCACATTTTCTCTCCTGCCAATCATCTGTAGACGGACCAGTGACTTTTCTGTAACATGTGGGTTGCTGCCCTGCAAAATGTGTTTTTGATTTTTGCCCTGTTATCCGATCACCTTGATATTATGATAGGTGGTATCTACACTATATCTTATGATTAACCAAAATAAATATATGTGTTGGACGTACATTTGTCTGTGCTGTTGCTTGACCACACTGACACACGTATTTAGTGATTTCATTGTAATGTACATGGCCCACCTGTGCTCACATCCTTGCACAGTGCCAGCTGTCTATCTGCCAGCCATCTGCCACATCACTGGGTGTTACAGGTTCCCAGACACACATTCCCTTTGAGGTAATATCTTTGTATTGTGCTTGCTGTGGTTGTTTGGGATAGTGGTTCTAGACATGTGTTGTAACACCATAGGTTGCAGGTTTGATTCCCACATGGGGTTTCCTTATTTTTTTGTGTTGTGCTAACCTGACCATGAGCTAACTGCAGGTTCATCACCTATCCACACACCCTTCCATCTCTTCACTGTACACCAAAATGTGCCCTCTGTGCTGCCTAACCATCATATATTAGCTGTTACATATGTCTCTTTCTTTGTAGTGCTCACATATGCAGTCCACTTGGGGGATTGGCATTGCTGTGGTTCAGCTGGTCTGTGGTTCAGCTGGTCTGTGCCACACCTGTTTGCAGGTTTAATTCTCACATGCTCCTTTTCTGTTCTGTTCCATATTTTGCCCTGCTCTATAGAGTATCCCCTGCCGCCCTTTGGGTTTAGGTTCTTTCCTCTTTTGCATGCTGTATCCACTGCATAACATTTCATTGTGTGTGTGCATGTAGTTATATGTGTCTCTGGTCTCAATTACAGACTGTGATTTGAGCTGTACACACCAGATCTGCATGTGCATTCCATCATGGTTTCTGTTGGAGGGTTGCCTATCCTGGCAGACAGCAGGCTTCTTGTGTGATGCCCTGCAGTATTCTTGTATGCATCCTTTGCTAATGACCTCACGTTGGTGGTGTAGCCTACCGATTTTTTGCATTGACATTTGTGTCAATGGTCATAGGTTTGATCCTCTCTGTTATCTTTCATTTGTATGCCTGTCCTGCACAGCTACTTTTCATTCCTGTAATAGTCATATCTGTGCAGATCTGTGCTGTTAGCACATTGTACCCTTATCACAATTGCCAACCATCCTTCTGTACGTCTATGTGTGTCTGCCAGCTGTGTGCCGTCCTGCCCTGATGTGCAAGCTGCTACCCCATGTCCTGTACTGGTACACGTTTCTGCATTGCAGCTCTTCCTGGTTGCCTCTCCTGTGTGTGCTCTGCATGGCACTGCTACTCCTCTGTCCTCCTTTCATTGCACCTATCCTGCCACCTCTACCTCCACTGCTGGACACATCTTCCCATCCTCTGCCACACACTGTCATTGTTGCACGGTACATTACCATCACCCTGAGCATCGCTACAGCTGCCCCCAATATGTTTGTCCATTTTTCCAGCTGCCACATGGGCTGGACGCAGATTTGTCTAGTCCATCAGCTCAGATCTATTTCCTTCCATCACTTGTGCATTGTCTTTCCTTGGTGCTCTGTGCAGTGCTAGGGTTACATCTGTGTTTGGCCCATGCCTTTCTTGCTGTTCAACTTGAGTGACTTTAGTGCCCTTGGCCAACATTTCTTGAGTCACCTATACATCCTTGGGGCATCTCTAGCCACACCTTAGATTCAGCCAGCTTGTGGGGCACCTAATATGGTGCTTTGGGGGTTGACAACCTTTCAACACGCCCTCTGGGACACATTATAACCCGCCCTCTGGGACACATTATAACCCGCCTTGGCTGACGTGGTGGTTTAGGATGTGCCTTCTGGTGTGCCCTAAAAGGTGCATTAGGTTATGGCACTGGGGTGCGGGTATTTTTAGCTAGCAGCACAGATTGTTGGACTGTCACAAGCAGGAAAAGGAATTGCTTTGGCCACCCTTATTCATTAGGCTCACTGGGGGATTGAACTCATGACCCCTGTCTCAGCAGTCATTGTATTAACCAGTGTGCTACACCTCTGTTGTTGTGATTGCAGTTCAGCATGTGAAGTTAAGGTTAACGCGTGGTAATGTGCACTTCTCCCACCGGCCATTTAACTTCCTCTCAAGGGATTGTATGAGAAGTACCATTCCATTATTAAGCGGTGAGTATCACTGACATATATTCCATTCAATGGATGAATTTAGACCCATCGGGGACACAGTATTCAGACGAAAAATCCATTCTTGTTCTCTACGTACAAGGGTTTGGTCCTGAGACTTCCCTTGTTCTCCTCGAGTGACTTGGTCAATGCAGAAACATCTAAGAGTGGTAAAACTATGTTGTCGTTCTATACAGTGGGATACCATAGGGGCCTGTAGTACTTTGCAATAAATTCTGCTTCGATGTTCTCTCATACGAACCTGAAAAGCCCGATTGGTTTTACCAATATAGAGCAGGGGGCATGGACAATAAACCCCATACACCACATGAGTGGAATTGCATGTTGTGTGATGTTTTAAATGATAAACCTTACCATGGTGTGTAAAATGTTGCACTTCCAATGTAATATCACAAATGGTACACCGACCACATTTATGATGGCCCACAGGTTCTGATTGAAATTGCCGTATAGATGTTCTGCATTGACCAAGTCACTCGAGGAGAACAAGGGAAGTCTCAGGACCAAACCCTTGTACGTAGAGAACAAGAATGGATTTTTCGTCTGAATACTGTGTCCCCGATGGGTCTAAATTCATCCATTGAATGGAATATATGTCAGTGATACTCACCGCTTAATAATGGAATGGTACTTCTCATACAATCCCTTGAGAGGAAGTTAAATGGCCGGCAGCCCTTTGATCCCGCATGCGCGGCGTTTTTTCAACTATGGGACTGGCAGCATCGAAGTACTGTGAGTACCTCACTGAAAATAGGACTAACTTCTTCTTCTCAAATGCAGTTTATTCGGATTCAAGGTGATTGCTTTCATTTTTTGTTTTTAATTTAAGGTATTCCCCTGAAGAAACGCGGGATGTGAAACGCTACGGCGCCTTGGTATATGTGTTGGGAATAAAAAAGTAAATGAGTAAACGTCATGGAAGAATAGCGCGTTGGAGATAATCAGTCATTACACCGCCTAAAGGCCCACGATACAACTGTCGACGTTGAAACGTTTATAGCAAGCTTTTGATTTGACAATGAATGTTGGTTCTGATAGGGTGGAATGTGAGCCGTAACAGTGTTCTAGGAACACGGTAGAATAAGGACATCATCAGCTTTGGAACCATTTCTCATTCAATATGCTATATACATCATAGTGAGGCCACCATCGGTATTTTTTAAAGAAAAAAGGAAAAAGAAAAAGTATAAAAAGATAAAAATTAAGCAATAAAAGAAAATGATAGAATTACAGCGATATTTATGGGTCATTGATGTGTTAAAGGCATTTCACTGTACCATACCAGTAGGTCCAGTGTATAGCCAAGTTTGACTCTGAGACCTGATCACTAAAGCATATTCATTTTCTGTTAGGTTAGTCTAGGGTTAGGCATTGGTGCTTACATTTATAATTGGTAGCTGAAGGACATGATTATAGGCACCCTTATAAACAATTCAAATCAATCTGAAAAGAAGAACCACATTCCTATTGCAGTAAAATTAGACAAACCTGGGATCAATTGTGAGTAGTCACATGATTTGAATCAACCAATGAATGATGGCTCTAACATTTAAAATGGCCACATTCACTCCTATTTCCACAATGGTGAAGATGAGAGCTGCCAGAGACTGTCAGAAAAGTCATTATTATCAAATTCAAAGGGTTACAAGTACATCTCCAAGGACTTTTGGGATTCTTGCGTCTAGTTAACTATGGGGTAGATTCCATATGGTGTCTGGTGGGCATGGACATCTGGTTCAGACATCCATCCCCACTAAATGCTGGGAAGCCTCTGCAGGCAACAGAGCTCCCCACATATACAATCAAGATGTGCGGGGAGCTCTGTTTGTGGGTGAAAGGGGAGGAGGCCGGAGCTGGAGCGAGGGCGGGCAGTGGGCAGACATCTGACCCCGGACATATAGGACCAATTCTGAGGTCAGGGTCTGTATGTCTGGGGTTGGCCATTTAAATGGGAAACTTATTCCACCTCGGAGGAGCCTGGGCCCACCACAAAGGTGAGGAGGTGCAGGGAGTTCCCTGCAGCCCAACCCTGGCCATGGTAGGCCTGATCGGGGGTCAGGCTGTGGAGAAAGAAAAGTTTCAGGGATGCCATGCCACTGCCACTCCATGCAGGAGCCTGGCTGGGCTAGCAGGGTACGTGCAGGGACGTCAGGGATGCCTGAATCAGGGCACATCCTGGACAATCCCACCTTATGCCACGATTCTGTTCCTGCGGGGCCATCTAGCCCCCATGGAAGCAGACTCGGGTGCATCCCTGGGCTGTCCGGATGTCTGGACGTCCAGATAGCCTGGGGATGCACATGTTTAAATTGGCTTCTATGTTATTAAGAGGTTTTCTGCTCATGGAACTGTCAAGGATCTCCCAGGGTGAGGTGGGAAGAGGAAAATTAATTCTAGAAGTCTTCAAAGGTTAGTGTGAATTGTTAGGAAAACACCACATACAACATCCAAAGAGCTTAAGGTTGACCTGGAGCAATCTGGAGTGGTGGTTTCAACTTGCACTAAACAAAGAAGGACTTTATGCGTGAAGGCCAAGGAGGATCCCACTGCTCAAAGACAGACATAAAATGGCATGCCTGATCTTTGCCCAAACCCACCTTGAGAAACTACAATCCTTCTGGGAAAAATGTTCTGTGGACAGATGAACCCAAACAAGCTCTTTAGCAATGCAGACCAGCGATACATTTAAAGGTGAAGAAATGAAGCTTATAAGGAATAAAATACCCTTTCTACAGTTAAATATGGGGCTGTTTTGCTGCCTCAGGAACTAGAGGCCTGGCACATATTCAAAGAATCATGAAGTTAGAGGACTACCAAGGTATTTTGGAGCAAAATGTGCTACTGAAAGCTAGGTCTGGATCAAAGGTCATGGGTCCTACAGCAAGACAATTTATTTATTTATTTATTTATTTAACAATCTCTTATATACCGCAGCTTCCTAAGATCAGCTGCGGTTCACAAATAACAACAGGCAACAAATCATGGATTTGTTTTACATATAACGTCATATAACTATAACCAATGGACAGTAAACAGAAATGTTGAACAGATAGCACTGAACAGTGCAACACTATATACATTATGTACATTAACATTATATTAAATACATATACAAGTTATGTGGGATATAATCATTATGAGTAGTACAGATGCAGATAGGGCAGGATTTCTGTTCTGTTTATAGTGAGATGTAGATAAAAAACTGTTTAGCCTTTGTCTAATTCTTTTGATGGCTGTTCTATAGTGTTGTAGTGCATTGTAAAGAGGTGTGTTTTCAGTTTTTTTTTTTTCGGAATTCGTTAATCTCTGTTAATATTCTTAGTTCAACAGGGAGGGAATTCCAGGCTGTTGGGGCTGCATGTGAGAACGCTCTGTTGTTTGTTGCTTTATTTGTTTTTATGAAATCTATGGGGGTTTTAAGTTTGTTTAGTTGATTTTTTCTTTGAGTGGGTTTTGGATGTTCTTTGGTAATTAAGTTACTTAAAGTAGATGGTGTCAAATCAAATAGTGATTTAAATACTGTTATTAGTGTTTTATATGTTATTCGGTTTTGAATTGGAAGCCAGTGAAGGGATGCTAGAATTGGTGTTATATGTTGATGAGAGTGTGTTTTTGTTATTATCCTAGCTGCTGAGTTTTGTGCGAGTTGCAGTCTTTGATGTTTTGTTTTGATGTGCCTAATAATATAAGGTTCGCAAAATCAAGTGGGGGGTTATAGTGGCTTGGATTATACTGATAAAATCATGTATGTAAACAAGAGGTCTAAGTTGTTTAAGTATTTTAAGTTTGTAGTAAATTTTCTTTGTGGTATTTCTGATATGGGTATCTAGAGTGAGATGTTTGTCTTAAAATGACTCCTAAGTATCTCACTTCATTCTTTATTTTAATTTCTTGGTTTTGAAGTGTTATATGTGTTGGTGGGGTATAATCTTGGTTTTTGGTGACTATTAGCACTTCAGTTTTTGAATGGTTTATTAGGAGATTGTGGGCATTTAGCCATAATGTTATTTCATTAAAACAATCCGAAAGGAGTTGCAACGGTATGTTAGGGATAGTGAATGGGATGTACATCATAATATCATCTGCATATAGATGATAGAGTACACATATTTCTTAAAGATATTGCAAACTGGTTTTATGTTATATTAAATAGTAGAGATGAAAGCGCTGATCCTTGTGGTAATCCTGTTTCAATTTTTTATGATTCAGATGTTTGATTGCTTATTCTTACGTTTTGCGTTCTATTGCTCAGATAAGAGGTGAACCATTTGTGAACTGTAGTGTATATTTCCTATGTGTCTTAAGTAGTTAAGCATTATTGAATGGTTAACACTATCGAAAGCGGCTGATATGTCACTAATAAGAGGATAAAAGCTTTTTGTGGTTGTCTATTCCTCTTAGTAGTGTATCGGTAAAAACAGTCAGGAGTGTTTCAACTCCATGCTTGGGGCGAAATCCATATTGTTGGTCATCTAGCGGGTAGGATGAGTCAAGAAATCTTGTGTTTGTATTTGTACAGTTTTTTTCGATGACTTTTGCTAAGAATGGTATACTTGAGATAGGTCGGTAAGATTTTGGGGAGGTTTTGTCAAGTGTATTATTCTTCAGGATTGGTCTGATTTGTACTTGTTTAAGGGTGGGTGGGAGGTAACCTTGGAGTAGTGATAAATTGACCATAGGAAGTATGAATGAAAGAAGTGTTGGTAGTGTGTTTTTTATCCAGGTTACTGGACAAGGGTCTATATATAGGATGTTGTGGTGTTAAGATTGATAATGATATTCTTTAATGATATATTGGATAAAGGGTAAAATTCTGGCCATTCATTTAGCATATAGAGAGGTTTGTAGATAGGATCTAAGGTCATTGGTGAGTGTTTTGATTTGTTTTGATAATAATTGGCTAGAGTTTGTGCGAGATGTCAGTGATTTCCTTGTTAGAATCTTGAGGGTTGGTTGTTAGGTTTTGGTAATTATGGAAAATAGTTCTCTTGGTCTGTTATATGATTTTGATAGGATTGTAGCATAGTAATTTTTCTTTGAGTTATCTATGGCATCTTTTATAGTTTTTGAGGTGGTTGTAGTATATTTCTTTCTCAATAGTGGATTTGGTTTTGCGCCATTTATGTTCTAGTTTTCTTAGCTCTCTTTTCATTTGTTTTAAAGTGCTATTAAACCATGGAGTGCCGTTGGTTTTTGATTGGGTTGATTTTTTATTAGTTTGATGTATTGGGCTGCATTGTTTATGGTAGTATGCCAGTTTTTGACTGCTTCATCCAGGGTTGTTGGAGAAGGATCAAGGAGAGGTATTGTGGCATCCAGAAATTCAGTTTCGTTAAATTTTTTAAATTTAATTGTATGGTCATTTCTTTTTTGTTTTATGGTGTCAATGGTATTGTAATTGAGATTTAGTTTGATAAGGTGATGATCAGACCACGTATTTGAGAGCATTCTATAGAGTTTGGATTAAACAGTTTAAAGCATAAGTTAGGTAGTAGTACTAGATCAAGGGTACTACCCTTGGTGTGGTAGGTATGTTTATTACTTGATGGTATTCGAGATCTTGAATTGTTTCAATAAAGAGTTTTAGAGTCATTCGTTGGTAGTGAGGGAAGGTTGAAATCACCTAGGACAATTAGAGACTCTGTTCTGAAGATAAGTTGAAGAAGTTCAATTAATGATTGGAGGCTATCAGCATTTGGTTGGGGGGTCTATAAATTAAACAGATTCTGAGGTGATCTATTTTATTATGAGCATGTCCATGTTGTTGAATTAGCTAGTATTTTTTTGGCTTTTAGGTTTATTTGTCATAATCAATACACCACCTCCTTTTTTGTTGGTTCTATGTGAGTAGGAGATCATAGTTTGAGTTGTGCAGTTGATTTAGGAGAACTGTATCTTTATCTGTGAGCCAAGTCTCTGTTATGCATAGCATATCTGGTTTTGAGTCAGCAAGTAGATCATTAATTATATTGATTTTATTTTTCAATGATCGGGCATTTATAAGGGTGCATGATAAAGATGTAGACTTTGATGGTGGTTAAGCTGTGTGGTATGTTGTAGATTAATTTGTTTATTTGGATGAGTCTGTGTAGTTTATTTAGTCTGATTGTGTGGGGAATAATGACCAATATGGAAGTTGTTCCGATTTGGTGTATGTATGATTGGAATTGTCTGGTAGTTTAATGTTAAGACTTAGTGTTAGGTTAATTATGATTGTTAGGAGGATGCAGATATAAGCCACTTTAGAAGCATTTTTGTTGTATGTGTCCAGTTTGGATCTGTACTGGTTCAGTGTTACAAACTGGTACTGGTTCAGTGTTACAAAACTAAACTGAATAGGTAACAATAGTAAGTAGGTAGCTAAACAGTAACAAGTAGGAGGAGGCCTGTTAGCTGCTTTTGTGTATTGGATATAGTAGTGTGGCTGTTACCATGAGGTATTTCTTAGTATATATACTGGCAACAGTAACAATATTCAAATGTAATACGTTCTTAGTGCTGGCAATAGTATAGCATTTAAGTAATATATCTTACTGACAACAGTAAATAATCATGCTAATTATACAGTATATGTGAATATGTTCTACTGACAACAGTATTTCTAATTATACAGTATAATATAATAAGTAAGATAAGTAAGATAAGTACATTACAGTATTTCTAATTATACAGTATATGTGATTATGTTCTACTGACAACAGTATTTATTTCGGACAGAGATTGTTTATAATGGCAATTTGTATTAATACTAGCGATAGTAGTGAGGCTCAGTAGTATATTTAATTTGCAGCATTGGTCGATCTATATTAGCTAGAATGTAGATGCTATAGAAGATCCTCGTGTATTGCTAGGTAACAGATAGCTTATTTTTGCTAGGGTATAATTTGGGTTGGATTCACAGGCTTATTCAGAATTAATTAAACATTGCCGAAAGAGGAATAATAAAACGTAACTTGTAATTTCTAATATGATCAGATAATTTAGCTGAGGAGATCAGTCTGTTAGTGAATGACTGTCATCATAAATACTTGCTGCGGTTTGGTAGAATGTTGATTCGGTGCAGTATTCGATCTCTGAAGTGTTAGAGGGAATGTTGGTTTCCTGTGTTGCTTTTCTTCAACGTTTTCGTGGGCAGTTGATGATCTTGCCGAGCCTTTGCCTAAGGGCCGTGCCGACCCAAAACATACAAAAGTGCAAAAAAAAAATAGATAAAAAAGAAAAAATGGACTGTTATAAACTGGCCATCAATGAGTCCTGATCTCAATAAAATCAAGAACCTTTAGAAAGAGCTGAAATGTGCCATTGGTAAAAGGCATCCTGAAAACATTCATGAGCAGTTGAAGAGTGGGAGAAACTACCAGCAGACAGATGTATGAAACTTAAAGATGGCTACAAGAAATCTTTGGAGGCTGTCATCACTGCCAAGGTTTGTGCAACCAAATATTAGTGAAGGATGCCATTCATCCTGTCCAGATCATATTTTGATTTTTTTCTCAGAAATTACTACGTCTAAGTTGCACAGACATCTTTGTTTTGTTGTATACCTTTTAACATACTATTAAAATATTATGATGATATACAGTTGGAATATTTCCAATAATTTCTCAAAATATTGTACACAACATACCTAGGTGCAAAGTTATGCACCTAGGGAAGAACAACCCAAACTATGATTACACGATGCAAGGTTCCACATTAGGAACCACCACCCAGGAAAAAGATTTAGGCGTCATTTTGGATAACATGTTAAAACCCTCCGTCCAATGTGCAGCGTCGGCCAAGAGAGCAAATAGAATGCTAAGTATCATAAGGAAAGGAATGGAAAATAAAACAAAGGATATTATAATGCCTCTGTACCGTTCCATGGTGAGACCACACCTTGAACATTATGTGCAATTCTGGTCGCCGTATCTTAAAAAGGATATAGCGTTATTAGAAAAGATTCAGAGAAGAGTCAAAAAAATGGTAAAGGGGATGGAAGGATAACCCTATGGAGAAAGGCTAAAAAGGTTAGGGCTCTTTAACCTGGAAAAGAGACGGCTGAGGGGAGATATGATAGAAGTCTATAAATTAATGAACGGGTAAACGTAGATCGATTGTTTACGTCATCAGAATATAGAAAGACTAGGGGACATGCAGTGAAGCTACAGGGTAAACTATTCAAGACAAATAAGAGAAAATATTTTTCCACTCAACGTGTAATCAAACTCTGGAATTTGTTACCGGAGAATGTAGTAAAGGCTGTTATTGTAGCTGAGTTTAAAAAAGCTTTGGACAAGTTCCTGGAGGAAAGGTCCATAAACCATTATTAAAAAGGGACCCAGGATATCACTGCTTGACCCAATACAAGCATTGTGGAACCTGTGTCTTTTGGGGAAACTGCTAGGTGCGTATGACCTAGATTGGCCACTATTGGAAACTGGATACTGGGCTTGATGGACCTTGGTCTGACCCAGAATGGCATATCTTATGTTCTTATGTAAAATGCAAGGGTGCCAATAATGTTGAGCACAACTGTAAATTTGACCACACAGCTCCAAGAATAGGTAAAAAATCCTGAATAGAGTAGCAGAGTTCTCACATTAAGCTGCCATCATGGCCGAGTCCAAAGCCATGCCCCCAAAGTGTTTTGCTTTATACACTGACTCCAGCAGCCTAACTAGGTGAATGTTGTTTTTTCTGCTTGGTTTTTCCCTCCAGCCCTCTCAACCTTCTGCTCTTTCCATTCTATCCTCTTGTGCTGGAATTCTTTCTTCAACATGCTACATTCAGCCACTTGTGATTTCCAGCTTTCCTTAAGCTCATCTATAGAGCAGGCATGTCCAACAGGTAGATCGTGATCTACCTGTAGATCACGCAGGGGTCAGAGGTAGATTGCCAGCTCCACTTGGCTCCATCTCTCCAGCAGCTCGCCCCTTCGCTAGGAGAGAGCTTGTGACGGCAGGTCGTCTGTCGAGGGCTTGCCGCCACTGCTGATACTTTGCCTGTCTTTTTTCCCTGCCTGTGGGAATCTTGCCTGTGGGTGTATCGGGGGTGCTTGTTGTTTTCGTGCCAATAGTTTGTGGGTACCCCAGGGGGCCGCCGCCCACGCCCCGTGACGAGATGTCACAGGCCCGGCATCATACCTGGTCTCCTGCCTCTCAGAATCACCCATTCCTGCCCCCACCCCCAACACCCCTTAGAAGTGTGTTATATACCGGGCGATATCCATTCGCCCGGGCTTTACCTGAATACACTTACCATATTGGTAGATCACCAGCACTTTTGGCTGCAAAAAGTAGATCATGACCTGTTCGAAGTTGGACATGCCTGCTATAGAGTATTGAAGCTTAGATTTCTTATCTTCCAAGGATGTTAGTAGGCTTTTTGTTCTCTCTCTTATGGGCCCCCCTCCAGCAAGGCCACAAATGCTGAAGCAATTTCCACCACCATTTTGATTCTCTTTTCCTGATCGCGATGTTTTGCTCGTCAAGAACTGTGCTTGATTGTTTCTGGTCTCCTTCCACAGTTGCCCTTACCACTTACATTTAGCAATGCTTCCACCAAAGCTTTTGTGCTTGTATACCTGCTTTTCTGGGATTTGGCACCAGAGAAGACATGCAGGGCGTCTGCTCAATTCTCTATCATCGCGTGACCTGCCATTAAATATTTAAAAGGTGTTAACAAACAAACAAACAAACCTTTTCCAAAGATAGGGAAACTTTAGAGGACATGAAATGAAGCTGAAAGAAAGTAAATTTAAAAAGAAAATATGGTTTCACAGAAAGAGCGGTGGATGCCTGGAATGTTCTTCCGCTAGAGGTGGTGGGGACAAAAAGTGATGGAATTCAAAAAGGCATGAGATAAACACAGAGGATCTTGATCTCCTTTCAAAACAATGCTTAAATGGTTTTGACACTTGAAAAAAGCATAGAGGGGTGGGTAAGATGCACAGAACAGCAGTTATAACTCTAACAACCTTAATGGTCTTTATCGTCATCATTTACTATGGGCCCAATTTTGAGTTGCATATTGCGGGACTGCACGTCCCGACGGGATGTGTAGCCTTGCAAGACATCCTGACCCTATTCACCTCCTGCTCTTCCCACATGACTAGAGCAACAGGATGGAGAGAACTGGTGGGGAGGGGGGCAGGAAGGGGAGGGGTCTGGGTGAAGCAGGGTCTGGGTCAAGCCAGTAGGACATACAGGTGCCGATTCAGGTCACGGCCCTGTACATTCTGCGGGGTCAAATGGGACATGCTGATTATTCCATCTTGAAGGTGGAATAATCAGCACTGGTGAGGCAGTTTGGGCTGGGGATGCCCCCCCCCCCCGGGGTCCCCGCCGCCCAATCCAGGCTCCGGCTGGGCAGTCGTGGGTC